>CM060903.1:352154523-352779523 GCA_030737815.1 Allium fistulosum | reverse complement strand
GAAAAGGTTGTTTGGGTGGAGGATGTTCTTAATTCGGACGAGCCACTTTTTGATGCACCTCAAAATAGTCATTATACATTGTCCGAGTTGGTTGATGGTGGGTTTGTAGTTTGGTCGGAGTGTCGTATTCGTTGTTTGTATGCTTCTAGATATGTTGTAGTAAAGAAATTTGAAGTTGTCACAATAAACTCTATAGAATTTGATATGTACTATTTCGTACGTTTGATGTTTTTTTAATAATTAGATGATATGTTAGTTTTGAAATTTAGTTTCATGTTTTCTATTGTTATAAATTCATATAGATATAGTTGAATGAAATACTATTAGATGCTGAATAAGATATGATTCAACTATACCAAATTTGTAACACTTATAAATGTTGGTAATTTTGCTATTTACGTATGTGTGCGAGGAATTCCCAACGGTTATAACCGTTGGAAATTAAAAAATTCTCAACGGTTATAACCGTTGGGAATACGAAAATAGTCATAGGTTATAATCGTAATTTCCAACGGTTATAACTGTTGGAAATGAAAAAATTCCCATTGGTTATAACCGTTGGGAATTACCACAATTCCTAACGGTTATAACTGTTGCAAAATATGTAAAAAAATTATAACGTATCTACTACCAACGGTTATAACCGTTGGGAATTTGATTACCAACGGTTATAATCATTACAAAATGATAATTCTGATGTTGTGTATGATGTTGCGGATCTTGATACAAATCTTTTAATATGCAGCCAGAATTTGCAAATCTTAATGCAAGTTTCTTGGCAAGGCACTTTGAAGGAAATTCTTGATGATAATCAAGAAAGGTGGGCTGAAATAGTATACTCTCAAATGATGACTGATTTTCTGAGAGCGACAGAAGGGGCTGAATGATGAAGAAACTCTGACACTCCTTTCTGGATGGCTCGATGATGATGAAAATCTGTTCTCTGATGAGTGCTGAGAGATGATCAGTAAAAGAGTACTGTCGTTTGACAGTTTTTGAGCTTTGATACCATAATAGAAATGATGCAGTATCTTTTTTTATTAAAATGAAGATTGTATTTCATCATACATATTAACAGAGAACTGCTTCCTTATATAATAGCAGTGTACATAGAATAAAACAATAAAAAGGCTATTGGGCTTGTTAACTCGGGCCAAGCTCATGAATACTGAAACCTGCATTATCTTATATTACTTGATGCTCTGTATACTTCGTATATTCTAACTATTACCACCCAAAGGCAAGCTTAATACATGTTAAGTTTGTTGATTCAAATTTGTGAATAAACGTTAATAATTACTTTCCTAATCAATTGAGGTGTTGTGGGCGAAAAATCTCACTAACAACTTGCATCAATTTTATAGTCAAAAACATAAGTTTATTGCGCATACCTCGATTAACAATTCATGGACTGAGTAAGTCCCTTGTAGTGTTTTTGTTAAGCCACAATGGAAATTTTGAGTAGAAGTAGTGGTTTCTATTTTTATTTTATGGAGAGAGCAGAGGACAAGAACCTCCTTGGTTGAATGCTAGGGAATTATTTGTTACACAATTACCTACTATTAAGAGTTGGCTTTACAATGGTTTATTGTTTACGTCAACGCTCTCAGAAGTTGATAATGTTATTATATGTATGTATGTACGTGAAAATTGATCCACTATTATATATATTTCTATCTAGTTTTGTAAGTAGCTCTAAAAGCTTCATGCTCTAACTATATATGTCACTACAAATGTTAGCAAATGCGTATAAGTATCTTGGTTAATATCATTTTCATAAATCCACTTTGTTTGCAAATTCTCAAAGGAAGCTGCTCATACACATTTTTCCCTTTTGTTGTGCATACATATATCATATCAATGAACTGTTAAGGACATATTGCAAATTTGTTGATGATAATTGCAGGATGGTTATAGAGTAGGATTCAGAGTGTTGGCAATATATAGAGAAGAGAAGGGAGAAAGTTTGCAGAAAAAGATTTCACAGGAAGCCATTTTTGATGTAGAGGACCTTAGAACTAAAGTGCCTTTCTATAAAGGAAAGGTCTTAGATGCAAATTAAGCATTAGAAGTAGCAAGGTTTGATATCCGGTACTATGATTGGAGGGTTCGACAAGGTTTGCTAACTATTATAGTCCTTCATGAAAAGATACATCTCCGTTATGGATATGTGCCACTTTGAAACTTATAAATAGAAACATATAACACTTTTGTATGAAAAGGTATATCTTACTATATTTTGAAACTTGTGAAAAAACAGACCACTATGAAACATATTTCAATCATAGACCATTTTCAATTAGTATGTGATCCAGGAAAAGGTATATTTGTACCGGTGTGGTTTATTGAATCAACAATTACGTCATTATAATTTTTCTCTCTAAAATTTTACATGACAACCGTTTTAAATGAAACCACTGTAAATTTCAAAAGAAACAAATTTTTTGCTACCATGATGTGAAATTACACCCATGCAAATATGTATTTTTTGTCATGCTGAGAGAAAGTAGTGTATATTGGTAGTACATTTTAAAAAGTGTTTGAATTTGTAATTAGTTTGGAAAAGTGGCTATAGATGAAAAATAATCCATTTATTTAATGTCAGTTGTTTCATTTGGGAATAAAATTCCTAACCAATTTGTTGGTCTTATGACGTGAGGTCCAACCAACTAAATGGATTATTTTTCATTTTGAATATAACAATACCTTGAATATAACAATATATCCAAGAACATGTAGGTGGTAGAAGTCCTTAACCCTTTAGACGAGAATTTAAATCTGTTGGAACAATGAAGAAAGAGCTCGTGCAGTCGCAGCAAGAACTAGCACAAGCTCACCAAAAGGTTTAGCATATTTTTATATTTCTGCATTTTCTATTTTTTTCAAACTTTATCAAAAAAAAATCATGGAACAAACATTAACTATGAAGTCATTTGCACCAGTTTCATGTATCAGAAGCAAGCATGGGGGCAGCTCTCAATAAGTTAGCGTATGTCGAAAGCTTGGTTAATGAAAAACTACTTAACGATAAAAATATCATAAGAACAAGTTTTGAAACTACTGACTGCACATCGCTTGCACCAAGTACTTCTTCATATTCCATGACTCAACTTAAACCACTAAAAAAGCTTAAATGTGTCGGTTCCTGTTAAGCCATATCACCCGAATTTGAAGAATTTTTTAGTATCCGGTTTCCTTTTCTGGTGATTTGAAAACCGATATGACGGTGAGCTGTGATTTTATATTTTATGGGAAGATGCTATAATGAATGTGATGAAATAATTTCAGTGTGTTATGTGTTTGTTTTATTGCAGTTACCGATAGATTGTTTTGAAGAACCATGGGTGATATGCGGAGGAAAAAATGGGAAGCCTGGTTGAGTTCAAAATTCATGCGCTCATCGGGCTTACCCTCTTGAACTTGGGTATGTAAATGAAGGGAGGATTCAATGTCTGTATCATGGTAAATGATTAATATTGAATTTTTACAACAAATATTTGTATGAGTAATGCAAAAATTAGGGATAATTAAATAATTTTTGAAGCTTATGTATAATTGAATAGTTTTGAAGCTTGTTTTGCCAAATTGTACCAACAGTTAAACTTATTTAAACAAATTAGAGAGACCTATGCTAGTTTGACAGAATATCTGTATTTAATACATTTTTATTTCCAAAACCTCTTCTAAACATATCAGGCCTAAGTTGTAAGTTTTAAATACAAGTTATTAGTATTTAGTTTTAAATAATCAGTTCTAATTATTGTTTAATTCTTTCAGTTTATCTATAAGTATAATATATGGAAACTGATATTTACATATTTATCTGTTTTACATTGATATATGTATCATTTGCAATATAAATATGTATTATAATTAATATTTAACATATATTCAGAGAAAATTTCAAAAAAGTTTACAAGTTAAGCCACAATGTAAGCAAGTTTTTCTTCAAGTCGTTTTGTGTTTCGCTAAATTATATTTTAAACTTGATGCTAATGTTGCTGGCAAGGTATCGTACGCATTTTGTTTTTTCTACTGCATATGGAAGATCGCAATTATTAGCTTGATGTAATCATCAGCTGTTTACTATGGATCTTTGCAAATTATCTTTGGGAAAAGTGCAAGGTATGGTCCATTTGGTCCCTTCTACGGAATAACAAAAGTTTATGTTAACGTAGGCATGAAGTTTATAGGAAAGACAACAATAAATGTTCTATTCAGTCCATTAAGATACTAGAAAAGTGAATTTATTCAACAATATATTATTTTATCCTTTGGGATCCTTACTTTCGTATAATACATATCATACTTCTTACATGGCTAGGTGGAACCAAATCTTTGGATTCGTTTTTTTTTCAATTACCTGACTAAGATTTTATAACATAAAAAATGATAAAAGGAAGCAAATAAAGAGCCTCATATAACAGATTCTTCAGTAAAAAAAGGTAAAGACAGATAAAGTTACATAATCATTGAAGTAACTGCTTGAAACTGATTGATGTACAAAAATGTTCGTCTGAATCAGAAACTGCATAAATACTTTAGATATATATAAATGGTTTTCGATCTTGAATTATGTAGACAAGATTTAAAAGATACATGGTTGGTTATATATATATATATTTAATTTTAATACAAAATAATTAATTTATGGAAAATAACTTGAAATGTAGAACCATATGTTTTCTTATTACGAACCAATGTTTCCAACAAGAGATTAAGGTTAATTGGCTTGGAGGCTTAGAAAATAAAAGCAATAACTTTAGCTCTTTACCTCTTTTGTTATTTTGTGAGTATACAGTTAAACATATATTTAATATATTCATTCACTAGGGCATTAATAGAATTTCCACATGCTGGGAGAGTATTGGCCAGTTTGCAGTATCAAGATCAGATAACTTCCAGGAAAGAACCGTAAAATTTACCTAGGATACCGTTGGGGAAAATCCCTTCAGTTGATAAGTCTAAGAGAATAAAAAACCCAACACAGCGAAAAACAACTGCATCGTGATTGTAGTGAGATGAAACAAATAGAGATAAACAACAGAACAGACAGTCATAGATCTATGCAATGTAGAAAAATAAATAACACCAGTATCTATAGTGGTTCCACTACCGCGAGGAAGTGTACGTCCACTTGGGAAGTGGAGATTTTATTAATTACAGAAAGATTAGAATTACAAGATTGATTCACTTTTGGAGGCTATACATAAGAAGAATTAACAATACATACAAAATTCTGCAGAGTTTCAGCTCTCTAGGATGGCTGTCATTGTTGTCTAGAAGCTCCTCTATTTATAGAGTGAAGAAATGAGGAGGGGTAGCTGCTAATATAGCAGCTCTGAGGTTTGGTTCGACATGATTTGGTGCGGCAATCAGTACTCCAGATCTGGACCGGATTAGCTCACAACACATCTTGTTCGGCATTAGTTCCCCGAACCAAAATTATGGACCGACATGCCCAAATATCGAACGAGATTTTTCGTTCAGCGTCATCAAATCACCGAACGGAAATTTTGGTTCGGTCTTCATCTTCACTTTTCACAATACCGAACGAAGCTTCCCTCCAGCTTCTTTCCAAAGCTTCTCCTCACTCCAAATGAAACTGCTCCTCCACCGAACGAGCTCCTCTACCAAACAAAACTGCTCTTCCACCGAATGAAACTTCTCCTCCAATGTCGAACCAAAATTTTGAAGCCCTAGCTCTGATTTAGGGCTTCGTGAATTCCTCCTCCACTTCATCGATGATGATGTCGAGCTTCTGCCTGCTACTGCGACATGGAATTGAGGTAGCAATTTCTAACAATCTCCACCTTAATACCGAATTCCATACAAGCCTTCCAACTCCATCTACACCTTTATGCTCCAAGCAATAGATACTTATTCAATGAGCTTCGGCAATGCTATCACCCATTACACTCTGTTAACGAACTCCGGCAAAGCCACAATCCGTCAACATGGTGTTCGAAGTACCCAGTCCGTGTAGAATCTATCAATCTCCACCATGAAAACAAACGTCTTCATGAACCATCTCAACTCTACCCCCGTGCCACCCTGTGACACCTAGCACTTCATCAAGCGAATCAAGTCCGAGCAATGCTCAAACTTAGCAACATGCAACGACTTGGTAAACATGTCTGTTGCATTCTCCTTTGTGTGAACTTTCTGAAGACGAACTAGCTCCTCTTCACTCATCGAGACAAGGAACGACTCTCTCACTTCAATATGTTTCGTCCTTGAGCTGAATGCCAGATTTTCAGCTAAGTGAATTGCACTCTGACTGTTACAGTACACATTCACTCCTTCGTATGCGAAGCCCAAATCACACAACAATCGCCTTAAATAAAGCGCCTCCTTAGCCGCTTCAACCGCAGCTATGAGCTCTGCCTCTGTAGTGGACAAAGCCACAATCGTCTGCAACCTCGCTCTCCAACTGATCGCTGTCCCACCAATGGTGAACACATATCCGGAGGTTGACTTCCTTCGATCTCTATCACTGGCATAGTCGGAATCACAAAATCCAACCAAGCTGAAATCTCTTCCTTTGCCGCCAAAGACAAGTCCATGCTTCCCAATGCATCTTTCCTGGATTTTCCATGAACCTACTCACCAATCCAACCGCCTGTGCAATGTCAGGCCTAGGGCAGACCATGACATACATCAAGCCGCCAACTGCACTTGCATAAGGGACCTTCTCCATGTAGCTTTTGTCCTTTTTCGAGATCGGAGAGCCTTTACTAGAAAGCTGTATGTGCAAAGGCATAGGTGTGCTGATTGTCTTTGGCCCTTCCATGCTAAACCGAGCAAGCACCTTTCAAATGTACTCCTTTTGAGTGAGGCTCAAAAGTCCTATCTTTCTATCCCTTTGGATTTCCATATCCGAAATTTTCTTTGCTTCTCCAAGGTCTTTCATTTCGAATTCCGCTTTTAGCTTTCGCTTTAAACTATCGATTTCAGCCTTATCCTTGAAAGCAATCAACATATCATCCACGTACAAGAGTAGGTACACCCATCCACCATTCTTTAAATGCTTGAAGTACACACAAGCGTCTTTGATGCTACGATCAAAACCAAGTGAAAGCATAAAAGAGTCAAACCTCTTGTACCATTGTCTAGTCGACTGCTTAAGTCCATACAATGACTTCTTCAATTTGCAAACCCAATTTTTTTTCCATCTACAACAAATCCTTCTGGCTGCTTCATGTAGATGGTCTCATCCAAGTCTCCATGCAAGAAAGCGGTTTTCACATCCAGTTGCTCCAGCTCCAAGTCATGAGCTACGACGATGGCAAGCAAAATGCGGATGGACGTATGCCTCACTCCTGGAGAGAATATCTCATCATACACCAATCTCTTTCTTTGTGAAAACCTTTAGCAACTAGTCTAGCCTTGTATCTCCTCATCCTTCACCTTGAACATCCACTTGCAACCTATGGCTCGGCTTTCTTGAGGAGGTGGTACCAAATCCCAAGTCTTGTTCTTCTTCAACGACTCTAACTTGTCAAGACCCGCAAATCCGTACCCTTGATTAAACCCTAAATTCCATTGATTAACTCAAGATGCACGGAAATACGAACCCTGAGGGGTTTTAAGAAAAAGAAATAGAAGAAAAGATAGAAGAAAAAGAGAAGAAGAAGAAAGCAGAAGAAGAAAGAAAGAAGAGAAGAGAGAACACATCAGAACAGAAAACAATATCAAAATCTTACACATCGCAGCGGAACAATATATAATAGGTAAATGAATAATCTTTAAACAAAGAACTATATCGTTTTATACATACATCAATCAGAGTCAATAAACAACAATGGACAGTTATATAACTTGTCCTCATACAGAATACACAGCGGAATAGATACTATCAGATACAAATACTACGCCTCGTCCTCCAGCTTATCTCCAAAGCTCCAGAATATCCAGAATATCCTGATAACATAACTCTAGGCTGCCCGTGTGGAAATTTGTGGGCACCCAGTGTTTAGAAGGGAACAATAAACTCCGAGTCAGTCATGGTGACTGGTGTGAGATCGTAAAACAGTTATTTTTCACAAAGAAAATAAAACAATTTCGCAATGCTTTTGGAAAATGAAACTACCATAAGACCTCCCGCCACACACGCAATGCAAATGCAGAATTGGGGAAGATTTCTTCTTATGATAGTCAAAGATGCTTACTACGCAAAATCAAATCATTTTTGATATTATTATTAGTGCATAGTGTAGAAAACATTTCGAAAGTAGAATATTAATCTTAGCCGACATAGGTACCATTATAGTATGTCTACTATAGCTACCATATTAAATGGCAGGTTCTACAACTAAAACCGTACAAGGCTCGTATTGTTTCTTTGGATTTCCAACAAATGGTCAGGCTAAGGAACTTCCTTTTCCACGATGGGTACGTCCCTGGAATAGACGACCCGAGAAATAACCTAACATTACGGTTAGATCTCTGCCAACACAAGGCCGGGTTACCTCTGCAAAAGTAGGTAACTACTGACACGCGTATGCCATCCCCCGATCGTCACCGATCTTCCCGAGGATCCCCGATTCGCAACAACCACAAAGTAATAAATTTGCAGCAACCACAGAGGTTAAGTATCTGGGCTCCATACCATGATACCACCTTTATCCAGAAGGAATGACATACACTAAGGGGCGCTACTCCCTAGAACCTTGCTGCATCCTTCCTGTTTTGACCATTTCCGGGGTGTGAGGCTCGACGAAGTCTCGTCCACAAAGCTACGCTTTCTACAAAGCCATGCTTCGGGTCAAACAAATGATCAACCTATGATCACAAAGATATAAGATCAAACAAATGATCATATAACAAATGATCAAACACTGATCATTTCACAGCAACACTCAGTATGCCACGTTACCAAATTGGGAGTATATCGCTGATAAATTTCAACTACATAACCTCTGAGCTCGTACGTCTCAGAGAAGGGTGTTAAGCTAAGAGAATAAATTCTCCGCCACCAACAGAAATGTATTTGAAAGAAATCAGCTTTATATCTCAAATTGTAACGTCAGACATACAATCCATACAAGTCTGTTCCGGGATCGAACAGAACCGAAGGCACTTCTCACGAAGCCCTTGCATATCCGGATAATTTTCTAATCACGTCCGGACTTCCCGTCACTAAGGGTGATAAAACCTCTAAATCGGAGATCAGTCGATGTAGAGTAACTCGACGGTAATCCTTCCGTTTTCAAAAATATCCGGTCTTCAACACCGGTCTTCGAATGCAATTCATAACGACGTATCACATATTCGGAATGGGTTATACGACCCCATGGTCCTTTCCCGGCTAACCCGAATAGTGAGCGTTTATTCAAAAATAAGTGTGGCATTCAAATTCATCCAATTCACAACAAATACCATTCAAGGTAATTATTGATAGTCGGTTATTTAACTATCAATAAAGATGCGCAACATCATCAGATTCCAAATAATTTCCAAATTATTGTATCTTTCAAAATATCTTTACTAGATATATAATTTCCACACTCCAAAAATAAATCGACGTTTATTTTTCTAAAAAAATTCCCTTTTCTTTTATAAATTCCATAGTGAATTTATATTTCAAAAATATCTACTGATATACGATTTTCCAATCGATTTCAAATATTCAATTTCAATTTATCTTTACAAAGATAAATCCTAAAACGTTTCATTTCATTTTGGGAATGCATTTCCCTACTTATTTAATAATAAGTATTTCACAAATCATTTATTTTCAACACTTGGAAAATATTCGATATACTTAAATCAAAATTAAGTATATGTTTCATTCTTTAAGGGAATCATTCTCTTTCATAAATTTTATTTGAGTCAAAACGAATGTTACGTAAAACATCGTTACGACGACTCAAAATCACTAGTATAGGGATTCGAATTTTAAGATAGATATGTAAATCCCAATACTATATAAAACATTTCCTTTCGGAAATCATTTACTATAACAACAGTGTGTTATAGTCCACCATTTCCTTAAATTTCTCGAAAACGTCTATTTCAATAACAAGTGTTGAAATCTATGCTTTCGATTCATAATACATTTTAAAACATCTTTAAAACGTTTAACTTTATTTTTAAATATCCCTTCTTCGAAAATAAGTCCATTTTACTTAACAATATATTCACTGTCCCAAAATCGTGAATATACTTCACTAACCAAATTTCAGTCTTTTCTACACATTCAATTTAAGGATAATTCGCTATCCAAAATCGCGAATATATTTCCTTTAATAACCTTCTACATTTAATTTATCAAATTCAATTGATTCCGAATTTATAAATACGTTTATAAATTCTATTTCTCTTTTATAACAACTTTTATTTATGAATCTCCTTTATAAATCAATTTGATAAAATATTCCATTTAAAGGCAAAAATCCAATTTCTAAGTAAACTTCTTATAAATCTTTTATTCTACAACTTCATTCATTTTTAACTTCACAATATAAATCTATTAATTTCATTCACTTATGAAATCCATTTATACTTCTTTTTAACACTTATAAAAATTCATTTTATAAGTCCAATATTTTGATTTATAAAATATCAATTTTATAAATCTTCTTTATAAATCAATTTATAGTTACTCAAAAATCCCAACTTAAACCATTTTACAAATAAATCAACTATTTATTTCAAACATCACACTTTGGTTAAATTTTACCAAAAATCTTAACTTTTATAACTTTAAAATTTTAAACGTTTATTCATTTGAAATAAATCAATTCAAAAATTCAATAAAACGTCTATTTTCAAAAATCACTTTAAAAATCCTTTTATAGTAAAAGTCGTTATTTTTAAACTTCAAAACTGAATCCGATGATGCAACAGCACCAATTAGTCAATCACACAACAAACATCATATATCAATATGATAACAGAATATACATCAATATCTGTAAATAAATAAATACGGGTGAGGAATCCAGTTGGATCCCTCCAACCTGTTTCCCTGCATCCACAAACGTTAGCACAATACCAATTCCACTTCGAGGTGGAATATCGCGGTATATGGGTTTTATAAAATAATCCGCTTACTAACGGCGCAATAGGGTCTCATCCGCTATACGAGGCGGGAATCAATCAATCCAATATATACATATGCCAATATGTATATATTGCTATATATATAGATATATCCTACTATATCTAATATCACAATCAACATAGCAATCATATCAAACAATCAATAACTGCAATCAATTTTTATTTGAGTGAGAAAAATCTCACCTTAGCTTTAATTTGCAATCCATTTCCATCTTGACTCGATTTCTTCACGATTTTAAACCTTGTATAAACAATTTATACAATTTTATTAATATTCGAGATAAGTCGAATAACAATTTTCATTTGGTAATTTAATTATCCAATGATTTTATTTTTAAACCATTTTCTTTTAATAAATCTGTTTAACTAAAAATTAACTTTAAAACTAAATTTCCTTTAACCAATTATTTTTTTCTCAAAACTTATCTATATATACCTTATTATTATTATTTTTCTGTCTATATATCTTATTTAAATCAAAATATAAATTTTCTAAAACTTACATTAAAATCAATACTGCTCACTTTTAAACTTTTCAAAACAGTCCTGTCTTTTTAAATCACACTGCAATTTAAAATTCACTATTCTTTCTAGTTTTAACATATTAACATTAAACTCAAATTCAAACCTCATTATCAATTCTGGTAATTCTTGAATTCCAGTATTCAATGCCGATGCCAAGACGTCGCTTCCACGAGCTACGCCTCAATGCCGAAGTTCAGACGACCACTACCACTCGAAAAACTAGAATCGCCGTGCTCGACTTTGATTTGATTCTTGGCCATCAACGAGGCATGCGAACGCCACAGCACCCTACCCCCCCAAATCTGCAATCGACCCCCATCGTCCAGTCGCTATCGTGACCATCTTCACGCGCGAATCCATCAACGCGGCCCCCTCCTTTTTGCCTGCAGCCCCTTGTTCTTCGACATACCAAGTCGACGCTGCCACAAACCGATCCATCCCCGCCATCGATCGCAAGCTCAGAGCAACGACGCCCAATAATCGAGTCGCGACCTCCACTTCGATGCCCTAAGTCGTAGTCGCCATCATCTTCGAGATTGAATAGGAGAATCAGAGGATAGAACGAAAAGAAATCGAGCGGCCATACAAACTCGAATTTGAGGTCGAACGAAATTTTGAAACTATTCTCGAACGAGGCTTCGGCCATTTTTATTGTTTTATTTTGTGAGTTTCGTTTTGATTTTTGAACGAGAGAAGGGGCGACCATTATTTATCGTGAGTTTGATTTTCGTTTGAACTAAAGAACGAGATGGAGAGGAATATTTTAAACCTGAACGAAGTAGTCTCTACACGATCTTCTCCCCGTGATTAACGGCATGATTTATGGAAGAGAACGTGTTTTGATTTTGACCATAAATTTAAAATTTAAAATTTAAATTTAAATCTCGATAAAAACTTCAATGCGTTTTCTTGTCGTGTGCTCACATAACAACTCCGAAAAATACGAAAATTGAAATCCGACAATAATACAATATTCCGAACCCAATGGAACTGGTTTCGTCGAATTCCGAGACTGCGCCCCGGAACGCTATTTTTAAATACGATTTAAACGATTAAATTTCAAAACTGAACAAAGCAGTATCAATTTCAATTTTGAAGCTCCTGTTATCTTCAGTATTATCAATATGAATTTTAAAAGCTTTCGAAATATTTTTCTTCAGCTGAAAATTGAATACTCAAATTTTTATTCAGCATTCACTAGATTAAATTTTATAATTTAATCGCCAATTTCAAAGTTATATCGAGGATTCAAATTAAATCATCGTTCAAATATTTAAAATTAATTAAATATTTCCAATTTAATTTGTTCAAAATTCTGGGTCGTTACATAACTCCTCTTCCATAACGCACATCCACTTCGAACTGTCACATGACTTCAAAGCTTCATCAAGGTCGAGCGGCTCCACAAGAACCACATGTAGGGCATAGTCAAACTAATCACCAAGGCTAAGGTTCGCAACACTACAAGAAAATTCCTTATTCATTGCATAATTTTTTTAAAAAAAACAGCGTTTTAACATTGAACGCCTTCGTTCCTCGTTTAGTTAAACAAAAGTAAATAATGGTTCGCTCTGAATTGTTCCTGCTTACTACTTAACGAAATTTTGTGAAATATTTTGAAGGCCGCTTATTTCACTTTTCTCCGTTTCACTCTTTCCTCCCCAAAACGAAGAAAACCCAAAAGAAAGAATGAACTAACCCTAAAAAAATCTCTCTTTCCAATTTGATACCTCTTGCCCTTATACCTCTTGCCCCTTATTCCTCTCATCTTCGATCCTCTCTCTCACCAAGATTATAAGTCATCTCATAGAAGCTCCTTCAGCAAATGGTTAATTTGGCCTGTCTACGAAGAAAAGATTGTGAATCTATGCTAACAAAGGTATCCTCTAACTACTAGTGCCAGGGCTGGAGCTGCGGCTGTTAGTTATATATTTGATGTCGAGAAAGGGAGAATGCGAATTCGAATGAAGGTATTCTTTTCTTTCTCTAGTACTGCTTATACAATTGTGATTAATTTATACAGTTGTGATCGATTTACATATAAGATGATGGTAGCTATGTAGTAACCGGAAAATGTTGCATTAAGAATTTGCCGATGACAGGTAAATATGAAGTATTATGAGCTTAGAGCAATTGTGATCAATTTACATATAAGATGATGGTAGCTATGTAGTAACCGGAAAATGTTGCTTTAAGAATTTGCCGATGACAGGTAAACTACAAAGTACAGATTATAAACTGTTATATCTTGTGTTTACTGAAATACTTTTCTTGATATTCTGTGATTATTTACTAAATATGTTTGCTTAGTTTATTTTCAAGTATTGTTTAATTGTGCGATTACTATCTCACTGGCATGTCCATTCATCAACAATTTATCTCTAAGTTGCAACATAGTTATTTGAAAAAGCCAGTGCCTAGTTTCTGAGCTAAATATTTTCAACTCTTAAACAAAATTTGTTCATTTATATTTTAATGGGAAAACGTTTTTAACAAGTAATTGATGACAGTAGGTAGAAACTGCAAATTTATATAAGGAAGATAATTTTTGGTTCTGATTCGGAATATAATTATTTTATGATCATTTGCAACAATACACTATTTTTACATAAATTTTTTGTCAAATTAAAAACAGTCAATGTTATAAGCAAAATTAATCATTGATTATTTGAAAATATGTTTCATTTAGAAATATTTTTGTACAAATGTGTTTCAGTCTCCAATCCCTTTTCCTATGTTGGGAAGTAAGCCATCGGGCGAAGATAAGTTTAGAGATAAGGATATTGAATCGAAAGATTTGGAGTCCTCACTAAAAAATATGAAGGTACACATTTTCAGCTTACAGTAGTTTTCTCCTATATCTTTATCTTTGTGTTCTGATATCCATTCTTCTGAACAGGATCTTGCATCAAGCAGGCTTGTTGAAATAAGAAACCTGCATGAAGGAAGAATAGATATTTTAAAGAAACTAGCTGATATTAAGGTGTGGTTAAATGGATTTTCTCTTTTGTTTGCTTTATTTACTCAATTGCTTAGCATTTGAATTTGACTAAATAGATGTATTTGTATAAACATATTTGCAGAATGCTGTGACTGATGTACAAAGCATCATTTAATCTCTAGCTTTCTTGTCACTATGTGAACGGCTAGATAAATCAAAAGCGAAAATGGATCTACACCGGGCCTCCATAAAGAAACTACAGGTGATAATTGTTCAACAAATGATTGTAGCCTCTGTAATCTTTGTTATTCTTTTGACATGTGTATCTTAGTTGGTTGATGCTAGTTCAATTTTATCATGATAGGTCAAAAAGGATAATATAACATGGCATGAAATAGAAGTTACTTCAAAAGCTGATTTGGCTGATGTTTATCAGAGACTCTCTGCTTTCTCAGGATCTCATAGAGCTCAACTGGAACTGGATTTACAGAAATTATATGAAGGACGGACTATGATAGAAAGCAAGCTTGAACAAGCTTCGAAAGAGCCAGGTAATTTCCTTCCCTGTTGCTAATTTAAGGTTAATAGTTTTGTTGGATTTTATATGCTATTTTATAAATTAAGCCAATGAACATCAAGTATGAAAGAAATAATGGCAGAGTTTAAATCATACATTTCATCTCTTTCAAAGGATATGTCTGCCATGCAAAAAAGAAATCATTAAATACAAAGCATCAGCCCCAGATTTACATATTCTACGATCTGAAGTACAGTCACTTTCTAGTTTATTAGATAGGAAGGTGAAGTATATCATACTTTGTTGGCATATTTCTTATTATGTATTAGTTTTAGAGGCATTGCTTTGTCATACTGTATCATACTTGCAGGTGAGTGAGTCAGATTCATTGTCTAACAAATCCTCTCGACAACTTTCAGAGATAAAGAAGCTACACAAAGATGTACGGTTGCTTTTACTTCAACTTATACTTTTTTCATCATGTTCTGGGAATAGTAATCAGTGAAACAATACCTTAATTTTCTTTTCAGAGTACTTAAATGGTTTTGGTCCTGTAATTAGAAGTACAAATATTTTATATTATTTCAGATAGAATTTCAAGCAAACATCATACAGTTTAATATTCTATATGCTTATTGCAATCTTTTGCCGTGGAAGTTAAGGGAAGAATAAACTGGTTTGGTTTTACAAATATATTTTGATAACTTAGAGTGTCAAAACTGATTTCATGTATATTCTTCCATCTAGTGTTTAAGAATCATGGTTATTTTTTTTTGTTCTGTTTTTGAGTTTTTCTTTAATCATCTTGTTACCGTTGTCAATGATGCATCTGGATTAGTTTATACTTATTGGTTGGAAAGGGCAGTAACCCTGATTTGATCAAAGGACTACCGAAAAACATGCCCCTTTTCAAGCATGCTTTAGTTTTACTTGTAGGATCCAGCTCTTAAATGCAGTTATCAGTTGCACTTTTAGGTAGTTATTGATTTTAAGTTCTTTAACATGCTTCATGAGGAGTAGTTTATATATATATATATATATATATAAAATCTATTTTTTAGGCTTCCAAATTCTAGAAGTTGTTCTAATGAAATCCTTATATGCAGTAAAGTTTTGATACTTTCACTTTGTTCATGATTTTATAACGGTCATTTTTTCCACGCTCAAACTTAGTTCTACTAAAGAAAAGTTCTTCTGAAACAAATTCTGAAGAAGTTGTTCTGAAGACGATTGCCTTAAAGAGCAAAGAAGAGAGCGATGAAGAAGAAGAAGATCCAATTGAAGAGATTGCAATGGCTGTCAATAATCTTAGAAAATGGTCAAGATTCGAGCCACGCAAGAAGAAAACAAGTGGTAATAGGTCAAAAGATTCTGACAATTCCGAGAATGAATTGACTTGTTATAAATGCAAGAAGCCTGGCCACTTCAAACAAAAATGCCCACTTCTCAAAAACAACAAAGGAAAGAAAAAGAAGAAGAAAGCCTTTGCAGCGACTTGGGATGATGAAGAAGGAGAGGAAGTTTCGAATAATAGCTCAGAAGAGGCTAATTTGTGTCTTATGGCAAAATCAGATTCAGAAGCAAGTTCAGAGGAATCTTGTGAGGTAAGTAACTATTCTTATAAAGAACTTGTTTTGATGTGTTGTGATTTTGCTAAAACAATTGATACTCTTGAATCTAAAACTAAAAAACTGAAATCTGATAGGAGAGAACTCGTCCATGAAAATTTTAGGTTAGAAACTGAACTTGAAAATATTCAAAACCTAGGCTGTAAAAAATGTAAAATTTTAGATTCAGAATTATCAAAACTTAAGAATAGTTTTGAGAATCTTGAAAAAGAAAACTTGAATCTTAAGGAAAATATTGACACTAGGAAAAAGGATTTTATAAATAGATGCACCTCACTTGTGACTGAAAACACAACACTAAAAACCAAAGTCCAAAATCTTGAGAAAACTCTGAATAACTTTTCAAGAGGAGAAAAATCATTCAACATGTTATTGGGAAATCAACTTTTTGCTAACAACAGAAAAGGACTAGGCTTTGGGAAAACACAAGTTGATGATAATGCAAAAGGTAAGAGTGTCTTTACTAGATGTGAAATAATTGGACATCGTGTTGAAAATTGTAGTCATAGGAACAAGAACACAAAATTTATACAAGTTTGGGTTCCTAAGAATTCTACAAACAAATTTCATGTCTATTGGAACAAGAATAAAAGGACAAAACAAGTTTGGGTGCCAAAAGGAACATATATTAATAGCTTTGGGTCTACTCAAACATATTCATCAAATTATTCTGCCACTAACAACCATGGACCTATAAAAACAAATAGGTCACAAAAATCTTTTACCGTGTAGGTGTGGTGGCAGGCTAAGGAACAACATTAGTGTTATCTGGATTCTGGCTGTTCCAAACACACAACGAGCAACAAATCAACGTTCCTTAGCCTAGTATAAAGGTGACAGATTCACAATGGGCAAACAACGAAAGATTATCGTACATGTGAAACAGGTAATTGTATTTATTTTCAAACGATAGATAAAATGTGAAAATCTGCACCATAATCTAAATTAAATTAGCCAGTTATGTGAAATGATTGATGATGTTAATTCTGATTTTTTTTATTAACCAATCATCTTTAAATAGAATTACTCGAAGTAGTTATGATGGTTGACAGATTCTAACTTACTTGATATGATCTTACATGACTTGCTCTTATCTATGACTTTGATTTGTGCTTAAAAGTTGACCAACCATTTTTTTTATTGAACTTAATCTGTTTGGTCAAATTATGATGTTGATTGATTACTGATTACTCATGCTATAAAAAGGTTTTTAAAAATTGTTGAAAATAATTCCGAGATAGTTTGTTGAAATTTCACAATCTGGTCTATGACATCCAACGAGTGAATATTGAGTGAAATTTAAAGTCAGATGCAGATCACGCTGATAATATAGTTGATAGAAAAATTACTAGTGGAACGTGATTATATTTCGAGACATTCATTTGCTGCATCATTTTTCCAAAGAAAATATATGCATATTTTTCACTTGAAATGATTTCTATTTTAGCAGAAATTTTTCTTAAAAACCCCTTCTAGAAAATAATTTCTGTTGACCTTGTATCAGATTAGTTATTTAAGAAAATTTGATTTTATAACTATTTTTGAAATTGATTTTAAATAACTATGTTAACTGATCTGACCCCCTAATAATTATCTAAAAAGATAGATATTGATTGAAAATAAGATGAGTGTTGATATTAATCATATGTTATGACTTGAGAAAGTATAATTAGAAAATTTCTTTAGAAATTTAAACAAGAGTTATAAAAACTTTTTGTTGATAAATATTCCATGATCATTTCTATTTCTATCATTTTTCTATCGACCATCACTCATCAAAAGTCAATATAGTATGTCAATATGTGGTAGTTTAAACGGGAAATCATTTGTGCTTCAATTTTATTATATTTCTAACAATAAATAATAATATCCAAAATATTCACTCTCATTTAAAAGTCCTCACGGTTATGCATGAGTGAATTACTTGGATTTTTGATTATGTGTTTCCATGCTCATTTAAAAGTCCTCACGGTTATGCATGTATGGAACACATATCAAAATTAATTGATTAAATAGACAAGTTGATTCTAATCCCATTTAAAAATCCTCACGGTTATGCGTGGTTAGAAGATACTTGAATTCATTTTTAAAATAAAAATAAAAATTTAGAATACTACTAATCTCATTTAAAAGTTATAACGGTTATGCATGGTTAGTAGATATTCAAATTTCCTAAAATAAATATACCACAAATAGACACAACTATATGGTTTTATTTGATGATATCATCCTATCATTCTAAAGTGGAATATACGTCAATTAAAGTATTTATGATTTTTTGTTTGATTTTCTTATTGAAATTAATATTTACACTCGATTGAGCTTTAATATTGTATTAATGTCTATCACTATATCTCTATTTTTCTATTACTATTATTCTTTTGCTGATAACAAAAGGGGGAGAGAAAGGTTAAGATTTTGGAAAATAAAATTCGCAAATAAAATTCACATATTTTCTATTTGCATATAGATTCATATTGCATATTTTATTCTCATGCATATATGAAGGGAGAGTTTTGTGTAGAGAGGGAGCATTTAAATAGGAGGAGAAAATTGAATAATTAAATACATTTAAAATAGTCAAAATCTTAAATATATGTTTGTTATCATCAAAAGGGGGAGATTGTTGAATATGCATGTATATGATTTTTGTTTGATGATAATAAACATATATACATTCATTTAAATGTATTTGATATTGTACTATCTTATTTTTCACAAATAAAATGAATATTTGCTGAATAAAATAAATAACACAGAATTGGAATTCAAACGAATATTTTATTCAAACAAATATTTATTACAATTTTGATAGTACAATTTCAAGCTCTCACTATAACTATACAATTTCAATCACAATACAATTACATCACAATTTCATAGTTACATCAGTTCCTCACTACATATCACTCACACTCGTATTTATCTTCAACTTCATTCCAATGTGAATCCAGCATCTAAACAATCTGCAGAAATATACATTGACGTAGTAAAATTGAAAATAAAATATTTTTGCAGTATAAAACAAAATAGGAATTTTGAAAATAATATTTGCATCAGTTATTTGGGTTGTTCGTCATCATATTTGAATTCATCATACACTAATAGCTTGTGACATGCATAGTGTATCACTGTACATGCCACAAAGCCGTGCACACCGAAATGTACACTTGATAATGTTATAGGGACAGGTGAGCATAGGTCAAACCCAAAAGAAAAGCCGGGTTCAACTCAAGTGCAACACAAATAGAGTCACAACACGTGCACAAGGTCAAACCCGAGCATTTAAGCTGGATTCAACACAAGTGCAAATACGAAACAATGGGTCGAGACAAAACTGAGTCAATGATGAAGCACCAGACTTCAACAAAGATGCACATCAGACAGTATACAAGTAAGGAATGAAGTACAACAAGCTACATGAAGAACAAACAGTGGCAAATGCAAATACATCAGTGAAACAGGTTCAAGTGAGGAGGCAACTGCAACAACAAACAAAACTGAACTAAAGTGGACAAACAAAGATAACCAACTGATCAGAGGAAAGCAACCAGGCTACTCAATGAACTCAAGTTCAAGTGAATACAAGTACATCCTTCAAAACCAAAATGGACAGCAGCTACAACTAAATGCAAGCCAACATTGCAGTATCACTATATCATGGATATCTACAAGCATGAGAGGACAATATGCACAAGTGACTTAAGTACATTAAATCAGAGACATGTATACAACTACATGATGACCAGACCAGACATGATACAAATACAACATGATACTGCAATATACAAAGGACAACAGTCACTCAACTTCAAGCATGCAACTCAAGTCTCAGTCAGTACACACTCAAATGCACAAGTCAACAAGCCAAGTGATACCAGTGAACATGTAAATAAAACCAAACTACACAGTACAAACATGAACGTGAAGACAGCTACCACATAATGGAACAACCAATAGTGAAACAGGCCGGAGAGATGACCAGACAATATTTGAGCAAATGGCCAGTTCGAATTAAATTCATTAAAACATATAAACCAGTGGCAACCAGTTGTTATAACAAAGTCAGACCGAAGTTAATTCGCAAGTACACAAGCAAATCCAAACAACAGCAAGCAGATGCAAGCTAACTGGCATATGAACAACTACAGCAGGTCGAAAAAGTGCTCAGGGATAAACCAGAAAAATGGACAGAGTCGATCGCATTAACAAAGTAAAAATGATCAAAGCAGAAGACAGGGATGAACTCGAGATTATTCAAATGCAATGAGAAGTTCAGGTTAAACCGACCAGAGGAGATGGTCAGAGACGAAGTACATAGAAGCCAGAAGAAATGTAAATGCAGACCAACGAATCAACATAGTCAACCAGAAAATATTCTCGAAATCAAAAATTAAAAAATTCAAAAATCAATGTTAAAAGAGGAAAGTCACTGCCGTAACGATCAAGGAATGATCGAACGATTTAAAATCAAAACCGTGAGAAGCAAGTATCAAATATACGTGAGTGACAAAGTCAGAATCGATCTCAAGCAATCAAAGAAAATCAAGCGGCCAAGCAAAATTCGTTGACAAATTCAAACACGTATATACGAACGAAAACTCAGGGGATCGAACCCTATAAAAGCCCAATCATCACTGGCATTTAAATCATCGAATTCAAGGAATCAATCAAGAGAACAAAAGGCAAAAATTACATACCGAAATTAAGAGTCGAATTCGATCAACAATCAAGGAGCAGCCGAAGCCAAGCTACGAAGAGACGTCGATCGACAAAGCAAGGGACGAAATCATCATTCGATCAAACTACTGAAAGCGACAGCTTCAACGAAAATATCAGAAGCCCTAATTTCAGTTGCAAAGAGGAACGGAAGCCACCATTTTTCACAAAGCATTACAAAGGAACGGGCCGGCATTGAATAAAAGAAAACAAACGGGGCCGGCCTTGTTAATTTAAATAGGGCTTTAACTTTTATTTTTGTTTAAGGGCAAAAACAATTTTACTCAAGTTTATTTATTTTTGCTCTCCCTTTTTATTTTAGAAATCTGTATTTCTTAAATCAAATCAGGGTAAATCACCACCTAGGTTTTAGGTTGTGTCAGATTGTCTAGTTAGGATTAGTTCAGTGAGCAGGGTTTGCGAGTTTACAAAACTCTATAGGCGGTAGAGGGTGTGCGAGTCTGTTAGAGTGTTTGTAAGCGGGAGACTGTTTAATTCTAATAGAAATCTGGGAATGCAGCAGTAGGCAGAGGTTGCCGAAGCTGGGTAAATTTTGTGTGTGATTTACTTTTCAGCATATTTACTTCTCTGCAGTTTGTTTTTGTGTTTAATTCGAGAAAATTTGCTATAACACTATTTACCCCCCTCTAGGGTTAATCTATAACCCTATTGCTCTTTAAGGCAATCGTCTTCGGAATAACTATATATGTATGTTGTTTTCTAGGTCCAAAGGTTGAGAAAAAGTGACCATGAGTTGAGGCTATTTATAGAAATGTACAAACGTGAATCAATCGATTCCAGGTATTGCTATCACATTATTTCTAAAATATATAGTTATTCATCCTATACGTTTTGATGAAAAATAATAATTCGATCACAACACTCATGGATGGGTTACATTTTGTGGTGTTATTGTTTTGTATGAGACGAAAAATGTTTTTATTAGAAAATGTTGGATTGCTGCCTTAGCTCCTTAGTGTGTGTGTGTGTGTAGTTATCACCAAAGTTATCATTATTGTTACATATATACACGGTATAACTGTAAATAGCTAATATGTTGTGGAAATCTTAGCCTTGGTACCCCCCAGTAAGAGCACTAAAATAGCCATGGAAACAAAATGAAGCAGAATCAACAATATTAGGGTAGAATAACATGGATTGTCTTGTGAAATATGGGAGCTGGGCTAAAGAAAAACCAGGGATAAAAATCACCCTAATGCACTTCTTTCGGTACGGAATCAGTAATTACCTTTGTCTTAAAAATAGTTTTGTGTTCAATATTATCGGTAAAATTGTAAATACAAAAAAACTGATGAATTAAGTGCAAAATAGGAAAAATCGTAAAAAATATATCATTTAATCTGAAAATAACAAATAAAAATATGGCATCATACAATTTTCATATTGATTAAAACATAATTGAATTCTAACAATGAATATATATTTTTCCTCTCAAAGAATGAAACTATATCAGTGAAATATTTGAAGTATAAACAACAGTGGATAATAGTAAATCTTGGATCACATATGATCTACACCTTTCAATATTATTTACTCGGATTTGATAATCTGGTATGCCAAATTACCAACTTTGATTATTTTTCTAGATTGACATAAAGCAAGGGGTGAAATGATACAGGCTTCATATATTAATATAATTTCCTTCCTTTTCCAATGATTTTTAAGCAATGCGATAACCTAGTAATAAAATAAATAAATCATGATGGTTTTTCATCTTCTAAGAAAGTAACTATGAATTCGTTTTTAGTCCTTTGATTTTTATCAAAGAAACTAAGTTAACTAAGTAATGACAAGATGCCATTTTTTAAGTCCAATTGGGGATTGTCCCAATTCTGTGAAATGAACTAAGTTAACTAAGCAATGACAAGTTAACTAAGTAATTCAAGTAACTAAGATGAACTAAGTTAACTAAGTAATGACAAGATACCAATTACAAACATAAATGAACTAAGTTAACTAAGTAACTCTGAAACTATCTTGTCTGAAAAACCCATTTTCTTGTCCTGATACCAATTTTTTTGGATTATAACGTAAAATCAAGGGTTAAGGTTCATTAATTGTTAGAAAAATGCATACATTGATTTATGTTTGTAATTGGACAATTCGTCTTGTACTTAACAGATCAACCATTTGTTTTCTCTGTTAGTTATATATAGATACAAATTTTTAAAGATACATGGTCAATTCAATTTTTTTAATCTGGATGTTGTATAAATATTATATAGATACATGGTCAATTCAATTAATTCTCTGTTAGCATACTTAATTCTCTATTCGTGCAACGTTAGTAAGTATAAGTTATTTCTTTTATGGTACAAATTTTTAAAGATGTATAAATATTTGAATGCATTTTAATTCTGGATGTTGTATAAATGTTATATAGGCAATTGTTGTAAAAGTTTGTTGATTGATCAAGAATTTGGAATTTGGAAGTCTATTCAATGTTCAGGTGTATATAACATTGACTATCACGTTTTTTTTAATGTGGACTTATGAACAGCTATGTCGTTCTTGAAATGGGAACTGGAGTTGAAGGAGCTCTTATGGTTAGTTTTCTCTTCTTTTTACTGAAAAAATTGTTTGTATTTGCTTATATGGACAGTTTGTTGAAGGAACTCGAGTTGAATTGGGAACTCGAGTTGAACTTGAGTTGAAGGAACTCTATTAGTTTGAAGATGTTAATTTTCATGCATATCTGTGATCTACAGTAGTTCCAGAAGGATTTCGAAATCTGTTCAAATGTGTTATTGTAATTAATCTCAAAGTCAAGTCAAGTATTTCTAAAATGATTTTAAACAAAAATATACCCATAATGTATAAATAAGCTAGTTCACTTTAAATACACAGACATATTATCTTTCTTTAAAACTACTACAATACAAAAATAAATACATCTAAATTTTGTATTACTTACTGCATTTTAAGATGCATGTTGTAGACTATATATCATCCATATTCTTGCATATTACAAAATTTTACTATTGATCTTCAGCATGCATGCATCATTGGTGATGTACGCACTACACTGCATCGAAGTAATTTAATTTATAAACAAATATTTGTGATGGTGGTTAATTCATGCAATTGAATATAATAAAGTATTTGTTTCACTATTCAGTAGTGTATTAGTAGAACATTACATTTTATAGGCTCAGGTTTAAATAAAATTTGATTTGATTTTTTCAATGTTCATGGGTTGGATGGAAACACTTCAGTTTAAGGTCGTGCTTAGGCACTTTAGGTGTAAACATATTGGAAATTTCATTACAATAATAGTAAAAATATAGTATTGTTTCTTTCGAGTATGTCTTCATTATATAATAATTTCCTATCTTTCGAGTATGTCTTCATTATAGAATAATTTCCTATCCTTGATCAATAACCATCTATATAAAGCCCCTATATAATACAAATCAATGTGATGCATCCATACAGATTGTTGTATTAATATTGATAAATCAATCTCTTCTTCATGTAGGAAAACCTGATGAAGGATATGATTGATAAACTCAAGAAAAGGTAGTCTCGAAATTCCCTGATTGTATATGGTTTTTCTCGCAACATACATATCAAAAATGTTATGATTTTTGAAAATGAAAAGGTGTCGGATTTGCTTCACAAGACTTGTATCTTCATGGGTTCTTCAGTGCCTCTATTAAGCTGCCTTTTGATTATGCTGCTGGTGTTGTTGTTGCATTCTATGTAAGTTTAATCATCTTTTTTCTATGTCCCGGGTTGAACTTTTAATTACTATACAAACTTTAATAATTTATCAGATTAGGTCCAACTTGTAATGTCAGATCTTTTTATTACTGTTCATATGTTTGTTTGAAATTACCATGAAATTTCCATGTAATACCTTTCAAATTCTCGTGGTTGAGTTACTCTTTTTAGTTGTCATTTTTGCATTGTAGTTTCTAACCACTTATATGTGTGTTCAGTAATAAAATAGTGTGATGAATATTTAGTGTTTGCATTATGAATCCGATTTAACTATGTGTACACTTTTTTGATGAATTGATTCTCAAGCATTACTTTTGCTTTACAGGTAGATAGATGACAGTGATGCAAAAAATGATTGCAACGAGTTATGGATCGAAGTTATTTTGCTGCTAGAACTACTTTTTGGTTTTAACGTATGTACTACTTGCTTTTGTTTTGCTATTGCTACTTGTTCTATATTTTGTTTATGAACTATTGATGACGAACTATTTATGTTTGGTGTAAGAATATTGTGTATTTTGATTATGTAATTTCATACGTTGGTTATCAAATATGTGTCCAAAATGTGGTATTGATACAATATGTTGATTTTGAAATGTGATATTGATATAATATGCTAATTTTGAAATGTGGTATATATATACATTGTGGCGGATGTTTACTGAAATGGAATTAAAACATTCCACAGCGTTTTTAAAGCGCTGTTAAAACATTCCACAGCGTTTTTAAAACGCCGTTGAAAGTTTTAATAGCGTTTTAAAAATGCAGTTAAATTGTATCTAAAAACATAAAGCACAATTTATTGCAACAAGGAAACGCTGTAAATAAATATCACAGCATTGAATAAACGCTTGAAAATCTTATCTTAGCACGAAACAAACACTAAGAAAGATCTCTAACTGCACCCAACCAAACGCTGTTAAATGATTTCATGACACCAGGAAAACACTGTTAAAAAGGACATTTAACAGCGTTTATTTCTTGTCATTGTATATCCCTGACATATAACTGCATGTCGATATACAGCGTATGTAAAAACGCTGTTAATAGCTTTTATAACGTTTTTAAAACGCTGTTAAAGGTCCTGTTTGTTGTAGTGCAAACTACCAATCACCATACCTTTTGGCAGCCTAATAGTCCTACGACTGACCCGGGTAGGTACTGCTTCGTCTAAACTCCTTTCAGCTCCACCTTGAACTGAACTTCCTCTAGATTCATGCACATCACAAGCACTACTAGAAGGTACCTGTGGACTATCCTGTGATGTTTCATCAACCGTGCTTTCCTCGACAGCATCAACAACAACTCTACTATTCGGCTGGAACACGGGAACTTATTCCATCTCCTTAGGCCTATCAGAATCTTCTGATGTGGTAGGTAGCTTCTCCTTCGGATTGAACATAGCAGACTCATCAAAAGTAACATGTATGGAATGAACAATCTTCCGATCAACAGGGTTCCAAATTTGATACCCTTTGATACCAGCGGTGTATCCCATTAGTATGCCCTTGTATACTCTAGCCTCCAACTTGTCATCACCTGTATGGTGAACGCACACAGGACAACAAAAATTTCGGAAGTAACGAAGATATACTGCTTTACCTCTCCACTTCTCCTTTGGAATCTTCCCATCTATTGCTGAGCATGGAATTCGATTTATGATATGCGCCGCAGTTGATA
Source organism: Allium fistulosum (assembly GCA_030737815.1). NCBI lineage: Eukaryota > Viridiplantae > Streptophyta > Magnoliopsida > Asparagales > Amaryllidaceae > Allium > Allium fistulosum. The sequence continues at coordinate 352,752,702 of CM060903.1, read as the reverse complement.
ATGCCTCAGCCCAAAAGCCTCTAGACAAGCCCGCCGTCAATCTCAAGCAACGAGCCTTCTCCAGTAGAGTCATGTTCATCCTTTTTGCAACCCCATTGGATTGCGGATCACTGGGTGTAGTGAAATGTCTCTAAATGCCACACCGTCTACAAAAGTTGAGGAACCGTCATTATTAGATCTCAGCTCCTTCAACCTAGAACCAGATTGGTTCTCAACAAGCGCTTTCCATTCTTTGAACTTCTCAAAACTTTCCGATTTGGCCTTCATCACATACACCCATACTTTGCGAGAAAAGTCATCAATGAAAGAGATAAAATACTTTGCTCCTCCAAGAGAAGGAGTAGCAACCAGTCCCCAAACATCTGTATGCACGTACTCAAGTACTCGCCTCGATCTATGGAGTCCAACTCCAAAAGATACTTTAGTTTGCTTGCCTAACACACACTCCTGGCAAAAGTCCATCTTGTCGAAGCCTTCTCCTTTGATCATCTTCCGCCTTCGAAGAAACTCTAAGCTCTTCTCTGAAATATGACCCAACCTAAGATGCCAAAGCCTTGTGACATCCAATGCACAAGAACTATCTACTCCAACACATGACTCTCCAAGAACTGTGGTTCCTTTCAGCAAATACAGATTTCGGAACACATCTCCTCTCATAAGAACTAGTGCACCTCTCGAACCTTCAGACTATCCTTCTCGATAGTTACCTTGCATCCCAAAGATGCCAATTGTCCTAAAGAAATTAAGGACTTCCGAATACGTGGAACATACAAGACACTTGTCAAAGTGCATATCACTCCGTCAAACATCCTGATCCTCACTGTACCTTCACCCATTGCTCTACAGCTGGCATCATTACCCATAAGAATAGAGCTTTCCTCTCGTCCAATGAAAGAACTGAAGTAATCCTTATTAGACGTCATATGGAAAGACGCCCCCGAGTCCAGCACCCAATGGTCTGAGACATCCGACACTGCTGTAGACAACACATCGTCAGATACAGACTTCTCCACCGCAAATGATGAAGATCCGTCTTCTTATTCTTTTTCAAATCTGGACAATCCCTTTTCCAATGACCAGGTTTCTTGCAGATAAAGCAGTTACCTTCCTTATACTTTCCTCTCCTGCCATAACCGGGCTTCCTGGACTTAGAACGCCATATAGAGTTCCAATTCTTCTTATCTTCTCTTCCTCTTTCAACAAATAGTCTATGACTACTACTTTCACGTCTACTTCCTTCACTTATCTCCTTCATCTGATCTCTCAAGCCCTCAGATAGAAGGCCCGACTTTACATCTTCCACCGTCAATGTGTCTCTAGCGAAGATAAATTTGTTAGCGAAACCTGTGTAACGCTCCGGAAGAGAACACAAAAGAATCATTGTCGTTTGCTCCTCATCCATCTTCAAGTCAACAGTCTTCATCTTCATCACGAGATCATCAAAGAAATTAAGATGTTCCTTCACTGAAGTACCATCTCTCATCCGCATGGTGAAAAATGTCTTCAACAATATCAGACGGTTAGTTAGAGATTTCTTCAAGTAGAGATTTTCCAGCTTTGTCCAAATGCCCCTAGCAGTGGTCTCACTCCAAATCTCTGAGATGACATTGTCTCCCATAACTAGATGTAAAAATAGTAAACGCTCATTTCTCCATCTCCTTCCTTTCCACGACTGAGATGTCTGCCGTCAACTCCTCAGGGGCAAACACTACTGAATTGACTTCATTCCTCATTAGAACAGCCTTCATCCTCCATTGTCACTTCTTGAAGTCTTTATCCCCATTCCATTTCTCAATTGCCAATTGTGATCCTAACGCGATATACATCCCTCTATTATAGAGTCTTGTAACAACTGGAGTCGCTTCATCTCCTACCATAGCGTTTAACACTCCTCAATCAACCTTGCAGCTCTGATACCAGACTGTTGGAGAAAATCCCTTCAGATGATCAGTCTAAGGGAATAAAAAATCCAACGTATCGGAAAACAACTGGATCGTGATTGTAGTGAGATGAAACAAACAGAGATAAACACCAGAACAGACAATCACAGATCTATGCAATGTAGAAAAATAAATAACACTAGTATTTATAGTGCTTCCACTACCGCGAGACAGTGTACGTTCATTTGAGGAGAGGAGATTTTATTAATCACTGAAAGATTAGAGTTACATGATTGATTCACTTTGGAGGCTATACATAAGAAGAATTAACAATACAAACAAAATTCTACAGAGTTTTAGCTCTCTAGGATGGCTGCCATTGTTGTCCAGAAGCTTCTCTATTTATAGAGTGAAGAAATGATGAGGGGTAGCTGCTATATAACAGCCCTGAGGTTTGGTTAGACAAATCTGGTCCGACATGATTTGGTCCGGCAATCAGTACTCCAGATCTGGACTGGCTTAGCTCTAACACATCTCGTTCGGCATTAGTTCCCCGAGCCAAAATTATGGACCGGCATGCCCAAATACCGAACCAGATTTTTGGTTCGGCATCACCAAATCACCAAACGAAAATTTTGGTTCGGTCTTCATCATCACTTTTCACAATACCGAACGAAGCTTCCCTCCAGCTTCTTTCCAAAGCTTCTCCTCACTCCAAATGAAACCGTTCCTCCACTGAACGAGCTTCTATACCGAACAAAATTGCTCTTCCACCGAGTGAAACTGCTCCTCCACCGTCAAACCAAAATTTTGGTTTGGCAAGCCCTAGCTCTGATTTAGGGCTTCGCGAATTCCTCCTCCGCTTCATCGATGATGATGTCGAGCTTCTGCCTAATACCGCGACATGGAATTGAGGTAGCAATTTCTAACGGATACAACATCCTTTGTGTTGCCATAAAATACCATGAACTTGCAGCCCACACAGGATGGAACTTGCATTACCAGGCTATCACGCATTGTTTTCCACTAATAGTTCTTTTAAATTTATCTGGGTACAGGGAAATAAGTGAAATTCCATGACTTGGCCGTAACGAGAGACAATGGTAAACTTTCTTTGATAACAATAAGCAATACCTAATGTTTTGCTTTTGCATGATACAAGTAATTAAATATGTGAATTTCTTTATAGGTAAGTAAAAATGAGTACACTTCAGAACCAAACTCGAGAACAAAAAAAGGCTTTTCGCAAGTACATGGGAATTGCATCACCGAACTCAACATCCACTTACCTTTAATTTATGCATACTTTTTTGTTATAGCTTTCTTCTCTTGTTGTATGTATTGGTCCTTTTGTAGTAAAAACCAGTTAATATTATATTTGTTAGCATTAATCAATTTGATATTTTGCAATGGAAACAAGAGTTTGATTGATAAAATTTAATGGATATGTACTTTAGTTATTCTCGAAGCTGTAACAAGTTGTACAAAAAATACTTTACCATTGTACTCTCAAATGACTGGGCCCGTCAATGGTACGGGTTTTGGTCCGAGCCCGATCCGAACCCGTCCTATTTATGCGGGTATGGGTTTTGCCTTTTACTACCCAAGCCCGACTCAGGTCCGATCCGAGTCGGGTACGGTTTTATCAAAACTCGGTCCGGTTAGGGTCCGACCTGACTATTATTTTTTCGTCATATCAAAACATAAATGCGTATGTTATTTATTTACAATTTTGTTTGTTTACATGTAACTGTTTTTTCATATTTTTGTTATGAGCTTGAACACATCACTGTTCAATTCATATGTTAACATTGTTTGTATACAAATTTTAACAAAGTTGCAGTTTTAAAATATGGTTTTAACATAAATATTCTGAGTTAGGCATACGGTTATTATCCAGCGGGCTTAAAAAGCCCGACGTGCCGGGCTCGGATATTGGGTTGAAATACCTTGCGGGTTCAGACCGGACTCGAGATTTAATTATTGTAATTGGACTCGAGTTCGGGTTTTATAATACCCGGACCGAACCCGACCCATTGAGAGGCCTACAAATGAGACTACTTCACCTTTCTTTCCATTATACGGCGCATATTCCATGCATTTTTACAAAATTATATTATGATTTGAATCTGCTTTATGTCGGTCACAAGTAAATCGAATCCGCTTACTTATGTGCTAGCTAATCCAACTGTATAATTCCATTTGTCCCTATCATTGTATTTTGTGGTTGATGTAGCATCCATTCTAATGTTTATTTAATTTAAATTTTTTATTATTTGATTAATTGTTTTAGCTTCTAAGGTAGAACGCTTCAATAATAATATCAACATACAGGGCTTTAATTTCACTCTGCATTTTCTCTTTTTATGTGTTTAATTTTCGGTTTAGTTTCTCTTTGTGTTTTTGACAATACATGATGAATGTTTATTAATTTTAAATTGAAAATTACCTTGACAATTATTGATCACCATATATTTCTCATGTAGAACGGGATAGGATCCGACCACTTTTGTTATTAAAATTGTTGTAATAAACAATTATATTTCGTTTATTAAATTTTCTTACATTCTATCGTTTTGTACTTCATACCTATTAATATATATTTTTGCCTTCTTATCCTGAAAGAATTTGAGTTTCTCTCATCTTGTTAACTTTGTTGGTTATTAACAATTCTATGTACAGTTTTGCATAATCATCATCATATCCAACCTTTTTAAATCTACCATCAATATATTTATTTCAAATTAAACTTGAGTATCAAGCATTAGTCATAAAATTTAAAAATAAAAATTCTTTTACAACTGCAGGTAAAAAATGAAATTATGGGTCACGCACTATTTAGTTAGTCATTAATTTTATAATACATGTCAACATATTAATTTTGCTACACTCACACACACAAACACTAAGTACTGTCAAATACAAGCGGATTTCTGACAGAACTTATAGTATGATTATATCATCATTTTCAAGTTACTTTATTAAGCATGATAGATTGATGCATCAGTTTTGTTGCACAAACAACAATATAATTCAATATTAGAAAAAAAATATCGTTCAAACGAATTTTTAACATTTAGAATTCTTAAAACCACACATCTAATTACACTGATCATTACTACATTCTTCTTTCTGTAGGATTTTCCAATCATGAATGCAATCAGCTCCAACCTGTCCAACCTTTCTCCCGGCTTGAGTGTAATCCAATCGCCGTCTAAATAGCTTGAGTATGGGATTCAACCAACTTGAAAAGCGATGAAACCTTTGGTTTGAACTTGCAATTAGTTGACCTACGGCTACATATAGCTTCCATCGTCTCTCATATACAGTTATGTTTACTTGCCTATACTGATTATATATTTTCCCACCTAACCACTGCTGTTTGGACATAAACATATTATTTAAACTAGTGCGAACCCGTGCTTCGCACAGGGATGTTGAAAAAATATTGTTGTTGCATAGGTCATATCCAAATGTATAAGAAATTTAATACGGTGGTAATGAAAAAACATTGTTGAACGATAGTGTTACATCATGAATAACAATTTGGTAGGATAAAGAATACATAGATATATTTGGTTATAATAATCACAATTAAAATCGAACAAAACAATTACAGTGAATATGCTAAAGTTCACAGACTATTTAGAGGATAATGTGTTAAAAATTTATCCGCTAATGCATAGATATATTCACTATGGCATATAACGCCAATGTTGTTGCTTTTGCAATTACACAGCTGCTTCAATGTGCATATATATAGTTGAAGTATTCACTGTGAACTGCAGACACAAAGACACAGTGCAGTTCGATTCAATTAAATAAGAGTAACAAAAGTTTTTTGCAATGGGGAGAAATATAGTAATAGGATGAAATTTGTAAACAGTCAGGAAAAGTATTTGTCAACAGCTGAAAAAAGGGAGCAAAAGAAAAAAGAAAAAAGCAACAGATGTAGTACAGGGGAAAAGTAGTAAAACAGAAGATTCAATTGAAATAGAAATGATGATGCAATAAGAAACTAACATGGGTTCCAATATAAATTACTATTGTTCACCGAATCTGATCTATGTCGATGCAGGGTACAAAACACGGCATACAGCTGGTCGCAGTAACCAATATTTGAAAATATCCAAAACATACAGAAGAGAACAATTGTGAGAAGTCCATTCATTTTTTAGCCTCAGAAATAACTTCTAGCAACGCGTGTATGATATTGGCTTGAGCGCAAATAGGTGATGTTTTCTTGACCTTAATAGATGCATTACATCAGTCAATTATTTTAACCATTGAAGGTATTTGTACCTGCAGCCAAAAAAGGCAAAAGTGTCATTGATGCAGTATTATTACTAAATTCTCTCACTGCTCGTCTGACCTATTAACTATATCTAATAATCAAACTATGACTATATAATCATCTATACAAAGATACATTCATCAATTGTTTTCTAGAAGTTTTCCGACGGTGGTGGTGCAAGCGATTTTAGAATTTACTGCAAAAAATAAAAAATAAACTCTTTTAGGTGGTTATCAACATTATTCTCACTACAACACATGTTTTGACCCAGCACTTAAACTGTGCATCTACCTTAAGCCCGAATACAACAACTTATATGCTTATTGTATTATTGATCATCGTAATTGTAAACGAAATTGAGTAAACTTAGCCAAATTATGTCATCAAACCTGGAAGCAATGTATTAAGCGCTGAGCTGCACAGTTGAATCAAGCATTAATTATGTGAAGTCATTATTTAATCATCTCAAGCTATCAAAAATCAAAATTCATTTTTCAATTATATTTTCATAATGCGGTTAAATAACTATCGTTAACATCAAACAAAATTATTACTATAGCTAAATTAGTATTGCATCACGCAAATGCAGTTAAAATATTCAAAAACAATAATTGCTTAATTCTAAAAATACTGCAAAATAATAACCGCTTTTGCTTAATGCATTTAAATTTTAACTACAGTAAGCTCGAATAAATCATCGTGTACAACCAAAATTATTACTGCATCACATAAATATAGCTGAAATATTCAATTTCTACCATGCATAATTCAAAATTGTCATTAAATTATAACTGCATTTTATTAATGTAGTTAAATTTTAATTGTATTAAGATTGAATAAATTGCTGAAATGTAGCCAAATTTATTACTTCATCACATAAATGTGGTTAAAAATCTTCAAATATAGTTAAATTTACCCAAAACTTGCTGGTAAATTATAATTGCATTTTCTTAATTTCATTAATTTATAACTGTTTTAAAATTGAATAAAATTATCAAATATAGTCAAAATCATCAATAGTAAATGCAATAAAAAATGCTAACGTAGTTAAATTAATTCAAAAAATGCCTATAAATTATTACACCATTTTTTGATGGGGTTAAATTATAACTGCACTAAGTTTGAATACTATCAAACACAATCAAGATTATTACTTTATTACATAATGTAGTTACAATATTCAAAGGCAACCATAATTGTATAATTCAAAAAAAATATTCCTTTCAAATATGTTAAAAGATAATAAATACATTATAATAATCTAGGTAAAACTACTATGTAATGTTTATGATCATCATAATAATGCTATTACAGAAACGCGATACACAGTGGTGACACAAAATAATTGTGCAATTAAAGCTGCTATATAAAATTATGATTTTAAAAAATTTATTTTTAGCTATCAACAATGGATATCATTGGAAAGCAAATTAAATTTGAGATTTAATAGTGAAAATGATTCTTAAATCCAATCAATGTAGAAAAAGTTATCACATTTTAAAGTTTGGAATATAAAGAAATTAAAAATAGGACTGTTCAGTTGCCAAATTTCAAGGGGGCCTGTGTGAGTTTGAAATTCAACTCACTATTAATAATACAACAACTTATATGCTTATTGTATTATTGATCATCGTAATTGTAAACGAAATTGAGTAAACTTAGCCAAATTATGTCATCAAACCTGGAAGCAATGTATTAAACGCTGAGCTGCACGGTTGAATCAAGCTGTAACGACCCGATATTTTCAACCATTCGCATCCATTATAAGTGTATAGGTAGACACTCATGCCGGAGTTGAATTGCTCAAAATACCGCGTTGTAAATAAAATTTGGCAAATCTCAGAATATACAGTAAATAAATATAATCACAGATCACAGACACAGAGTAAAATAATGCAGCGGAAGTAAAAGAAATAGTAGTTCATGAAGCTACTATATAAATATATCAGAGTTACATAAGATACAACAGAAGAAATAGAGTACAACAAAAGTCTCAATAAAATAACCAAGTACAAGCTGAGTAGAACAACGGAACTGAAATAGATAGGACATGACAAGCAGATAATCTCCAGCGATTCAAATCTCCAAGAGAGTGGAAATCCAAATCTGTGAATAACTCAGGCTGACCCGAGCGTAAAGCAAAACACAAAACACTCGAGTCAGGACAATATATACTTATATAATGTAAACCAACTCAAGTGAACTGTAATAAAGGTACAAGTAACTTAGAAGATGCTTGGGACCGCCCATCCTCTAAGGATCCGTTAAACTATCTACTATGTAGTAATATTCGATATTATAATAGTGTCTAAATAAGTAAAGTATAATCATATAGAAAATAGCGTTAAGGGGATGGAGAACCTTAACGCGATCGGATCTTAAAATCATAATCGTAGTAAAGCTCGATATGGTAGGTGACACGGCACAACTAGGCAATGCCAGGGTAGATATACCAATTACGCACACGGACTGATGGATACGCATAGCAGCCACTACCGTTCCACCTCGAACAACACTCCCAAATCGGAGGATGGCCATCTAATCAATCACAGGTAAGAGTATAATATCGAAGAAATGTGTCCGAGAAGAGGTGCTACCTCACTGGTCCGAGATCGCTCCTGTTTTAGCCACCTTATGCCAACTCACGGGAGTTGGGTCTACGTAACATACCTTAAGAACGTCGCCACCATCCTACTTCATTGTGGAATCTCCACCGCGTACACAGTTGCCAAAGTGGTTTTCGGTAAGACAGAGAGTATGTCCATATCCGATCCCGGTCTCTTTAACAACCCAACGTTATTATAACCCGTGGTTATAACTTTTAAAAACAATACTTTACTTCAAAATAAAATATCATTTCAAACCATATCTTTATCAAAATAAAGATTAAATCAATTCCAAACCATTTCCATATATTTAAATTTTCATATAATTTCAAAACTTCATTTCAAATCATTTTAATATAATAAAATATCATATCCTTACAAAACTTCATTTCAAATCATTTTAATAAAATAAAATATCCTATCAGTTCAAATCCAAATATTCAACTTTAAATACCTTTTAAATTCAAAGATATCGTTCATTTACTATCATTTCAAATCACCTTTAAATAGTTTATATTCCAATCAAAATAATTCATTTAAACCTTTTAAAAGTGTAATTATTATATTTTCAAATCAAGTATTCAATTTCCAAAGTTTCAAACCATTCTGAGTTCGTTTACTAAGTCAAAAACCCTAATTATTAAAATTTCAGCATTTCACAGCTTTTAAAAACGACTGCTATAAGTTATATTTGAAAACATTTTTAATTCAGCAAAGACAGCACTTAAAACTGCTGTTAAAACTCAGTTTTGGTTGAATTATAGTTCAAAACAGAAAAGACAGCATTTCAGAAGTGCTGCGGTAGTTCAGATTTCAAAACAAGGGTTAAATTTGGTTTCAGCAAAGACTACAGATCACTATAGCATTTCCAGAGAATGCTATAATAGGCCTGAGTTCAATATTAGCCTATAAGTTCAATTACAGCAACTACAGCATTTCAGAAATGCTGTAATATCTCTTTTTACACAATTTTAGTTCAAAACAGAATCTATAGCATTTCTGAATGCTATTAAAAGTAGATTTCAGGTGTTAGTGTATTTCCAGCAATTAAATAACTTCAATTTAAAACACATAAACATTTTAAAAATCATATTTTAACATTTAAAATGTTCATTTACATATCATTTAACATGTATCTTTTTCACAATAAATTTCTTATAATTAAATCCAATTTTCAACAATTTACTTAATAAATTTAAGTGTAAAAGTTTCCAATTCTTCACATTTCAACAAATAACTTAACACTTCAAATTTAAATTACCATTTCACAAATTTAACTAAATTTCCAATTTTATTTAATTAACTTAAACCTTTAATTAAAACCAAATTTCACATTTCCAAGTCAAGTTATATTTTAAAAGATCACTTTTAAACATTCATTTATTTAACCACTTAAATTCATAGAAAAATCAATAATACTTTAATAAAATTTAATATCCATTTCCAAATAAAATTTAATATCCATTTCCAAATAAAATTTAATATCCATTTTATTTATATAACCTAAATATCACTTTTAACCAAAATTCCAAATTTCCAACTTAAGTTATATTTCTAAAATCCAGTTAAACCATTCATTAATTACATTTTTAACACATAGAAAAATCATAATTTCTTTATTTTAAAACATTTCAAAATCTATTTAAATCAAATTTCATAAATTTATAATTTTTAAAATACTTAAAAATATCCAAAACACTTTATAAAATAACCACGGGCCTGTATATAATTCTCTAACTTAGGTCAAGTGATACGGATATGTATCATTTCAATCCGCAGTAAAAAAAAAAGAAAAATCCGGGTTTTATCATTTCAAACCCGCAATCCCAAGTTAAAATAATTTTAAATAAAAATCGTTCAGGCCTATCATTTCAGCCCATAACGATTTTTCCCTATTCTAAAGTCCGTTCGGGTATGTATCATTTCAACCCATAGTGATTCTAATCTACAGGAAACTTGCACTGGTGATAACAGATATAAATAACAGAATAACATTAAATAACAGTAACATATGATATAACAGGTATAATAACAGGTGTGAACATCATATGATAATAATATAAGCATATAAAACTTGATAATATATTTCTACAGATTCGCAGGGTGTCAATTTACTAGTTATATAGGTACATATTGTCTGGTGAGAATAACTCACCTTTTTATGCTGGAGATATCAATTAGAATGACACAACGGATCCAGAAGGCACGACCTTTGATTTGAGTGGAGAAAATAGCCAAGATATCATCTTGTAAACAATACCCAAACAAGACAAAACAATATAGCACATGAATATACTTAACATAAAACAATGTTGAACAAATTGAAATACAAAGCAATAAAGACAAGACTTTGCCTTTACCATTCAAATGCTTGACCATAGGGGATCAAGTGCTCAGCCATGATGTGTTTGGGCTCAGGTTAGCATCATATAGGTCAGGTTTAGCACACCTAAGCATGGCAACATGAAGTGATGTGAAGGGTAGGAGATGCAACATGAAGAATATCAATCGACAAGGCAAATAGGTGAAGTTTTGGTCACAACAAGGCTCGACTTGGTCATTGCTTGGATCAGCCATGCATGGTACAGGTCTGGACAGTGGAGGGTGATGGTGCAGCAGCAGCCAAAGGTCATGTAGTTGCTGGTGGTGGTGGTTCTAGGGGTGGCCAAGGTGATAGATGAAGGTGGTGGTGAAGCATATGTGGTTTAGGCATTGTTTGGAAGGGTTTTTGTGCAATTTTGTGGTGCTAACTTAAATGGATGGGCATGGCTTGTCATGGTCAGTGGAGGAGGAGGAGGTGCTGCTGTAGATGGTGGTGGGGCTGAAGGTGGAGAGGATGGTGGAGATGAAGGTGGTAGAGGCCAAGCAAAGCTAGAAGAGGAGGAAGGCAAAATCAATGGAAATTGTGAAGTAAAGAAGAGATAAAGGAAGAAGATAAGAGGAGAATGGAAGCCATAATTTTTTTAGGGTTTAGGAGCTTTGGAATTTCGTGAATGAGAGAAAAAAAAGTGGCGGCTGAAGAAATGAGGAGATGTTGCCAATTGAATGAAAAGTTAGGTTAAAAAGTAGAAGGGTTAGAAAATAAAAGGGCCTTAGGAAGATAGAAAGTTTAAGGCCTTTCAAATTTCTTTAATTCATTTTTATAAGTTTATATTTCCGATAATAACAGAAATTCCAGTTAAAAATTCGAAAATTTGATAAAATATAAAAATATATATAATATTTATTGATTATATAAAGTAGAATTAAGGAAAATAGTTAAAACAGTGAACTAGACTAGAAAATTTTGAAATTGAATAGAAAAATTTTTAGAAAATTCATATGAGCTTGCAATATATTTTTAAACATAAATAATATATAAAATAAAAATATATTCACAAAATAAATATTTAAAATTTAATTTACATATAATTTTTAATGAAGAAAATAGCAGAAAATAGGAAAACAGCCTTTAAAAATGAAAAATAAATACAGTAAATTTTGGAAAAATACTATTATCAATTTAAAAACATAAAAAGAAAAAATATACATAAAAAACATATTAACACATATTAAAACAAAATATAAGAAAGAAAAATATGATTTAAAAAAATTTAAAATAGGCAAAATTGCACAAATAAACAAATTATACTAAAAATTGAAATGTACATAACTTTTACATTTTAACTCCGTTTTCAACGAAACGAAAAGTAGTGTTCAAGTTATTAAATCTATTTTCATAATAAAAGATAAAATTTATAATTTCAAACTATTAAAAATTTAAACTTAAAAGTCAAAGTTTGACTATTGACCAAAATTCACATTTTCAGGAAATATTAAATTTAGTCATATTTGGAATTCTAATCCACATCAAAGTCAAAGTTTATATTTAAAATAACAAAATTTATTCTTTTCATAAATAAAGCTTTTGAATCTGGAAAAATCAATAAAAAAAATATTTGAAAAATACAGGGTTGTTACACTCTTCCCCACTCAAAACTTTTCGTCCCCGAAAAGGAACGAGGTACGGGAAAGCACAGAAAAAGATAGAATGAAATAGAATTAAGACAAGATGATAAGACGATTGGAATTACACCTGATAATTATTGTTATAGGTAAGTTTAACAAGATGGAGGTGATCAAATCAAGAATATAAGCACGAAAAAGATCCTCTAGAGTCTGAATCTCCCTTTCACTTGACCGACAGTCTATGAATGGAAAAACAGTGTTCAGATCCAGATGAGTAACAAAGATTATCATAGATTACAGAAAGATTTCTAAATAGACCGGTATAAGCAATAGCCTTCCCATTCTGTAACAAGATAAGGGAAATAAGGACAACCAAAAGATAGTTTGGAAAAAACAAAACCAGATAATAAATTTAAAACCATAATGCTTTGAAATCATAACAATTTAGGGATGTTTATCATTTGGAAATCACACTGCTAAAATCATAACACTTTGGACAAGTTATTCTTTTTTTTTAAAAAAAAACATAACACTTAGAAAATCATAACACCCTAAAAAAAGTAATCTTCATTTAAACCATTTTAATTCAAGGTCAAATAATATTCATTTTAAAGTTGTAACATTTCTAAGTTCATTTAATTATAAAAATTTCCAAAACATTGTATTTTCAAAATAGTAGTACTTATAAAATGCTACAGTAGATATATTAATATTTCAAATCAGTTCAATTCCAAAAATATTTATTTGGATATCATTTAACTTATGACTTATTAAACAAACTTTATGAATGGAATATTCAAATCAACCTATACTTCATTTATTAAGTTAAAAGTTCACTATTTTAGTTAGCTCTTAATTTAACACATAACCTAACACTTTATTTAAAATACCCATTTCATAAATAGATATTCCTTTAATAAGTTACACTTAAAATTTCATTTGAAAACCAAATTCTCAATTATCAAATTTTAGTGATGTTAAAATACATTTTAACTATTTAAATCATAATTATTCATTTTTCAAGACATATCTATTACATAAATAAAATATTTATCATAGCAAATATAACAATCAAATTCCTTTACACATTTATTCATTTAGACATCAATTAAACTATGAATTCAAGTTAAATAAACTTTATTACAAAATGTCCAATTCCAATGTATTTTATTTTATCTATTCAAAGATACATTATTTATTATACAACATATTCGTTTCAGGAAATAACCATTATTAAAATTCCTAGGTTAGACTTAAGGTTCCATATTAAATCAAATTTGATTATTAAGTTATTTAAATAAAATCTCTTTAAATTCCTTTTTCACTATTTACCTCTGTTAATCTTTTATAACTAAAATTTAAGTGTATAACATTTATTATAACCACTCAAATTTTATTTATAAAATCATTTATGTACTGCATATTATCCAATTACATTGTTAACTTCAAAAAAAATTTAAGGTAAGTTATATTTGAATGCAATTGTATTATACAAATAAAACTTTCCAATTCAATTATCTCAAGTTTGAATCATTTATCCAATTTTTTTTTATTTTTTTCTTCTTATAATTGAAATTATTCTTCAAGATAAAATTTAAGAATTTGAATCTTTGAACATCTTCAAACCATTTGGAGATAAGTAATTATATATACATAATATGTTAAATCAAATTTAAATCATATATCTATATATATATATATTATAATCCAGTCATATTTTAGAAATTCAAATCAATTAGATTTTCCCAAAACAAAGCTGTAGCAAGACTACAGAATGGTTTCTTCACTTCGAAACTCGAAAATGAACGTCGATGATGCTGCAGTCATCACCGAAATTATTTTCCAGCGACAAAGAGAAGAGCACTAAATTTTTAAACTTTAAAATCCTTTAGAGACAAATTTTTATTCAAAATACTTTAAATAATATCCTTTTAAAAATTTTAAACACAAGGTTTGAAACCATCGGAAATTAAATTCTTTAAATTTCTTGTTTTAAATTCATTTCAGTTCCCAAATAAATTTATAAACAACTATTTATAAATTCATTTGTAGAACAATAAATGATAAATCAAGTATTATCATTTCAAATTATCAATTTAAATCAATTTATTAAGTTCCATAAAATTATATATCCAAATTTATTTCATAAACCAAATTTTAAAATAATATTGTGTCAGTTTGTTCTGTCAAAGTGTTTTAGAAATCCTATCGATAGCGTTGATCAGACGAATCGATCGGAAACCCAAATCAACATCAACAACTCAAACAACACAATATAAAACAAAACATTAATTTACAAGTACAGTTCAAAATGTTTGGAAGATAGATTGGAACAAAAGACAAGATGATTAAACAGAGTAGAGAGATGGGTAAGCTTAGATAAATCGCGGACAACCTTAACCGGGTCAACCGTGACTTAATGGATAAGATCAAATGTGGATTTTCTGGGGTAAATCTACCTTCGATCTCAAGAGATAGAGTTTGGAATAACAAAAGATATTAGAATCTAAACCAAGGATAAATATAAATCTCTGGTTAATCGAAGCTGATTGTAAAGGATTTTCACCCCTTTACAAGAAAATTAGAATATTGGCGAGACCGCCAATTTACTATAAAGATCATTCGAAGCGGGGTTATGTGATACTCCAAAATCAAAAGAAGATGAATAGTGAGGGGCAAGAATGAATTTTGGAACCGCACGGAACGTTCCAAAAATTCAAAGGAATTTTGAATCAAGAGGAAAAGATTCAAACTCGAACGAAAGTGATTCTGTAAATAAATCTACTCCATATGCTGAGTTTTGCCTCAAAGCCAAAGCTCTGATACCAACTGTAACGACCCGATATTTTCAACCATTCGCATCCATTATAAGTGTATAGGTAGACACTCATGCCGGAGTTGAATTGCTCAAAATACCGCGTTGTAAATAAAATTTGGCAAATCTCAGAATATACAGTAAATAAATATAATCACAGATCACAGACACAGAGTAAAATAATGCAGCGGAAGTAAAAGAAATAGTAGTTCATGAAGCTACTATATAAATATATCAGAGTTACATAAGATACAACAGAAGAAATAGAGTACAACAAAAGTCTCAATAAAATAACCAAGTACAAGCTGAGTAGAACAACGGAACTGAAATAGATAGGACATGACAAGCAGATAATCTCCAGCGATTCAAATCTCCAAGAGAGTGGAAATCCAAATCTGTGAATAACTCAGGCTGACCCGAGCGTAAAGCAAAACACAAAACACTCGAGTCAGGACAATATATACTTATATAATGTAAACCAACTCAAGTGAACTGTAATAAAGGTACAAGTAACTTAGAAGATGCTTGGGACCGCCCATCCTCTAAGGATCCGTTAAACTATCTACTATGTAGTAATATTCGATATTATAATAGTGTCTAAATAAGTAAAGTATAATCATATAGAAAATAGCGTTAAGGGGATGGAGAACCTTAACGCGATCGGATCTTAAAATCATAATCGTAGTAAAGCTCGATATGGTAGGTGACACGGCACAACTAGGCAATGCCAGGGTAGATATACCAATTACGCACACGGACTGATGGATACGCATAGCAGCCACTACCGTTCCACCTCGAACAACACTCCCAAATCGGAGGATGGCCATCTAATCAATCACAGGTAAGAGTATAATATCGAAGAAATGTGTCCGAGAAGAGGTGCTACCTCACTGGTCCGAGATCGCTCCTGTTTTAGCCACCTTATGCCAACTCACGGGAGTTGGGTCTACGTAACATACCTTAAGAACGTCGCCACCATCCTACTTCATTGTGGAATCTCCACCGCGTACACAGTTGCCAAAGTGGTTTTCGGTAAGACAGAGAGTATGTCCATATCCGATCCCGGTCTCTTTAACAACCCAACGTTATTATAACCCGTGGTTATAACTTTTAAAAACAATACTTTACTTCAAAATAAAATATCATTTCAAACCATATCTTTATCAAAATAAAGATTAAATCAATTCCAAACCATTTCCATATATTTAAATTTTCATATAATTTCAAAACTTCATTTCAAATCATTTTAATATAATAAAATATCATATCCTTACAAAACTTCATTTCAAATCATTTTAATAAAATAAAATATCCTATCAGTTCAAATCCAAATATTCAACTTTAAATACCTTTTAAATTCAAAGATATCGTTCATTTACTATCATTTCAAATCACCTTTAAATAGTTTATATTCCAATCAAAATAATTCATTTAAACCTTTTAAAAGTGTAATTATTATATTTTCAAATCAAGTATTCAATTTCCAAAGTTTCAAACCATTCTGAGTTCGTTTACTAAGTCAAAAACCCTAATTATTAAAATTTCAGCATTTCACAGCTTTTAAAAACGACTGCTATAAGTTATATTTGAAAACATTTTTAATTCAGCAAAGACAGCACTTAAAACTGCTGTTAAAACTCAGTTTTGGTTGAATTATAGTTCAAAACAGAAAAGACAGCATTTCAGAAGTGCTGCGATAGTTCAGATTTCAAAACAAGGGTTAAATTTGGTTTCAGCAAAGACTACAGATCACTATAGCATTTCCAGAGAATGCTATAATAGGCCTGAGTTCAATATTAGCCTATAAGTTCAATTACAGCAACTACAGCATTTCAGAAATGCTGTAATATCTCTTTTTACACAATTTTAGTTCAAAACAGAATCTATAGCATTTCTGAATGCTTTTAAAAGTAGATTTCAGGTGTTAGTGTATTTCCAGCAATTAAATAACTTCAATTTAAAACACATAAACATTTTAAAAATCATATTTTAACATTTAAAATGTTCATTTACATATCATTTAACATGTATCTTTTTCACAATAAATTTCTTATAATTAAATCCAATTTTCAACAATTTACTTAATAAATTTAAGTGTAAAAGTTTCCAATTCTTCACATTTCAACAAATAACTTAACACTTCAAATTTAAATTACCATTTCACAAATTTAACTAAATTTCCAATTTTATTTAATTAACTTAAACCTTTAATTAAAACCAAATTTCACATTTCCAAGTCAAGTTATATTTTAAAAGATCACTTTTAAACATTCATTTATTTAACCACTTAAATTCATAGAAAAATCAATAATACTTTAATAAAATTTAATATCCATTTTAATATCCATTTCCAAATAAAATTTAATATCTATTTCCAAATAAAATTTAATATCCATTTTATTTATATAACCTAAATATCACTTTTAACCAAAATTCCAAATTTCCAACTTAAGTTATATTTCAAAAATCCAGTTAAACCATTCATTAATTACATTTTTAACACATAGAAAAATCATAATTTCTTTAATTTAAAACATTTCAAAATTTATTTAAATCAAATTTCATAAATTTATAATTTTTAAAATACTTAAAAATATCCAAAACACTTTATAAAATAACCACGGGCCTGTATATAATTCTCTAACTTAGGTCAAGTGATACGGATATGTATCATTTCAATCCGCAGTAAAAAAAAAAGAAAAATCCGGGTTTTATCATTTCAAACCCGCAATCCCAAGTTAAAATAATTTTAAATAAAAATCGTTCAGGCCTATCATTTCAGCCCATAACGATTTTTCCCTATTCTAAAGTCCGTTCGGGTATGTATCATTTCAACCCATAGTGATTCTAATCTACATGGAACTTGCAATGGTGATAACAGATATAAATAACAGAATAACATTAAATAACAGTAACATATGATATAACAGGTATAATAACAGGTGTGAACATCATATGATAATAATATAAGCATATAAAACTTGATAATATATTTCTACAGATTCGCAGGGTGTCAATTTACTAGTTATATAGGTACATATTGTCTGGTGAGAATAACTCACCTTTTTATGCTGGAGATATCAATTAGAATGACACAACGGATCCAAAAGGCACGACCTTTGATTTGAGTGGAGAAAATAGCCAAGATATCATCTTGTAAACAATAACCAAACAAGACAAAACAATATAGCACATGAATATACTTAACATAAAACAATGTTGAACAAATTGAAATACAAAGCAATAAAGACAAGACTTTGCCTTTACCATTCAAATGCTTGACCATAGGGGATCAAGTGCTCAGCCATGATGTGTTTGGGCTCAGGTTAGCATCATATAGGTCAGGTTTAGCACACCTAAGCATGGCAACATGAAGTGATGTGAAGGGTAGGAGATGCAACATGAAGAATATCAATCGACAAGGCAAATAGGTGAAGTTTTGGTCACAACAAGGCTCGACTTGGTCATTGCTTGGATCAGCCATGCATGGTACAGGTCTGGACAGTGGAGGGTGATGGTGCAGCAGCAGCCAAAGGTCATGTAGTTGCTGGTGGTGGTGGTTCTAGGGGTGGCCAAGGTGATAGATGAAGGTGGTGGTGAAGCATATGTGGTTTAGGCATTGTTTGGAAGGGTTTTTGTGCAATTTTGTGGTGCTAACTTAAATGGATGGGCATGGCTTGTCATGGTCAGTGGAGGAGGAGGAGGTGCTGCTGTAGATGGTGGTGGGGCTGAAGGTGGAGAGGATGGTGGAGATGAAGGTGGTAGAGGCCAAGCAAAGCTAGAAGAGGAGGAAGGCAAAATCAATGGAAATTGTGAAGTAAAGAAGAGATAAAGGAAGAAGATAAGAGGAGAATGGAAGCCATAATTTTTTTAGGGTTTAGGAGCTTTGGAATTTCGTGATTGAGAGAAAAAAAAAGTGGCGGCTGAAGAAATGAGGAGATGTTGCCAATTGAATGAAAAGTTAGGTTAAAAAGTAGAAGGGTTAGAAAATAAAAGGGCCTTGGGAAGATAGAAAGTTTAAGGCCTTTCAAATTTCTTTAATTCATTTTTATAAGTTTATATTTCCGATAATAACAGAAATTCCAGTTAAAAATTCGAAAATTTGATAAAATATAAAAATATATATAATATTTATTGATTATATAAAGTAGAATTAAGGAAAATAGTTAAAACAGTGAACTAGACTAGAAAATTTTGAAATTGAATAGAAAAATTTTTAGAAAATTCATATGAGCTTGCAATATATTTTTAAACATAAATAATATATAAAATAAAAATATATTCACAAAATAAATATTTAAAATTTAATTTACATATAATTTTTAATGAAGAAAATAGCAGAAAATAGGAAAACAGCCTTTAAAAATGAAAAATAAATACAGTAAATTTTGGAAAAATACTATTATCAATTTAAAAACATAAAAAGAAAAAATATACATAAAAAACATATTAACACATATTAAAACAAAATATAAGAAAGAAAAATATGATTTAAAAAAATTTAAAATAGGCAAAATTGCACAAATAAACAAATTATACTAAAAATTGAAATGTACATAACTTTTACATTTTAACTCCGTTTTCAACGAAACGAAAAGTAGTGTTCAAGTTATTAAATCTATTTTCATAATAAAAGATAAAATTTATAATTTCAAACTATTAAAAATTTAAACTTAAAAGTCAAAGTTTGACTATTGACCAAAATTCACATTTTCAGGAAATATTAAATTTAGTCATATTTGGAATTCTAATCCACATCAAAGTCAAAGTTTATATTTAAAATAACAAAATTTATTCTTTTCATAAATAAAGCTTTTGAATCTGGAAAAATCAATAAAAAAATATTTGAAAAATACAGGGTTGTTACATAAGCATTAATTATGTGAAGTCATTATTTAATCATCTCAAGCTATCAAAAATCAAAATTCATTTTTCAATTATATTTTCATAATGTGGTTAAATAACTATCGTTAACATCAAACAAAATTATTACTACAGCTAAATTAGTATTGCATCAGACAAATGCAGTTAAAATATTCAAAAACAATAATTGCTTAATTCCAAAAATACTGCAAAATAATAACCGCTTTTGCTTAATGCATTTAAATTTTAACTACCGTAAGCTCGAATAAATCATCGCGTACAACCAAAATTATTACTGCATCACATAAATATAGCTAAAATATTCATTTCTACCATGCATAATTCAAAATTGTCATTAAATTATAACTGCATTTTATTAATGTAGTTAAATTTTAATTGTATTAAGATTGAATAAATTCCTGAAATGTAGCCAAATTTATTACTTCATCACATAAATGTGGTTAAAAATCTTCAAATATAGTTAAATTTACTCAAAACTTGCTGGTAAATTATAATTTCATTTTCTTAATTTCATTAATTTATAACTGTTTTAAAATTGAATAAAATTATCAAATATAGTCAAAATCATCAATAGTAAATGCAATAAAAAAAATGCTAACGTAGTTAAATTAATTCAAAAAATGCCTATAAATTATTACACCATTTTTTGATGGGGTTAAATTATAACTGCACTAAGTTTGAATACTATCAAACACAATCAAGATTATTACTTTATTACATAATGTAGTTACAATATTCAAAGGCAACCATAATTGTATAATTCAAAAAAAATATTCCTTTCAAATATGTTAAAAGATAATAAATACATTATAATAATCTAGGTAAAACTACTATGTAATGTTTATGATCATCATAATAATGCTGTTACAAAAACGCGGTACACAGCGGTGACATAAAATAATTGTGCAATTAAAGCTGCTATATAAAATTATGATTTTAAAAAATTTATTTTTAGCTATCAACAATGGATATCATTGGAAAGCAAATTAAATTTGAGATTTAATAGTGAAAACGATTCTTAAATCCAATCAATGTAGAAAAAGTTATCACATTTTAAAGTTTGGAATATAAAGAAATTAAAAAATGCGACTGTTCAGTTGCCAAATTTCAAGGGGGCCTGTGTGAGCTTGAAATTCAACTCACTAGTAATAATATAGTATAGATCTTTGCACTCATCGCTTAATACCCATCTACACTGGAACCATCCGATTCATTCAGTAAATCTAACTTATTAATTATACTGCTGCTTTCACAAAGATTAACCATTGCTGGTTTGGTCATATATGCTGGTTTATACTTTTAAATATGTACCTTTCTCATATCTTGACCAACATATAACCGATTACCTAGGACTTATTTCTCTGCATCTGCCCTATACTGTAATCTTGATCACCTGAATAGGATTTCAGCTGTCTACTTACCTAAAAAATCAGTATATAATTGATTTTTTCCTAAAAGCAAAACAGCTGTATTTCATCGCTATGTTATTTTCCACCCCTTTTACCATGATCCTTTAAGCCATTCATCTTCCTGCTCAGACTGAAGGTTCAAATATAGTTTTCAAACATAGTTATTTGATTAACAGTAGAATTTTGTTGTATATACGAAAGGTAGTTAAATAAAAAAATACTGGTTAGCAAATATTTTTTGACACTATTTCAGTTAATGATTCATTGACTAATTTTTATTTGTATAGATGAAAGACACATTATGTAAAACAAGCTTTAATTTTTTAAACCTGGATTTATATGATTGTATTAAACCTAAATGAAGTTATCCATTGATTAATTTCTAAGTTACTGATCTTGAATTAAACAATTACATCTTTATTTGAGTCTTCTGTTAATTGCATTATGCTAATTTTAGCCTTAGTTTAATTACATATGGATGCCATTAATAAGCCTGTATATAACTTATAAGCATGAGTAGACAATACGGCTGGCTTTGCCCTCGGGCCACTCAGGTGGTAATGTGTTGGACTATCATGTGTTTTTAATAACTGAATAAACTCTGTAACGTATCATATACTATTTCAACTTTCATGTTGGTATGAAGATTTTTAGAATCTTACCAAAATAACCCGTTTGAATAAAATTGTATGAAGCTAACTAATTGATGAAAATTCCTTTGCCTAATTACTGTATGGAATCTGCATGTATGGATTATGCCATTTTTACAAACGAAATGACAAGGGAAATGAGTATAGGTCTTATGCTATTACCAATATGGTTCAAAATTCCAACGAATTCCGGTTATTCCGCTGATTCCGTTCTGGTTCCGCTTATAACCGAAACATAATCCGGTCAAAATTCCGATTTCGGTTTAAATTCTGGATTTGTTTTCGAAATATTGAAAAAAAAATTTAAAAATAAAAAAAATACAACAAACATATTTAGTAATTAAAAAAAGAAAACAAATTAATCGGGACAATAAATAAATGGAGAAGAAATCGTGTAGTTTCATAACAAAAGTTGTTATATTTTTGTTAATTTACATCGAGCCATAATAAAAAATTCAAAATTTTCAAAATTGATCAAAGTTTTAAAATCTCAAATGAACAATATAGAATATTACACAATGAATTTATAATTAAAGTTTGTATTTTATATGTAATGTAAAAAATGTACTATAAATTTATGACATTATTTGATATTTATTAGCGTATATAACAAATAAAAGAAAAAAAAGCATCGGAATTAAAGCATATGTAACGACGGTCGGACCAAGCTCACCACATCTAGCACATGGCGTGCGCGTATAAATTGGCACACACTTTGTTGTAACAAAAAGAATCCTTAATGTTATGTGTTCATCAACTCATATTTATACATAACTTCTTCTAGTTATTTAGCGATGCGGGACTACTCTAATTCCAAACCGTCGTTTCTCCTTACAACACGCGAGGCAACCCTAACAGTCTCCTCTTTGACTCGCATTTCTTTGGACTAAGCTCTCCGTCTCCAGCACGTGGCGTACGCATATAAATTGGCATATACTTTGTTGTAACAAAAAGATTCTTGTCCACCAACCCATATTTATGCACCACTTCTTCAAGTTATTTAGCGATGCAGGACTATTCTTATTTCAAACCGTCGTTTCTCCTTACAACATGCAAAATAAATGAAGGCTGTGATGCAGTAACCAGTACTTTATCATCTGATAGAAGGATTTGCAACCGTAGAGATCATCTGATATAATCCTGACCGTTCATACTAATTCTTTCTTTCTTTTGGGCTGTATTTTATTTAAGCCCATGTAACTTCTTATAAATACTTTTGCTGTGAGAAGTATTCAATATGTATTTCAATAAAGAAAATATTCTATGTTCAAAACTTAATATGGTATCAGAGCCAACTGCTTAACAGCACAACATCAAAGGAAGATACAAGAGTCTCCATCAGTGATTCTTCATCATTTGGAAAATCATTCTTTACCCATCAGATTGTATAATCATCATTTGGGTAAAACAAGTTTATCTTCCCAAATCTAGTGCCTTGCCAAGCAATATACTGGCTGCACTCAGATCTTCATTAAAGATAACTTGATCAAGAAAGCAGCAGAAATCAAATTCAAGAAAACAGAAATCATCACAGCAAATTTGAAAACAAGATTAGTGCCACACCAAGATCCATCAGATAACACTCATCATTTGGATCTGGCTGCATCATACCTGTTTTTTATCAACTTCTTGAGGATTTTCTTGTTCAAGAATCACATCTGAAGCCTTCTCTTTAGTTTAGACAAAGACTGTTCATCATGACTGATGATCAATCAGCAACCTCTGATAATGCCACTTCTAAACACCAACCTGATGCAACAACAAAGCTAATCAAATCAGTCACAAGCCCACAGAGCCAACTTATTACAGTTCATCTTGATGAAAATATGTAATAGTCCGCTTTTCCGTACCTCTTGAATAGACACTAATCTCCATCGATTAACTCAAGATGAACGGAAAACCGAACCATTATGGGTTTAAAGAAGAAAGAGGTAGAAGAAAAGATAGAAGAAAAAGAAAGAAGAACAACAGAACAACATCAGAAACAGAACAATATCAGGATCTCACATATCGCAGCGGAACAACATATAATAGATAAATGAATAATCTTTAAATCAAAGAACTATATCATTTTATACATTACATCATCATCAGAGTTTACAACAACAATACAACAATGGACAGTTATATAAACTTGTCCTCATAACAGAATACACAGCGGAATAATACATAGTATAAGTGGTACGTCTCGCCATCCAGCTCGCCACTAAGCTCCACAGCATCTCGAATCCAGAATGACCTGATAACCTAACTCTAGACTGCCCATGTGGAAATTGGTGGGCACCCGGAGTTTAGGAAGGAAACAACAAACTCCAGGTCAGTCATGGTGACTGGTGTGAGAACTAAAACAGTTTATCTTTAAAACAAACAACAGGAAGATTTTAAAGTCAATTTCGCAATGCTTTTTGGAAAATGAAACTACCATAAGACCTCCCGCCACACACACAATGCAAACGCAGGATTGGAGGAGATTTCTTCTTATGATAGTCAAAGATGCTTACTACGTAAAAATCAAATCCTTTTTTATATTATTATTAGTGCATAGTGTAGAAAAATCATTTCGAAAGTATAATATAAATCTTAGCCAGCATAGGCATTTCGCACTTATGCCTACTATAGCTACCATCCAAACAGTGGGGCGCCACCATAAGTGAATGATAGGTTCTACAACTAAAACCGTACAAAGTTCGTATTGGAGTTTGGATTTCCAACAAATGGTCAGGCCAAGGAACTTCCCATTGCCACATGGAAACGCCTTTGGAATGACGTCCCGAGAAATAACCTAACATTACAGTTAGATCTCTGCCAACACAAGGCCGGGTTACCCCTAACTGGGTAACTACTGACATGAATATGTCATCCCCCGATCGTAACCGATCTATATCCGAGGATCCTCAATTTCCAACAACCACATAAGAATAATAATGCAGCAACCACATAGGTTAAGTATCTGGGCTCCATACCATGATACCACCTCTATCCAGAAGGAATGACATACACTAAAGGGGCGCTACCCCTAATAACCTTGCCGCATCTTTCCTGTTTTGACCATTTCCGGAGTGTGAGGTCCGACGAAGTCTCGTCCACAAAGCTACGCTTTGTCACAAAGCCATGCTTCGGGTCAAACAAATGATCAAAGAAATGATCACAAAGATAAATGATCAAACAAATGATCATATCACAAATGATCAAACAACGATCATTTCACAGCAACACTCAGTATGCCACGTTACCAAATTGGGAGTATATTGCTGATAAATTTCAACTACATAACCTCTAAGCTCGTACGTCTCAGAGAAGGGTGTTAAGCTAAGAGAATAAATTCTCCGCCACCAACAGAAATGTATTTGAAAGAAACCAGCTTTATATCTCAATTTGTAACGTCAGACATACAACCATACAAGTCTGTTCCAGGATCGAACAGAACCGAAGGCACTTCTCACGAAGCCCTTGCAAATCCGGATAATTTTCTAATCACGTCTGGACTTCCCGTCACTAAGGGTGATAAAACCTCTAAATCGGAGATCAGCCGATGTAGAGTAACTCGACGGTAATCCTTCCGTTTTCAAAAATATACGGTCTTCAACACCGGTCATCAAATGCAATCCATTACGACGTATCACATATTCGGAATGGGTTATACGACCCCATGGTCCTTTCCCGGCTAACCCGAATAGTGAGCGCTTATTCAAAAATAAGTGTGGCATTCAAATTCATCCAATTCACAACAAATACCCATTCAAGGTAATTATTGATAGTCGGTTATTTAACTATCAATAAAGATGCGCAACATCATCAGATTCCAAATAATTTTCCAAATTATTTAATTTCCAAAAATATATTTACTAGATATATTATTTCCACACTTCAATCATTTGAAAACAATTTCAAATCAATTTCCACTTTTCAATTTATCTTTGAAGATAAAATCTCAAAACAGTTCATTTCATGTTGGAAAAGCATTTACATACTTATTTAAAAATAAGTAATTCACAAATCTCTTATTTTCAACACTTGGAAAATATTCGATATACTTAAATCAAAATTAAGTATATATTTCATTCTTTAAGGAAATCATTCTCTTTTACAAATTTTATTTGAGTCAAAACGAATGTTACGTAAAACATCGTTACGACAACTCAAAATCACTAGTATAGGGATTTGAAATTTAGATAGATATATAAATCCCAATACTACACAAAATATTTCCTTTCGGAAATCATTTACTATAACAACAGTGTTATAGTCCACCATTTCCTTATTTCTCGAAACGTCTATTTCAACAATGAATGTTGAAATCTATGTATTCGATACTTAACACGTTTTAAAACATCTTTTAAAACAATTACTTCATTTCGTAATATCGCTTCTCCAAAACATATCCATTTTATTTAATAATATATTCACTGTCAAAAATCGTAAATATACTTCGTTAACCAATTTCAACATTTCTACACATTTTATTTTAAAGAATTATCCACTGTCCAAAATCGTGAATAAAATTCTCATCCAAACTCTTCATTACTACACCTATCATATAATTGACAATTCGCTATCCAAAATCACGAATGTATCTCCTTTATTAAACTTCTATGTTCAATTTATCAAATTCAATTTGTTTCGGATTTATAAAACAACGTTTATAAATTCCATTTCTATTTATAAAAACTTCAACTTATAAATCTCATTATTAACAAATTCCATTTCTATCTCATTTAAATGCCAAAATCCCAATTTAAGCCATTTTACAAATTTATCAACTTTTTATTTCAAAAACTACTTTTCGCTTATATTCCACAAATCTCAAAATTTTCATAACACGAAAATTATAACATTTATTTATTTAAAATGATTCAATTCCAAAATTCAATAAAACGTATACTTTCAAAAATCACTTTAAAATCCTTTTAAAAATAATATCGTTATTTTTAAACTTCAAAAATGGATCCGATGATGCAACAACACCAATCATCAATCACGACAAATCAAACATCACATATCATCATATGATAACAGAATATATAACAATATCTGTAAATAAATCAATATAGTTGAGGAATCCAGTCGGATCCCTCCAACCTGCTTCCCTGCATCCACAGATGTTAGCACAATACCAATTCCGCTCCAGTACGGAATTATCGCGGTATATGGGTTTAATAAATATTATCCGCTATTATGCGGCGCAATAGGGTCTCATCCGCTATACAATGCGGGAAATCAACAACAGTAATATATACATATGCCAATATATATATTGCTATATACATAAATAATACCAATCCCACTTCAATGTGAAATTATCGCGGTATATGTTTTTAATAAATAACATCCGCTTACTAACGGCGTATAATGTTTATTTAACACAATAAATAGCAATCATCATCCAATTCACACACTCAATGCAATCAGCAATTTTAAATCTAACTATTTAAAATTAAAATCGAAACGCAACATTCGATTGAGTGAGAAGTTCTCACCTTGATTTTCCGATAGCAATTTGTAGCGTTTTATTTCGAATAAAATTAAACGTGCGTTTAATTTTACCCGAAATTTTCGCTAGCTCCAAACGACTCCAATCCAGCTCCATCGCATAGTGCTCGACAAAACGAAGCCAACGCAAAAAGTTTCGTGCGTTTTTGACCTCGTATGAAAGAGTTATAGTATTTTAAAGTTTGACGAATTAATTATATAAAAATTTACAATTTAAATTTTATTTTTAAACCTAAATCTCATCACAGCCCTTGATCTTTGTTTGAATGCATCAGGGCTATGCCCCTTCCCTCTCCCTCACGCACGCTCTTCCTCTTCCCAGACAAAGTCGCGCACGTATGAACCCATCTCCTTCGACCTAGGGTTTAAAACCGCACCCTATCTCGACAACGTGAAGACGATCAGAGTATGCCATCGTATAGCCCATGCTCCTCACCACCCTTGCCTCGAACGGCGCTCAGCTCGGCACCAGCAATCATGAGAAAAACGTGACCGATCAGCCACCCTATTGGCCCCAATTCTGGCCACCACGTCACGATCCAGGCGATCATCGCCGTATGGATCGATAGAACTCATCCCCCCCTTCATCTTTGCAGTTGGAAACTTGTTGAATCGGTGTGTGGTTTTGAAGAAATTAAGGGAAGAAGATTGAACATTTTCGGCCTTTGATTTAGTAAATGGCGGCCAGGCTGAGATGAAACCCTAGCTTGTTTTTATTTGCAAAATAGAATTATGAAGGCCTTTTATAGAAAATTCACGAAAACACTATTCATCGAAAATTTTCCGAACTCCAAATCGAGCGTGCCGACTGACATTCCTAAGGTTTACCCCACATTCCGAACGCAATGGAATAGGTTTCGGAGGCTAATTCAGTCATATGTGCGAGTTACGGAATTAAACGATTGGATTTAAATTAAACCGATTCAAACCGATTTCGATGCGTTTTGACTTGCCCCGGACAAACGGTAAATCCAATTGACACGAAATTTGAAACCATACAATAATTTAACATTACGGATCCGATGAAACTAGTTTTTTCGAAATCCAAGACTTTTTGAAAAATGACTATTTTTAACTCGCCAAATTAATATTAAAACAATTTCGATGCGTTTCGAGCTGCCACGGTCAAATGACAACTCCGATTGCTACGAAAATTGAAATCCGGTAATAACAAACTATTACAGATCCAATGGAACCAGTTTCGTCCTATTCTGAGACTGTTAGAAAATTGGCTATTTTTCAGTCGATAATTAAATATTAAAATATTCAATTTTCACAATTTAATTTTTAATTCAATTTTAAAAGTTGTATAACATCTCTATAACTCCAGTATGATTAAATAAAATTTTCCAAATAAATTTTAATCATTTTAATCCCTATTTTCAATTATTTCTGTAATTTCAACTATTAAATTAACGATTTAATTCTCCAATTGAATCCAATATTCGATAAATAAAATTATTCGACTTATTAATATTTAAAATCAATTAAATATTCAAGTTTTAATTAATATAAATTCTGGGTCGTTACAAACTTCCCCCCTTAAAAGAATTTCGTCCTCGAAATTACCAAGTAAGAAGAAGATACAAAATCCATTAACTTTCCAAAACAAACCGTTCAAATTAGATTTACAAATCTCTTAAGTGTTTAACTTTTCCAAAATCCATAGTTAAACTTCTTACAAAATGTTTACTAAGTTTCCAAAATCATACTTGGTTTTCAAAATTTTCAAATTTCTCAAAAATATTCTAACGCCTTAAATTTTCGGAAAATTTCGCCATAGCCTCCTTTGCGCGGCTCGATCCGAAAAAAATGACTGTATATATATCACAAATATACATCTCATCAAGTGATGAGGCATCCCGTAGGGAAAAAAGTGTAAAAGTACGATATTTAATTCGAGATATGTACCTTATATACTTTTAGCGAGCGTATACGGCTAATATAGCGCGAAAGCGAGCTCCAAATGCGAAGCAAACGCCATCCGCACCTACTAAACACTCAACAAAACATGAGAAACATGCATATATGAAAATAGTATCAATATACATCATATAGCAACATAATAACTACATGTACAAATCATAGCAATGCATTCAAAAGCAACAATGCAACCATCAAACAATTATCATCCAATAACATCCAACAAATCCATACCGAATCAACATTCTTTCATTTCTCATAAATATTCATTGAATTGGTTTTCAATTTAATGACATTTGATTCATTAACATTGGATTTTATCAACATTCATTTATTTAATTAGTTACATTCACTAATTTACATTCAAGTTGGTTCACTTCCAATTCAAATTGAATTATATTTAAATTTACTTCACTTCAATTTAAATCAAATTACATAGCTTCCAATTTCGCTAATTTACTTTCATTAACACTTAATGAATTATATACAATCAACTATCAATCATATAACAAACAATGTATATTCAACACAACCAAATTATTTAATTTACATTCAATTTGGTTTAACACTTTTAAATTAAATTGACTTCCACTCAATTTATTTAATTAGCTCCAATGAATTAACACTTATATTCATTATTTCATATCAATTATTTACATTAGATTGATTCACATGCAATCCATTTATCAATTTAATTGTTAATTCCTTTAACAATATAAAGTTGAATTTTCACTTATATAACTCAAGTTCAATTTCATCACTTCATCCTATTTAATTTACTTCGATACCAAAATCAACTTTATTTACATTCCTTAAGTTATATTCCATTTCAATAGCTTATCTAATCCAAATCAATTTATTTAACTTTCCTTTAGTTAAATTTTCAAATCACTTGTCTTTAGTGACAACTCAAATTTATTTCAACTTGGATTTTAATTTCAAATTTGTTTATCACAACAAAACTTAAATTTTCAAATTACAATAGTAGCAAATCCATCACATAGAAACTCGAAAATGATACTGATGATGTTGCAGCCATCACCTTTATTATTTCCCAGCAACATAGTGAATCCAGTGCTTTAAATTCTTTTTATTTATAAATCACATTTATAAATCCTTTTCTTATATATAAGATTATTTCACAATTGTAAATCATATCAATTATAAATTCACCCTTTATAATTCATTTGTTTATACAATTATTCTTTTACCACTGTTGTTTTTATTTAACTTATTCAAACAACTTTTAATTAACTTATATATATTTACATTTTGAAACAATCAAACAATCAATTATATACACTTCAATAATTTTCGGAAAATTATTCCCTTTATATACAAAATATAATCGAGGTAAAATTATTTCATTTACCCAATTTAAAACAATATCATGCCGAATTGTTCTATACAAGTGTTTAGAGATCCCTATTGATAGAGTTGTACGGACAATACCGACCAGAATCCATATACCACTCAACAAACCAATCATCACAATATAAAACAATTTTATATTAACTAACAAATACGCGCTCGTATCTATTATTACACTCAAACTCATTCTAGAGCACTACTGACTCTATCTCTAATGAGTAACACCCAACAGAGCAGGGTTGTCGCTTAACCATATGCTCTGATACCAAATGTAATAGTCCGCTTTTCCGTACCTCTTGAATTGACACTAATCTCCATCGATTAACTCAAGATGAACGGAAAACCGAACCATTATGGGTTTAAAGAAGAAAGAGGTAGAAGAAAAGATAGAAGAAAAAGAAAGAAGAACAACAGAACAACATCAGAAACAGAACAATATCAGGATCTCACATATCGCAGCGGAACAACATATAATAGATAAATGAATAATCTTTAAATCAAAGAACTATATCATTTTATACATTACATCATCATCAGAGTTTACAACAACAATACAACAATGGACAGTTATATAAACTTGTCCTCATAACAGAATACACAGCGGAATAATACATAGTATAAGTGGTACGTCTCGCCATCCAGCTCGCCACTAAGCTCCACAGCATCCCGAATCCAGAATGACCTGATAACCTAACTCTAGACTGCCCGTGTGGAAATTGGTGGGCACCTAGAGTTTAGGAAGGAAACAATAAACTCCAGGTCAGTCATGGTGACTGGTGTGAGAACTAAAACAGTTTATCCTTAAAACAAACAACAGGAAGATTTTAAAGTCAATTTCGCAATGCTTTTTGGAAAATGAAACTACCATAAGACCTCCCGCCACACACACAATGCAAACGCAGGATTGGAGGAGATTTCTTCTTATGATAGTCAAAGATGCTTACAACGCAAAAATTAAATCCTTTTTGATATTATTATTAGTGCATAGTGTAGAAAAATCATTTCGAAAGTATAATATAAATCTTAGCCAGCATAGGCATTTCGCACTTATGCCTACTATAGCTACCATCCAAACAGTGGGGCGCCACCATAAGTGAATGATAGGTTCTACAACTAAAACCGTACAAAGTTCGTATTGGAGTTTGGATTTCCAACAAATGGTCAGGCCAAGGAACTTCCCATTGCCACATGGAAACGCCTCTGGAATGACGTCCCGAGAAATAACCTAACATTACAGTTAGATCTCTGCCAACACAAGGCCGGGTTACCCCTAACTGGGTAACTACTGATACGAATATGTCATCCCCCGATCGTAACCGATCTATATCCGAGGATCCTCAATTTCTAACAACCACATAAGAATAATAATGCAGCAACCACATAGGTTAAGTATCTGGGCTCCATACCATGATACCACCTCTATCCAGAAGGAATGACATACACTAAAGGGGCGCTACCCCTAATAACCTTGCCGCATCTTTCCTGTTTTGACCATTTCCGGAGTGTGAGGTCCGACGAAGTCTCGTCCACAAAGCTACGCTTTGTCACAAAGCCATGCTTCGGGTCAAACAAATGATCAAAGAAATGATCACAAAGATAAATGATCAAACAAATGATCATATCACAAATGATCAAACAACGATCATTTCACAGCAACACTCAGTATGCCACGTTACCAAATTGGGAGTATATTGCTGATAAATTTCAACTACATAACCTCTAAGCTCGTACGTCTCAGAGAAGGGTGTTAAGCTAAGAGAATAAATTCTCCGCCACCAACAGAAATGTATTTGAAAGAAACCAGCTTTATATCTCAATTTGTAACGTCAGACATACAACCATACAAGTCTGTTCCAGGATCGAACAGAACCGAAGGCACTTCTCACGAAGCCCTTGCAAATCCGGATAATTTTCTAATCACGTCCGGACTTCCCGTCACTAAGGGTGATAAAACCTCTAAATCGGAGATCAGCCGATGTAGAGTAACTCGACGGTAATCCTTCCGTTTTCAAAAATATCCGATCTTCAACACCGGTCATCAAATGCAATCCATTACGACGTATCACATATTCGGAATGGGTTATACGACCCTATGGTCCTTTCCCGGCTAACCCGAATAGTGAGCGCTTATTCAAAAATAAGTGTGGCATTCAAATTCATCCAATTCACAACAAATACCCATTCAAGGTAATTATTGATAGTCGGTTATTTAACTATAAATAAAGATGCGCAACATCATCAGATTCCAAATAATTTTCCAAATTATTTAATTTCCAAAAATATCTTTACTAGATATATTATTTCCACACTTCAATCATTTGAAAACAATTTCAAATCAATTTCCACTTTTCAATTTATCTTTGAAGATAAAATCTCAAAACAGTTCATTTCATGTTGGAAAAGCATTTCCATACTTATTTAAAAATAAGTAATTCAAAAATCTCTTATTTTCAACACTTGGAAAATATTCGATATACTTAAATCAAAATTAAGTATATATTTCATTCTTTAAGGAAATCATTCTCTTTCACAAATTTTATTTGAGTCAAAACGAATGTTACGTAAAACATCGTTACGACAACTCAAAATCACTAGTATAGGGATTTGAAATTTAGATAGATATATAAATCCGAATACTACACAAAATATTTCCTTTCGGAAATCATTTACTATAACAACAGTGTTATAGTCCACCATTTCCTTATTTCTCGAAACGTCTATTTCAACAATGAATGTTGAAATCTATGTATTCGATACTTAACACGTTTTAAAATATCTTTTAAAACAATTACTTCATTTCGTAATATCGCTTCTCTAAAACATATCCATTTTATTTAATAATATATTCACTGTCAAAAATCGTAAATATACTTCGTTAACCAATTTCAACATTTCTACACATTTTATTTTAAATAATTATCCACTGTCCAAAATCGTGAATAAAATTCTCATCCAAACTCTTCATTACTACACCTATCATATAATTGACAATTCGCTATCCAAAATCACGAATGTATCTCCTTTATTAAACTTCTATGTTTAATTTAACAAATTCAATTGGTTTCGGATTTATAAAACAACGTTTATAAATTCCATTTCTATTTATAAAAACTTCAACTTATAAATCTCATTATTAACAAATTCCATTTCTATCTCATTTAAATGCCAAAATCCCAATTTAAGCCATTTTACAAATTTATCAACTTTTTATTTCAAAAACTACTTTTTGCTTATATTCCACACATCTCAAAATTTTCATAACACGAAAATTATAACATTTATTTATTTAAAATGAATCAATTCCAAAATTCAATAAAACGTATACTTTCAAAAATCACTTTAAAATCCTTTTAAAAATAATATCGTTATTTTTAAACTTCAAAAATGGATCCGATGATGCAACAACACCAATCATCAATCATGACAAATCAAACATCACATATCATCATATGATAACAGAATATATAACAATATTTGTAAATAAATCAATATAGTTGAGGAATCCAGTCGGATCCCTCCAACCTGCTTCCCTGCATCCACAGATGTTAGCACAATACCAATTCCGCTCCAGTACGGAATTATCGCGGTATATGGGTTTAATAAATATTATCCGCTATTATGCGGTGCAATAGGGTCTCATCCGCTATACAATGCGGGAAATCAACAACAGTAATATATACATATGCCAATATATATATTGCTATATACATAAATAATACCAATCCCACTTCAATGTGAAATTATCGCGGTATATGTTTTTAATAAATAACATCCGCTTACTAACGGCGTATAATGTCTATTTAACACAATAAATAGCAATCATCATCCAATTCACACAATCAATACAATCAACAATTTTAAATCTAACTATTTAAAATTTAAATCGAAACGCAACATTCGATTGAGTGAGAAGTTCTCACCTTGATTTTCCGATAGCAATTTGTAGCGTTTTATTTCGAATAAAATTAAACGTGCGTTTAATTTTACCCAAAATTTTCGCTAGCTTCAAACGACTCCAATCCAGCTCCATCGCGTAGTGCTCGACAAAACGAAGCCAACGCAAAAAGTTTCGTGCGTTTTCGACCTCGTATGAAAGAGTTATAGTATTTTAAAGTTTGACGAATTAATTATATAAAAATTTACAATTTAAATTTTATTTTTAAACCTAAATCTCATCACAGCCCTTGATCTTTGTTTGACTGCATCAGGGCCATGCCCCTTCCCTCTCCCTCACGCACGCTCTTCCTCTTCCCAGACAAAGTCGCGCACGTATGAACCCATCTCCTTCGACCTAGGGCTTAAAACCGCACCCTATCTCGACAACGTGAAGACGATCGGAGTATGCCATCGTATAGCCCATGCTCCTCACCACCCTTGCCTCGAACGGCGCTCAGCTCGGCCCCAGCAATCATGAGAAAAACGTGACCGATCAGCCACCCTATTGGCCCCAATTCTGGCCACCACGTCACGATCCAGGCGATCATCGCCGTATGGATCGATAGAACTCATCCCCCCCTTCATCTTTGCAGTTGGAAACTTGTTGAATCGGTGTGTGGTTTTGAAGAAATTAAGGGAAGAAGATTGAACATTTTCGGCCTTTGATTTAGTAAATGGCGGCCAGGCTGAGATGAAACCCTAGCTTGTTTCTATTTGCAAAATAGAATTATGAAGGCCTTTTATAAAAAATTCACGAAAACACTATTCATCGAAAATTTTCCGAACTCCAAATCGAGCGTGCCGACTGACGTTCCTAAGGTTTACCCCACGTTCCGAACGCAGTGGAATAGGTTTCGGAAGCTAATTCAGTCATATGTGCGAGTTACGGAATTAAACGATCGGATTTAAATTAAACCGATTCAAACCGATTTCGATGCGTTTTGGCTTGCCTCGGACAAACGGTAAATTCAATTGACACAAAATTTGAAACCATACAATAATTTAACATTACGGATCCGATGAAACTAGTTTTGTCGAAATCCGAGACTTTTTTAAAAATGACTATTTTTAACTCGCCAAATTAATATTAAAACAATTTCGATGCGTTTCGAGCTGCTACGGTCAAATGACAACTCCGATTGCTACGAAAATTGAAATCCGGTAATAAAAAACTCTTACGGATCCAATGGAACTGGTTTCGTCCTATTCTGAGACTGTTAGAAAATTGGCTATTTTTCAGTCGATAATTAAATATTAAAATATTCAATTTTCACAATTTAATTTTTAATTCAATTTTAAAAGTTGTATAACATCTCTATAACTCCAGTATGATTAAATAAAATTTTCCAAATAAATTTTAATCATTTTAAACCCAATTTTCAATTATTTCTGTAATTTCAACTATTAAATTAACGATTTAATTATCCAATTGAATCCAATATTCGATAAATCAATCAAATCAAAAAATATCAATATAATTTTCCAGTTCACCATTGATCCCGTACCATGGTGCCATCTTCTCTCGTCCCTTCTTCTCCCGTACCGTCCTCTCCATTACCTCCCTTTCCTGTTCCTCTCTCAACAGTACATCCCACTCCTGTCCCTCCTACCTATACCCTGCCACATTACCATCCTCTTCCACCTCCAACCCATACCCTGTCCAACTCCCATCCAGTCAACGTCAACCAAGTCAACGAACTTCCGGATGCTAGGTCCAAACCTCCACCTTACCCGCCTGACCCTCCTTAGTCATTGTTGGGTCGACCACCGCAGCTTCCCACAGCCAACTCCTCCGCCGCCACTCCAGTTGTTCTGTCTCAGTCTCAATCCAATCCTGGCCACTGTCAACAAGCTTGGACTTCTTTATTCAAGCACAAACCTCTTAATGCGGGGAAGTACAAGCCTGTTGACTTCGAACCTTCTTACTCTGGTGACGTTCTTAATTTGGTCGACGAAGTTGTTCAGGCCGGGTCTTCGGTATGGAAGGAATACTTAGTGGATTTTTTCCTTGATAAACCATTGTCCTACTCTACAGTTGTTGCCAAACTGAAAAACATTTGGAAACTGAAAGGATCAGTGCAGGTAAAATCAGATGGAATAATTTTCCTTTTTCTGTTATCGTCTGAAGAAGATAAATTCAGAATCTTACATGGAGACCCTATTATTATGAACAACAAAGTGTTTATCATTAAGTCTTACGATGCGTCTGTCAGCAACGTTTGTGGATCAGTTCCTTCGGTGCCAGTCTGGGTTCATCTTCGCAACATCCCCCTTTTTGCTTGGACTCATCTGGGTATTAACTGGATTAGTAGTCGAATAGGAAAATTGCTTTGTATGGACGAAAGGACTGAGAGGCTGGAGAGGTTGGAATTTGCGAAATGTATGATTGAAGTCAAACCGAATAGGGAACTACCCAATGATTTCCTAATTAGTCTGGCTGATGGTGGAGTTCAACGCATTTATGTTGAGTATTTATGGCAGCCTCACATCTGTATTACTTGCAATTCCTTTGGTCACTTAAAGGAGACATGTGATAAGAAGGTTGAACCAACTACTGCTTTGAGTGGCAAGCCATCAGGTAATAATTTAAATGATAAGCCTTCGAAAAACAAAGAAAAGGTAAACAAACAAGTCCAAATATGGCAAAAAGTGGGGAGAAACAAAAACAAGATGGCATTGAACAGGAGATTTGGAGGGGTTATTGGCAAGGAAAGTAGACAGGAAAGTGAAAAAGAAACTGACGGACCAAGTGGAAAAGAAGAAGTTAAGATTAAAGAAAACTTAGATCAAAGTAAAGAGTGTGATAATGTAGGAACACTGCAGAATTTAACTGATAATGAGGAAATGGAAATTGTCCCGGCGAACATGGTCCAGTTTCCTTCAGCATCAAATTCAGGTTTCAACACAACTGACAGTAATAGGTTTGGCATTTTACAAATCTTGGAAGATGATACTGAAAATGATAAGCTGCAAGATCAGGAAATTGATAAAATAGAAAAGGAGCAATCTCAAATGGGCAATGGTTTGAAGGAAGGTGGAAAACATGCTGTGGATAACTGTGCTATCACAATGACAAACCGAAATGAATCAATGCAAGTTAAAAATAGTGGAAAGGAAGCAACTGTTCCAGAAAAAGCATCAGATCTATTTAATACTACACTGGAAAAAAGGATGAGCAGTGACAACATTAAAGATGTCTTCAAAGCATCGAATCAAGTGCAGTCAAAGGGGGGAGGGCACCTTTTGTCCTCCAAATCGTCAATCACAAATGCATCTGAAGTTCCATCATTAATTCTCGAAGAAAACTCATCTAAAATACTATCACCCAGTAAAGATCCGGAGGTGCACTGTGTGCACAGTGTGCATGTGCACGACAGAAACTTGCATTCCCAACCGACTGTTAACTCTCTCTCCGCCTCCCTTCCTCTCTCCTCCTCTCCAGCGTTAAACAGTTCTCAGAACATCTCCGACCATTCTACATCTAACACTTCCCCGAAAAACAAAATGATAGAATTGGACTTTCCCCCTTTGTCTCCTAATTCTCCCACTCCTCTTCAAAAATCCAGATTATCCAAAAATCTTACTGGATCACCAAATCTCACTCATGCTTCGATGATGGTCCTTCAAAGCAAGAAATATTTTACTCAAACTGATAATTCGTGTTCCCAATGTTGCAAACCATTGGAGCATGGAATGTAAGAGGGGCACACCATGAAACAAAACTTTCACAATGCAAAAATTTGATAGCTCAGCACAAACTCTGTATGTTAGCTATTCTTGAAACTAAGTTAAATATTGACCTCTCGTACAAAGCAGCTAAATATATAAACCCGGGGTGAGCAGTCATTCACAACCTCGAAGAAGCCCCTTATGGCAGAATCCTCATAGTTTATGACCCCAAAGTGATCCTCCTCTCCAAAGTCCACTCTACTTCTCAAATCATTCACTGTCATGCTAAAGGTATAAGCAACCTGTGCTCCTTTTATATAACGCTGGTATACGCGGCTAATAACAAAGCTGCTAGAACTTCATTTCTCTACGACCTTCCAATGCTGAGGCAAGATTCTCACCCATGGATCATCTTTGGGGATTTCAATTGCTGTAATAAACTTGATGATAGGCTTGGCGGCAATCCTCTCTCGCTCAATGAAATTGAACCGCTGCGTTCTGCAGTTGTTGATTCGAATCTGGTAGAAATAAAGTGTACTGGAATGAAATTCTCATGGAACAACAAAAGTAGACATGGAAGTAGGACCTACTCTAAAATTGACCATGCCTTCGGAAACCTCCTTGCCCTCTCCAAGTGGCCTACCATTTATAACCACCTTCCTCCCCCTCTACTATCAGACCACTCTCCTCAGCTAATCCACCTTAGAGAAGATGGCATTAAGGTCAAATCAAGTTTCAAATTTTTTAATAATTGGGTTAATGAACCTGAGTTCTTTGACATTGTTAAAGAAGTTTGGGCGAAACCAATCTACGGTAATCCTATGTCTATTTTGCAGGTCAAACTAAAAAACACTAAAATGGCTCTCAGGCAATGGTCAAAGAACAAATTTGGAAATGGAAGTAAACATAGTTCGTAATGGAAGAGTAAACTGGAAGAGATCCAAATGAACATGCAGGATGATCCTCTCAACACTACCATAAGCGCAATAGAGTCGTACATATCGAGACAATTTGCTGAAGCTCTTAAGAGTGAGATTTCAATGATAAACCAAAAAGCGAGGTTACGGTGGAAAGCTGAAGGTGATAGAAACAGTGCCTTCTTTCATGCTAACTTAAAGGCGAAACAATCCAGAGAAAATATCATTTCCATCCTTGACGATGAGGGTTATGAGCATACATCTTCTAACGATGTGAACGAGGCTTTCATTTCTTATTTCTCAAATCTCTTCAGTAACTCGTCTAACTTTGAGCCTGAACTCAACCTCATCGACCATCTTAACCTTCCGGCTCTGTCTGCCGTAGACCATTCTGCTTTGAGTTCAGATGTCACAGATGATGAGATCAAGTCGGCTATGTTTTCCATTGATAGGAATTCGGCTAGTGGACCGGATGGTTTTAATGCACAATTCTACTTTGTTTGTTGGGACATTATCAAATTGGAAGTGCTAAGAGCTGTTAAGAATTTTTTCAAAAACTCCAAACTGATTCCTTCTTTCAACAACACTAACATAACTTTGATTCCTAAAGTCAGCAACCCCAACAAGGTGACCTCGTTTAGGCCTATATCGTGTTGTAATACAATCTACAAATGTATCTCCAAAATCATAGCATCCAGAATGAAAAATGTCTTGCCCAATATTATCTCTTCGAACCAAGCGGCATTTTTACCTGGAAGAAATATCTTAGACAATGTTTTACTTGCTCATGAACTGCTAAATGGTTACAATAAAAAGAATTCTTCTCCTAAAGTAATGCTAAAATTGGATATCATGAAGGCTTTTGACATGGTCCAGTGGAAAACAATTGTTAAAGTACTGCAGTGCTTGAACTTTCCTGCTCTTTTCATTGCTTGGATTGTGGAGTGTATCTCTACGGCTAGGTTCTCTGTCAATGTTAATGGCAACAGTGTGGGGTTCTTCGGTAGTAAGCAAGGCATACGTCAAGGCGATCCAATATCGCCGTATATTTTCATCCTCATCATGGAACTTCTCACGCAACTCTTTAAAAAAAATAAGGATGCTGGGTATATCAAGCTCCATCCCAAATGCTCTAACCCTGAGGTTATTACTCTAATGTTCGCAGATGACCTGGTCATTTTCTGCTCCCCTGACAATACTACGATGCGTTCGGTCATGGAAACTATGCAAACATTTCATGCAATCACTGGATTATCCATCAATCTGGAGAAATCAGAAATGAAAACCTCTGGTCTCAGTCCTACTCAAAACAATGTTATTAAGGCCATTACTGGTCTATCTATCACTGATACCTCCATCTCTTATCTTGGTCTCCCGCTGGCCTTCTCAAGAATAACTGTAAACCAATTCCTTCCTTTGTATGATAAGATCACCACTAGACTAGAATGCTAGACGAGTAAAATGTTGAGCCAAGCGGGAAGAGTCACTTTATGTAAGGCGGTGATCTTCTCCATTCAAGTTTATTGGGCTAGAACCTACATCTTGCCTCAAAAGCTCATCAACATGATACACTCTGCTATACTGAGATTTATATGGACAGGCAAAACAATGGGTCGATACCTTGCCCCTATTAGCTTCAACAGATTAGAAAAGCCTATAGCAAATGGTGGGCTGGGAATCATTAACATGTACCACTGGAATCGGTCAGCTATGGCTAGGCTTTTATACGACTGTATTAATGCCAAGAACAGCACGTGGGTTAGATGGTCCAACAATCATGTGCTTCGTGGTTGCAACTTCTGGAAAATGTCAACTCCGAACAAGGTCAGCTGGACGTGGCGAGCCATTTTCAAACTTAAGGAAGTCTTACTTCCCCTAGTTCGTTACCCAGTGGGCCAAAATAATGTGGTTAGTTTTTGGGATGATCCCTGGATTGAAAGAGGTTTGATCTTGAGGCGGGTGCTCTCTTATGCTGATCTAGTGCAATCGGGAGTGCGACAGGATGCAGTTGTTCGGAGTTTCATCCGCGAATCTACTTTAAGGTTACCGAGGACATCTAACACGCGAATTCAGCAACTTTGGACCAAAGCGGGGGAGTGCATTATTCAAACTGTGGGACCTAGCAAGGTTCAGTGGGGAAGCAAAAATGAGAGTTTCAGCATAAAAGGCACTTATTCCTTCCTGGCTGGTGATGATGGCGTGAAATGTAGGTGGTGGAGAAGAATATGGTGTAAGGATAACTCTCAAAAGGATAATCTCTTCCTCTGGAAAGTTAGGAATAGGGCTCTGAATACCAAAATGAAATTGTTTACCAGAGGGGTTCCTGTTACTGTTAATTGCGTCTTCTACAATCAAAGTCCCGAGATAGTTGAACACTTGTTTTTTGAATGTACATTTCTGAATGCACTATGGAAGAAGTGGATTAGGATAATCGGCAGACGATGGAAAGGATCAAACAACGTGGTCCAGTGGAAGTACATCTACGACAACACAGGTGGAAAGTCGGGTGCGAACAGACTGTTCTTATTTATCACCAAGAGATTCTTAACAGTGGTTTGGAATGAAAGGAATAGGCGAATATTTCAGCCTGATAAAGGGAAGACTGATGATCAATTCGAAAAGCATATGAAGCAGGAAATTAAACGTGACTTGAGTCTGGTTTCATTTACGTTTGACCCTGGCATCCTCAGTTAACTTGGTTCTCCTTTTAAATTTTGTTGTTTTTGTGTTTTCTCTATTTCCCGCATTGTTGCACTATGTTTCTATGTAATTCTTGCAAGCTGAAGGCTTGTTTCTCCTCCCCCCTCTAGGTGCAGCAATAAAATGGTAGGGGTCCATTTAACCCCGTCGGCTTTGCCAACAAAAAAATATTCGATAAATAAAATTATTCGACTTATTAATATTTAAAATCAATTAAATATTCAAGTTTTAATTAATATAAATTCTGGGTCGTTACAAAATAACTATCTGTTGTGGACACTGCAGATCGAAACTGCAATACAGGGTTATGGCCTTGAAGGTTTTCTTCTTGGCACAACACCAACTCCACCAAAATTCATCACTGTCCAAGAAAATAAAATAGTTAGCAATGAAGAATATGTCAAACATCACAGGCAAGATAGACTGATATGTTCCTGGTTATTGTCATCTATAAACACCAATCTTTTATCACATGTTATTGGATGCAAATCTGCTTGTGAAATTTGGTCAACCATTGAAAAAGTTTTCAATACTCAATCAGCAGCAAAAGTTATGTGTCACAAGAGACAGCTACAAAACATCAGAAAGGAAAACTGTTCTATGAGAGAATATCTATATAAAATCAAAACAATCTGTGATCTGCTTGAGGCTGCAGGCCACAAAGTATCTGATTCTGAACAGATTTTAACCATATTAAATGGTTTGAGTGATGAATATGAAGCCGTGGTGGCAGTTATCTCATCTTATAAGGTCTTACCATCAGTGGATAATGTTTACTCTATACTACAGGCTCATGAGGCCAGGATAGACAATAAAAGACCTCAAGAATCTGAGTTTGCTATCAATTATACCACCAACACAAGAAACAAGAATCAAAACAACAACAAAAGTGATAAACAATCATAGAGAGGAGGATACTCCAATAGATCAAGGGGAAGAGGCAGGTACAACAACAACAACAATAGACCAAGATGCCAAATCTGTGAAAAAATTGGGCATACAGCTGTAAAATGCTATTTTAGATATTCAAATCAAAATAACAATAATTCAAGAAATGATAATCACAGTGTCAATGTGGCTCAAGAAGGCTCCAGCAGTCAAGCAGACAACAAAGATCACTGCTCAAGTGAAAATGGTCAACCAGAACATGCACATGATGACTACTGGTATCCTGACTCAGGGGCAACTAATCATATAACTAACAACTTAGAAAACTTAAATCTTGGCAATAAGGAGTATAGAGGTAAACAGTCTATTTGCATGGGCAATGGTAAGTGTATCAAAATTTCTCATGTAGGAGGTGCTTCTATTAAAGGAAAAAGACAACT
Source organism: Allium fistulosum (assembly GCA_030737815.1). NCBI lineage: Eukaryota > Viridiplantae > Streptophyta > Magnoliopsida > Asparagales > Amaryllidaceae > Allium > Allium fistulosum. Next base: position 352,708,882 of record CM060903.1, on the reverse strand, counting down.
ATTCTTACACAACTTATTGAGAGTGCCAAAGATTAAAAAGAATCTTATAAGTGTATCTCAATTTGCCAATGACAATAAAGTTTACTTTGAATTTTATCCTAAATACTGTCTTGTTAGAGATATACTAACTAAGAATGTTTTATTGCAGGGTGATGCTGAAAAGGGATTATATAGATTTAAGTTTGTCAACTGTACCAATTCTACAAAGGAGCAAAGCTGTTGTAATCAGTGTGAAATGAAAAACTGCAGTAGTATATTTGATCTTTGGCATCACAAATTTGGTCATCCTAGTACTAAAGTTGTTAAACAAGTTCTTACTCAAAATTCTATACACTGTGATGATGTTTCTCTTCCTTATATATGTACACATTGTCAAATGGGTAAGAGACACAAATTACCATTTGATAACCAAGTATTCAAAACCTCTTGAACTTGTTGCTACTAATCTTTGGGGACCAGCATCAACATGTTCAGATTATGGTTATAAATACTATATATCCTTCGTAGATGCTAATACAAGATACACCTGGATATATTTCTTAAGAAATAAATCTGATACATACAAAGTTGTATTGGATTTTATTACTATGGTTGAAAAACAATTTAGTTCACATGTTAAAGTTTTACAATCAGATGGTGGAACAGAGTACAAACCCCTTAAGGATTACTTTATCAAAAAGGGAATAATTCATAGAACTACATGTCCCTATACATCTGAGTAGAATGGCTTAGTTGAGAGAAAGCATAGGCACATAGTTGAAAAAGGGCTTAGCTTTTTAGCTCATGCAAGCTTACCTCTAAAATTTTGGCCTGAAGCCTTCAACACTGCAGTCTATCTTATTAATAGACCGCCAACCAAAATTTTAGAAGATATAACCCCCATAGAAAAATTACAAGGGGTGAAGCCAGATTACTATAGTTTAAAAACCTTTGGGTGCTTATGCTTTCCATATTTAAGGCCTTATAACAACAATAAGCTAAGCTTCAGATCTAGGCCATGTACATTTCTTGGGTATGCCACCAATCAAAAAGGATACAAATGTCTAGATGATAGTGGAAAACTTTTTATTAGCAGACATGATGTATTTAATGAAAATGTATTCCCTTTTGAAAATTCAGAAGTGAAAACAACAAGCAAGGTATATAATCCTAGTGTATTAATACCTGAACTGCCTATATATTCTGAGAATGAGAATCAAACAGAGGTGAAGAGGACTACTGGAAATCATCAAACTCACCTTGTAGTCTCTGTTCAGCAAAATTCTGATTGGATTGATGATCCCAGTCATGCCAGTCAATCACCTGCTATTTCAACATATGAAGAAAGTAAAAAAACTCAAGATCAACAAACTGAATCAAATGACAATACTGGTCTTGATAACACTGACAGTTTACCTCATACTGATTCCACAGTAAAATCAAGTCATCCAATGATCACTAGAGCTAAAAGTGGCATCTTTAAGCCCAAAGTATACATTGCCAACACAAGCCTTGATGAACCATCAAGCTATGAGCAAGCTGCAAAGCACAATAACTGGAGAGCAGCAATGGATGAAGAGTACAATGCTCTTATAAAAAACAAGACATGGGATCTTGTATGTCCACCAGCACATAAAAATATTGTTCGATGTAGGTGGACATACAAGATAAAAAGAAATTCTGATGGGACTATCAGTAAATATAAGGCAAGACTTGTTGCCAAGGGTTACACCCAACAATATGGGTTTGACTTTACTGAAACCTTTTCTCCAATAGTCAAACCCTCTACTATAAGACTCATACTTACAGTTGCACTTCACAAAGGTTGGAGAATAAGGCAACTGGATGTCAATAATGCCTTTCTAAATGGCATATTAGAAGAAGAGATCTATATGATGCAATCACCTGGCTATGAACAAATACAAACCTTGTGTGCAAACTAAATAAGGCAATATATGGCCTCAAACAAGCACCAAGAGTATGGTTTGACAGACTGAAATCAACTTTAATACCAAATGGATATCAGTCTATCAAATCAGATACTTCATTGTTCATTAAAGCCAACCAGTTATCAACTATTTACATTCTAATCTATGTTGATGATCTTATAATTACAGGTAACAATCAAGTTGAAATCAATCAAATTACCAACTATCTAGATAAGCAATTTTCAATCAAAGATCTTGGAGACCTCAATTATTTCCTAGGAATTGAAGTTCACAGAACAACAAATTCTGAGATAACATTGTGTCAAAGGAAATACATATCAGAACTACTGGCCAAAACAAAAATGGAAGATGCAAAACCCATGCCAACACTAATGATAAGTAATCAAAGCCTATCAAAAAACAGGGGAGAAGCCATAAATAATACTAAACAATATAGAAGTGTTATAGGAGCATTACAATATGCTACTATAACACGACCTGATATTGCATTCAGTGTTAACAAACTCTCTCAATTTATGCAGAATCCACTGGATGAACACTGGAAAGCAGTCAAGAGGATTCTCAGATACTTAAAGGGAACAATAAATCATGGCTTATCTCTTAAAGCTTGCAAAAATCTTAATCTAACTGGATACAAAGATGCTGACTGAGCAACGAATTCAGATGATAGAAAATCAGTCACTGGATACTGCATATTCATTGGTAAAAACTTGATATCATGGTGTTCCAAAAAAAACAATCAACTATCTCAAGGTCTAGTACAGAAGCAGAGTATAGGAGTGTAGCTAGTGCCACGGCCGAAATTATGTGGTTACAATCAGTTTTGGATGAATTAAAGTTGAAATCAGATATCAAGCCAACACTGTGGTGCGACAATCAAAGTACTGTCTATATGACAGCTAATCCTATACTACACTCTAGAACAAAACACATTGAGATAGATCTACACTTTGTTCGTGATCAAGTCATAAAAGGAAACTTAGAAGTTAATCATTTACCTGCCACCTACCAGAGAGCTGATACTCTCACCAAGTCCTTGTCGAGAAAGAACTTTGTGAAGTTCAGGTCAGAACTAGGAGCGACTGCAATTCAACCCTCTCTCGAGCTCGACAAGCCAGATCTTCACCAAATCGAAGAGCAGAAGAAGAAAGAACATCAAAGTAACCAACTTGCTCTCGACTCAAAGCATAATTGCTCAGATCCTCGAGAAACTCAAGAGAACAACTCCAATCAGACTTCAAGAGGGCATCGAAAGAAGGAGCAATGAGAATTTTATGAACTACATCAACTCAATCAGAGAACCACGCGATTTCGCCTCACAAACTCTAACCCTAGAAATCGGGTTAGGGTTCGAAGGGGGGAAATAAATGAAGGCTGTGATGCAGTAACCAGTACTTTATCATCAGATAGAAGGATTTGCAACCGTAGAGATCATGTGATATAATCCTGACCGTTCATACTAATTCTTTCTTTCTTTTGGGCTGTATTTTATTTAAGCCCATGTAACTTCTTATAAATACTTTTGCTGTGAGAAGTATTCAGTATGTATTTCAACAAAGAAAATATTCTCTGTTCAAAACTTAATAATGCGAGACAACCCCAACAGAGAAATGACTAAATGTTATATATTCACCCCCATTCTTTTTTATAAATATCAAAGCTATTTTCAACTTATGAAGACTATAGTAACATACTTTTAAAGTATGCACAAATGCTGTACAAAAGTAACGTAATCAATAATACTAAAAAGTATGGAATTATTGAAACAATGAAGGATAAATGTAAATGATTTTCCACTTCAAAGGGATAGACTATTAAATGACTAATCGTAAACCCCAGAAATATGATATCTACCTACTAAAATATACAGTATATAGTAGAAAAATTACTAATTTATCAAACCAAATATAATATAACACCATATGAATTGAATATTGTTGGATAATAAATTCAATATATAGAAAGCAATATCAAAAAACAAAGGCAAGATGAGGGTAAAAAGAGGAACATGAGAGGAATATTGAAATTAAAAATATCTCATATAATAGATATAGAAATGTTAGTAAACTCAATGAGTAAAATAAAGTGGAAAAAATATTCAAGCTTGAAAGAATGAATTTTCCAACAACAACATAGCAGTCCCTATAACATATATTCAATAAAGTTCGTATTTGGTTTTACTTATCGATCTTAAAAATTCTGTCAATTATATCTTCTAGTTTTCTAATTTAATTATTGCTCCCTTTATAGTTTTACACGCTTTTATGTTATTTAGATCATGTCATATTTTCTTGCATATGACGTTTGATCTGGTTATCATGTAAAAACTCATGTTTCCTTCAAATTCATCAAAACGTGTTAATATCGTTCAAGCATCCGGATGCGACGTGGCTATGCGGCAGATCAGCACCCAACCACATCCAATAAGAAGTTGGTGGGTGAATTTTCACCCACCGAAGTGCTATGTCGTTTTCTTTTTTATTTAAAAACTGAAAAACTTTATCTAACAAAATTACGTCTCTTCCTATTTTTTAATATTATTTTGGCTGATATATTATTTTGATGGATTTATGTGTGTTGGGTATCTGAGTGTAGATTTGTCCTAGTAAAAAGTGATAAAAAAGTGGTTAAAATGCAGTTACTCCTTTCCCTGCGCTTACTGTGTCCTCAGGCATAAAATCAGACGAATTTGCACTTCTCACTCCGTTTTCTAATCACAAACTTCTCCATTACAGAGTGTAGAAATTGAGACTATCATATGACACAAATTCCATTCCTACTTCCACAACCAGATTGAAAAAGGGAAAATTTACTGCTTAAGCGGGAACGACATTATCAAGGCAAAAAAGACTTATAGGGCCGTGCCAAAGGACATTCAAATTAACATATCAGGGTGCACAAAATTTGCTCTTTCTGGCGACTAAGAACTCGCAATCCCTAAATTTGAATTCTTATTCATCGACCATGACACGGTTATTGACCATACCGACCTGACCGTTTACTTAACATGTAAGTGGTCTTGTGCTTACTACCATATGCATTGACAATGATACTGATGGCTTTATTAAATATTCCCCATCTTGAACTTATGGTGGTGTAGATATTTTTGGGTTGTATGGAGAATAGGCAAGGTTGACGATGTCATCAAGAAAAATAGCAATCCAACAATAAAAAGAACACCGTTGATCGAGTTAACATGGTAACACTTATTTAGAAAAGTTATCCTTACACCTTCTAAATTAAGTTCCTGTTATACATTTGATTTTTTTTCTCCTACCAACAACGGAAAAACCATTGAAGCCACGCCTCGGGGTGACAAAGCAAGATCGACTGACCATTCCCAAACTAAAAACAGTTTACCAACTATCATCCTCACCTCATCATTCATCAAAACATTCCAGGTTAGTTCCATCTTCGAAGTTATTGTCAACCAATCAATACAAACATTTTCCACACATGTGCAAACCGACATTTCGCAATGCACATAGGAAAACCAAACTTAAATTCGACAAATGCAACTAGAGCTTACCTTGACATGAATTTGGACTGTAGCAAGGACCTTGCTAGAAGTTGCCCGCTAGAAGAATTATGACAGAAGGAATTTTTTTGTTTGTATTGAAAAATGATTCTCAGATTACGTTTGTCTTATATTCAGCAACAATATATATAGCAACATTTGGTTGGAGGAAATTACTAAACTAACCCTGAAACCCTATTAAACTTGTATATAACATATCTTCCTTTCAGTCGTTTACTCATTCTCATTTCTTATTTCCCCCCGACAAATGTAACTAGAGTTTCTTCTTTCCCAAAACTTCAGAGGCTTGTTCGATCTTCAAATCCGATACTAATCTTGCAAAATTACTCCTTGAGAGTGGTTTTGCACGAACGTCTGCTCTCAATGACTTGCTGGTAGATGATTTATGTGACTTTTCTTTTCTAAAACTTCAGAAACTTCTTCGATCTTCAAATCAAATTTTAATCTTGCAAAATTACTCTTTGAGAGTGATTTTGTAAAGAATTCTGCTTCCTGATGATTTGCTGGTAGATGATTCATGTCTAGATTTCCTTTGATGACTTGCTCATGAATGAAGAACAGATCGACCTCTATATGCTTGGTTTGTGAATGAAGAATGTGATTAGCTGAAAGAGAAACCGCACTTAAGTTATCACACCAGATTACTGACTTTCTGAAAATATGAACTCCTATTTCTCTGATGAGTGATTCAAGCCAGATAATTTTGGCTATTGCACTTGGCACACTGCAATATTCAGCTTCAGTGCTCGAACAAGAAATGGTTGGTTGCTTTTTGAAGCACCAAGATATTGGATTGTCACCTAAATAGATGCAGTGACCAATTGTGGATCTTCGATCATCACAATCTGATGCCCAATCCACATCAGCGTATCCTTGAATGTTTAGTGTTTTACATGCTTTTAAACATATTCCTTGATTTATAGTGCCTTTTAGATATCTCAAAATTCGTTTCACTGCTTTCCAGTGATGATCTAAAGGTTTCTGCATGTATTGACAAACTTTATTTACAGTGTATGATATGTCTGGTCTAGTAATTGTAACATATTGTAAAGCACCTACTATACTTCTGTACTGTTTTTCATTTTCAATAGGCTCACCTATATGCTTAGACAAATGTACGTAAATTGCTTACCATTGGTGTTGACATAGATTTAGCTTCACCCATTTGCCCTGTCAAGGATTTCAAAAATGTATTTGCTTTGACATAAAATTAATTCATTATCTAACTTCCCGAATGCTTCGATTCCTAGAAAGTAATTTAGATTTCCCAGATCTTTGATTGAGAATGCCTTGTTTAAGTGACATATGACATTTCTAATTTCCTCAATACTGTTCCCTGTAATTATAAAATCGTCCACATATACTAGTATATAAATTATAACATTGTTGTTCATTTTGATATAAAGGGTATTAGACCTGGTTGGTTTGTAACCTAAACTGATTAAAGTAGTTTTTAATTTTTCATACCAGACCCTTGGTGCCTGCTTGAGTCCATAGATTGCCTTGTGTAATCTGCATACCATTTCCTTGTTGTCGTCTTTAACATATCCTTGTGGTTGCTGCATGTATACTTCCTCCTGAAGTTCACCATTTAGGAATGCATTATTGACTTCTAGTTGTAAGATATTCCATTTATTATGTAATGCAACTGTGAGAGTTACTCTAATTGTTGTTGGTTTAACTACTGAGGAAAATGCCTCACTGAAATCGAATCCATACTGTTGTGAGTATCCTTTTGCTACAAGTTTTGCCTTATACTTTGCTATTCTGCCATCTTTCATCCTTTTGAGTTTATATGTCCATTTACACCCAATGATATTTTATCTTTTGGTTCTGGCACAATGCTCCAAGTTTTGTTTCTCATTAAAGCATTGTATTCTTTATCCATAGCTGATTTCGAATTATTATGTTTTGCAGCTTCTTCATAGTTGATTGGTTCATCATGATTCGATACTGTAATATAGACTTTAGGCTTAAAGATTCCATGCTTGGATCTTGTTATCATGTGGGGACCTTCTCTTGCAGGTGGTTGAACTTGATTGGTACTTGATTGACTGATCTGATGTGGACTTGAAGAGTGTTCCTCATCATGATCCGGTGTTTCATTTCCTTGGTTATTGAGCCTATGATTGTGTGAACTTTCAGTTGTATCCTGACCAGGTTGTTCATTAGACAAAGTGTATTAGGATTTAGAGTTCACTTGATCATCAGTTTGAGTATTTTCCACTTGCTCACTTGAGTAAATTAGTATTGGATGAATAGATGCTTTGGCATTGTAGACTTTTTGGGTGGTCTTTATTTCAGCCTTTGCAAATGGGAAGACATGATCATTGAATTCAACATGTCTTGAAGTAATAATCTTCCCATCACTAGTTAGACACTTATATCCTTTTTGATTAGATGCATAACCAATGAATGTGCATGGTAAGAATCTGACACTTAACTTGTGAGAGTTATATGGCCTAAAGTATGGAAAACACAGGCATCCAAATGCTTTAAGCATAGTATAATCTAGTGATACATTGAATAACTTTTTAGTTGGAGCTTTGTTTTGCAGCACTTTAGTTGGCATTCTGTTGATAAGATACACTGCTGAATTGAAAGAATCTGGCCAGAATTTCAGGGGCATTGATGCATAAGCTAAGAATGTGAGACCTATATCCACTGTGTGCCTATTCTTTCTCTCGACCAAACCATTTTGCTCAGAAGTATGTGGAAATGTAGTTCTATTAATAATTCCTTTTTTCATCCTTCAAAGGTTTGAATTCAGTTCCTCCATTAATTTAAATTATCTTTAACTGATTATTTATTTGCTTTTCTGCTTGAGTGATAAATTGAACCATTGCTTTTTGTGTTTCTGCTTTTGATCTAAGAAAATATGTCCAAGTATATCTAGAAAAAGAATCTACAAATGAAACATAATAATTAAAGTCATAATCAGAGTTAACTGGGAATGGACCCCATAATTCAGCTGCCACCATTTCTAAAGGTTTGCTATGCTTAGTTGATGATCTAAGAAATGGTAGCTTATGACTTTTTCCCATTTGACATGATGTACACATATATGGTAGTGATATACTTAAACTCAACATTATTACTTTTCAATACATGCTTTAGAGTATCTACACTAGGATGACCCAGTTTACAATGCTACATATCAAATACTCTTTTGTTATCAATATTAGTGTCACAATTAGAGTAATTGCGCCATTTTCTTCCATATGTTGGCTTACAATTCTGCATCGAATTGAAAATGTATAATCCATTTTGCACAATACCCTGTAGTAATATTTCTCTATTTAGTAATTCCCCAACTAAGCAAAACTTTGGATAAAATTCAAAGTATACTTGGTTATCATTGGAATATTGAGACACACTCAGATATTTCTTAATTTGTAGTACTCTAAGTAAATTGCTGAGATGCAATTCTCTTTCGCCATTGATTTTGGAATTTCCAGTGTGTGTAATTTCTATTGACTTGCCATTACCCATAAAAATAGATTGCGTACCTTTATATTCCTTGTTTCTAAGATTGAGATTGTCAAGATTGTTGGTAATGTGATTTGTTGCACCTGAATCTGGATACTAGTCTTCATATTGTATATCATCAGATTTTGTTTGTTGCTCCATTTCATTTTGACTTCTTGAACTGTTGCCTTGACTTCTTGAATCCAAACTTGTATATGCAATGTTGACATTTAGATTGAAGTTTATCTGATTATTGCAGTTTTGCTGATTTACTGCAAAATTTTGATCAAATCTGAAATAACACTTAGCAGCTGTGTGCCCAAACCTTTCACATATTTGACATCTAAGCCTGTTAGAATTGTTCCACCTTCCTCTACCTCTACCTTTGTAATTCTGTCCACTCCTTTGACTATTTTGCTGAAACTTGTTGTTTGTTGTCTTTTCTTGATTCTTGCCCTTGAAATATGATGCATAATTCACTGAAAGATCTGAATTCAGTGGCTTTTTTTTCTCTATTCTACCTTTATGTGCTAGAAGTGCAAAATGTACATATTGAATGCTTGGTAGTGTTTCTTTTGAGGATATGATTGCCACAACTGATTTGTATTCTTCATCTAAGCCAATCAAGATTGTTAAAATTTGTTCAGTCTTTGAAACTCTGTGACCAGCAGTGTCAAGCGAGTCATGGTAAGTTTTGGCCTTGGTCAAATATTCTCTCATTGACATGTTGTCTTTTCTTAAATATTGGAGTTGTCTTTTGTAGTGCACGATTCTTGCTGCTGATTGAGAGTTGAAAATTTGCTCTATTGTTGCCCATATTTCTTGAGAGGTCTTGCATCCAACAATTTGAGATAAAAGACTTACACTAATTGATGACATTGACCAAGAAGCTAATAAACTATCTTGTCTTTGATAATTTATATAGTCTTGGTTTATTATCAGATTACCTTCACTGTCAGTTGTTGTTTTTGGTGGAATTGCCAGTGTACCATTGACATATTCTTCAAGTCCATAGCCTCTAATTGATGTTTCTGTTTGATATTTCCACAGTAGAAAGTTATTCTCGTCTAGTTGAATAGCTAACTGAATTTTTGGTTTTATAATGGAGAGATTGAAGTTTTCTTTGGTTGAGGTTATAGTGTTCCTTCTTGTATGTGATGTAGTTGCAGAATTATTTTCATCTTCTCCAGCCATACTTTCTATTTTGGTTCAAGGAAGTGGGTTAAGAAAGATTATCTTGGCGTGGCAAACTTAAAATATGCAGCCAAGCGATATTTTTTTCAAGAAAAACACTTGAAACTGCCTTTCAGCAATAAAAAATCTGATTCTTGATTGAAATCTGATGAATAAAAGATGAAAACTAAATTCTCCAGTGAGGATATGATCCAAGGAGAAGATAAACTGCAACCTATCTCATGCGATGTGGTTTCTCTGATGAGATATAGGCAAGGCAGTGTAATCAGAGTCAGAGGAAAGTTGTTAACTGTGATTTTGATGGCTGAACAGTAACTACTTGTAGAATCTTGATCAAGTGATGAGTTAATCTCTGATAATGAGGCCAAACTCTGAAAAGAAATGATACAACCACCTCTCAAATGATGAAATTGATATGATGAGGAGGCAGAGATAAGATTTCTGATGCCGTTAAGCTAACAGCTCTGATACCATAAAAGAATTGTGATGGATGGAATTTTTTTGTTTGTACTACAAAATGATTCTCAATTACTTTTGTGTTACATTCAGCAATAATATATATAGCAACACTTGGTTGGAGGAAATTACTGAACTAACCCTGAAACCCTATTACATTTGTATATAACATATCTTCCTTTCAGTCTTTACTCATTCTCATGTCTCATTTCCCGCATTTGAAACCATAATGACTTTCATTATTTTAAATAAATTCTTTATATCGCGCATAATAAGAACTGTTTGTAAAATTAATATACAACGCCAACATCTACAGCTTGCTCAAGAGGAAAATAAGCATGTTCGACTATGAACCAATTGGATCGACGGTCAGCTCGGTTGAGGTAAAACGCAAGACACTTGCTAAGGTCTTATTTATCATCAGACAACACTCCGGCGAGGTATATTGCTTTTTACATAGATTTTTCCACACTACTTATTTTATCGCATGCTCAAACATATAACATCCTTCTATCTTTCAGGGTCAGAAATATATATTTCCAGCAACCGTGGCCAAAGATTTCAATAAGCATGGGCGGAAATATCTTTCTTGTAACATATATATGCAAATATGGAGTCAGCAAAAGAGGACTTGCTAACTATTGTAAATGCGACAAAAATGTTGCAACGCCAGTTTACAAATACCACCGTCCACTCTACACTTATCACCCAACAATATTTGTTTCCAACCATAAAGCAGAAATAATACATCTTTAATATTATTACATGGACAACTTTGCCCATACAGGTATTGATTGGAGTTAGAATTACAAGATGAAAAAACAACTGGCCATATGGTTGCTTTTGATAAAGAGGTTGAGCTCAAGATTAGGCAGAAGGTCTCCACTTTAACTAGAATAGAGGAAATGGTAAGCGAAGTTCGAACGCTCAATACAATCCATTCATATATAAACTAAAATGACAATTTTCCTTTCACTAGGGAGGCGACAACACTCAGCTTGATAAAGTTTTCAACTCTATTTCGGGACACGATTTCATGTTCCACATCAAGGCAACCGATTACCAACGAGAAGCGGGTCTCCAAAAACTAACTGCATACAAAATCCACAACAAAGTTAAAGACGAACCAGATTTGGGATCAAACATAGAATTAGTTAAGGTTTCAACACCATCCCTTTAGTTTAAGAATAAACCGCGCTTACTATTACTCACACATAAACTAAAATGTACCCTCTCATATTCTTTGACACCAGCTTGACTAGTCTGCCGAAGGCCATGGTTTAGACTTTAACACCTGTGCACTGAAGAAAATGCGTAAATAATTCATCCCGCTGCAGCCTCCATCAACGGAGCAACTCTATGCCACTCAATCCCATATTAAATAGGACAAGGATTACCTGTTTCCTTACGTTTTACTGTTTTCTGACTATGCTACCTTACATACCACTTTCCAATATTTAATTTAAAACATTGACTACTTGTGTATGCCTCTGTGACTTTAAATGCATATTGCTTTGCCTTGCTATCATAGTTATTTCACACTATTTGTCCGCTCTATACATCCATTATTTAATCTATGAATATACTTATTTATCATGAATATGCCACTTCACTTTACATCCTTGGGATAACATACACAGTAGTGAAGAATGCTCTTTTACCTGTATGTTGAATTTTGGTGACATTATATGGAGAATTGAAGAGGTCAAAATTAGCTTTATAACGGTGAAAATGGTTCGCAGATCGAAGCTCGGAGGAGAAAGGTATGGCTAAAAAGGTGAAGTGTTGTGGCCAGCATCAGGCGACAGACGTCTGTCATAAAGTGACAGACGTCTGTGATTATAGGGTTTGGAATCCGAGAGTTTGGACAAACGTCTGTCACTTTATGACAGACGTCTGTGGTGTCGGGGAATTTTTTCCCGAGGTATATGACAGACATCTGTGATGTTTTTCATTTCAGCCCGGTTTTTGATGTGAAGATTTGTGATATTCGCAGAGCCAATTCTGGAGCTTTGCCTAGGTTTTCTTCTCTCCTATATAAGCCATTTTCAGGATTCATAGATGATAACTGCAAGTGTGATTAAGGGTTTAATCAAGAGTTTTAGCCTCCATTAATTAGGGTTTATCTAAACCTAATTTTCTTCAATTCTCTTCTCCATAAATCAATTCTATTAGAATTTTGATCGTTGTAATCAATCTCTTGTACTCTTATCATTGGTATTAATAAAGGATCTCTCTCAAAGTGTATGTACACTAATAAGACGTTAGTGGAACCACTATAAATCGGTGTGTGATCTATTTTTATCGTTATTTCATCGCTTTTATATTGCTTGTTGGGTGATTGTGATTGGTATTGGATTGGATTGAGATATTGATTGGTTCTTTTTACACTTCTTACCACGATCTCATTTTCCACTATGCTTTGGGGTTTTGATTTGAGTGGTCTCGAGTTAGAATTTCCCACAACATTTGGTATCAGAGCTTTGGTGTTGGTAGGTGGTTGTAGAAATGCCGAAAACAGATGATACCTCAAATAGTTCCTCAATGATTAATCCAAGTTGTGTAGCGCCTTATGTACATGGATCATACGCGACTTCGGGATCACAATTGGTTATGGATAAGTGGAATGGCAATAATGATTTTGAAAAGTGGCAATGGAAGATGAAGGCGGTTCTTAGGAGGAATCAGGTGCATCGGGTAGTGTTTGACACACATTTGTTGCCAGCGGACATCTCAAATGTTGAGAGAGAGGAAATGGAAGAGCGGGCACTCACTACACTTCAACTTGCTATGGGAGAGGACGTTATATCTGAAATTAGTGGTGAGACTACCGCTAAGAGTATATGGGACAAGTTGGAGGAGTTGTATATGAAGAAGTCACTAACTAATCGTTTGATCTTGTTGCCAACGTTCTTCACCTATAAGATGAAGGAAGGTACTTCGTTAAAGGCGCAGTTGAATAGCTTTGATGATTTCTTAAGGAAGATGAAGGTGGTATATTTGAAGATTGAGGAAGAGCAAAAGGCGATGATATTGTTGTGTTCGTTGCCGGACCGTTATACGGGTTTCTCAAATAGTTTGATCTATAGTCGGGATACTTTGACTCTAGATGATGTTAAAACAGGTCTTCTTAGCGAGAAGTTGTGGGATCAAATGAAGGAGTTAGGTGAGGGAAGTAGTGGTGCTAGTAGTGGTCATGGTTTACTTGTGGAGAAGGAGAGATATGTGAAGAAGGAGAACCATGGGTGTTCTAAATCAAGGAACCCCGGTTGGAGAGGAAAGTCGAAGGAAAGAAAATGCAAGTGCTATATTTATAAGAAGCCGGTCATTGGAAGAATGAGTGTCCGGACAAGGAGAAGGCAAAGAAGGAAGTAGCATCTTCATTCGTAGCAATGGAGAGTGGATGTAATGACCCGCCTTTTTTAACGGTTTTAAATCGACGATAAACCACACACGTCTGACTCAAACCAGTCAGAAGGGTATATTTTTATGGGGTAAACAAGAAAAATAGAGAAAGAAAGAAAACAAATACAAAATCTCGCAACGGAATGAAAAAATATAATAATCAAATAAACAGTTCATGAAGCTGTTTACAAATAACATTGATTAAACTTTTATAATACAGATCAGAGTTACATAAAACAAGAATAAATAATAAATAAATGCAGCGAAACAACATGATGCAGTGGAATAAATATAGTACATAATAATAGTACAAAATCTTCGTCTTCATCCTCCAGAAAGCAGTCTTCGATAAACTAAAAAGCTCAGACTGACCCGAGCGAATTGAAAAGACAAAACACTCGAGTCAGAACTAAAAGATCTTATGTAAGTTAAATCAACAGTAAATAAATATGAGTGCAACGGCGTCAGAGATGTTTACAGGGTTTGACATCTCCTATCCAGTGTCTAACATGAGTGCAATAACTTAAGAGATGTTCGGGATTACCATCTCCTAAGGATCCGTTAAACTATCTACTATGTAGTACAATACGCTATTATAATAGTGTCTACAGTAAAATAAATTATTAAAATAGCATTAAGGCGTTACCCATATCTCCCTTAACACATTTTTATATATTCCCATAGTCTATATAGTACCGTAATTCCTCCGTAAACTGGAGGGCTATCAGAGGGCACTCCATAGGTATGGTACAAACCAAACTCGTAGAAGGCGCTAGGGCATGTTAACACGACACTCGAGGCAATGCCAGGGTAGATATACCAATTACGGATCCAGATTGGTAGTAACGCATAATAGCTTCTACCGCCCACCTCGGAACACACTCCCATAATCAAAATCAAGGGGTGGCCACCAAATCATCACAAAGTCATAATATGGTATCGAAGAAGCATGTTCGATAGGAGGAATGACCTCACTTGGCCCGGCGTGGCTCCTGTTTTAGTCACATCTAAGCTGACTCACGGGAGTCAGGGTCACGTAAATACCTCATAGAAAATCATTCGCCAAACCATCCTACTTCATTTCTAGAATCTCCACCACGTACACAGTTGTTAAAGTGGTTTTCGGTATTGGCAGAGAGTATGACAATATCCGATCCCAGTCTCTTTAACAACCAAACGCTTATTTCACACCGGATGGTTCTTTTACATTTCCAAAGCCGTTTCATAACTGATATTAAAATATCATATTCGATTTAAACCATATCACTTTCGAAATCATATTCACTTTCAAAACCATATCGAAAATATAGGTTAAATCCTCTTTTCAAGATCATCATATTTACTCAAATATATTGATTCACCAGAAAATATCATTTCAATTCCCCACTTAGGTTATAACTTCATTTAACTAGATTCGCCTTTAAATCAAGGATTTAAATATAAACACTTCAACTTTACAAAATCTAAAATTTAGAAATAGTTTAGATAATTTAAAATAGTTAAAGAGTTTAAATTAGATTTTAAATGGCTAAAATACTTTAAATATAGTTTAATTGGTTTAATAGTTGAAAATAGATCACAATAGTTTATAATATTAAGATAGTTTAAATACCTTAAAAATACTTTAAATTGGTTTAGGATTCTTTAAAATAGTTTAAAATACTTCAAATTAGTTTAAAAATATTTTATATAGTTTAAATGGTTTAAATATAGATTATAATAATTTAATATAGTTTAAAATAGGTTAAAATAGTTTAATAGTTGAAAATCTTAGAAATCAGGGTTTTTAAAAATATAAATCTTTAAATAGTTTATATTAAAATAATTAAATTTAAATTAATATCAACATTAAGCCATTTCTTTTATTTCAACACATCTGGACATGTCCAGTCTTTTTTTCAAATCAACTAACTAAAACTGGTTTCAAATTCAAGTTCTCATTTAGCCCTTTAATCAATATCAATTTCAAATCCATGTTTGAATTATCAATTTAAACCACTTCAGATTAAATAGATTTCCAAGTTGTATAATAACTCAATTTCGGTAAATTTCATTTATGCTTCAAAAATCCAACTTTGAAACTTCCATTTAATTCATTAAACAATTCATTAAATCAATTCCATTTCAACATTTAAAACTTGGAATTTCGAAAATAATTCAGTTTATATAAACCAAATTTTATTTCAAATTATAATTTAACTGAATTCAAATTTCAAGAATTAAAATCATTTAATTTAACCAATCCGGTGTCCGTATATAATTTTCTACCCTATGGTCAAGTAAAAAATTACGGATATTTATCATTTCAATCCGCAATTTAAAATTTTACAGTTATATATCATTTCAAACCACAATCTCGAATTAAATAAAAATCCATAAAATCGCTCGAGTCTATCATTTCAACCCATAACGATTTTGACCTAATCTATAGATCGTTCGGGTATGTATCATTTCAACCCATAGGGAACTTGAAGTGTTATAATAATATAAAAATACAACCTCCAGGTCATCCAATATCAGCAATCAAACATCCATCACAATCATCATCCAAATCAACCAATAAACATCAATAGAGAACTGATTATCATTAACAGATATTAAATTGACAATTAAATTCAATATTAAATTAAATGATGATTAAATGCAATAAAAGTCAAATTTAATTAGGATGATAATTTAAACATACCAAAATCAATCAATTAATTCTAATTACATCAAAATTTCAATTTAATAACAAAAGATAATTTAGTAGTTGTGAGTGGGTTAAAACACTCACCTTTGATTTCAAATCGATTTGAAATCCAACATAAGGCCCAAAATTCAATAGTCTTAGAATTCATCTAAACAAATGTCAAAATGTCCAGAATTTCGATACGATTCCAATGGAAGAAACCGCGTCCAAATCCGAGCTCGTATGAACAAGATATAGTCGTTAGATGGTTTGAAATCGAAATTTAAATAAAATAAAAGGAGGGTTACCCAAATTACTAGCGGCCACGTCACCGCCCAGGAATCTCACGCACGAAACCCTACTCGTTCGACTCCGGAATCGCGTACTTGAACCACCTATAGCCGCCGACCTTTGACTGGAATATGCCATCGCCTGGTCGAGTTTCACCATGATCGAACGTCGCCACCCAGATCGCCAAGCTCAGGCGCCTCTATCCCAGGTGGTGCGACCGCCTACGCCTCAGCCTAGTGGTGGCCGCCGCCGCTACTTTATTCGAATTATCTAGCAAATCTTGATAACTCTAGCACCAATGAACACCACCCTAATGATCTGTTCGACACCAGCTACCCAACGCCGCTTCCCGATCGTCGATCGGACAACGATCCATCGTTGGATCGTTAAAACCCTAAAATGGACGGCCGAGGTTGATTTGTGAATTCTGGACAAACAGTGAATCCGATTGAAAAATGAATCACACCAGTGAATTACGCTCGTCGAGAGCTTCGAAACAGTATATAATTTGATATGGTTTGGAGGAGTTTGGTTTTGAAATTGATTTGGAAGTAGAAATTTTGGGTTTGAATGTAAATTGGGTTTCTACCATTTGAGAAAGAGAGAAGAAACAGTCAAATAGAACCGTACATATAGGAATAAGAAATAGAAAGGCTGCTAGGGTTAGAACAGAACAATATATACTAACGAAGCCCGATAAGAAATGAATAAACATCCGAATAGATTTGAAACGACAAATATGACCTGAAAAGCCCGTTCTACTTCCGGAACGGAAACATGTCATCCCATATATCAAAATAGATGTTTTCGATAATTCTAAACTCAATGGAACAAGTTTCAAGTCCTAATTCCATCGTATGAAGAAGTTAGCTTAAAATCAGCTTATTTAAAATTGATTTCAATTGAATTTAATTAAATTGATTTCTACGCGTTTCGAGTCCGTACGATCAAATGACAAGTCCGATCGCTATGAAACTTGAAACCTAGCAATAATTCACCGTTACAGATCCAATTAAATTGGTTTCGTCGAAATCCGAGATAGTGGCCAAAATGGCTATTTTAACATTAATTAAATAAATTATTATTAAATTAATTAAATCACTTTTTTCCATTCACATTTGATACTTAACAAATTTCATCATTTTTGATCACTTAGACATTTACAATGATTCAATACAAATTTACATATCAATTCTGTGTTAAGTATTACATTAACTTCAGTGTTCAATTTCAACTGCAATTAAATCCAATTAATTATAATTAAATTCCAATAAATTTATTTAATTTGATTTTAATCTTTTTATTCAATCAATTATTATTCTAAGGACGTAGTTAAGATTGAGTTATATCTTATTATGTTATCATACAATTACCATCTTTTATGTATTAGTTGCAATATTCCAATTATTTTGGATTTTTGTCAATCTTATTATAATTTAAAATCCCTATAAATTATTTTATCTTGTTTTCACTCTTTTTATTAAATAAATTATTGCCTGATGAAAATAATTGACATTCCTATACATTTTATTACATTCACATTTTACAATTATCATCTTAACTCATATTAACGTGATATTTAATTACATTTGATTGCAATTGATTTCCAATTTAATTTGATAGACTAAATAAATAGCTAACATATAATAATTATCACCATTAAATTTTAATCACACTTATAAGTTTTTTATTTGCAAACAAATGTTATAACAACTTACACAATACTAATTCTATCCAATTACAATTTATTACACATTATTTCATTAATTAATACAACCTTTAAATTATCAATTACTCTTTTAATCTAATTATCAATTTTTACACACATTATTACAATTAATTTACAATCTATAACCAATTATAACTTTTTAATCTTTTCAATTAACTGGAATTACATTTAAAGCAGTTATCAATTACCTAAGATTAATACTTTTACATTTCATTCCAGTTATATTCTTTTTATTAAATCACAAAATTTATTTCTTCCAACATTAAATCACAAAACCTTATTAAATTAACTATTTTTAATTATCGAAACTTATGGGTCGTTATAGTGGAGTTGGTGATGGAGACGTAGATGTGTTGACGGCAGTAGCATTAGATGTTTCAGGTATGAATGGGTGCTCGATTCGGGAGCGTCTTATCGTATGACGTCGAATAGGAATTTTTTCTTCTTCTTATATCGACAAAGAGGGAAATTCAATTGTTATAGGTAATGGTGCTATTTGTAAGTCAAAATGCTTTGGTTCTATGCAAATTCGGATGTTTGACGGAGTGGTTCGTACTCTCACTAATGTATGATATGTTCCGGGACTTTGGAAGTCTCTTATCTCTTTGAGGCAGCTGGATTCTTTAGGTTGTAAGATCACTATTGAGAGTGATAGCTTGCGGGTTTAGAAAGGTGCGCTTGTGGTGATGAAGGGTGCTAGGACTAATTGTGTTTATTTGCTTCATGGACTGACTATAGAAGGTGAAACTTGTATGGAGTTGATAGTTCTCGTGGCTTGGATGCGACTAGGTTGTGGCATTTGAGGTTAGGTCATGTCTCGGAGAGGAGTTTGGAAATTCTTCAGAAGAGGGAGATGATCGATGGAGAGAGTTTCAACAAACTAGAGTTATGCGAGGAATATGTCATGGGGAAGCGAACTAAAGTATCATTCGTTGAGGGAAAACATGATTCGAGAAGGGTTCTTGAGTATGTTCAAATGGATGTTTGGGGACCAGCACCGGTAGTTTCTTTGGGGGGAGCTCGCTATTATATTTCTTTTATTGATGACTTTTCTCGAAAGGTATGGGTGTATGTAATAAACGCCAAGTTGGAGGCATTTGCAAAATTCAAAGCATGGAAAGCTCTAGTTGAGAATGAGAGTGGCAAGTCTTTGAAGGTTCTAAGGTCCGACAATGGCAGAGAGTATTTTTCCGGAGAATTCTTGGAGTTCTGCAAGCATCATGGTATTTGGAGGTATTTTACTACATCGAGAGTTCCGCAGTCCAATGGTGTTGTGGAGAGGATGAACCATATTCTACTTGATAAAGCTCGATGCTTAAGATTGACATTGGGTTTGTCTAATGGATTTTGGGACGAAGCTTTGTCAACCGCGGTGCATATTATTAATCGAATTCCATGTTCGGCTATTGGTAACAAAATTCCGAAAGAAGTGTGGAAGGGAAAGAGCATTGACTTGAGTTATCTTCGTGTGTTTGGTAGTTCGGTTTATGTGCATGATCCAGGAAATGATAAGCTTGAACCTAGAGCTTTCAAGGGGATTTTGCTTAGCTATACGGACGAAGTAAAAGGCTATCGGATTTGGAATTTGGAAACGAAGAAGGTTATGAATTCTTTCATTTTACTTTTGATGATTTGGCCTTGTTAAAGGAATGAGAGCTCATTGGATGTTCTAGATTTGGTTCATGGTGAATAAAAAGAGACGAAAGTTATACCCACATTTTATCCAAAGAGTAGAGAGAGTAGAGTAATTGGAGATGCTTGTGAGGAGGATGCGGTTGATGTTACATCACATAGTCCACAGGGTTCTCTAGTAGTGTTGGTGATGTGCATGATTCTAGAGAGGATTCGATTCAAGGTGGAGTCGAAAGGAGTTTGGGTGATAGTATTGCTACTCGGGTTGGTCGTCGTGCTATAAGGCCAACCGATAGATATGGTGATTGGAACTATCTTAGCTTTTGTGATAATTTTTGTTGAATATGCTAGTATATGATTTTTGTTCAATGATAATAAACATATATATATATATATATTCATTTAAATGTATTTGTTATTGTACTATTTTATTTTCACATAATTAAATAATTATTTGCAGATTAAAATAAATAACACAGAATTTAAATTCAAACAGATATTTTATCCAAACAAATATTGTATTACAATTTTGAATAGTACAAATTTGAGCTCTCACTATACACTTACACTTTGTCATTCTACAATACAATTTCATTATACAACTTTCCTCACTACATATCACTCGTTCACTCATAACTCGTTCACTCATAATTGTTCTTCAACTGTATTCCAATTTGTATCCAGCATCTGAATTATCTGTAAAATAAATACTGATGCAGTAAAATTGAAAAAGAAATATTTTTGCAGTGTGAAATAAATATGCGTTTTTGAAAATATTATTTGCCTTAGTTATTTGGGTTGTTCGTCATCATTTATTTTGAATTCATCTACACGAACAACTTGTGACATGCACAGTGTATCACTGTACATGCCATAAGACCGTGCACACCGATATACACTTGATGAAATTGCAGAGACAGGTGAGCACAAGGTCAAACCCGAGCCGAGGCTGGATTCAACTCAAGTGCAATACAAATACATCACAAAATGGCCGAGTACAAGTTCTCACCTGAAGCCAAAACCAGACCATGCTAATAGGTGCACAAATGTGTACACATGAGAACAGACTCAACAGTGGAGCCAAAGCAATAAGAAAATTCAAGTGAAACCAGAAATATACAAACTGCACATGAAACCAGTGGACTGTACTCAGACTCAAGGAAATGTGCAACAACAAAATGGTCAGACCATAAATGAATTCAAATATCAATGGCATCAGTATCACCAACAGGTCAACTGAGTGAAAGTCTCAACATTAAATAGCAACAAAATTACAAACAGTTTTGAACACAATGAGGCATGGATTCACAAACAACAAAGACTGGAAGAAACTACAACAAGCCTCAACAGTCAAAGTGTACACATGTGGTCAGAGAACACAATAAACTGTTTGAAACAACATACACATATACATGCATATTCACACATGTACACATATATGGTGGACAACACACAATATTACAAATGCAGATAATCACTAGAACCAGTCAATATCAATTTAACTCAAAACAAGTTCAAGTGTTCGGGCTAGTGGCATGGCACCAAGAAAACCAAAGCTACAGTTTCAAGTCCACAACAACAACGAGTATGCCAGACCTCAGATGCAATGCACATGAATCAAAACAAAGGAACAAACATGCTTAGTTATAACAAGGACTACATGAATACACACATACATACATAAATGTATGTATGTATACAAATGGAAATGACCAGCATTCAAAAGAGCAACAGACTACATACATGAAATGCAGTCAGATATCAACACCACAGCAGTTCAACTGAATTCAAGTGCAGACTGCACAGTCAAGTTCAAATGCAAGCACATGAAATGCAAAGTGCAGACCTGGCAACATGAACAAGATGATCTGACTCAAAGCAATATGACACATAACAGTCACAATATGAACTCAAGGAACCAGTTCACATGATACTACAACTACCAGAGTTCATCAGTTCAGAAGCAACAACAAAGTGGTAAACCAGAGAATACAACTAGACTCCATGAACACAACCAGATAATCTCACATGAATACAACTCAATGCAAAACAACCACCAGTGAAAGATAGGCTCGAAGCATGCATATGGTCAGGCAATATCGAAGACAATGCAAGCTTAAACTCAGAGGCACACATGCATACGCATACCATGTTCCACATATAAAATCAGAACAGCAAAGGCAAAAAGAGGTGCAGGTATACAACAACCAAGTGAAGACTCCAAGTATGGAACGAAGACAGTAAAAACAAGTCAGAGTCTATCAAGTCAATTTTTATCTCAAGTCCAGAATATCACAAATTCAAATGACAGAGAAAATCAAGTCACGGTTCAAACCAGAAAACTATAGTCAAAATTCAAAAGGCCAAAATCAAAGGAGCAAAAAGAACGAAACTAAATTCAAAGCAAATGCAAGCCGTGGTGACCAAGGAAGCATAACAGGAAAATATACAAATTGAAAAAGTCAGAAAACATCATCGACATTCAAGTTAAATCGAATGGCCGAGCAAAATTAACATATGAATTCAAGCATATCAACGAGAGTAAGAAAGGAAATCACATACCGGTTATTGTTCGATTAGAAATCGATCGAGAAGCGACCGCGAAGGTATGGAATCAACAGACGACTCGAGCCTCATTTCTTACAAGCATACCGGCAAAGGTTTCGAGCATCATTTTTGAAGCGGCGACTTCAACAAATCGGCAAAGCCCTAATTTATTTTGAAAGAGGAACGAACATTCTCGAGCAAAGGAAAGAAGCAGACATTAATTTACGAAGTAAAGGATAAGGGCCGAAATAACGAAAAGGGAGAAATTTTATTGGGCCGGTTCTTTTATAATTGTTATTTAGGCTTAAATTTTATATAGGGCTTTGTAATTTGTTTTTAATTTGTATTTTTCTTTTAAACTTTTATTAAATTCTAGTCGTGTGACTAGGGGACGAACTAGGTGGTGTAGTTCGAGAATTCGCAACTCAGTGGTTGAGCTGTGGTAGGGTTTTGAGCGTAGAGTTAGGTTAGTCGATAGCGGATATCGCGAGTTTACATGTGTAAGCGTCTGACTACTTAATTTCTAGTAGAAACCTTGAGGGCAGCACGTAGGCAGGGTTTTGCCGAAGTTGGGAAAATATGTGTTGTTCTATTTTTGCTTTTATTATTCTGCCATTATCTGTGTTGCAATTATTTTATATATTTCCGCATTAATTTTTATTATTATTAGTATCATCCTATTCACCCTCCCTCTTGGGTGAAATCGATCCTACAATTTGGACTATGATCTTCACGTAGTCCAAGATGAGCCGATGGACCTTGCTTACGTCATGGAGTCGAGTGATAGCTCGAAGTGGATTTGTGCCATGGAGGAAGAGATGCAATCGTTGATGAAGAATCAAACTTGGGATTTGGTTCCACTTCCTAAAGTAAACCATTCTATTGGGTGCAAATTGATATACAATATGAAGGACGATGGAGATACAAAGCTAGGCTAGTGGCTAAGGGGTTTGAACAAAGGAAGGGAAAGGAGTATGATGAGATATTCACATCGGTTGTGCGCTATACTTCAATCCAGATATTACTTGCTATAGTTGTTATTCACCACTTGCAGTTGGAGCAACTTGATGTGAAAACCGCCTTCTTGCATGGTGACTTGGATGAAGACATCTACATGGAGTAATCAGAAGGTTTTGCTATGGATGTTAAGTCAAATTTGGTTTGCAAGTTAAAGAAATCACTACGTGGTTTAAAGAAATCACCTAGACAATGGTACAAGAGATTTGATCATTTTATGCTTGAAAATGGTTTTGATAGAAGCATCAAGGATGCTTGCATATATTTCAAGAAGTTAAAAAATGATTGTTGGGTGTATTTACTGTTGTATGTGGATGACATTCTCATTGCTTCTAAGGATAAGAATGAAATCAACAAGTTAAAACTGAGTTTGAAATGAAGGATCTTGGAAAAGCAAAGAAGATATTGGGCATGGAAATAGAAAGGGATCGATGGCGTTTTGAGTTGAAATTAACTCAAAAGGATTACATAGAGAAAGTGCTTTGCCAGTTTAGCATGGAGAACGCAAAGGCATCAAATAAGCTTTCACGTAAGGGATCACCTATCTTGGATAAAGACAAGGCTTATATGGAAAAGTTGCCATATGCTAGTGCGGTTGGAAGTCTAATGTATGCAATGGTGTGTACAATGCCCGATATTGCAAATGCCGTCAGGATGGTTAGTCGGTATATGGCTAATCCGGGGAAATCTCATTGGGAAGCTGTGAAGCTTATATTGAGATACCTTAGAGGTACATCATCTCATGGTCTTGTTTTTGGCGGTAGTAAGGGGATGGATTGCAAGTTGGTTGGTTATTGTGATTCGGACTACGCCGGTGTTAGGGATCGAAGAAAATCAACTTTCGGATATGTCTTCACACTTAGTGGTACATCCATAAGTTGGAGATCGAGATTGCATACCGTAGTTGCTTTATCCACTACAGAGGCGGAGTTGATAGCCGCGGTGGAGGAGGTAAAGGAGGCACTTTATTTGAGGCGATTGTTATGTGACTTGGGATACGAGCATGATAGTGTCGATGTTCGATGTGATAGCCAGAGTGTTATTCACTTGGCAGAGAATTTGGCATTTAGCTCATGGACTAAGCATATTGAAGTGAGAGAGTCATTCTAGTAGTCATGGATGAAGATAAGCAAGTATATCTTCGGAAAGTACACACAAAGGATAACGCGGCGGATATATTCACTAAGGCATTGCTTGTTGGGAAGTTCGAGCATTACTCGAACTTGACTCGCTTGTTGAAGTGCTTGGTGCCACGGGGGTGGCATGTTTGAGAGAGGAGCTTGGTTATAGATGAGGAAGAGTGTCAGTGAGAGATTGTGATTCTATCTTCTTGATGAGTTCTAGTTTACACTCCATAGTGCTTTAGTCTTTGGTGAGACGGTTTAGGATTTGGATATTTTCAACACTTCATTAGCAGGTGAGGGCTTTGCCTGAGCTCGTTGATGGAGTGCAATGGGTGGTGGCTTTGTCAGAGCTCATTGGGAAAGCATTCAAGTTTGGTTGAAGGTAGAAGTGGTGATAGTCGGTGCTATCGGTTGTTGTTGATGGTATGGTACCATTGGATTTGGAGATAGATATATTGTCGAGGTGGAGTGTTGAATTTTTTTGACACTATATGGAGAATTGAAGAGGTCGAAAGTAGCTTTATAATGGTGAAAATGGTTCGCAAATCGAAGCTCGGAGGAGAAAGATATAAAGAAAAAGGTGGAGTGCTGTGGCCAGCATCAGGCGACAGACGTCAGTCATAAAGTGACAGACGGCTGTGGCTACAGGGTTTGAAACCCGAGAGTTTGGACATACATCTATCCCATTAGGACAGACATCTATGGTGTCAGGGAATGTTTTCCCTAGGTATATGACAGACGTCTGTCACATAGTGACAGACGTCTGTGACGTTTTTCAGCCTATTTTCAGCCTGGGTTTTGGTGTGAAGATTTATGATATTCGCAGGAGCAATTCTGGAACTTTTCCTAGGTTTTCTACTCTCCTATATAAGCTATTTTTAAGATTCAGAGATGATAACTGCAAGTGTGATTAAGGGTTTAATCAAGGGTTTTAGCCTCCATTAATTAGGGTTTATCTAAACCTAATTTTCTTCAATTATCTTCTCCACAAATTAATTCTATTAGAATTTTGATCATTGTAATCAATCTCCTGTACTCTTCTCATTGGTATTAATAAAGGCTCTCTCTCAAAGTGGATGTACACTAACAAGACATTAGTGGAACCACTATAAATCAGTGTGTGATCTATTTTTATCGTTATTGCTTTGCTTTTATATTGCTTGTTGGGTGATTGTGATTGGTATTGGATTGGATTAAGATATTGATTAGTTGTTTTTACACTTCTTACCACGATCTCGTTTTTTGCTGTGCTTTGGGGTTTTGATTTGAGTGGTCTCGAGTTAGAATTTCCCAATACACTATATACATTACGTCGGATTTTATAATCCATGAAATCTAAACCAGTTTCCACATGGACAACTTATCGTATAGGTATTGATGCATCCGACCTATACATTGACAAAACACAAATGCATCCTTTCCCACTCTACATGTATAACTATAAAACACATTATTTATTACTTACAATCTCTGTTACTGCTATTGGACCATACTTCCCTACATTCCCCTACTAATACACTGACTTTTTACATTTCCTGTTACCAGGGTACATATGCTTATTTGAGAAGTGCCATGGGACAGAGCATAGTAAGAAAACTGATCTGCGTTTATGGTCCAGTAAGTACATTTCTATATTCCACATCACTGATCATCAATTGCATTTACCATTTGGACTGAGCGATAATAACCACTCGTTTGGCCTACAGGTAAACAACTACATTGAGGATGCAACAACTACCATATCACAACATGGTATTACATTTCATATAACCCCATATAAGGTACATGTTAAACCAACGTACATAAACAAAATTGACTTGTAGGCTATGACTTTACTCATGTTGCTCTATAAACTTGCAGCCACCAAAGTTTTACTACCACAAATTGGCTAACATGCAACAAAGAAGCAAAAAATTTCAACAGTTATTACTCCATAGGACAATACCGGATGTATTTCGCGACCCTAACCTATACTTGGAATTTTCCACAATTTTCAATCCCGCATTCATATTGACACAAATATTTATCATCTTCAAACAGCCTTAGGAGGACACTTTATTCCGTCAAAAGATACGTTGCCAAATTTATGATATTACGAAGTGAGGTAACACTCTGCATCGATCCTTTTATTCACCAGCTACTCATCTCTGCCGTCCATTCTAATCAAGGCTCCAGATCTCATTTGTCAAGTGGTGCGGATTACAACTTGATGCTTGTATATAAATAGCTTTCATCTTATATCAGTTTTTTTGTATCATTTCGAATTA
The DNA here is from genome assembly GCA_030737815.1 of Allium fistulosum. Taxonomy (NCBI): domain Eukaryota; kingdom Viridiplantae; phylum Streptophyta; class Magnoliopsida; order Asparagales; family Amaryllidaceae; genus Allium; species Allium fistulosum. The sequence goes on along the minus strand of CM060903.1, from coordinate 352,681,615 downwards.
CTGTAAACATCTTGTAATACAGTTTAGTCAAATTACAAGAATTTCAATAAATCATTTCTCTTCATATTCATAATCTCTTCTCAAGTAAACTCAAAAACTTAACATGGTATCAGAGCTTTCTTGCTTAAAAGCATATCTCAATCAAAGTTAAGTGGGTATACTCATCAGAGAGATTTCATCATTTGAGTATTTTCTCCATCAGATTTCATCTCTTCATCTGGAGATCGGATTCAAACATCACAGTACTGTGCCTCGCCAGATTTCTATTGAAAAGTGGCTGCATCAACACCGTGCATGATCAAATCCGTTAAAGCAGTGATCAAGAAATCAAAAAATCAAATCAAGAAATCAAGAAAGATTCAAAACTCAGATAAATATCAGCCTGAAATCAATTCAGCAATTCAGTATCTGTTCGAAACCAACCAATCTCAAGCATCATCATAAATTTCAGGCCAAATCATACATGTTTTTGATTCATCTTGACTTTCCGTTCATTTTCTTGACCTCTTCACTGCTCTTTCATTTATCCTTTCCCTCAATCTCCTTGAATTAATCAGCAATGGCAGAAGATTCTACATCTACTACATCAGTCAATGATGACATCAATGTTAATGTTTCCACATTTGTGCAAGGTCTTATGAAAACTGTCATCAGCCCACAAACCCAGCTTGTCAACATTCATCTTGAAGAGGACAACTACCTCCTTTGGAAACTTCAAGTGGAAACAGCCATAGAAGGCTATGGCTTAGAAGGCTTTATTGAAGGTACACTGCCCATTCCACCAAAGTATGTTACTGATAAAGATAAGAATACTATCATCAATCAAGAATATGTTAAGCATAATAGACAAGATAGGCTCATTAGCTCTTGGCTCCTTTCCTCTATTAGTGCAAATTTATTACCACAAGTAATAGGGTGCAAATCTGCTAATGATATCTGGACAACCATCGAAAAGAATTTCAACAACCAGTCATCAGCAAAAGTGCTATACTTCAAGAGACAATTACATAATATTAGAATGGATAACATGTCTATGAGAGAGTATCTTGCAAAAGTCAAGAACATAAGTGACAGACTTGCTGCAACAGGAAACCCTGTTCAAGAAACTGAGCAAGTTTTAATTTTACTGAATGGTCTATCTGAAGAATATGAGTCTATCATTGCGGTCATAGCCTCACAAAAAACAACACCACCAATTGATGAAGTTCATTCAATTCTATTAGCTCATGAAGCCAGAATTAGCAATAAAAAGCTTCAAGAACCTGATTATTCAGCCAACCTTGCAACTGGTTATAAAGGGAAAAATCAAAACAGAGAACAATCATTTCAGAGAGGTGGTAGCTCTGCAAGAGGAAGAGGAAGAGGCAGATGGAGTAACAACAACAATAGGCCTAAATGCCAAATATGTGAGAAAATTGGTCATACTGCTTTAAAATGTTATTTCAGGTTCAATTCAAATTATGGGCAAGTACAGAATCAAAAAACTGGACCAACAGCTAATATGGCACAAGTGCAAACTAAAAACAAAAGTACTGCTGAGAATGACAAATTCAACAGTCAAGATGATGATTGTATCCAGATACTGGTGCAACAAATCACATTACAAGCAGTCTTGAAAATCTGAATCTTGGCAATAAGGAGTTTAAAGGTAATCAGTCTATCTCTATGGGTGATGGTAAATGTATTCAAATTACTCATATTGGAAATGCCTGCCTAGATAGCAACAAACAACTATACTTGCATAATATATTAAGAGCCCCTAGAATTAAGAAGAATTTAATAAGTGTATCCCAATTTGCTAAAGACAATAATGTCTTTTTTGAATTTTACCCAAAGTATTGTCTTGTTAAAGACATACTAACTAGAAATATCATTTTACAGGGTGATGTGACAAAGGGGCTATACAAGTTAAACAATGTTAGTTGTAGCAAGGCTATACAGCAAGACAAATGTTGCAATATGACTGAAGTTCAAAATGTCGACAATAATTCAAATTTGTTTGATCTTTGGCATTGTAAACTTGGACACCCTAGTGTCAAAATTGTTAAACAAATTCTGAATGAAAATAGTATAGATTTTAATCAAGTTTCTATACCATATGTTTGTGATTATTGTCAACAAGGTAAGAGTCATAGATCACCCTTTTCTAACTCATCAACTGTTTACACTGAACCATTAGAATTAATTACCATTGATTTATGGGGACCATCACCAATCTTTTCAGATTTTGGTTTCAAGTACTACTTATCAATTGTTGATGCATGTACTAGATATACATGGATCTATTTCTTGAAAACAAAATCTGACACTCACAATGCACTTGTCAATTTCATCACCATGATTGAAAAACAAACTAACAAATCTGTTAAAACTGTTCAGTCTGATGGTGGAAGTGAATTTAAAACTCTAAAATTATTCTTCAATAAAAAGGGCATAGTGCATAGATTATCATGTCCACATACATCACAGCAAAATGGCATTGTTGAAAGAAAGCATAGGCATATTGTTGAAACTGGCTTAACACTACTTGCCAATTCTAATCTTCCACTAAAATTCTGGCCAGAAGCCTTTAGTACAGCTGTGTATTTGATTAATAGACAGCCAACTAAAGTTCTCAATAAAATAACACCACTTGAAAAATTATATGGTGTTAAGCCAGATTATCATGCTTTGAAGGTGTTTGGGTGCCTATGTTATCCATGCCTTAGACCTTACAATAAAAATAAGTTAAACTTCAGGTCTAGGGCATGTACATTCCTTGGTTACGGTACTAATCAGAAAGGGTATAAGTGTCTTGATGAAACAGGTAGGATATACATAAGCAGGGATGTTGTTTTTAATGAAAATATCTTTCCATTCAAATCACAAAACATTAGTACTACAAGCAAGGTGTACAATCCAAGGACATCCATACCTGAATTATCAACTGTTCTTGACACCTGGCAATATATGGATAATGAGGGGGCTGCTGATGCTCAAGGCACATCATCTCCTATCTTAGGAAGAAATGAGGAACCTGAACCTCCCAGCCATGCCAGCACCTCACCTGATCAATCATCAAGCCAAATTCAGTATGATAGAAGCAATAACACTAATGACTCGACAAATACAGCATCAAGTACATCAAATTCAAATAAACAGGATGCTTCACCTCCAAATATAGAGCCAGTTCAGTCTGGGCATCCCATGATCACAAGATCAAAAAGGGGAATTTTCAAACCAAAAGTTTTTACTGTTCAATTCAGTGAAAGTGAGCCTGCAACTTATGATGAAGCCATCAAAAACAAGCATTGGAAAGAAGCTATGGATGAGGAATACAAAGCTCTCATCAAAAATGAAACTTGGGACTTAACCCAAGCACCAACTAACAAAAATATAGTTGGCTGCAAGTGGACATTTAGACTAAAGAAAAACCCTGATGGTAGCATAAACAAATACAAAGCTAGGCTTGTTGCCAAAGGCTTTACACAGGAGTATGGCTTTGATTTCAATCAAACCTTCTCTCCTGTTGTAAAGCCGACTACCATTAGGATTATTCTTTCCATTGCTCTAAAGAAAAATTGGAGCATTAAGCACTTAGATGTCAATAATGCCTTTCTTAATGGCATTTTAAAAGAGGAAATATTCATGCAACAACCACAAGGGTATTGCAAAAACCCAAACTATGTCTGCAAGTTGAAAAAGGCTATATATGGGCTCAAACAAGCTCCAAGAGTCTGGTTTGATAGGTTAAAAACAGCCTTAATTACATTAGGCTATAAACCTACCAAATCAGATAATTCAATGTTTACTAAGATAAATGAATCATCAACAATATATATATACTTGTGTATGTTGATGATTTAATTATCACTGGAAATAACACTACAGACATAGAACATTTAACTAATTATTTGAACCAGGAATTTTCTATCAAAAACTTGGGTAACTTAACATATTTCTTAGGTATTGAGCTGATAAGGAAATCAGACACTGGAGTTTTCCTATGTCAAAGGAAGTACATCTCTGAGCTACTAATGAAAACAAAAATGGATGGTGCTAATCCTCAGCCAACCCCAATGATCTGCAACCAACACTTTTCAAAATACAGGGGAGAAGCCATAGTTAATTCTAAGCAATATAGAAGTGTTATAGGTGCATTACAATATGCAACTATAACACGACCTGATATTTCATTTAGTGTTAACAAAGTTTCACAATTTATGCAGAATCCTCTGAGTGAGCATTGGAAAGCTGTTAAAAGAATTTTAAGATATCTCAAGGGAACTATCAACTATGGCTTAAATTTCAAGGCTAGCTCAAATCTCAACATTACTGGCTTTGCAGATGCAGATTGGGCATCTGACCCAGATGATAGAAGGTCTACATCTGGTTACTGCATATACATTGGGGATAACTTAGTCTCATGGTCATCAAAGAAACAACATACTGTATCAAGGTCAAGCACTGAAGCTGAGTACCGAAGCATTGCCAATGCTTCAGCTGAAATTAAATGGATTCAATCTCTTCTATCTGAACTACAATACAAAGCTACCACTAAACCTACTCTATGGTGTGATAATAGAAGTGCAGTTTATATTTCTGAAGATCCAGTTCAATATGCCAGAACGAAGCATATAGAGATAGATCTTTATTTTGTTCGTGAACTTGTGCAAAGAGGAGAATTACAAGTCAATCACATACCTGGAACTTACCAAAGAGCTGATGTATTAACTAAAGCTCTATCAGCAACTAACTTCACCAGATTTCGCTCAGATCTGAAGGTTAAAGATGAGAAAGATCTTGAAGCCAAGCAAGCTAAAGCTGAAGAAACTTGCAATAAACCAGAAAGACAGCAACTTCTCTCCAACACTCAACACCTTGACAAATCTAGCATCATACAGCTGCATCGTATCACAAGTAAGGAGATCTCTCAAGTCCGAGCTAAGGAGAAGCCTCGAGACAACAAATTAGTGATATTAAACTCATCTCAGATCAGTAAAATCAGCAAAGTGAATTCAAACCCTAACCCTAAATGTTAGGGATAGGATTTGAGAGGGGGTATTACGAAGTGAGGTAACACTCTGCATCGATCCTTTTATTCACCAGCTACTCATCTCTGCCGTCCATTCTAATCAAGGCTCCAGATCTCATTTGTCAAGTGGTGCGGATTACAACTTGCTGCTTGTATATAAATAGCTTTCATCTTATATCAGTTTTTTTGTATCATTTCGAATTACTGTAAACATCTTGTAATACAGTTTAGTCAAATTACAAGAATTTCAATAAATCATTTCTCTTCATATTCATAATCTCTTCTCAAGTAAACTCAAAAACTTAACATATGATACTCAAAATTACGTCCCCTACCACAATAGTGATAGTTGTACATCAAAAAAATGGTAAGCACGAATTCATTGGCCTGCAACTCCGTTGGGGCAGGTAAATGGTATTACGTACCACTGAAAAATGAAAACTAACATTGCTACACCTACACATGCTCATCCCAGTTAACCATCAACACTGACGTAAATGGAATGTTCCTGACAATGGACACAGAAAGCTTTTACAACGTAATAACCCACCACTGCTTCAACTTCAAAGGTACACTACCTTTTATTTCCTTTTCCCATTGAACATAGCTGCTTTCCTATTTTGACTTCTGAAGTATCCGATTTCTTTCTTTTTTTCCTCTTTTTCCAAAAGAAAGTTTGTTTTTCTAATTAATTGCACAAGTGTCTTAGGCGTCACTTACCTTTTACTTTGAATACGAAGGTGCATCATGTTTCCTTATCATTTCATATTCATAGGAGATGCTATTTACTTTTCGATTTTTAAAAAAAATTACTTTTTTCACTTAATTGGTTTTGTCATGTATATCCTTTCGCCTTAGCTATAACTATTACCTTCTTTCCTAACACAACCAACTTTTTAAAGCTCCCATTTGATTACGCTTTCTCATCGGTTTATATCAACAACGACTGTACCATGGTCAGTATTGATGTTAACCTTATTTTTTGTTCCTTTACAGTGCTTCTATTTTTTGCTTTGATATCACCCTGGCTGAAGCTTACATTTTTTTAACATCAGTGTTTGTGTTGACCTATTATGCCTTGATTTAAGCTACTGTAGTACCTCATTTGTTCATTCCTTACCTTTATACCTATCGCTTACCATCTTTGACCACTACTTATGTTATGTTGCAGTAGGTTAATGCATTTCAAGGACCGTGGCAGTGCAAATAATGTTAAAATCCATACAATGTTTCCATTTTCATTAAATGAAGGATACTTTCCATTAAATGAGACTCTTTACATTTTCATTTGGTTTTTTCATTTTTATGTAATACAACTAGAACGTAAAGCTCGCATCTGCGTCTTACGCACTCTTAATTTTATTATTGATGTTATCTATTTTCTTCCTTGATTTTCATGTTCAAATGTTATGGCTTGCTTTTACTAATTCCAACTTCTTCACATTGCTTATTTGCTGTATGTCATTGGTCCAAAATGCATTCTCCTTACTTTATAATTCAGCCTCAAATATTTGACTTGAGAATTTAAGGTCATTGCTGCAAATGTGTTTGTTAAATATGGGCCGCACAAAATCTACAATACTTTAGACGAACCATTTTACTGTGTACATTTTGATGTTGGAATGTATACTGCTGGTGCATAATGGTATTTTATTTTAACTGATCTTTTAAACTCTATGGGCTGTCATTAATTATGAACTGTGCAAAAAAGAGTGTTGGTTTGAGTTAAATCATAGAACTCCAAGAAAAATAATGAATATTCAACGATAGTTGCAAAAAAACAACATATAGCAATAACCCGTGTGCATAGCATGGGTTCCCACTAGTATACCTAAATATATTTGACTTTGTACCTCAAAAATTAAGAAATATATAAAAAGAGTGCAGAATATAAATTTCATTATTATCCCAACACCATGTTTTAATGTCATTTCTATCATCAATGCTGTATAATTCTAATTGAGCACAAAGTAAGGTAAACTTAGATAATGTATTACTAGCTCAAAATACAATTAAAACTAAATTGTTGGAACTGGGGTTATGGTTGAATTTTGAAAAAGTTTTCCTTATTGGATCTTTACTGGGTTTATGAAGTCTAATTTATTTAGAACATTTCTAAATTTTATTTTATTTAAATTTATAAAATGATGTTATATTATTTAATTTTATGTTATGTTAAATATATAAGTGTATCACATACACATATTTAAGTATGTGCATGTGTAACATATCAATCCGTGCAAGATATAACATGTCCGTATATAAATGTTAGGATTTAAATTGCAACTAACACGTTAGCTCATCTAATATATGAACGTGTTGTCTAAATGTAAGTATATATATACTTTTGCTTTTATAATAAAATATTTCAATATATATATATTAAAACTATATTTATACATAATTTTAGTATAAACAAATAAATATTTATTTATGAATATATATATATATATATAATATTAACAAATATGTATATATACATATTAATGACTATATAAATACATTGATTCATTTAAAATATAGTAAATAATTTTTTTTTGCTGTAAAGTCAAAAATGGTATTTATACAAATTATATATATATATATAAATGAATGCGTTAAATACTTATATAAATATGTATAATAAACTATATATTAATATAAATAAAATTATAAAATAATTTTTATTTAAATATATTTATTGATATGGTCTTGGATTAGATCAAGATTTAATTTTTTAATTTTGAATATATATATATATATCAATAAAACCAAAAATAATTATTTAAAATTAGAAAAATATTTTATTTGAATCTAAATTTAAAATTTAAACTTTCAACGGATTTCGAATGAAATTTCAAAATTTAAAACAATTAAAATTTCCAATTTTTAAAATTTTTGATTTTAGTTAAATATTCAAAAAGAATAAAAACTATTTTTTTTTGAACTTTTATTGTGTGTTCAATACGATTTTATAAAAGTGGAAATTGGTATGAAGGGCCTAATTATACGGCCCAATTTCTTTCTAGGACACGGGTTTGAAATTATTATTTTTCAGGATAAATATCTAGGCAGCGTGGGTCTTCATCTTCTCAAACGACGTTCGTATCTTTTGAAATCTAGTGCTTGTGGAAATTAGGAAAAATTAGGTCGTCGTTTCTTGTGCAATCAAAGCGCTCGCTGATTTTTTTGGAAAAAATTAGGCGTTAGTTTCTTCTAAAATCAAACTCGACTTTAATTGTGGGAAATCGTGAGGCGATTTTCTTCATTTGGATAGGCTAATCGATTTTCTCTATTGGATTGCTTGTCCTTTGGTGAGTCTCGATTTTATTTGGTGTTTTTCATTGTCAATTCGATGTTTTATGATGTTCATGATGTTATTGTATATTTCTTATCAGGGGAGGCGGTTTTGATCTATTGGAGGATGGTTTTGTTTGATGTTGTTGGAATAATGGCCTTTGAATGGTATCTTTTATTCTGATAACACAAGCACTGTGTATTTAGCCTGGTTGCATCATTCACTTTAGATTATGATTTTAGTATTTAGACTATCACTTCAGATTTGGTTTGAGCAATCAAAGCAGTTAATTTTTGTCAGTCAATTCTGTTTGTACTCACTTTGGGTATGAAATTGGATCTGAAATAATATTAGTTGATGTTGTTTGTTCTTTAGTTCTTGGTGATTTGTGATCTGTAAAAGATAAATGATTTTATCTTTTTTAGAAAAGTGGGATAGAAAATGATTTGTTATGTAGTATTTTATGCTATTAGTTTCTAATTAAGATCGGTTTCACATAGTTATTTTTTGTTTACATTTTTTTTGCAGGTGTGATTCATCTGTTATAGTTGTGTTTGATTTCAATAACAATTGTTTTAGTGCTCGTTTTGGATTGGATGCTTCTATTTCTTCTGTTAGGAATAGGATTTGCGAGGAGTGGAATAATTTTAGTCCATTATGCTTTGATATTTTTTATATTCGAGAATCAAAGACTACCTTTGTTGAAACGGATAATGATCTTCAAGCTGTATTGTGTTTGTCTTGGTTTAAAAAGGAAGAATTTTTTTGTATTTTTTCTATGGTTGAAGAATGATTCAATGGATAATTTTGTTGGTGAAAGTAGCAAGTCTGGTTCAGTAGTTGGTGGTGAGTCAAGTAATAATATGTTAGGTTATGATGATGATTTAGATTCTGGTTTTACTCAACAAAAGGATATACATGAGTTGTTGAAGAAGAATTCAAATATGGAATTTTTTACCGGGGTTGGTCAATAGTTTGATTCTGCTATTGGATTCCGCAGAACGGTTAGTGCTTATTGTTTGAAGAATGGATTTAAAGTACAATATATTAAGAATTGTAAAGAACGATTGATAGTTCGATGTGCTATAGCTAGTTGTCCTTTTAGGATTCATACTTCTTGCAAACTGAAGCAATTAGACCAACTGTTTGTTAAAAACATTCAGCTGATTCATACTTGTGGTGGTGGATTTCGTTCGCTTGGTAGTCCAACTATTAATAGTGATCTTGTGAAAAGTTTAATCATCAATCAAATTCGTGATGAGCTAAAAAGAAAAACCAAGGATATCATTAAAAGTTTTAGAAGAGATTATGATGTGGAGCTGAGCTATTATTTTGCTTATAAGGGTAAGAAATTGGCTATGAATGATATTTACGGTGATGAAAAGAAATCTTACAATGAATTAGTTTGGTATTTGAAGGCATTGGAAAGAAATAACCCGAATAGTTATTCAAGTATGGATGTGGATTCTGACACTAATCAATTTAAGAGAGTTTTTGTATGTTATGAGGCATGTATATTTGGATTCAGCTATTGTCGTCCTATGGTGTTTTTAGATGCTACCTTTTTGAAAGGGCGAAGTGGTATTTTGATGGCTGCCACTGCAAAAAATGGGAATCAAGGTACTGATTTTGATCTTTTTTTTTGCTGTTGTCTTTACTTTGTACTGTTTGCATTAGTTCCTTGTTATAAATTTATGTAACATAGTACTATTTCTTTAAGTGATTGTTCTAGTGAATTTTGTTGTGTACATACGACATTTTGTTCAAGTGATTAGTCTACTGTTATATAGTATTGTTTCAAATATAGTGCATTTGGTTGTTTCAAATGTAGTAATATCCAGTTCAATTCATTATAGTTTCTTCTGCGTTAGGGATTAGCATGTGAAATTATTGCAGAAATGAATTCAGACTCACAATTTAGTTCTACTGAAAATTAACGATGATTAATGTTGGTTGTTTTTTTTCTTGATAGATACATAATTTAGCCACCAAATGTCATGATACCTACTGCTTATACGGATTCACCAGAATTTGTTATATTTCAAACGATAAATGCATATACGTTTTTATCTCTAACATCTTCAATCTAGTTGCACTAGTTACAAAGTAGGTACAATTGTTCAATGTACAACCATTCTCCTTCTTATTGTAAATTTGATCCAAAACAAACACTGTAAAAGATTAATGTTCTTTAATTTGATGTACAAAATGTTACTGTATACAGGAGTTAAAAAAGATAAATGCATTTATCGTTTAAGATAAAGAATTAAATAACATATTAAGCCGTACTTATATATCATAGTTACTACTACATGTTAAACATATTTATCATTTTTCTCATTATTTAAAGTTCTTACATAAGGTATACAAATGATTTAAATAGCATATAGAAAAGATAAAAGCATATATGTTTTAGAAGTTCAAATATAAGTCTTTGTATTGTATGCATGAATTATGTATCATATCTTTGCAATTTCTACCCTTCCTGCGTAGCCTACACATTCAAGTAGCAAAATTTAAGAAAAAAGGATGAATTGCCTGTAGCAAATTTATTTTTCATTTTTTATTTGGGCCGAGGGAATAGTGTTCATGTGATTGTCTACCATTAGATAATATTGTTTCAAATATAGTGCATTTTGTTGTTTCAAATGTAATACATAAACAGTGAATTATTTTTTTTGTTTTTTTTCCTGGTTTTTTTCCATTAGCAATGGCTCTTGTTCCCAAAGAAAATGAAGAGTGTTGGAGTTGGTTTTTAAAACACCTAAAGAATGCTCTTAGTTGTGATAGAATATTAACTTTTTTAAGTGATAGACAATGGGGTTTATTATAACGACCCTGAATTTTAATTAATTTTAAATCGATAATTAATTTCATTTTTGAATAAAATTGTAAAAGTTATTGTAAATTTAAGCGAGTTTCCGCAACCTCAAATAAAATACGTGTTAAATCATTTGAATTTAAATATTGCATATATATGTGAATATATGTATATGGGCATATATGAATAAATTTGAATTTTTATTTATATATATGTATATATATTCTGGATTTGAAATTAAATCATAATAGATGATTCAAAAATAAATATGAAATATAGACTTTGGACACAGGTATAAAATAAATAAATAAATAATGTTAAATTTTAGAACTGATGGTTAATAATAGTTTGAATTTATAAATTAAATATAAGATAATAAATGTTAAAGTAAATTAATCATAATAAATATTAAGTTTGGAATAGAATCAATATATATAAGATAACTATAAAAAAAGAAAATCTAAAGTAACACATAGTTAAAATTTAACAACATATTAAAAATAGAATTCAATACAATATAAAGTAATAAAGGCAAAATAAAAAGAAAATAAAATACATACAAGTAAGTAAATATATGTGAATGAAAATGAAACAAGTAGGTACTCATGGAAATAAAGTAACAAACAAACAAAAAGAAGTATTCATGAACACTTGCAAACATGAAACAAGGAAAAAACGATAACTATAAAAGCTTGCAAAATAGAAGCCACCAGATCTTTCTCTCACGCAATGTACAAAATAAGAAAAGCAAATAAATATATATTTGTACAAAGAAATTAATGCAAGATCATCTAGTACACAATACATGGATTGTATCGGCCACCAAAAATAAGATTTGCAGCCACCAACAAGACTGCATAGTCAACCAGCAAAGCAAATTGTACATAACAACATTATCATATGTACAACAATCTTTCATGTATTATCTTTTCCATTCCAGTTCGTTCACAAAAGAAAAAAAATCTCTGAACCAACTTGTACAAACACTATCACCCTATACAAAATATATTTACCTGTGTACTTCCTTTATGTATCAACTCCTCACATCAGTTCCATTCAAACAAAACTGAGAAAAGATCAGAAGTAAAAGAAAATACATCATCTTTAAACTTAAAACAAAATCAAATTCATACCTGATTCAATGCAAAGATCAAAAGGCAAAGCAACTCAAAGCAAAGATCAGTTTTCAAATCAAAGCCTGTTTCAAAAATAAAAGTGCTCTGTTCTTCTTCCTTTGGAAAAACAAGGTGAGTAACATTTTTTTTAACTTAAAGTATGAACCTGTTTTGAATATATCCTTGAACAAGTATGGTTGAATCTATATATGCATATAAGAATTTTCTGTAAATATTGTTGTATGCAGTCAGTTTATGATTGCCTCTGCTCTTGTTCTTTTCAACCCAATATGCAAACAAATCTATTTCTCTTGATCCAATAACAGATAGACTATACAATATAAACAAATATTGTTTGTTTGATTTGGAACTAAAGTTTTAAAAATTCATTTAAGTTAAACAACTTATGATTTTCTCTGGAAATACAAAATAACTGAGCAAACTCAAGATAGGTCAAAATTTAAATTTCATAATATTCGAATTCAGGTGTCTAAACTGAATCCTCATACAAAAGTATGATTTTTAAAACAAATTTCAATATTTTTAGTTCATTAAATCATGTGAAAAAGTGAGATGAACGGAATTGGCATTTTTGTCAATTTCTGGTGATATACGGCGAACTGGGTGTCGTGTTCGTTGGTGGAGGTGGCCAGAGTGTTGGTGGTTGTGGGAAAAATAGGCCGGGGTGGCCTCGACTTCGGAGGCGACGGTGGTGTCGTTTTCTTTTTCTTAAACCTAATTTTCCTAGAGCTCAATTTTTTTATCGCCGCGACTTCGAGGAAGCATCGAGTGAGGTGTGGCTTTGGGGGAAGGTGGCGCGGTGGGTGACGAGGCTATGGCCGGGAGCTTGGGTCTTCAGGTGGTCGGAGGTAGGGCGAGGAGACAAGTTTGTGGTGGGTGTTTTGGTTCGAGCTTATCGAGCTTCGCTCGATTTTGATCGACGAAGAAATGGAGTTGCTCGTTGATACATGATCGACGTCGAGGAAGATTACGACTTGATGGCAGCCTTCTCGATCGCCAGAGAGGCGCTGCCGCTCCGTGCACGTGCACGAGGTCGATTCCGTGCACGAGTATTTGGTGTCTGGGGGGATTGAGTGTTCGCCTGGGGAGAACGAGAGTCTTCCTTGTGATATACCCGAGTGGTTCGAGTCATTTACTCGAAGCAGGGAATAGGGTGGCTCGAGTCAAAGTTTGTACCAGTTTTCAACCTGATCCTGTTTTTCTGAATTTAAAACTTAATTTTAAATTTTAAATCAAGGGTTTAAACTGAGTTTAATCAAAATGTAAATAAAATTCAGGTTGAATTGAAATGTAGTTCGTAAATAAATAAAGTTTCAAATTCAAATTGTTTTAATAATTTAAAAAGCAATTAAATGTAGTGAAGTAATTTGAATTTAAAATAGATTTGAAATTGTAAATGAAAATTTTAAACAAGTTGAAATTAAAAGTTAAACCTGGATTTCATTTTAAATCCGAGTTCATGATTTTGAAAATTTAAATTAATATTATAACTTAAGTGTTTAAAATAAGTTGAATATGCTAGAAATTGAAAAGAAAAGTGATTTTAAACTTTTTAAAATTTCCTTCATAACCAATTGTTATTTCAACAGGTAAATTTAAAATGTTAAGAAAATTTGTTTTAAACTTTATTAAAAGTAAATAAGGATTTATTTCAAATTTTAAATCTAAATTGGAATTAAAAAGGAAATTTGAAACAATGTTTCAATATATGGTAATAATCATTAAATCATAAATATGGATGAGTTTACTTTAATTAATAAAGATTAATGAAATTTTAATGGTTAATTAATTTATAACCAATAATGATTAATACAAGAAATTTCTTTAAAAAGGTGATTAAAGAAATTTAATAGTTAATGAAATCATTTACTAAGATTATCTGGATAATTAATTAATGTGATAAATTTTAACAATAAATTTAGATTGATTAAATTAATAATCAATTGTGAAACTATTAAGTATAATTACTATATGACAGTAATTATGAAATTAATTATTCAATGTAATTAATTGAGTTAATTGAATTAGTTCAAGTTAAAATTTCTTAACTTAATTAATTCAGAATAATTAGTTGATAATTTTGAAAAGTATGATTACTTAGAAAAGTAATTAATAGATAATTACAGAACGTAATTTATTGAATGATGATTTGAAATTTGAGTTATTTATTTATTAATTAATTAAAGGATTAATTAATAATGGCAATTAATTAAGATTAATTTAATAATAAAAAATTTAATTAATTGGTTCATTTATTAAGAATGATTAGTTAATAATTAAGGGTTAACTAATAAATTTTGAAAGAAAGATTTTCAAATAATTTGTAATTAAATTTTGATAATTAACCCGAATTAATAGTTGAAACATCTGATTTAAATTAACCAGTTGATTAATAAATTCACTTATGAATGTTTGGACTTAACCGAATGATTGAATTGTTTGATATTCTGATCTGTGATGTTTTATGATGTATTCTGATTTGTGTGTGATCTGTACTGTAGTTATTATCTGGGATGAATGTAAATTATTATCTGTAACTTATATATCCGTGATCTGTAAATGAAAGATAAGCGTTATGGTATACCGCTTATCAACTATATTTCTGTGTTCTGATCTATGAAGATTGAATGATGTTGCACTACTGTGTGAAACCTCTGGACTACACCATACACACACAAATATGGATTTCACGTGGAAATCAGTTAAGTCGCAGATTTTTAATGATTTTAAAGATTGAATTCTTGAATCTAAATGGTTTTGGAAATTGAAATTAAGAGCTTTGTAAATGAGTTTTGAATGTAAGAGTTATTTTAAATAACTTAATAAAACTTGATATTTTAATAATTTGATTTGAATTTGAATTCAATATTTGAAATTGAATTCAATGATTTGGGAAACTAATTGTTTTCAACTGATAAAAGCTCTTATATAAGAAATGGATTTCCAATTTAAATTAAAGGGATTTCAAGTTTGAATTGAAAGTGGTTTTCCAAATTACGAATAAATCTTTGAAACGTGTTTTTGAAAACTATCAGTTAAATCTTTGTTTTAAAGATTTAATGACTTAATCCAATTGAGATGGAAATAAATTTGGAAAATCTGTGAATGAATTATTTGTTTAAAAGATTAAAGTGTGGAAATTGTTTAAACCGTTGAAGGTTGTTAAAATAAATCTTTTTGTTTAAAGATTTGAAAATGGTAATTTGTTAAACCATTTGAAAAGAAAGTTTGGGTTTAAGATGTGACTTAACTGAAATCCCAATGTCCATAAGTTTTTAAATATCGCGCTCATTATTCGGTTCAGCCGGGAGAGGACCTTTGTGTCACATAACCCATTCCGAATAATGATACGTCATATATGGATTACATTTGAAGACCGGTGTTGAAGACCGGGTATTTGCGAGAATGATAGGATAACCTATCGATTGTCTCTGCACTGAGTCGCGCCGGTATAGAGATTTCCTAAGTGATGGGAAATCCGATCGGGATTGTGAATACCCGGATTGCAAGGGCTTCTTCGGAAGTGCCTTCGGTTCTGTTCGAACCCGGAACAGACTTGTATGGTTACATGTCTGACATTACATTTTGAGATATAAAGCTGATTTCTTTTAAATACATTTCTGTTGGTGGCGGAGAATTTATTCTCTTAGCTTAATATCCTTCTCTGAGACGTACGAGCTCAGAGGTTATGTAGTTGAAATTTATCAGCGATATACTCCCGATTTGGTAATGTGGCATGCTGAGTGTTGCTATGTGATGATCATTTATTGATCATTTGTGATCAAAGCGTGGCTTTGTGAGAAAGCGTAGCTTTGTGGACGAGACTTCGTCAGACCTCACAACCCGGAAATGGTCAAAACAGGAAAGATGCGGCAAGGTTTCAGGGGTAGCGCCCCTAGGGTATGACCATTCCTTCTGGAAAAGGGTAGTATCATGGTATGGAGCCCAGATACTTACTCATGTGGACACAATTTATTTATTATGTGCGATGTTGGTTACCGAGCGCTCGGATAAAGGTCCCAAAGGACCCGGGGTAGCATATCTCAGGTTTACTACACAGGAAGGGGGTAACCGGCCTTGTGTTGGCAGAGAGCAGGTTGTCTCTCGAAGCGTCCCGCCAGAGGTGTTTCCTACGTGGCATAGGAAGTTCCTTAGCCTGACCATTTGTTGGAAATCCAATTTCCAATACGAACCTTGTACGGTATTAGTTGTAGAACCTGCCATTTACTTATGGTGGCGCCCCACTGTTTAGATGGTAGCTATAGTAGGCATACGATACTGGGCGTATGTTGGCTAAGATTAATATTATACTTTCGAAATGTTTTCTGCACTATGCACTAATAATAATAATCCAATGATTTTGCGTAGTAAGCATGTTTGACTATCATAAGAAGAAATCTCCTCCAATTCTGCGTTTGCATTATGTGTGTGGCGGGAGGTCTTATGGTAGTTTCATTTTCCAAAAGCATTGCGGATTTCAATGTTAAAATTCTTTTGTTGTTGTTTAAAGATAAACTATTTTTGTTGCTCACACCAGTCCCATGACTGACCTGGAGTTTATTGTTCCCTTCCTAAACTCTGGGTGCCCACAATTTTCCACACGGGCAGTCTAGAGTTGGGTTTTTCAGATAGTCAGGTTCAGTAGATTATTTGGAGCTAGTTCAGTCCTTGGACGACCGACCTTGCTTAGCTTTGTGCATCGTGAGTTTGGTTCGAGCTAGCTATGGATTGGAGCATTCTATTGGAGACTTTCTATCCGCTGCTGGTGTTATCTATTTTCTTTCCGCTGCTATTTCTTGTATCATATCTCTGATGCATATTGATATCTATTGTATCATTCTGTTGTATCAGATTTTGTATTTGTCATTGTATCAATGTTATATATATTGATATATTATTTTTCTTCCGCTGTGTTGTTATACTTAATGGTGTTACAAGCTCCGGTGAGCCAGATTCGGCGTTTGAATCTATGGCATCTTGAGTACAAGTGAGGTACGGGTGCCGATTTTCGAAGGCTGAATTTTGGATCGCTAGAATTTGGTATCAGAGCTGAGGGTAAAACTTTAGCTCAGGAGTATAACACATTAAGTAGCTCATTAGAGATAGGGTGAAGTATACCCTAGAATGAGTATTCCACAGATATCCATTCGAATGCCTCAGTAAATTCTCTTACTATCCACTGATAGTGAGTATGAGTGCAAGAAGAGGATGAGATAGGGGACATGGGAATACGACTATAAATGGTCAATACCCTGTAACAACAAGGAAACAATCTTTTCTCTATCAATCTCTTTTGTTCAACATCTCTTTTCTTAATTCTTCGATAATTTCTAGTAGATCTAGGAACAAATTCGATATATAAAAAATGGGACATAAACTCCAAATAAGCCAAAATTGTATTTGGGATGAATTGTTTGCTTTGTTTGCTATGGTTGATAGGTATACTTTAGTTCTAAACTATAATTTTGAAATTGTATCCATATATCTATCTATTTCTTTGGGTCCCAATATATTCTACGGATGGTTAGTTATCCTTTCGAACTAACCAATGCCACTGCATATTTCGTAGATCTGGATAACCCGAGTATCTTGTGAAGTGTCAAATAGATTCGTTCTTGTATCTATTATTGATATTCTGATTTGGTAAGCCAAATGCAGAATAGACGTTCAGTTTGATTTGATGAAACATTTTTCATCTATCTTTGTGTCTCCCTGGTAATTTCGAGGACGAAATTCTTTTAAGGGGGAAGTCTGTAACGACCCCGAATTTTAATTAATTTTAAATCGATAATTAATTTCATTTTTGAATAAAATTGTAAAATTTATTGTAAATTTAAGCGAGTTTCCTCAACCTCAAATAAAATACGTGTTAAATCATTTGAATTTTAATATTACATATATATGTGAAAATATGTATATGGGCATATATGAATAAATTTGAATTTTTATTTATATATATGTATATATATTCTGGATTTGAAATTAAATCTTAATAGATGATTTAAAAATAAATATGAAATATAGACTTTGGACACAGGTATAAAATAAATAAATAAATAATGTTAAATTTTAGAACTGATGGTTAATAATAATTTGAATTTATAAATTAAATACAAGATAATAAATGTTAAAGTAATTTAATCATAATAAATATTAAGTTAGGAAAATAATCAATATATATATATATATATAAGATAACTATAAAAAAAGAAAATCTAAAGTAACACATAGATAAAATTTAACAACATATTAAAAATAGGATTCAATACAATATAAAGTAATAAAGGCAAAATAAAAAGAAAATAAAATACATACAAGTAAGTAAATATATGTGAATGAAAATGAAACAAGTAGGTACTCATGGAAATAAAGTAACAAACAAACAAAAAGAAGTATTCATGAACACTTGCAAACATGAAACAAGGAAAAAAAGATAAGTATAAAAGCTTGCAAAATAGAAGCCACCAGACCTTTCTCTCACGCAATGTACAAAATAAGAAAAGCAAATAAATATATATTTGTATAAAGAAATTAATGCAAGATCATCTAGTACACAATACATGGATTGTATCGGCCACCAAAAATAAGATTTGCAGCCACCAACAAGACTGCATAGTCAACCAGCAAAGAAAATTGTACATAACAACATTATCATCTGTACAACAATCTTTCATGTATTATCTTTTCCATTCCAGTTCGTTCACAAAAGAAAAAAAATCTCTGAACCAACTTGTACAAACACTATCACCCTATACAAAATATATTTACCTGTGTACTTCCTTTATGTATCAACTCCTCACATCAGTTCCATTCAAACAAAACTGAGAAAAGATCAGAAGTAAAAGAAAATACATCATCTTTAAACTTAAAACAAAATCAAATTCATACCTGATTCAATGCAAAGATCAAAAGACAAAGCAACTCAAAGCAAAGATCTATTTTCAAATCAAAGCCTGTTTCAAAAATAAAAGTGCTCTGTTCTTCTTCCTCTGGAAAAACAAGGTGAGTAACATTTTTTTTAACTTAAAGTATGAACCTGTTTTGAATATATCCTTGAACAAGTATGGTTGAATCTATATATGCATATAAGAATTTTCTGTAAATATTGTTGTATGCAGTCAGTTTATGATTGCCTCTGCTCTTGTTCTTTTCAACCCAATATGCAAACAAATCTATTTCTCTTGATCCAATAACAGATAGACTATACAATATAAACAAATATTGTTTGTTTGATTTGGAACTAAAGTTTTAAAAATTCATTTAAGTTAAACAACTTATGATTTTCTCTGGAAACACAAAATAGCTGAGCAAACTCAAGATAGGTCAAAATTTAAATTTCATAATTTTCGAATTCAGGTGTCTAAACTGAATCCTCATGCAAAAATATGATTTTTAAAACAAATTTCAATATTTTTAGTTCATTAAATCATGTGAAAAAGTGAGATGAACGGAATTGGCATTTTTGTCAATTTCTGGTGATATACGGCGAACTGGGTGTCGTGTTCGTTGGTAGAGGTGGCCGGAGTGTTGGTGGTTGTGGGAAAAATAGGCGGGGGTGGCCTCGACGTCGGAGGCGACGGTGGTGTCGTTTTCTTTTTCTTAAACCTAATTTTCCTGGAGCTCAATTTTTTTATCGCCGCAACTTCGAGGAAGCATCGGGTGAGGTGTGGCTTTGGGGGAAGGTGGCGCGGTGGGTGACGAGACTATGGCCGGGAGCTTGGGTCTTCAGGTGGTCGGAGGTGGGGCGGCGAGACAAGTTTGTGGTGGGTGTTTTGGTTCGAGCTTATCAAGCTTTGCTCGATTTTGGTCGACGAAGAAATGGAGTTGCTCGTTGATACGTGATTGACGTCGAGGAAGATTACGACTTGATGGCAGCCTTCTCGATCGCCAGTGAGGCGCCACCGCTCCGTGCACGTGCACGAGGTCGATTCCGTGCACGATTATTTGGTGTCTGGGGGGGTTGAGTGTTCGCCTGGGTAGAACGAGAGTCTTCCTCGTGATATACCTGAGTGGTTCGAGTCATTTACTCGAAGCAGGGAATAGGGTGGCTCGAGTCAAAGTTTGTACCAGTTTTCAACCTGATCCTGTTTTTCTGAATTTAAAACTAAATTTAAAATTTAAAATCAAGGGTTTAAACCAAGTTTAATCAAAATGTAAATAAAATTCAAGTTGAATTGAAATGTAGTTTGTAAATAAATAAAGTTTCAAATTCAAATTGTTTTAATAATTTAAAAAGCAATGAAATGTAGTGAAGTAATTTGAATTTAAAATAGATTTGAAATTGTAAATGAAAATTTTAAACAAGTTGAAATTAAAAGTTAAACCTGGATTTCATTTTAAATCCGAGTTCATGATTTTGAAAATTTAAATTAATATTATAACTTAAGTGTTTAAAATAAGTTGAATATGCTAGAAATTGAAAAGAAAAGTGATTTTAAACTTTTTAAAATTTCCTCCATAACCAATTGTTATTTCAACAGGTAAATTTAAAATGTTAAGAAAATTTGTTTTAAACTTTATTAAAAGTAAATAAGGATTTATTTCAAATTTTAAATCTAAATTGGAATTAAAAAGGAAATTTGAAACAATGTTTCAATATATGGTAATAATCATTAAATCATAAATATGGATGAGTTTACTTTAATTAATAAAGATTAATGAAATTTTAATGGTTAATTAATCTATAACCAATAATGATTAATACAAGAAATTTCTTTAAAAAGGTGATTAAGGAAATTTAATAGTTAATGAAATCATTTACTAAGATTATCTGGATAATTAATTAATGTGATAAATTTTAACAATAAATTTAGATTGATTAAATTAATAATCAATTGTGAAACTATTAAGTATAATTACTATATGACAGTAATTACGAAATTAATTATTCAATGTAATTAATTGAGTTAATTGAATTAGTTCAAGTTAAAATTTCTTAAGTTAATTAATTCAGAATAATTAGTTGATAATTTTGAAAAGTATGATTACTTAGAAAAGTAATTAATAGATAATTACAGAACGTAATTTATTGAATGATGATTTGAAATTTGAGTTAATTATTTGTTAATTAATTAAAGGATTAATTAATAATGGCAATTAATTAAGATTAATTTAATAATAAAAAATTTAATTAATTGGTTCATTTATTAAGAATGATTAGTTAATAATTAAGGGTTAACTAATAAATTTTGAAAGAAAGATTTTCAAATAATTTGTAATTAAATTTTGATAATTAACCCGAATTAATAGTTGAAACATCTGATTTAAATTAACCAGTTGATTAATAAATTCACTTATGAATGTTTGGACTTAACTGAATGATTGAATTGTTTGATATTCTGATCTGTGATGTTTTATGATGTATTCTGATTTGTGTGTGATCTGTACTGTAGTTATTATCTGGGATGAATGTAAATTATTATCTGTAACTTATATATCCGTGATCTGTGATCTGTAAATGAAAGATAAGCGTTATGGTATACCACTTATCAACTATATTTATGTATTCTGATCTATGATGATTGAATGATGTTGCACTACTGTGTGAAACCCCTGGACTACACCATACACACACAAATATGGATTTCACGTGGAAATCAGTTAAGTCGCAGATTTTTAATGATTTTAAAGATTGAATTCTTGAATCTAAATGGTTTTGGAAATTGAAATTAAGAGCTTTGTAAATGTGTTTTGAATGTAAGAGTTATTTTAAATAACTTAATAAAACTTGATATTTTAATAATTTGATTTGAATTTGAATTCAATATTTGAAATTGAATTCAATGATTTGGGAAACTAATTGTTTTCAACTGATAAAAGCTCTTATATAAGAAATGGATTTCCAATTTAAATTAAAGGGATTTCAAGTTTGAATTGAAAGTGGTTTTCCAAATTACGAATAAATCTTTGAAACGTGTTTTTGAAAACTATCAGTTAAATCTTTGTTTTAAAGATTTAATGACTTAATCCAATTGAGATGGAAATAAATTTGGAAAATCTATGAATGAATCTTTTGTTTAAAAGATTAAAGTGTGGAAATTGTTTAAACCGTTGAAGGTTGTTAAAATAAATCTTTTTGTTTAAAGATTTGAAAATTGTAATTTGTTAAACCATTTGAAAAGAAAGTTTGGGTTTAAGATGTGACTTAACTGAAATCCCAATGTCCATATGTTTTTAAATATCGCGCTCATTATTCGGTTCAGCCGGGAGAGGACCTTTGTGTCACATAACCCATTCCGAATAATGATAAGTCATATATGGATTACATTTGAAGACCGGTGTTGAAGACCGGGTATTTGCGAGAATGATAGGATAACCTATCGATTGTCTCTGCACTGAGTCGCGCCGGTATAGAGATTTCCTAAGTGATGGGAAATCCGATCGGGATTGTGAATACCCGGATTGCAAGGGCTTCTTCGGAAGTGCCTTCGGTTCTGTTTGAACCCGGAACAGACTTGTATGGTTACATGTCTGACATTACATTTTGAGATATAAAGCTGATTTCTTTCAAATACATTTCTGTTGGTGGCGGAGAATTTATTCTCTTAGCTTAATATCCTTCTCTGAGACGTACGAGCTCAGAGGTTATGTAGTTGAAATTTATCAGCGATATACTCCCAATTTGGTAATGTGGCATGCTGAGTGTTGCTATGTTATGATCATTTATTGATCATTTGTGATCAAAGCGTGGCTTTGTGAGAAAGCGTAGCTTTGTGGACGAGACTTCGTCAGACCTCAAAACCCGGAAATGGTCAAAACAGGAAAGATGCGGCAAGGTTTCAGGGGTAGCGCCCCTAGGGTATGACCATTCCTTCTGGAAAAGGGTAGTATCATGGTATGGAGCCCAAATACTTACTCATGTGGACACGATTTATTTATATGTGTGATGTTCGTTACCGAGCGCTCGGATAAAGGTCCCAAAGGACCGGGGGTGGCATATCTCAGGTTTACTACCCGGGAAGGGGGTAACCGGCCTTGTGTTGGTAGAGAGCAAGTTGTCTCTTGGAGCGTCCCGCCAGAGGCGTTTCCTACGTGGCATAGGAAGTTCCTTAGCCTGACCATTTGTTGGAAATCCAATTTCCAATACAAACCTTGTACGGTATTAGTTGTAGAACCTGCCATTTACTTATGGTGGCGCCCCACTGTTTAGATGGTAGCTATAGTA
Organism: Allium fistulosum; assembly: GCA_030737815.1. Classification (NCBI taxonomy): domain Eukaryota; kingdom Viridiplantae; phylum Streptophyta; class Magnoliopsida; order Asparagales; family Amaryllidaceae; genus Allium; species Allium fistulosum. The sequence continues at coordinate 352,658,203 of CM060903.1, read as the reverse complement.
GCCATACGATACTGGTCGTATGTTGGCTAAGATTAATATTATACTTTTGAAATGTTTTCTGCACTACGCACTAATAATAATAATCCAATGATTTTACGTAGTAAGCATGTTTGACTATCATAAGAAGAAATCTCCTCCAATTCTGCGTTTGCATTATGTGTGTGGCGGGAGGTCTTATGGTAGTTTCATTTTCCAAAAGCATTGTGGATTTCAATGTTAAAATTCTTTTGTTGTTGTTTAAAGATAAACTGTTTTTGTTGCTCACACCAGTCCCATGACTGACCTGGAGTTTATTGTTCCCTTCCTAAACTCTGGGTGCCCACAATTTTCCACACGGGCAGTCTAGAGTTGGGTTTTTCAGATAGTCTGGTTCAGTAGATTATCTGGAGCTAGTTCAGTCCTTGGACGACTGACCTTGCTTAGCTTTGTGCATCGTGAGTTTGGTTCGAGCTAGCTATGGATTGGAGCATTCTATTGGAGACTTTCTATCCACTGCTGGTGTTATCTATTTTCTTTCTGCTGTTATTTCTTGTATCATATCTATGATGTATATTGATATTGTTGTATCATTCTGTTGTATCATATTGTATCAGATTTTTTATCTGTCATTGTATCAATGTTATATATATTGATATATTCTTTTTCTTCCGCTGTGTTGTTATACTTAATGGTGTTACAAGATCCTGTGAGCCAGATTCGGCGTTTGAATCTATGGCATCTTGAGTACAAGTGAGGTACGGGTGCCGATTTTCGAAGGCTGGATTTTGGATCGCTACAATTTGGTATCAGAGCTGAGGGTAAAACTTTAGCTCAGGAGTATAACACATTAAGTAGCTCATTAGAGATAGGGTGAAGTATACCCTAGAATGAGTATTCCACAGATATCCATTCGAATGCCTCAGTAAATTCTCTTACTATCCACTGATAGTGAGTATGAGTGCAAGAAGAGGATGAGATAGGGGACAGGGGAATACGACTATAAATGGTCAATACCCTGTAACAACAAGGAAACAATCTTTTCTCTATCAATCTCTTTTGTTCAACATCTCTTTTCTTAACTCTTCGATAATTTCTGGTAGATCCAGGAATAAATTCGATATATAAAAATGGGACATAAACTCCAAATTAGCCAAAATTTTTGTTTGGATGAATTGTTTGCTTTGTTTGCTATGGTTGATAGGTATACTTTAGTTCTAAACTAAAATTTTGAAATTGTATCCATATATCTATCTATTTCTTTAGGTCCCGATATATTCTACGGATGGTTAGTTATCCTTTCGAACTAACCAATGCCATTACATATTTCGTAGATCTGGATAACCCGAGTATCTTGTGAAGTGTCAAACAGATTCGTTCTTGTATCTATTATTGATATTCTGATTTGGTAAGCCAAATGCAGAATAGACGTTCAGTTTGATTTGATGAAACATTTTTCATCTATCTTTGTGTCTCCCTGGTAATTTCGAGGATGAAATTCTTTTAAGGGGGGAAGTCTGTAATGACCCCGAATTTTAATTAATTTTAAATCGATAATTAATTTCATTTTTGAATAAAATTGTAAAATTTATTGTAAGTTTAAGCGAGTTTCCCCAACCTCAAATAAAATACGTGTTAAATCATTTGAATTTAAATATTGCATATATATGTGAATATATGTATATGGGCATATATGAATAAATTTGAATTTTTATTTATATATATGTATATATATTCTGGATTTGAAATTAAATCTTAATAGATGATTTAAAGATAAATATGAAAATATAGACTTTGGACACAGGTATAAAATAAATAAATAAATAATGTTAAATTTTAGAACTGATGGTTAATAATAATTTGAATTTATAAATTAAATACAAGATAATAAATGTTAAAGTAATTTAATCATAATAAATATTAAGTTAGGAAAATAATCAATATATATATATATATATAAGATAACTATAAAAAAATAAAATCTAAAGTAACACATAGATAAAATTTAACAACATATTAAAAATAGGATTCAATACAATATAAAGTAATAAAGGCAAAATAAAAAGAAAATAAAATACATACAAGTAAGTAAATATATGTGAATGAAAATGAAACAAGTAGGTACTCATGGAAATAAAGTACAAACAAACAAAAAGAAGTATTCATGAACACTTGCAAACATGAAACAAGGAAAAAAAGATAAGTATAAAAGCTTGCAAAATAGAAGCCACCAGACCTTTCTCTCACGCAATGTACAAAATAAGAAAAGCAAATAAATATATATTTGTATAAAGAAATTAATGCAAGATCATCTAGTACACAATACATGGATTGTATCGGCCACCAAAAATAAGATTTGCAGCCACCAACAAGACTGCATAGTCAACCAGCAAAGAAAATTGTACATAACAGCATTATCATCTGTACAACAATCTTTCATGTATTATCTTTTCCATTCCAGTTCGTTCACAAAAGAAAAAAAATCTCTGAACCAACTTGTACAAACACTATCACCCTATACAAAATATATTTACCTGTGTACTTCCTTTATGTATCAACTCCTCACATAAGTTCCATTCAAACAAAACTGAGAAAAGATCAGAAGTAAAAGAAAATACATCATCTTTAAACTTAAAACAAAATCAAATTCATACCTGATTCAATGCAAAGATCAAAAGACAAAGCAACTCAAAGCAAAGATCTGTTTTCAAATCAAAGCCTATTTCAAAAATAAAAGTGCTCTGTTCTTCTTCCTCTGGAAAAACAAGGTGAGTAACATTTTTTTTAACTTAAAGTATGAACCTGTTTTGAATATATCCTTGAACAAGTATGGTTGAATCTATATATGCATATAAGAATTTTCTGTAAATATTGTTGTATGCAGTCAGTTTATGATTGCCTCTGCTCTTGTTCTTTTCAACCCAATATGCAAACAAATCTATTTCTCTTGATCCAATAACAGATAGACTATACAATATAAACAAATATTGTTTGTTTGATTTGGAACTAAAGTTTTAAAAATTCATTTAAGTTAAACAACTTATGATTTTCTCTGGAAACACAAAATAGCTGAGCAAACTCAAGATAGGTCAAAATTTAAATTTCATAATTTTCGAATTCAGGTGTCTAAACTGAATCCTCATGCAAAAATATGATTTTTAAAACAAATTTCAATATTTTTAGTTCATTAAATCATGTGAAAAAGTGAGATGAACGGAATTGGCATTTTTGTCAATTTCTGGTGATATACGGCGAACTGGGTGTCGTGTTCGTTGGTGGAGGTGGCCGGAGTGTTGGTGGTTGTGGGAAAAATAGGCGGGGGTGGCCTCGACGTCGGAGGTGACTGTGGTGTCGTTTTCTTTTTCTTAAACCTAATTTTCCTGGAGCTCAATTTTTTTATCGCCGCGACTTCGAGGAAGCATCGAGTGAGGTGTGGCTTTGAGGGAAGGTGGCGCGGTGGGTGACGAGGCTATGGGCGGGAGCTTGGGTCTTCAGGTGGTCGGAGGTGGGGCAGCGAGACAAGTTTGTGGTGGGTGTTTTGGTTCGAGCTTATCGAGCTTCGCTCGATTTTGATCGACGAAGAAATGGAGTTGCTCGTTGATACGTGATCGACGTCGAGGAAGATTACGACTTGATGGCAGCCTTCTCGATCGCCAGAGAGGCGTCGCCGCTCCGTGCTCGTGCACGAGGTCGATTCCGTGCACGAGTATTAGGTGTCTGAGGGGGTTGAGTGTTTGCCTAGGGAGAACGAGAGTCTTCCTCGTGATATACCCGAGTGGTTCGAGTCATTTACTCGAAGTAGGGAACAGGGTGGCTCGAGTCAAAGTTTGTACCAGTTTTCAACCTGATCCTGTTTTTCTGAATTTAAAACTAAATTTAAATTTTAAATCAAGGGTTTAAACTGAGTTTAATCAAAATGTAAATAAAATTCAGGTTGAATTGAAATGTAGTTTGTAAATAAATAAAGTTTCAAATTCAAATTGTTTTAATAATTTAAAAAGCAATTAAATGTAGTGAAGTAATTTGAATTTAAAATAGATTTGAAATTGTAAATGAAAATTTTAAACAAGTTGAAATTAAAAGTTAAACCTGGATTTCATTTTAAATCCGAGTTCATGATTTTGAAAATTTAAATTAATATTATAACTTAAGTGTTTAAAATAAGTTGAATATGCTAGAAATTGAAAAGAAAAGTGATTATAAACTTTTTAAAATTTCCTTCATAACCAATTGTTATTTCAACAGGTAAATTTAAAATGTTAAGAAAATTTGTTTTAAACTTTATTAAAAGTAAATAAGGATTTATTTCAAATTTTAAATCTAAATTGGAATTTAAAAGGAAATTTGGAACAATGTTTCAATATATGGTAATAATCATTAAATCATAAATATGGATGAGTTTACTTTAATTAATAAAGATTAATGAAATTTTAATGGTTAGTTAATTTATAACCAATAATGATTAATACAAGAAATTTCTTTAAAAAGGTGATTAAAGAAATTTAATAGTTAATGAAATCATTTACTAAGATTATCTGGATAATTAATTAATGTGATAAATTTTAACAATAAATTTAGATTGATTAAATTAATAATAATCAATTGTGAAACTATTAAGTATAATTACTATATGACAGTAATTATGAAATTAATTATTCAATGTAATTAATTGAGTTAATTGAATTAGTTCAAGTTAAAATTTCTTAAGATAATTGATTCAGAATAATCAGTTGATAATTTTGAAAAGTATGATTACTTAGAAAAGTAATTAATAGATAATTACTGAATGTAATTTATTGAATGATGATTTGAAATTTGAGTTAATTATTTGTTAATTAATTAAAGGATTAATTAATAATGGCAATTAATTAAGATTAATTTAATAATAAAAAATTTAATTAATTGGTTCATTTATTAAGAATGATTAGTTAATAATTAAGGGTTAACTAATAAATTTTGAAAGAAAGATTTTCAAATAATTTGTAATTAAATTTTGATAATTAACCCGAATTAATAGTTGAAATAACTGATTTAAATTAACCAGTTGATTAATAAATTCACTTATGAATGTTTGGACTTAACTGAATGATTGAATTGTTTGATATTCTGATCTTTGATGTTTTATGATGTATTCTGATTTGTGTGTGATCTGTACTGTAGTTATTATCTAGGATGAATGTAAATTATTATCTGTAACTTATATATTTGTGATCTGTAAATGAAAGATAAGCGTTATGGTATACCGCTTATCAACTATATTTCTGTATTCTGATCTATGATGATTGAATGATGTTGTACTACTGTGTGAAACCCCTGGACTACACCTGTAACGACCCAGAATTTTAGATAATTAAAATTCGAATATTTAATTGATTTTAAATATTAATAAGTGGAATTAAGAAGTCGAATGATTTATTTTTCGAATATTGGATTTAATTTGATAATTAAATCGATAAATTAATAATTGAAATTCCAGAGATAATTGAAAATCGAGTTAAAATGATTGAAAATGATTTGGGAAATTTTATTTAATCATACTGGAGTTATAGAAAGGTTATAGAACTTTTAAAATTGGAATTGGAGTTAATCTGTGAAAATTGAATATTTTAATATTTAATTTATCGACTGAAAAATAGCCAATTTTCGAACAGTCTCAGAATTGGACGAGACCAGTTCCATTGGATCCGTAATAGTTAGTTATTATCGGATTTCAATTTTCATAGCAATCGAAGTTATCGTTTGACCGTGGCAGCTTCAAACGCATCGATATCGTTTTAATTTTAATTCGACGAGTTAAAAATAGTCATTTTTCAGAAAGTCTCGGATTTCGACGAAACCAGTTTCATCGGATCCGTAATGTGATATTATTGTAAGATTTCAAATTTCGTAATTTTTGGATGTACCGGTTGTCCGGGGCAAGCCAAAACGCATCGAAATCGATTTAAATCGGTTTAATTTAAATCGATCGTTTATTGCCATATCTCACACATACGATCGAATTAGCTTCCGAAACCTGTTCCATTGCGTTCGGAACGCGGGATAAACCCCAGAAACGCTAGTCACCGCGTGTAAATCGGAGTTTGGAAATTCTGAAGTGAATAGTGTTTTTCGTTGAAATTCTATAAAAGGGAACCTCATCACCCAAGGCAATTGCAAAACCCTAGCTATCTTCTTCTACAATCGGCCGCCACCTTTGAAACCAAAGGCCAGAAACCTCTTTCGTTTTCCCTCCGATCTATCTCAATCCATCAACTTTCACACAAAACTTACAACTGCAATGATGTAGAGCACATCCTCCTCCATCAATCCAACGGCTATGATTGGATATGGTTGTGTGGATTGACGACAAATCAAGCTTGAAGGGGGTATTTTCATACGCGTTTTTGGAGATGTAGATGAGGCCGAGCTTCATGGTGCTCTGGCCGAGCATGGAGTAGGAGACGAGCTTCCTGATGGTGATGGTGTGATGAGTTTTCGAGCATCGTACGTTGCGCGACAAATTGATGAGGACGGTGGCGTGGTGGGTTCGTACTCGCGTTTTAGTCTGGGAAGATGAAGTATAGAACGCGCGGCCTTGATTTTGCTGAATGAAATCCAATGGTCCAGATGAGATTTAGGTTAAAATGAATAAAGAAATTGTAATTTAATTATATAAAAATTCGAGTATAATTTTAAAATATTGTATCTCTTTCATACATTATCAGAAAATGACGAAACAAAATACGTTGGAATCGTCTCGACGTGTACTTCGCTATGGAACAGAATTGGAGCCATTTGGAGCTATTGTGAATTTCGGGTGAAATTAAACGTCTGTTTAATTTTATTCGAAATCAAACGCTGGAACTGAATTTAAAATCACGGTGAGATCTTCTCACTCACATTGAAAAGTGGAAATTTTCAGTTATTGATTTGATTGACTGTTTGAATGTGTGATATTAGATATGTTAGGATATATCTATATATATAGCAATATATACATATTGGCATATGTATATATTGGATTGATTGATTCCCGCCTCGTATAGAGGATGAGACCCTATTGCGCCGTTAGTAAGCGGATTTTTATAAAACCTATACACCGCGATAATTCCGTACTGGAGCGGAATTGGTATTGTGCTAACATCTGTGGATGCAGGGAAATAGGTTGGAGGGATCCGACTGGATTCCTCACCGTATTGATTATTTACAGATATTTTGATATATTCTGTTATCATATGATGATATATGATATTTGACTGTTGTGATGGACTGATTGGTGTTGTTGCATCATCGGATTCAGTTTTGAACTTTAAAAATGACGACTTTTAATTTAAAAGGGTTTTTAAAGTGATTTTTGAAAATATACATTTTATGGGATTTTTGAATCGATTATAAACGTAAAATTTTAAAGTTATAAAAGTTATAATTTTTAGTGAAATATAACCGAAGTGTCGTTTTTGAAATAAAAGTCGATTTATTTATAAAATGGGTTAAGTTGGGATTTTTGAATAACTATAAACGATTTGTATAGAAAGATTTATAAAAATTGATATTTTTGTAAATCAAAATATTGGACTTATAAAACGAATTTTTATAAGTGTTAGAAAGAAGTATAAATGGATTTCATAAGTGAATGAAATTAATAGATTTATAACGTGAAGTTATAAAGTAAATAGATATTGTAGAATAAAAGATTTATAAGAAATTTACTTATAAATTCGACTTTTGCACTCAGATGGGATATAAATAGAAATTGCAAACTGAAATGATTTTGTAAGTTGAAATCGTTATAAAGTACAAATGTGATTTATAAACGTTGTTTTATAAATCCGAAATCACTTATTCTTATAAGTGAATTTTTGAAGTTAATAGAATGAGATTTATAAACCGGAGTTGTTATAGAAAATAGAAAATGGAATTTATAAACGTTGTTTTATAAATTCGGAAACCAATCGATTGAATTTGATAAATTAAATATAGAAAATTATCAAAGGAGATATATTCGCGATTTTGGATAGCGAATTATTATCGAAATAAAACGTGTAGAAAATAGTGAAATGTAAATAGTAAAGTATATTCACGATTTTGGATAGTGAATATATTGTTAAGTAAAATGAACTTGTTTTGGGAAAGCGATATTACAGAAATGAAGTAATTGTTTTAAAAGATGTTTTAAAATGTGATAAGTATCGAAATCATAGATTTCAACATTTATTGTTGAAATAGACGTTTTCGAGAAATAAGGAAATGATGGACTATAACACTGTTGTTATAGTAAATGATTTCCGAAAGGAAATGTTTTAATGTAGTATTGGGATTTATATATCTATCTAAATTCGAATCCCTATACTAGTGATTTTGAGTCGTCGTAATGATGTTTTACGTAACATTCGTTTTGACTCAAATAAATGTGTTTAAAGAGAATGATTTCCTTAAAGAATGAATATATACTTAATTTTGATTTAAGTATATCGAATATTTTCAAATGTTGAAAATAAATGATTTGTGAAATACTTATTTTTAAATAAGTATGGAAATGCTTTTCCAATATGAAATGAACTGTTTTGAGATTTTATCTTCAAAGATAAAATGAAATGTGGAAATTGATTTGAAATTGTTTTCAAATGATTAAGTGTGGAAATTTTATATCTAGTAAAAGATATTTTGGAAGATAAAATAATTTGGGAAAATTATTTGGAAATCTGATGATGTTGCGCATCTTTATTGATAGTTAAATAACCGACTATCAATAATTACCTTTAGATAGGTATTTGTTGTGAATTGGATGAATTTGAATGCCACACTTATTTTTGAATAAACGCTCACTATTCGGGTTAGCCGGGAAAGGACCATGGGGTCGTATAACCCATTCCGAATACGTGATACGTCGTTATGAATCGCGTTTGCTGACCGGTGTTGAAGACCGGATATTTTTGAAAACGGAAGGATTACCGTCGAGTTACTCTACATCGGCTGATCTCCGGTTTAGAGGTTTTATTACCCTTAGTGACGGGAAGTCCGGACGTGATTGGAAATTATCCGGATTTGCAAGGGCTTCGTGAGAAGTGCCTTCGGTTCTGTTCGATCCCGGAACAGACTTGTATGGATTGTGTGTCTGACATTACACTTTGAGATATAAAGCTGATTTCTTTCAAATACATATCTGTTGGTGGCGGAGAATTTATTCTCTTAGCTTAACACCCTTCTCTGAGACGTACGAGCTCAGAGGTTATGTAGTTGAAGTTATCAGCGATATATTCCCAATTTGGTAATGTGGCATACTGAGTGTTGCTGTGAAATGATCAGTGTTTGATCATTTGTGATATGATCATTTGTTTGATCTTATATCTTTGTGATCATAGGTTGATCATTTTGTTTGACCCAAAGCAGGGCTTTGTAGAAAGCGTAGCTTTGTGGACGAGACTTCGTCGAGCCTCACACCCTGGAAATGGTCGAAACAGGAATGTTGCGGCAAGGTTATGAGGGTCGCGCCCTTTAGGGTATGTCATTTCCTTTTGGAAAGGGGTGGTATCATGGTATGGAGCCCAGATACTTACTCACGTGGATACACTTTCTTTATGATGTGTGATGTTGGATATCGAGCGCTCGGATAAAGGTCCCAAAGGACCGGGTGATGACATATTCGTGAGTTACTTGTTACAGGAGTAACCCGGCCTTGTTTGGCAGAGAGCAGTTTGTCTCTCGGGACGTCCAGCCAGAGGCGATCCCATTCGGCAGGAGGAAAGGAAGTTCCTTAGCCTGACCATTTGTTGGAAAATCCAAAGAAACAATACGAACCTGGTACGGTTTTGGTTGTATTACCTGCTATGGAATGTGGCGGTAACCTGCTATTGAACATAGTAGCTATAGTAGGCATACGATACTGGTCGTATGTTGGCTAAGATTAATATTATACTTTCGAAATGTTTTTCTGCACTATGCACTAATAATAATAAATCCAATGATTTTGCGTAGTAAGCATCTTTGACTATCATAAGAAGAAATCTCCTCCAATTCTGCGTTTGCATTGTGTGTGTGGTGGGAGGTCTTATGGTAGTTTCATTTTCCAAAAGCATTGCGAATCTGTTTTATTTTCTTTGTGAAAATAACTGTTTTACGATCTCACACCAGTCACCATGACTGACTCGGAGTTTATTGTTCCCTTCTAAACTCTGGGTGCCCACCAATTTCCACACGGGCAGCCTAGAGTTATATTATCAGGATATTCTGGATATTCTGGAGCTTTGGAAGCAAGCTGGATGGCGAGACGTAGTATTTGTATCTGATATATTTATTCCGCTGTGTATTCTGTATGAGGACAAGTTATATAACTGTCCATTGATGTATGTATAAACTGATATAGTTCTTTGTTTTAAAAGACTAGTAATTATCTATTGTATATTGTTCCGCTGCGATATGTGAGATTCTGATATTGTTTCTGTTTCTGATGTTGTTCTTTTGTTTCTTCTTTCTCTTTTCTTCTATCTTTTCTTCTACCTCTTCTTTTAAAAACCCTAATGGTTCGGTTTTTCGTTCACCTTGAGTAAATAGATGGAGATTAGTGTCTATTCAAGGGGCACGGAAAAGCGGGTTATTACATTTGGTATCAGAGCATATGGTTAAGCGACAACCCTACTCTGTTGGGTGTTACTCATTAGAGATAGAGTCAGTAGTACTCTAGAATGAGTTTGAGTGTAATAATAGATATGAGTGCGTATTTGTTAGTTAATATAAAATTGTTTTATATTGTGATGATTGATTTGTTGAGTGGTATATGGATTCTGGTCGGTATTGTCCGTACAACTCTATCGATAGGGATCTCTAAACACTTATATAGAACAATTCGGCACAGTATTGTTTTAAATTGGGTAAATGGAATAATTTTACCTCGATTATATTTTATATATAAAGAAATAATTTTTCAGTGTTAAAGTGTATATGATTGATTATTTGATAGTTTGAAAATGTAAATATATACAAGTTAGTTAAAGTTGTTTGAATAAGTAAATGAAAACAACAATTGTGAAAGAGTAAATTGTATAAACCAATGAAATATAAGGTATGAAGTTATAATTAAAATGATTTACAATGGTAAAATAATCTTATATGTAAGAAGTGAAATTATGTGCAAAGAGATTTATAAATGTGATTTATGAATAAAAGGAAATTTTTGAAAGAATTTAAGCACTAATTTCACTATTGTTGCTGGGAAATAATAAGGGTGATGACTGCAGCATCATCAGTATCATTTTCGAGTTTCTGTGTGATTGATTTGCTACCATAGTAAATTGGAAATTGAGGTTTTGTTGTGATAAACAAATTTGAAAATTAAAGTCCAAATTTAAATATGGTAAATATAAGTGAAATAAGATTTATACTTATGATATGAGATAATAGATTTAACTTTGGTAAAGTTAATGAATTTGAGTAGCATAATGAAATATGATGTGAAATTTAACTAAAAGAAAGTCAAATGTGATATAAATTTGAATGATTGATGAAATTTGATTTTGGTAAAAGGTTAAATGAATTTTGTTAAGAAAAACAAAATCTGAATTGGATTTATAAGTGGAAACTTAAGTTAAGTTGAACAAATGATGTTTGAAATGGAAAATAACTTAAGTGATGTTGAAGTGAAGTTTATTTTGATATCAAAAGAAATTAATAAAGTGAATTTATTAAATGAATGTGAACTTGAGTTATATAAAAATTCAATTTTATTTGTTAAAATGAATTAGCAATTGAATTAATAAATGGATTGAATGTCAATCAATTGAATATAAATAATTGATATGAAGCAATGAATATAAGCGTTAATTCATTAGAAGCTAAAGAAATTGAATAATTGAATGGAAATCAATTTAATATCAACCACTTGAAATTTAAAGTGTTGAACCAAATTGAATGTAAAGAAATGTAAATTGAATAAATTTGGTTATGATTGGTTATACATTGGTAGTTAGATTGATTGTTAGTTGATTGTGTGTAATTCATTAAGTATTAATGAAATTGAATTAGCAAATTGGAAAGCTATGTGATTAAATTCAAATTGGAAGTGAACGAATGTGAATTAGTGAATGTAAACTAATTGAATTGAAAGAGAATGTTGATTAAATCCAATGTAAATGAATCGAATATGATTTAAAATTGAAAACCAATTCAATGAATGTTAATGAGAAGTGAATCTATATTGATTTGGTTATAAAGTGTTGAATGTTTATTGGATGATGGTTGCATTTGTTGTTTTGTTGCATTTGCTATGTTGACATATATAGTATTATGTTGCTATATGATGTATATTGACTATATTTTCATATCTACATGTTCTCATATGGTTTGTTGAGTGTTTAGTAGGTGCGGATGGCGTTGCTTCGCATTTGGAGCTCGCTTTCGCGCTATATTAGCCGTATACGCTCGCTAAAAATATAATAAGGTACATATCTCGGATTAAATATCGTACTTTTACACTTTTTCCCTACGGGATGCCTCATCACTTGATGGGATGTATATTTGTGATATATATACACTGTCATTTTTTTTCGGATCGAGCCGCGCAAAGGAGACGCTGGTGAAATTTTCTGAAAATTTAAGGCGTTAGAATATTTTAGAGAAATTTGAAAATTTTGAAAACTAAGTATGATTTGGAAACTTAATAAAGCTTTTGTAAGAGATTTAACTATGAATCTTGGAGAAGTTAAACACTTAAGAGATTGTAAATCTAATTTGAACGGTTTGTTTTGGAAAGTTAATAGATTTTGTATCTTCTTCTTACTTGGTAATTTCGAGGACGAAATTCTTTTAAGGGGGGAAGTCTGTAACGACCCAGAATTTTAGATAATTAAAATTCGAATATTTAATTGATTTTAAATATTAATAAGTGGAATTAAGAAGTCGAATGATTTATTTTTCGAATATTGGATTTAATTTGATAATTAAATCGATAAATTAATAATTGAAATTCCAGAGATAATTGAAAATCGAGTTAAAATGATTGAAAATGATTTGGGAAATTTTATTTAATCATACTGGAGTTATAGAAAGGTTATAGAACTTTTAAAATTGGAATTGGAGTTAATCTGTGAAAATTGAATATTTTAATATTTAATTTATCGACTGAAAAATAGCCAATTTTCGAACAGTCTCAGAATTGGACGAGACCAGTTCCATTGGATCCGTAATAGTTAGTTATTATCGGATTTCAATTTTCGTAGCAATCGAAGTTATCGTTTGACCGTGGCAGCTTCAAACGCATCGATATCGTTTTAATTTTAATTCGGCGAGTTAAAAATAGTCATTTTTCAGAAAGTCTCGGATTTCGATGAAACTAGTTTCATCGGATCCGTAATGTGATATTATTGTAAGATTTCAAATTTCGTAATTTTTGGATGTACCGGTTGTCCGGGGCAAGCCAAAACGCATCGAAATCGATTTAAATCAGTTTAATTTAAATCGATCGTTTATTGCCATATCTCACACATACGATCGAATTAGCTTCCGAAACCTGTTCCATTGCGTTCGGAACGCGGGATAAACCCCAGAAACGCTAGTCACCGCGTGTAAATCGGAGTTTGGAAATTCTGAAGTGAATAGTGTTTTTCGTTGAAATTCTATAAAAGGGAACCTCATCACCCAAGGCAATTGCAAAACCCTAGCTATCTTCTTCTACAATCGGCCGCCACCTTTGAAACCATAGGCCAGAAACCTCTTTCGTTTTCCCTCCGATCTATCTCAATCCATCAACTTTCACACAAAACTTACAACTGCAATGATGTAGAGCACATCCTCCTCCATCAATCCAACGGCTATGATTGGATATGGTTGTGTGGATTGACGACAAATCAAGCTTGAAGGGGGTATTTTCATACGCGTTTTTCGAGATGTAGATGAGGCCGAGCTTCATGGTGCTCTGGCCGAGCATGGAGTAGGAGACGAGCTTCCTGATGGTGATGGTGTGATGAGTTTTCGAGCATCGTACGTTGCGCGACAAATTGATGAGGACGGTGGCGTGGTGGGTTCGTACTCGCGTTTTAGTCTGGGAAGATGAAGTATAGAACGCGCGGCCTTGATTTTGCTGAATGAAATCCAATGGTCCAGATGAGATTTAGGTTAAAATGAATAAAGAAATTGTAATTTAATTATATAAAAATTCGAGTATAATTTTAAAATATTGTATCTCTTTCATACATTATCAGAAAATGACGAAACAAAATACGTTGGAATCGTCTCGACGTGTACTTCGCTATGGAACAGAATTGGAGCCATTTGGAGCTATTGTGAATTTCGGGTGAAATTAAACGTCTGTTTAATTTTATTCGAAATTAAACGCTGGAACTGAATTTAAAATCACGGTGAGATCTTCTCACTCACATTGAAAAGTGGAAATTTTCAGTTATTGATTTGATTGACTGTTTGAATGTGTGATATTAGATATGATAGGATATATCTATATATATAGCAATATATACATATTGGCATATGTATATATTGGATTGATTGATTCCCGCCTCGTATAGAGGATGAGACCCTATTGCGCCGTTAGTAAGCGGATTTTTATAAAACCTATACACCGCGATAATTCCGTACTGGAGCGGAATTGGTATTGTGCTAACATCTGTGGATGCAGGGAAATAGGTTGGAGGGATCCGACTGGATTCCTCACCGTATTGATTATTTACAGATATTTTGATATATTCTGTTATCATATGATGATATATGATATTTGACTGTTGTGATGGACTGATTGGTGTTGTTGCATCATCGGATTCAGTTTTGAACTTTAAAAATGACGACTTTTAATTTAAAAGGGTTTTTAAAGTGATTTTTGAAAATATACGTTTTATGGGATTTTTGAATCGATTATAAACGTAAAATTTTAAAGTTATAAAAGTTATAATTTTTAGTGAAATATAACCGAAGTGTCGTTTTTGAAATAAAAGTCGATTTATTTATAAAATGGGTTAAGTTGGGATTTTTGAATAACTATAAACGATTTGTATAGAAAGATTTATAAAAATTGATATTTTTGTAAATCAAAATATTGGACTTATAAAAAGAATTTTTATAAGTGTTAGAAAGAAGTATAAATGGATTTCATAAGTGAATGAAATTAATAGATTTATAACGTGAAGTTATAAAGTAAATAGATATTGTAGAATAAAAGATTTATAAGAAATTTACTTATAAATTCGACTTTTGCACTCAGATGGGATATAAATAGAAATTGCAAAATGAAATGATTTTGTAAGTTGAAATCGTTATAAAGTACAAATGTGATTTATAAACGTTGTTTTATAAATCCGAAATCACTTATTCTTATAAGTGAATTTTTGAAGTTAATAGAATGAGATTTATAAACCGGAGTTGTTATAGAAAATAGAAAATGGAATTTATAAACGTTGTTTTATAAATTTGGAAACCAATCGATTGAATTTGATAAATTAAATATAGAAAATTATCAAAGGAGATATATTCGCGATTTTGGATAGCGAATTATTATCGAAATAAAACGTGTAGAAAATAGTGAAATGTAAATAGTAAAGTATATTCACGATTTTGGATAGTGAATATATTGTTAAGTAAAATGAACTTGTTTTGGGAAAGCGATATTACAGAAATGAAGTAATTGTTTTAAAAGATGTTTTAAAACGTGATAAGTATCGAAATCATAGATTTCAACATTTATTGTTGAAATAGACGTTTTCGAGAAATAAGGAAATGATGGACTATAACACTGTTGTTATAGTAAATGATTTCCGAAAGGAAATGTTTTAATGTAGTATTGGGATTTATATATCTATCTAAATTCGAATCCCTATACTAGTGATTTTGAGTCGTTGTAACGATGTTTTACGTAACATTCATTTTGACTCAAATAAATGTGTTTAAAGAGAATGATTTCCTTAAAGAATGAATATATACTTAATTTTGATTTAAGTATATCGAATATTTTCAAATGTTGAAAATAAATGATTTGTGAAATACTTATTTTTAAATAAGTATGGAAATGCTTTTCCAATATGAAATGAACTGTTTTGAGATTTTATCTTCAAAGATAAAATGAAATGTGGAAATTGATTTGAAATTGTTTTCAAATGATTAAGTGTGGAAATTTTATATCTAGTAAAAGATATTTTGGAAGATAAAATAATTTGGGAAAATTATTTGGAAATCTGATGATGTTGCGCATCTTTATTGATAGTTAAATAACCGACTATCAATAATTACCTTTAGATAGGTATTTGTTGTGAATTGGATGAATTTGAATGCCACACTTATTTTTGAATAAACACTCACTATTCGGGTTAGCCGGGAAAGGACCATGGGGTCGTATAACCCATTCCGAATACGTGATACGTCGTTATGAATCGCGTTTGCTGACCGGTGTTGAAGACCGGATATTTTTGAAAACGGAAGGATTACCGTCGAGTTACTCTACATCGGCTGATCTCCGGTTTAGAGGTTTTATTACCCTTAGTGACGGGAAGTCCGGACGTGATTGGAAATTATCCGGATTTGCAAGGGCTTCGTGAGAAGTGCCTTCGGTTCTGTTCGATCCCGGAACAGACTTGTATGGATTGTGTCTCTGACATTACACTTTGAGATATAAAGCTGATTTCTTTCAAATACATATCTGTTGGTGGCGGAGAATTTATTCTCTTAGCTTAACACCCTTCTCTGAGACGTACGAGCTCAGAGGTTATGTAGTTGAAGTTATCAGCGATATATTCCCAATTTGGTAATGTGGCATACTGAGTGTTGCTGTGAAATGATCAGTGTTTGATCATTTGTGATATGATCATTTGTTTGATCTTATATCTTTGTGATCATAGGTTGATCATTTTGTTTGACCCAAAGCAGGGCTTTGTAGAAAGCGTAGCTTTGTGGACGAGACTTCGTCGAGCCTCACACCCCGGAAATGGTCGAAACAGGAATGTTGCGGCAAGGTTATGAGGGTCGCGCCCTTTAGGGTATGTCATTTCCTTCTGGAAAGGGGTGGTATCATGGTATGGAGCCCAGATACTTACTCATGTGGATACACTTTCTTTATGATGTGTGATGTTGGATATCGAGCGCTCGGATAAAGGTCCCAAAGGACCGGGTGATGACATATTCGTGAGTTACTTGTTACAGGAGTAACCCGGCCTTGTTTGGCAGAGAGCAGTTTGTCTCTCGGGACGTCCAGCCAGAGGCGATCCCATTCGGCAGGAGGAAAGGAAGTTCCTTAGCCTGACCATTTGTTGGAAAATCCAAAGAAACAATACGAACCTGGTACGGTTTTGGTTGTATTACCTGCTATGGAATGTGGCGGTAACCTGCTATTGAACATAGTAGCTATAGTAGGCATACGATACTGGTCGTATGTTGGCTAAGATTAATATTATACTTTCGAAATGTTTTTCTGCACTATGCACTAATAATAATAAATCCAATGATTTTGCGTAGTAAGCATCTTTGACTATCATAAGAAGAAATCTCCTCCAATTCTGCGTTTGCATTGTGTGTGTGGTGGGAGGTCTTATGGTAGTTTCATTTTCCAAAAGCATTGCGAATCTGTTTTATTTTCTTTGTGAAAATAACTGTTTTACGATCTCACACCAGTCACCATGACTGACTCGGAGTTTATTGTTCCCTTCTAAACTCTGGGTGCCCACCAATTTCCACACGGGCAGCCTAGAGTTATATTATCAGGATATTCTGGATATTCTGGAGCTTTGGAAGCAAGCTGGATGGCGAGACGTAGTATTTGTATCTGATATATTTATTCCGCTGTGTATTCTGTATGAGGACAAGTTATATAACTGTCCATTGATGTATGTATAAACTGATATAGTTCTTTGTTTTAAAAGACTAGTAATTATCTATTGTATATTGTTCCGCTGCGATATGTGAGATTCTGATATTGTTTCTGTTTCTGATGTTGTTCTTTTGTTTCTTCTTTCTCTTTTCTTCTATCTTTTCTTCTACCTCTTCTTTTAAAAACCCTAATGGTTCGGTTTTTCGTTCACCTTGAGTAAATAGATGGAGATTAGTGTCTATTCAAGGGGCACGGAAAAGCGGGTTATTACAACACCATACACACACAAATATGGATTTCACGTGGAAATCAGTTAAGTCGCAGATTTTTGATGATTTTAAAGATTGAATTCTTGAGTCTAAATGGTTTTGGAAATTGAAATTAAGAGCTTTGTAAATGAGTTTTGAATGTAAGAGTTATTTTAAATAACTTAATAAAACTTGATATTTTAATAATTTGATTTGAATTTGAATTCAATATTTGAAATTGAATCCAATGATTTGGGAAACTAATTGTTTTCAACTGATAAAAGCTCTTATATAAGAAATGGATTTCCAATTTAAATTAAAGGGATTTCAAGTTTGAATTGAAAGTGGTTTTCCAAATTATGAATAAATCTTTGAAACGTGTTTTTGAAAACTATCAGTTAAATCTTTGTTTTAAAGATTTAATGAGTTAATCCAATTGAGATGGAAATAAATTTGGAAAATCTATGAATGAATCTTTTGTTTAAAAGATTAAAGTGTGGAAATTGTTTAAACCGTTGAAGGTTGTTAAAATAAATCTTTTTGTTTAAAGATTTGAAAATTGTAATTTGTTAAACCATTTGAAAAGAAAGTTTGGGTTTAAGATGTGACTTAACTGAAATCCCAATGTCCATATGTTTTTAAATATCGCGCTTATTATTCGGTTCAGTTGAGAGAGGACCTTTGTGTCACATAACCCATTTCGAATAATGATACGTCATATATGGATTACATTTGAAGACCGGTGTTGAAGACCGGGTATTTGCGAGAACGATAGGATAACCTATCGATTGTCTCTGCACTGAGTCGCGTCGGTATAGAGATTTCCTAAGTGATGGGAAATCCGATCGGGATTGTGAATACCCGGATTGCAAGGGCTTCTTCGGAAGTGCCTTCGGTTCTGTTCGAACCCGGAACAAACTTGTATGGTTACATGTCTGACATTATATTTTGAGATATAAAGCTGATTTCTTTTGTGACATCCCGGAAATTTTGGCAATATCAATTTAATAATCTGTGTTAAAATTAAATTGATTTGATAATATTTTGTTAATAAGATTTGAATTGATTCTATAATCTTCTTTTAAATAAATATTTAACTGATAATTTATCTTTTAAAAGCTAATAAATTGCTTTCTATTTATAATGTATATATATTTGTATATATTATAAATAGAAATCTTTGGTTTGAATCTAATAAATAAATAAAACCTTATTTTCAAATTCTAATGTATTTTGGTAATTTGGAAATTATGATTTAATATAAAATATATGGTATTAAAATGTTTAATATAAATGGTTAATTGATTTAATTATATCTTAGCCTAAGTTTAAAATTAAATAAAAGGTTTTTTTTAAAATATGGTTTAATAAATATGAGATATTAATTCATTTAATAAAAATAGGAAGTTATAATCACTTTTATAAATTATTTAAATTTGACAAATTATTGTTTTCAAATAACATTTAGTAATGTATTGTTATATATAGATATATATAGATTTAAAATACAAGTGTTATTTTCAAATTTAATATGTTGTTATATATATATGTATAAGTTTTTAATTGTGTATATATATATACATAGTTTGTTTTATTTTCTCTAAAATATAAGTCATAAATATAAACAATAATTATATGTATAGGGAAAGAAAAGATAATAAATATTTAAGTTAGAATGGAAAATATACATTGGATAAATTCTTTCATCTTGTTAAGTATAGAAACCTATTTATATTACAATACAAAGCATAAGTCAATTGATAGTTCTAGAAACTTACTTATGTTTGCAAGGCTGTAAGTAAATTGGAAAGGCAAGAATAAACTAAGTATAAAAGAAAGATATCTTCATGTTGCAGGCAAGAGAATATATTCATGTTACAGGGAAATAACTTTGTACACTTGAAAAATATATACAATAAAGATAAGTATGGGTTTGTAGACAAAAGGACCAAGGCATTAAATGCCATTATCTCTAGCAAGGTCGAAATCATCTCAGCCATATTGTTAAAGAGAAAAAATCTCTGACCTAAAATGGTACCAGTAAATACTATTGTCCTGTGTAAAAACATGGTTCTATATCAATCTTTCCCATTTCATTTTCGTTTACAAAGAAAACTTAGCATTCCAGTTTCTAAAGTTTCAAACAAGATCTGTAAAATCATTTTCAAAAACCTGCTGCATTCATCTTCAACCTGGTATATCAAGCTTGCATACAAACCTGAGATTTTCAAATGCCTGCATCTTTTCAAACTAAAGCAAGCTTTTAGACAACAAGCAGCTCAAGTTTTAAAGTTCAAAACTGTTATCTGGATGCTCTGTCTTTTATTTAAAAACAGGTGAGTAACATCACTATTAACAATTTAAAAGTATAACCTGTTGCTTATATATCTGTGAATAAGTATGATTGTATATTTATAAGTGAATATCTGTGTATATATATATGAATATATTGATGTGTGCATGCCTGTGAATGTCTGGAACATCTCTATCTATGTTTTAAGCCTAGTTTTTAATTTAAATTCTCTAGCTCTTGATCTAGTCATTGATCTGATTTAAGTTACAAACAAAACTTATTTGTTTGATCATAGTGTAGGTTTTAAAATTTTATACAAGTTAAAATAAATTTAAACTTGCCCTGGAAAACCATAAAAATAGTAAAGCTTGAGTTAAGTGAAAATTTGAATATCCTGATTCTTTGATTCAGGTATATAAATCGAATACTAAAACTAAAACTTAAATTTTAAAACTAAAATCATAATTTTTAGTGTTAGATTGAGGGTGCAGTTCTAGTTTGAACGGAAAATGGTAATGTGATGATTCCTGGTGACCTACTTGATTTTGGAGCTCGGGGTTCTTCCTGGAGGTGGAAGAGTGATCGGAGATTTAGGGAAAATTATCAGGAAGTTGATCTTAGCACGGTGGTGACGATGGAAATCGAATTAGGATTTTAACCTTAGTTTTGGTTAGGATAGATGTTTTGGATCGTTCGCCTCCTCTAATTGATCGAGTTCAACCAAACTCGAAGGGATCGAAGTAGGGACATAGACGAAAACTTGGCCGGAGTTTCAGAGGTGATGGTGGTCGGAGTTTTGTGAACGATGCGATGTTCCAGGTTGAGGTGGTGGGTTCTGTTGATGTTCCAGTTTGGGTTTATTAGCTCGAATTCGACTTCGAGTTAAGAATGACGATCTGATGATCGAGATAGGATGTATGGATGTTTTCTGATGAGAGGAGATCATCGGAGGTGATCAGAGAGGGGCGGCGCCACCGTGCATGTGCACGGTGCACTTCCTCGTTTTTGTGACGTCTGGATTGGCAGGGGAAGTTGTCTCGAGTAATTCTCGAGTTATTTCGTGAAATGCTCGAAGTCGAGTGGGAGTTGGCTCGAAGCGGTTTGGGGTAGGCTCAGGTAAATGTTTGGTTACAGGTTTTCAAACCTGTAAGTGTTTTTAGAGTTTTAAAATGAATTTAAAACCGTGAAGCAAAATTTTAAACAGGGTTTAAATCCAGTTTAAAGTATGGATTCAAAATGAATTTGAATCCTAGTTTTAAGTAGATAAGTTTTTAAAAATGAATATGTAAAATGTAAAACAAAGATTTAAACTAAGTTTTAAATCAGTTTTTAAGTATGATTTCAAACTTAAATTTGTATTCATTTTAAATCTTAAATTTTAAAATGAAATTTGAAATAAATTTGAAAGTAAATTGTTTAAAATGATTTTGATAATGATAATTTAATCATTCGTAAGAAAAATGTTTATCTTAAAGTTAAAATAGAATTTAATGATTTGGATTCATTAAATTATTAAGATAATTAAATATGGACAATTAATTAATTTAATTAATTAATGATATGGATGATTAAATTAGTAATTATGAGTTTAAACTAACTAATTAAGTTTTAAGTTACTTAATTAGGAATTAATTAAAATATATTTAGGGATCATTAATTGGATAAAGATTAGATGTTAATTAATGATTAGGAATTAATTAATCAAGTAATTAGAGATTAATTGAGTTACAGTTAAAACTTAAATTAATTAAATAATTAGTGGTTAATTAATTGGTTATTAAGATTAATTAATTTGAAATTAATAATGATTAAATCTAAGTTTAAATTTCTTAAGAAAAGAAATTAAAGAATTGCTAATAGTTAATGAAGGTCATTAACTAGGATTATTTAATAATAAATTAATGTGATTTATTTTAATAATTAATTAGATTAATTAATTTAAGATAATCATTTGTGAAATTGTTTAAGTATAATTACTTAATAAAAGTAATTAAGAAATTAATTACTCATTGTAATTAATTGAGTTTAATTGATTTGTTTAAGTTAATTAATTAAGTTTAATTAATTTAAATTAATCATTGGATGATTTAATAAGTAATTACTTAATGTAATTAATGAAGTATAACTACTTAATGAAGTAATTAATGGTAATTACTATATGTAATTGATTGAAGATGATTTAATAAAGAAAGTAATTTGGATTAAATTACTTTATGAAATTAATCAAGGGATTAATTGAGATAATTAATTAAGGAGTAATTAATTTATTAAGTGGAGTAATTAAGGGTAGTTAATTATTGAATGGGATTAATCAAGACTGATTAAAAATGTGGTTTAGTAAAGATTTATTTACTTAATGTAATTAATTTAAATAGAATAATTAAATCAAAAATGTAATTAGGGATCATTAAATTATATAATTAATGATGAAATTAAGGGTTGATTAATTAAGATTAATTAATCAATAATAAGTGATTTTGAGTAATTAATTAATGTAATTAATTAAGGATTAATTTAATTAATTATAGTCAATTAATTAATAGATTAATTAAAGATTAATTACTGTATTTGGGTAAGGATAATTAATTTGTGAAATTAATTTAAGAATAATTACTTGAATGTAATTAAAGGATAATTAATCCAGGATGATTAATTAAGATGGAAATTAGGGAATGATTAATTAATTGATTTGTAATTAATTAATGGTTGTGTAAGCAAGATTTATAATGATGAAGTAATTAATTTAATTTACTTTAAATTAATTAGAGATGAAGTAATTAATTTAATTCATTTTAAATTAATTATAAATGGTGATTATTAATCTTTGTTTATATATGATGGATGATATTGATTTCCTTGAATGGTTTGAAATCTCAGATATGAGATAAGTAATGCTATGAGATATGGATGCTTTGGTTGAAGTGAATTATCTGCTGTAATGATAATGTAGATTATCTATCTGTGATATTGTGAATTATCTATCTGTGTGTATATGGATAATGAAATGAATTGTTTTAACTTTAAAACAACTTGACCTTAAAAGATGGCGATTTGGATTTCGAGGAGACCGGGATCGGGTTTCAAGATTTGGATATCCGAAAACTACATCGATCCAAATTAACGATAGGTCGTGAATCTCAAGTGAAGATGAAGATTCAGAGTGTAAGGGTTATTGTCGTTAACTCTGAGGATGTTTCCAAAATGAGTGTAACGAGATAATGCCTTCGGTTTCGTTCGAACCCAGAACGAACTTGTATGGATTGAATGATTTCAGAACATCGTCAGGTGGACGATGAGCATTCTAAGTGATGAGTTCTGTTAAGGTAATCGTGACCTCAAGCCTCATCAACCGGGAATGGCTAAAACAAGGGAAGTGCACCAAGGCTTCGTGGGTAGCACCCACTTGAGAGTGAGATTTTCCCCTGTCTAGATGTCCCTTTATGTTCGGCTGTGTGGGCAGCTGTGGCCACAACTGCTGGGGTTGTTTCGTTCGGGACTGTCCAGTAAGGGATGGTTCCGGCCTTGTGTTGTAGGGGATTGGGAGTAATCCTCGGTACGCTGATCTAGGCCAGGTACTATGACGGGCGGTACCCCAGTAGCGTGCCATTGTATGGAATCCAATCTCCAATAAGTGCCGTACGTATTAGTTGTGCCTAACTATGTTGGAACGTGAGATGTAAGCATTCCAGCTATTTTTGTATTTTACTTGAAAATCCTAGACCCTATTATAATATCACTGAATTTCCTATCAAAGTTTTGGTTAGCGTAAGGTAAAAACTTTTCCATGTTTATGTGTGGGAAGTCTTACGTGATACCTTTTGTTTCAAAGGTTTTCAAAGTTAAGCAACTTTAACCTGTTACTCATACCAGACCCATGTCTGACCCGGAGTTTATTTCTGTTTTTCTTAAACTCTCGGGTACTCAAATTTTTACGAGTAGCCAAGGGATTCAGGTTAGCTTTGACGAATTGTGGAGGAGCAATGGAGCAGGAGGCTTCAGCGTTGTAGATATATATAGTGTTCCGCTGTGTTGGTATCTCTGTGTTGTATTTGAGTTGTATCGAGTTGTATTAACTAGACATGTGTTTATAACTATCTAGTATGTGATGTATTATCTGTGTAACTCTGATTGATGTTGTATATTATGTAATACTTATGTGATTAATATAATTTATTCGTTCCGCTGTTGAGATTCTGATGTTGTTTCTTCTTTCTTCTTTATCTTTTCTATTTCTCACCCCTTTCTTTCTTAAAGATGATGCAACTTTCTGGTAGTAGAAAGTTGGGTCGTCTCAGTTGGTATCAGAGCGCTAGGTTGAGTGAATACCTAGACTCTGGAGTTGTGTCTATCTTGAGATAGCGTATTTGTAATTTTGATATATATATATATATATATCTACCTATCTGTTGGGTTACCTGTTCAGGTTTTCCAATATAAGTTATAAAGGTAGATAAGGTAGTGGTGTGTGTAACACGATTACCAATGGTTGGAGTTTGAATGTTTGAGGTTGGAAGTGTATCTGCCGAGACTGTAGACCTAATACTGTCTCGAGTGAATTTTTGTTTTGGTGTAAGGATTTCACCAATCTCTGAAGGAAATCTGCTAGGATTCGGAGTCCGACATTTAAGTGTAAGATGATCGCGCTCGTGTGAGCGGATTTTCGAGAGTTGGATGAGTAGTGTTTGGATTCTGATAGTTGAGCAGAAGCTAGTGATGGTATCTTGATACCTCAGGAATTAGTAGCTGTGTGATGAGACGTAGTGACTATGGATGTCTCCGAAGATTTTTCTTTGGAGCCAGTTTAAGGAAGTGTGTCTGCATCGGTGTAGAGGCTGAGTTCAGCTGGGTGTTTGTGTTTGGCTTTGAGGCCTGAGTTTCTCGAGGAGTTCGGATTAGGAAGTTTTGGCATCAGTGGCAGCGTCGCAGTTCAGATTGTTCTGTGTGCGGGCAAGGAGGTCATCTGTCGGCAGTTTTCTAGAGGTGAAGTTCAGAAGCAGTAGTGTGGATCCATTTTCTTCGATGGATTGGCTAGATAGGCTTAAGCTGTTCTGATTGGTAAAGAGAGAACAATTTTCTTTGGATATTTGATTGGGTTGATCGCAAAAGTGACTTGCGATAGTTGAGTGTTCTCTTGGTTTGTCAGAGATCTTTCGGGATTTCTGAGTCTTCTCTTTATGGATCTGTTGAACCATATTTCTGGGATGTGTTGTCCAGTTTGTGCTCGTGGGCATCATCAGCATTTTTCGTTTACTCAGATCAGAGTTGTGCAGCGGAAGCAGTTTGGGAGTGCTTCTGTTTTATCTTTTCGGATAGGAAAAGTAAGTTTAGTCTTATGATGTTTGAAGAGTAGAGTTTGTGTTTTTGGATTGATCGTGAGTGGATCATTTCGATGAGTTGTTTTGTGAGGCATCAGCGGAGGTCGAGCTGATCAGTAGGGATGTAGACAGCCCAGGATCGTCAGAAGTGTTTTGTGAATAAGAGACGGAGGAATTCAGATTTCGAAGTTGGAGATTTGATTTTGGATAAGTTTTCTCAGATCGAAGGAGCTTTAAGTTTGGTAAGATTGGGAAGCTAGCTTCGAGATATTTTGGATTTTCTCTATGTTTTGGTGAGGTTAAGTGTTTGATCTTCTGGATTGAATTGTCAGTTTGGATAACTGGGATTCGATGTACTTCATGTATCTCTGAGGGAGTACGTGTATGATCTATCTTTGGTTTTGGAATCAGCAGTTTTAGAGGTTTGGTTGTTGAGTCAGACTTGTCTGTAGTCTGATATCTTGTCTAGTTGTGTAGATCTAGATGAGTAGGAGCTCTGTAGCTTAGTAGTATAGTTTGTTTGGGTTCTGTAGGGCGAGTATCCCGGTATTTTTACTTGGGAAACTCTAGATAGTCCTATCCTGATTTTGGTCTGGATAGTTAGATTTGTTTGATTGGATGAGTTGGTTGCTATGGTTGTTAGCATATGATAATATATGCTTGTGTTTTTAAAATTAATTCCTTAATTAGATTATTAAATTACCTTTGTTTTAAATTTCGGGGACGAAATTCTTTTAAGGGGGGAGGAATGTGACATCCCGGAAATTTTGGCAATATCAATTTAATAATCTGTGTTAAAATTAAATTGATTTGATAATATTTTGTTAATAAGATTTGAATTGATTCTATAATCTTCTTTTAAATAAATATATAACTGATAATTTATCTTTTAAAAGCTAATAAATTGCTTTCTATTTATAATGTATATATATATATTTGTATATATTATAAATAGAAATCTTTGGTTTGAATCTAATAAATAAATAAAACCTTGTTTTCAAATTCTAATGTATTTTGGTAATTTGGAAATTATGATTTAATATAAAATATATGGTATTAAAATGTTTAATATAAATGGTTAATTGATTTAATTATATCTTAGCCTAAGTTTAAAATTAAATAAAAGGTTTGTTTTAAAATATGGTTTAATAAATATGAGATATTAATTCATTTAATAAAAATAGGAAGTTATAATCTCTTTTATAAATTATTTAAATTTGACAAATTATTGTTTTCAAATAACATTTAGTAATGTATTGTTATATATATAGATATATATAGATTTAAAATAGAAGTGTTATTTTCAAATTTAATATGTTGTTATATATATATGTATAAGTTTTTAATTGTATATATATATATACATAGTTTGTTTTATTTTCTCTAAAATATAAGTCATAAATATAAACAATAAATATATGTATAGGGAAAGAAAAGATAATAAATATTTAAGTTAGAATGGAAAATATACATTGGATAAATTCTTTTATCTTGTTAAGTATAGAAACCTATTTATATTACAATACAAAGCATAAGTCAATTGATAGTTCTAGAAACTTACTTATGTTTGCAAGGCTGTAAGTAAATTGGAAAGGCAAGAATAAACTAAGTATAAAAGAAAGATATCTTCATGTTGCAGGCAAGAGAATATATTCATGTTACATGGAAATAACTTTGTACACTTGAAAAATATATACAATAAAGATAAGTATGGGTTTGTAGACAAAAGGACCAAGGCATTAAATGCCATTATCTCTAGCAAGGTCGAAATCATCTCAGCCATATTGTTAAAGAGAAAAAATCTCTGACCTAAAATGGTACTAGTAAATACTATTGTCCTGTGTAAAAACATGGTTCTATATCAATCTTTCCCATTTCATTTTCGTTTACAAAGAAAACTTAGCATTCCAGTTTCTAAAGTTTCAAACAAGATCTGTAAAATCATTTTCAAAAACCTGCTGCATTCATCTTCAACCTGGTATATCAAGCTTGCATACAAACCTGAGATTTTCAAATGCCTGCATCTTTTCAAACTAAAGCAAGCTTTTAGACAACAAGCAGCTCAAGTTTTAAAGTTCAAAACTGTTATCGGGATGCTTTGTCTTCTATTTAAAAACAGGTGAGTAACATCACTTTTAACCATTTAAAAGTATAACCTGTTGCTTATATATCTTTGAATAAGTATGATTGTATATTTATAAGTGAATATATGTGTGTGTGTGTATATATATATATATATATATATATATATATATATATATATATATATATATGAATATATTGATGTGTGCATGCCTGTGAATGTCTGGAACATCTCTGTCTATGTTTTAAGCCCAGTTTTTAATTTAAATTCTCTAGCTCTTGATCTAGTCATTGATCTGATTTAAGTTACAAACAAAACTTATTTGTTTGATCATAGTGTAAGTTTTAAAATTGTATACAAGTTAAAATAAATTTAAACTTGCCCTGGAAAACCATAAAAATAGTAAAGCTTGAGTTAAGTGAAAATTTGAATATCTTGATTCTTTGATTCAGGTATATAAATAGAATACTAAAACTAAAACTTAAATTTTAAAACTAAATTCACAATTTTTAGTGTTAGATTGAGGGTGTAGTTCTAGTTTGAACGGAAAATGGTAATGTGATGATTCCTGGTGATCTACTTGATTTTGGAGCTCGGGGTTCTTCCTGGAGGTGGAAGAGTGATCGAAGATTTAGGGAAAATTATCAGGAAGTTGATCTTAGCACGGTGGTGACGATGGCAATCGAATTAGGATTTTAACCCTAGTTTTGGTTAGGATAGATGTTTTGGATCGTTCGCCTCCTCTAGTTGATCGAGTTCAACCAAACTCGAAGGGATGGAAGCAGGGACTGACGAAAACTTGGCCGGAGTTTCAGAGGTGATGGTGGTCGGAGTTTCGTGAATGATGCGATGTTCCAGATTGAGGTGGTGGGTTCTGTTGATGTTCCAGTTTGTGTTTATTAGCTCGAATTCGACTTCGAGTTAGGAATGACGATCTGATGATCGAGATAGGATGTATGGATGTTTTCTGATGAGAGGAGATCATCGGAGGTGATCAGAGAGGGGCGGCGCCACCGTGCATGTGCACGGTGCACTTCCTCGCTTTTGTGAAGTCTGGATTGGCAGGGGAAGTTGTCTCGAGTAATTCTCGAGTTATTTCGTGAAATGCTCGAAGTCGAGTGGGATTTGGCTCGAAGCGGTTTGGGGTAGGCTCGGGTAAATGTTTGGTTACAGGTTTTCAAACCTGTAAGTGTTTTTAGAGTTTTAAAATGAATTTAAAACTGTGAAGCAAAATTTTAAACAGGGTTTAAATCCAGTTTAAAGTATGGATTCAAAATGAATTTGAATCCTAGTTTTAAATAGATAAGTTTTTAAAAATGAATATGTAAAATGTAAAACAAAGATTTAAACTAAGTTTTAAATCAGTTTTTAAGTATGATTTCAAACTTAAATTTGTATTCATTTTAAATCTTAAATTTTAAAATGAAATTTGAAATAAATTTGAAAGTAAATTGTTTAAAATGATTTTGATAATGATAATTTAATCATTCATAAGAAAAATGTTTATCTTAAAGTTAAAATAAAATTTAATGATTTGGATTCATTAAATTATTAAGATAATTAAAAATGGATAATTAATTAATTTAATAAATTAATGATATGGATGATTAAATTAGTAATTATGAGTTTAAACTAATTAATTAAGTTTTAAGTTACTTAATTAGGAATTAATTAAAATATATTTAGGGATCATTAATTGGATAAAGATTAGATGTTAATTAATAATTAGGAATTAATTAATCAAGTAATTAGAGATTAATTGAGTTACAGTTAAAACTTAAATTAATTAAATAATTAGTGGTTAATTAATTGGTTATTAAGATTAATTAATTTGAAATTAATAATGATTAAATCTAAGTTTAAATTTCTTAAGAAAAGAAATTAAAGAATTGCTAATAGTTAATGAAGGTCATTAACTAGGATTATTTAATAATAAATTAATGTGATTTATTTTAATAATTAATTAGAATAATTAATTTAAGATAATCATTTGTGAAATTGTTTAAGTATAATTACTTAATAAAAGTAATTAAGAAATTAATTACTCATTGTAATTAATTGAGTTTAATTGATTTGTTTAAGTTAATTAAATAAGTTTAATTAATTAAGTTTAATTAATTTAAATTAATCATTGGATGATTTAATAAGTAATTACTTAATGTAATTAATGAAGTATAACTACTTAATGAAGTAATTAATGGTAATTACTATATGTAATTGATTGAAGATGATTTAATAAAGAAAGTAATTTGCATTAAATTACTCTGTGAAATTAATCAAGGGATTAATTGAGATAATTAATTAAGGAGTAATTAATTTATTAAGTGGAGTAATTAAGGGTAGTTAATTACTGAATGGGATTAATCAAGACTGATTAAAAATGTGGTTTAGTAAAGATTTATTTACTTAATGTAATTAATTTAAATAGAATAATTAAATCAAAAATGTAATTAGGGATCATTAAATTATATAATTAATG
This sequence comes from Allium fistulosum, assembly GCA_030737815.1. Lineage (NCBI taxonomy): Eukaryota > Viridiplantae > Streptophyta > Magnoliopsida > Asparagales > Amaryllidaceae > Allium > Allium fistulosum. The sequence goes on along the minus strand of CM060903.1, from coordinate 352,628,036 downwards.
ATGAAATTAAGGGTTGATTAATTAAGATTAATTAATCAATAATAAGTGATTTTGAGTAATTAATTAATGTAATTAATTAAGGATTAATGTAATTAATTATAGTTAATTAATTAATGGAGTAATTAAAGATTAATTACTGTATTTGGGTATGGATAATTAATTTGTGAAATTAATTTAAGAATAATTACTTGAATGTAATTAAAGGATAATTAATCCAGGATGATTAATTAAGATGGAAATTAGGGAATGATTAATTAATTGATTTGTAATTAATTAATGGTTGTGTAAGCAAGATTTATAATGATGAAGTAATTAATTTAATTTACTTTAAATTAATTAGAGATGAAGTAATTAATTTAATTCATTTTAAATTAATTATAAATGGTGATTATTAATCTTTGTTTATATATGATGGATGATATTAATTTCCTTGAATGGTTTGAAATCGTAGATATGAGATAAGTAATGCTATGAGATATGGATGCTTTGGTTGAAGTGAATTATCTGCTGTAATGATAATGTAGATTATCTATCCGTGATATTGTGAATTATCTATCTGTGTGTATATGGATAATGAAATGAATTGTTTTAACTTTAAAACAACTTGACCTTAAAAGATGGCGATTTGGATTTCGATGAGACCGGGATCGGGTTTCCAGATTTGGATATCCAAAAACCACATCGATCCAAATTAACGATAGGTCGTGAATCTCAAGTGAAGATGAAGATTCAGAGTGCAAGCGTTATTGTCGTTAACTCTGAGGATGTTTCCAAAATGAGTGTAACGAGATAATGCCTTTGGTTTCGTTCGAACCCGGAACGAACTTGTATGGATTGAATGCTTTCAGAACATCGTCAGGTGGACGATGAGCATTCTAAGTGATGAGTTCTGTTAAGGTAATCGTGACCTCAAGCCTCATCAACCGGGAATGGCTAAAACAGGGGAGGTGCAGCAAGGCTTCGTGGGTAGCACCCACTTGAGAGCGAGATTTTCCCCTGTCTAGATGTCCCTTTATATTCGGCTGTGTGGGCAGTTGTGGCCACAACCGCTGGGGTTGTTTCGTTCGGGACTGTTCAGTAAGGAATGGTTCCGGCCTTGTGTTGTAGGGGATTGGGAGTAATCCTCGGTACGCTGATCTAGGCCAGGTACTGTGACGGGCGGTACCCCAGTAGCCCTGCCATTGTATGGAATCCAATCTCCAATAAGTGTCGTACGTATTAGTTGTGCCTAACTATGTTGGAACGTGAGATGTAAGCATTCCAGCTATTTCTGTATTTTACTTGAAAACCCTAGACCCTATTATAATATCACTGAATTTCCTATCAAAGTTTTGGTTAGCGTAAGGTAAAAACTTTTCCATGTTTATGTGTGGGAAGTCTTACGTGATACCTTTTGTTTCAAAGGTTTTCAAAGTTAAGCAACTTTAACCTGTTACTCATACCAGACCCATGTCTGACCCGGAGTTTATTTCTGTTTTTCTTAAACTCTCGGGTACTCAAATTTTTACGAGTAGCCAAGGGATTCAGGTTAGCTTTGACGAATTGTGGAGGAGCAATGGAGCAGGAGGCTTCAGCGTTGTAGATATATATAGTGTTCCGCTGTGTTGGTATCTCTGTGTTGTATTTGAGTTGTATCGAGTTGTATTAACTAGATAGGTGTTTATAACTGTCTAGTATGTGATGTATTATCTGTGTAACTCTGATTGATGTTGTATATTATGTAATACTTATGTGATTAATATAATTTATTCGTTCTGCTGTTGAGATTCTAATGTTGTTTCTTCTTTCTTCTTTATCTTTTCTATTTCTCACCCCTTTCTTTCTTAAAGATGATGCAACTTTCTGGTAGTAGAAAGTTGGGTCGTCTCAGTTGGTATCAGAGCGCTAGGTTGAGTGAATACCTAGACTCTGGAGTGGTGTCTATATTGAGAGAGCGTATTTGTAATTTTGATATATATATATATATATATATTTATTTATTTATTTCTACCTATCTGTTGGGTTACCTGTTCAGGTTTTCCAATATAAGTTATAAAGGTAGATAAGGTAGTGGTGTGTGTAACACGACTACCTATGGTTGGAGTTTGAATGTTTGAGGTTGGAAGTGTATCTGCCGAGACTGTAGACCTAATACTGTGTCGAGTGAATTTTTGTTGTGGTGTAAGGATTTCACCAATCTCTGAAGGAAATCTGTTAGGATTCTTAGTCCGGCATTTAAGTGTAAGATGATCGCGTTCGTGTGAGCGGATTTTCGAGAGTTGGATGAGTAGTGTTTGGATTCTGTTAGTTGAGCAGAAGCTAGTGATGGTATCTTGATACCTCAGGAATTAGTAGCTGTGTGATGAGACGCAGTGACTATGGATGTCTCCGAAGATTTTTCTTTGGAGCCAGTTTAAGGAAGTGTGTCTGCATCGGTGTAGAGGCTGAGTTCAGCTGGGTGTTTGCGTTTGGCTTTGAGGCCTGAGTTTCTCGAGGAGTTCGGATTAGGAAGTTTTGGCATCAGTGGCAGTGTCACAGTTCAGATTGTTCTGTGTGCAGGCAAGGAGGTCATCTGTCAGCAGTTTTCTAGAGGTGAAGTTCAGAAGCAGCAGTGTGGATCCATTTTCTTCGATGGATTGGCTAGATAGGCTTAAGCTGTTCTGATTGGTAAAGAGAGAACAGTTTTCTTTGGATATTAGATTGGGTTGATCGCAAAAGTGACTTGCGATAGTTGAGTGTTCTCTTGGTTTGTCAGAGATCTTTCGGGATTTCTGAGTCTTCTCTTTATGGATTTGTTGAACCATATTTCTAGGATGTGTTGTCCAGTTTGTGCTCGTGGGCATCATCAGCATTTTTCGTTTACTCAGATCAGAGTTGTGCAGCGGAAGCAGTTTGGGAGTGCATCTGTTTTATCTTTTCGGATAGGAAAAGTAAGTTCAGTCTTCTGATGTTTGAAGAGTAGAGTCTGTGTTTTTGGATTGATCGTGAGTGGATCATTTTGATGAGTTGTTTTGATGAGTTTGGGAGTGCATCTGTTTTATCTTTTCGGATAGGAAAAGTAAGTTCAGTCTTCTGATGTTTGAAGAGTAGAGTCTGTGTTTTTGGATTGATCGTGAGTGGATCATTTTGATGAGTTGTTTTGTGAGGCATCAGCGAAGGTTGAGCTGATCAGTAGGGATGTAGACAGCCCAGGATCGTCAGAAGTGTTTTGTGAATAAGAGACGGAGGAATTTAGATTTCGAAGTTGGAGATTTGATTTTGGATAAGTTTTCTCAGATCGAAGGAGCTTTAAGTTTGGTAAGAATGGGAAGCTAGCTTCGAGATATTTTGGATTTTCTCTATGTTTTGGTGAGGTTAAGTATTTGATCTTCTGGATTGAATTGTCAGTTTGGATAACTGGGATTCGATGTATTTCACATATCTCTGAGGGAGTACGTGTATGATCTATCTTTGGTTTTGGAATCAGCAGTTTTAGAGGTTTGGTTGTTGAATCAGACTTGTCTGTAGTCTGATATCTTGTCTAGTTGTGTAGATCTAGATGAGTAGGAGCTCTGTAGCTTAGTAGTATAGTTTGTTTGGGTTCTGTAGGGCGAGTATCTCGGTATTTTTACTTGGGAAACTCTAGATAGTCCTATCCTTATTTTGGTCTGGATAGTTAGATTTGTTTGATTGGATGAGTGGTTGCTATGGTTGTTAGCATATGATAATATATGCTTGTGTTTTTAAAATTAATTCCTTAATTAGATTATTAAATTACCTTTGTTTTAAATTTCGGGGATGAAATTCTTTTAAGGGGGGAGGAATGTGACATCCCGAAAATTTTGGCAATATCAATTTAATAATCTGTGTTAAAATTAAATTGATTTGATAATATTTTGTTAATAAGATTTGAATTGATTCTATAATCTTCTTTTAAATAAATATTTAACTGATAATTTATCTTTTAAAAGCTAATAAATTGCTTTCTATTTATAATGTATATATATTTGTATATCTATATATAATGAGAATACCTCCATTTGAAGCTTTTGAAAAGTCTGAAATGACCCTTTTCATTTCTCTTATGTAAGAAGGTTATTTTGTCATTTTAACTTGCCACGTTCTCCCACACTAACTCCACCAGACATTTTCTCCCAATTCTTCGACCATACTTTTTATAATTTTACTTCACCTTCAAGTCCAACGAGTTCTATGTGGAATAGTTCTTCATAGACATGGCATATTTACTTGAGAATTATCTGAGGCTGCCCTGCTTCTCTTCTTAGTTTCTCTATCAATTGCTTAAAAATAAGGTATTGTTTTGATTTTGTATAGTATTTTGTTTAAAGTACTTCGTGATTATGTAATTTCGATATTTCAATCATTTGTGCCTCTAGCCTCCCTCTCTTCTCCCCAGAACCGCCTTCCATTTCTTTTCCACCCCGCCTCTACCCATCAGCCTCTTCCCCTTCCACCTTCGTCCAGCCTCCGCCCAACCTACCCACGACATCCACTCTACCAAGTCTCCAGCCTCCACTGCCAGATCCAGCACCTATACCTACCTCTAAACCCGAAGCCACCAACCTCCTCGGCCACGATCTAGAAGCTGCTTAATTACCCCCCTCTCGCTTGCTACAGAAGCTACCTCGCCTAGCACAGTAGCACCTCACCATAGATATGGCCAAACCCGCTTCCCGCCACTGCCGATACCTGCACCTGCCAATTCCTCACCCAAACACCAACCCTCGGCCCGCTCGCCACTGCTCCTCCGCCTGAACTAGACCGGTCCCAGTCATCTAGCCGAGCCCGAAACCCCACAGTAGACACAGCCCTACTTACTGCCAAAACCCATTATATACATCAACTTTTGTTCGCATCTACACCGATAATTTGAATTTTGCAACGAAAAAGTATTATTGTTTTGATTAGTAAATGAATAATAATTGTACGTTTGTGAAAGGGTTAACTCTCATGTTAGATGTTTATCATTGTGTAGTTCTTTGTGTCGACAGTGCCGGTGTCAACTATATCTAAAAGATTTGGAAAGCTCAAAGTGACTTATTTATTAATTATTAATTCATATTTTGATTGGCACAATAGAAATGTAGTTGACAAATATTAGTATGAAGATAATGACATATAAGGATGTTCTAACAGAAGTGTCTAATTGAGAATGTTTCCATGTTAGTTTGAATCCTTTGGTTATAGTAAGAGTAAATTTGAACAGTAGTTAATTTTATTTCTCATTATTGTTTGATCAAGCACAATGGGAGAAAACTATACACTCTTCACATTCATGACATTCATGATATTGATAAATGATCATGCGGTTAAAATGAAGAAAAAGGATTTTTTTTTCTTACATGCATGATTATACAGTTAATATTTCTAATTTCTATTGTTACCGGTCATTGCCTATAGGCCAACCACCTAATTTGATAGAATGTGTTGGTGCATCCAAAAGAACGAGTTAAAAATATGGTAAAAAAGTTTGCACGTTTTATTAAACGGAGAAAAAGTTGGATTTATTGTGCCATGGTTTTACCCAGTCCATAACTTCATATGCATATTTTTAGCTTTACCCACGTCATGGCTCCATTGTTTCTTTTTTTCGGTCAAATCCTTTCCTTTATTTTCTTGATAAATATTGTCATAAATTTCAAAACTTACTGTTACAGAATTGATTGTTGCTTAACTTTTTTCTCTTTTGACTACAGACATATTCTAATTTTATCTACCAAAGGACCAACCTTTTCTTATGTAACATCCTGACAAATTTATGCAACCTAATATAAAATAGTAACTACTGTTATATACACTTAATAAATTCAAGCACGTTCCTAATTTTTTAATATATTGTTAACTTAAAGTTTTTATTGTCGGTTAATTCAATTATAGAAGAAGAATGTGAAAATGTCTTATAGCACAATCAATATAATTAATTCAGAAATGACACTTGAGACTAATATTTTGACATGTTATATAGTATTCTTGCAAATGTAAGTAAAATAACATGAAAAAATCTATGGTTTACCTAGAAATGTAAGAAAAGGAACAGACATAACTCTGTAATTTACCTGCAAATGTAAGAAAAATAAAATACATAACTAATATTGTAAAGAAAACTACTAAAATAGATGATTAATTGTTTATTGTATACACATGCTAACATAACCCAATATGTTTATTAAATATCAATCAACAATCTGCATTTTTAGTTGTAGATGATAATACTCATGACCAGATTCATACTTACCATCACAAGTAAAGGAATATGCTTTAATTCAACAGGTTGATAACATAAAATATACACCATAATGGATATGCATGGTCCAGGTGGTCTCCTTTTCCATAAATATGGGACCTTCAGCCTTCCAGCGTTTTGTCAATGGCTTTCAACTCATTACTCTTAACATCCGAGGAACAGTTACAATTGTGTCCTACATAAGCAATAGAACAAGAAGTAACATTTTCTTCTACCTTCTACCTCTAGGAAATTGTACAGATGGTGTACAATGAAAACCCACAAGAATTTTACATCAAGGAGAAGACAATAGGACGGAAGTAAAAGATGCTCCAATTGGATTTTTTGTGGGTTTTATGTTTTTTTTTCATTTTAAAAGTATGATATGTGCATGATTATTGGATTAGAGTTGGATCTGGAAGGCTATGAGAGATATGATATATTGCTAAATTCTTGAATGCTATACTAATATTTATTATGGTGTGGTTGTCCATCTTAATGGTTTGATGAGATATCCATATGAATGAATACATTAACGAATTCAACTGATAGCTTAGGAAGCTAGACCAAGGAGGGAATCAGAAGCGTGTATTCGCGAAGAGAGGCTTTGTCATAATAGTTATGTCTTCTCTTACTTAGCATGGGTAGAGTAGCAAAGATAAATGATGAACTTTGGAATGGTTAAAGGTTGTGAGATAGATACTCAAGGGTGAGCCCAAAGTTTGAATGTAAGTACAAATATGCTAAAAGAATTAACAAATTTCAATTTTTTTGCGTATTTTCTCATGTTAAATGAGGATAAAAAGTGATTCATTGTTTTTATTGATCCTTCTTCAATACTCATATGTATTTGTTAATTTTAGGAACACGTGCACAAGTTTAATGTTCGTTTTAGAAATTGAATCAACTATTGTATTTGTACAAGTCCAACGGAGGTGCGTTCGTACTTATATATAATAGAAATACACTATTTTGAAGTTTTTTAAATAAATATTTTTCAAAGAATTAAAATTAAATATTATAAATATAAGATATGCTCATCCTTCTCAGGCTCACTTAGCACAAAACTATCCTCTCAACTAATTTTTTTGTCTCTCACACTTTCAACCTCAACCATAAATTCACAAGACCTCTGTATTTTCTATGCATACAAAAAGAAGTTAGCTCGCATAGTTTTTTATATCGAATATTATCTATGCACATATGACCATCATTTCAGAATAAAATGAATTTGCTCATATTTTTCTTTGCACACGTCCAACGGACGTGTCTAATGTACTGGTATTATAAATAGAAATCTTTGGTTTGAATCTAATAAATAAATAAAACCTTGTTTTCAAATTCTAATGTATTTTGGTAATTTGGAAATTATGATTTAATATAAAATATATGGTATTAAAATGTTTAATATAAATGGTTAATTGATTTAATTATATCTTAGCCTAAGTTTAAAAATAAATAAAAGGTTTGTTTTAAAATATGGTTTAATAAATATGAGATATTAATTCATTTAATAAAAATAGGAAGTTATAATCTCTTTTATAAATTATTTAAATTTGACAAATTATTGTTTTCAAATAACATTTAGTAATGTATTGTTATATATATATATAGATTTAAAATAGAAGTGTTATTTTCAAATTTAATATGTTGTTATATATATATGTATAAGTTTTTAATTGTATATATATATATACATAGTTTGTTTTATTTTCTCTAAAATATAAGTCATAAATATAAAAAATAAATATATGTATAGGGAAAGAAAAGATAATAAATATTTAAGTTAGAATGGAAAATATACATTGGATAAATTCTTTCATCTTGTTAAGTATAGAAACCTATTTATATTACAATACAAAGCATAAGTCAATTGATAGTCCTAGAAACTTACTTATGTTTGCAAGGCTGTAAGTAAATTGGAAAGGCAAGAATAAACTAAGTATAAAAGAAAGATATCTTCATGTTGTAGGCAAGAGAATATATTCATGTTACAGGGAAATAACTTTGTACACTTGAAAAATATATACAATAAAGATAAGTATGGGTTTGTAGACAAAAGGACCAAGGCATTAAATGCCATTATCTCTAGCAAGGTCGAAATCATCTCAGCCATATTGTTAAAGAGAAAAAATCTCTGACCTAAAATGGTACCAGTAAATACTATTGTCCTGTGTAAAAACATGGTTCTATATCAATCTTTCCCATTTCATTTTCGTTTACAAAGAAAACTTAGCATTCCAGTTTCTAAAGTTTCAAACAAGATCTGTAAAATCATTTTCAAAAACCTGCTGCATTCATCTTCAACCTGGTATATCAAGCTTGCATACAAACCTGAGATTTTCAAATGCCTGCATCTTTTCAAACTAAAGCAAGCTTTTAGACAACAAGCAGCTCAAGTTTTAAAGTTCAAAACTGTTATCTGGATGCTCTGTCTTCTATTTAAAAACAGGTGAGTAACATCACTTTTAACAATTTAAAAGTATAACCTGTTGCTTATATATCTGTGAATAAGTATGATTGTATATTTATAAGTGAATATCTGTGTATATATATATGAATATATTGATGTGTGCATGCCTGTGAATGTCTGGAACATCTCTGTCTATGTTTTAAGCCCAGTTTTTAATTTAAATTCTCTAGCTCTTGATCTAGTCATTGATCTGATTTAAGTTACAAACAAAACTTATTTGTTTGATCATAGTGTAGGTTTTAAAATTTTATACAAGTTAAAATAAATTTAAACTTGCCCTGGAAAACCATAAAAATAGTAAAGCTTGAGTTAAGTGAAAATTTGAATATCCTAATTCTTTGATTCAGGTATATAAATCGAATACTAAAACTAAAACTTAAATTTTAAAACTAAAATCACAATTTTTAGTGTTAGATTGAGGGTGCAGTTCTAGTTTGAACGGAAAATGGTAATGTGATGATTCCTGGTGATCTACTTGATTTTGGAGCTCGGGGTTCTTCCTGGAGGTGGAAGAGTGATTGGAGATTTAGGGAAAATTATCAGGAAGTTGATCTTAGCACGGTGGTGACGATGGCAATCGAATTAGGATTTTAACCCTAGTTTTAGTTAGGATAGATGTTTTGGATCGTTCGCCTCCTCTAGTTGATCGAGTTCAACCAAACTCGAAGGGATCGAAGCAGGGACATAGACGAAAACTTGGCTGGAGTTTCAGAGGTGATGGTGGTCGGAGTTTCGTGAACGATGCGATGTTCCAGGTTGAGGTGGTGGGTTCTATTGATGTTCCAGTTTGGGTTTATTAGCTCGAATTCGACTTCGAGTTAAGAATAACGATCTGATGATCGAGATAGGATGTATGGATGTTTTCTGATGAGAGGAGATCATCGGAGGTGATCAGAGAGGGGCGGCGCCATCGTGCATGTGCACGGTGCACTTCCTCGTTTTTGTGAAGTTTGGATTGGCAGGGGAAGTTGTCTCGAATAATTCTTGAGTTATTTCGTGAAATGCTCGAAGTCGAGTGGGATTTGGCTCGAAGCGGTTTGGGGTAGGCTCGGGTAAATGTTTGGTTATAGGTTTTCAAACCTGTAAGTGTTTTTAGAGTTTTAAAATGAATTTAAAACTGTGAAGCAAAATTTTAAACAGGGTTTAAATCCAGTTTAAAGTATGGATTCAAAATGAATTTGAATCCTAGTTTTAAATAGATAAGTTTTTAAAAATGAATATGTAAAATGTAAAACAAAGATTTAAACTAAGTTTTAAATCAGTTTTTAAGTATGATTTCAAACTTAAATTTGTATTCATTTTAAATCTTAAATTTTAAAATGAAATTTGAAATAAATTTGAAAGTAAATTGTTTAAAATGATTTTGATAATGATAATTTAATCATTCATAAGAAAAATGTTTATCTTAAAGTTAAAATAGAATTTAATGATTTGGATTCATTAAATTATTAAGATAATTAAAAATGGATAATTAATTAATTTAATTAATTAATGATATGGATGATTAAATTAGTAATTATGAGTTTAAACTAATTAATTAAGTTTTAAGTTACTTAATTAGGAATTAATTAAAATATATTTAGGGATCATTAATTGGATAAAGATTAGATGTTAATTAATGATTAGGAATTAATTAATCAAGTAATTAGAGATTAATTGAGTTACAGTTAAAACTTAAATTAATTAAATAATTAGTGGTTAATTAATTGGTTATTAAGATTAATTAATTTGAAATTAATAATGATTAAATCTAAGTTTAAATTTCTTAAGAAAAGAAATTAAAGAATTGCTAATAGTTAATGAAGGTCATTAACTAGGAATATTTAATAATAAATTAATGTGATTTATTTTAATAATTAATTAGATTAATTAATTTAAGATAATCATTTGTGAAATTGTTTAAGTATAATTACTTAATAAAAGTAATTAAGAAATTAATTACTCATTGTAATTAATTGAGTTTAATTGATTTGTTTAAGTTAATTAATTAAGTTTAATTAATTTAAATTAATCATTGGATGATTTAATAAGTAATTACTTAATGTAATTAATGAAGTATAACTACTTAATGAAGTAATTAATGGTAATTACTATATGTAATTGATTGAAGATGATTTAATAAAGAAAGTAATTTGGATTAAATTACTTTGTGAAATTAATTAAGGGATTAATTGAGATAATTAATTAAGGAGTAATTAATTTATTAAGTGGAGTAATTAAGGGTAGTTAATTACTGAATGGGATTATCAAGACTGATTAAAAATGTGGTTTAGTAAAGATTTATTTACTTAATGTAATTAATTTAAATAGAATAATTAAATCAAAAATGTAATTAGGGATCATTAAATTATGTAATTAATGATGAAATTAAGGGTTGATTAATTAAGATTAATTAATCAATAATAAGTGATTTTGAGTAATTAATTAATGTAATTAATTAAGGATTAATGTAATGAATTATAGTTAATTAATTAATGGAGTAATTAAAGATTAATTACTGTATTTGGGTAAGGATAATTAATTTGTGAAATTAATTTAAGAATAATTACTTGAATGTAATTAAAGGATAATTAATCCAGTATGATTAATTAAGATGGAAATTAGGGAATGATTAATTAATTGATTTGTAATTAATTAATGGTTGTGCAAGCAAGATTTATAATGATGAAGTAATTAATTTAATTTACTTTAAATTAATTAGAGATGAAGTAATTAATTTAATTCATTTTAAATTAATTATAAATGGTGATTATTAATCTTTGTTTATATATGATGGATGATATTGATTTCCTTGAATGGTTTGAAATCGTAGATATGAGATAAGTAATGCTATGAGATATGGATGCTTTGGTTGAAGTGAATTATCTGCTGTAATGATAATGTAGATTATCTATCTGTGATATTGTGAATTATCTATCTGTGTGTATATGGATAATGAAATGAATTGTTTTAACTTTAAAACAACTTGACCTTAAAAGATGGCGATTTGGATTTCGATGAGACCGGGATCGGGTTTCCAGATTTGGATATCCGAAAACCACATCGATCCAAATTAACGATAGGTCGTGAATCTCAAGTGAAGATGAAGATTCAGAGTGCAAGGGTTATTGTCGTTAACTCTGAGGATGTTTCCAAAATAAGTGTAACAAGATAATGCCTTCGGTTTCGTTCGAACCCGGAACGAACTTGTATGGATTGAATGCTTTCAAAACATCGTCAGGTGGACGATGAGCATTCTAAGTGATGAGTTCTGTTAAGGTAATCGTGACCTCAAGCCTCATCAACCGGGAATGGCTAAAACAGGGGAGGTGCAGCAAGGATTCGTGGGTAGCACCCACTTGAGAGCGAGATTTTCCCCTGTCTAGATGTCCCTTTATATTCGGCTGTGTGGGCAGTTGTGGCCACAACTGCTGGGATTGTTTCGTTCGGGACTGTCCAGTAAGGGATGGTTCCGGCCTTGTGTTGTAGGGGATTGGGAGTAATCCTCGGTACGCTGATCTAGGCCAGGTACTGTGACGGGCGGTACCCCAGTAGTCCTGCCATTGTATGGAATCCAATCTCCAATAAGTGCCGTACGTATTAGTTGTGCCTAACTATGTTGGAACGTGAGATGTAAGCATTCCAGTTATTTCTGTATTTTACTTGAAAACCCTAGACCCTATTATAATATCACTGAATTTCCTATCAAATTTTTGGTTAGCGTAAGGTAAAAACTTTTCCATGTTTATGTGTGGGAAGTCTTACGTGATACCTTTTGTTTCAAAGGTTTTCAAAGTTAAGCAACTTTAACCTGTTACTCATACCAGACCCATGTCTGACTCGGAGTTTATTTCTGTTTTTCTTAAACTCTCGGGTACTCAAATTTTTACGAGTAGCCAAGGGATTCAGGTTAGCTTTGACGAATTGTGGAGGAGCAATGGAGCAGGAGGATTCAGCGTTGTAGATATATATAGTGTTCCGCTGTGTTGGTATCTCTGTGTTGTAATTGAGTTGTATCAAGTTGTATTAACTAGACAGGTGTTTATAACTGTCTAGTATGTGATGTATTATCTGTGTAACTCTGATTGATGTTGAATATTATGTAATACTTATGTGATTAATATAATTTATTCGTTCCGCTGTTGAGATTCTGATGTTGTTTCTTCTTTCTTCTTTATCTTTTCTATCTCTCACCCCTTTCTTTCTTAAAGATGATGCAACATTCTGGTAGTAGAAAGTTGGGTCGTCTCATCTTTCAAATACATTTTTGTTGGTGGCGGAGAATTTATTCTCTTAGCTTAACATCCTTCTCTGAGACGTACGAGCTTAGAGGTTATGTAGTTGAAATTTATCAACGATATACTCCCAATTTGGTAATGTGGCATGCTGAGTGTTGCTGTGTGATGATCATTTATTGATCATTTGTGATCAAAGCATGGCTTTGTGAAAAAGCGTAGCTTTGTGGACGAGACTTCGTCAGACCTCACAACCCGGAAATGGTCAAAACAGGAAAGATGCGGCAAGGTTTCAGGGGTAGCGCCCCTAGGGTATGACCATTCCTTCTGGAAAAGGGTAGTATCATGGTATGGAGCCCAGATACTTACTCATGTGGACACACTTTATTTATTATGTGTGATGTTGGTTACCGAGCGCTCGGATAAAGGTCCCAAAGGACCCGGGGTGGCATATCTCAGGTTTACTACCCGGGAAGGGGGTAACCGGCCTTGTGTTGGCAGAGAGCAGGTTGTCTCTCGGAGCGTCCCGCCAGAGGCGTTTCCTACGTGGCATAGGAAGTTTCTTAGCCTGACCATTTGTTGGAAATCCAATTTCCAATACTAACCTTGTACGGTATTAGTTGTAGAACCTGCCATTTACTTATGGTGGCGCCCCACTGTTTAGATGGTAGCTATAGTAGGCATACGATACTGGTCGTATGTTGGCTAAGATTAATATTATACTTTCGAAATGTTTTCTGCACTATGCACTAGTAATAATAATCCAATGATTTTGCGTAGTAAGCATGTTTGACTATCATAAGAAGAAATCTCCTCCAATTCTGCGTTTGCATTGTGTGTGTGGCGGGAGGTCTTATGGTAGTTTCATTTTCCAAAAGCATTGCGGATTTCAATTTAAAATTCTTTTGTTGTTGTTTAAAGATAAACTGTTTTTGTTGCTCACACCAGTCCCATGACTGACCTGGAGTTTATTGTTCCCTTCCTAAACTCTGGGTGCCCACAATTTTCCACACGGGCAGTCCAGAGTTGGGTTTTTCAGATAGTCAGGTTCAGTAGATTATCTGGAGCTAGTTCAGTCCTTGGACGACTGACCTTGCTTAGCTTTGTGCATCGTGAGTTTGGTTCGAGCTAGCTATGGATTGGAGCATTCTATTGGAGACTTTCTATCCGCTGCTGGTGTTATCTATTTTCTTTCCGCTGCTATTTCTTGTATCATATCTCTTATATATATTGATATCTGTTGTATCATATTGTATCAGATTTTGTATCTGTCATTGTATCAATGTTATTTATATTGATATATTCTTTTTCTTCTGCTGTGTTGTTATACTTAATGGTGTTACAAGCTCCGGTGAGCCAGATTCGACATTTGAATCTACCGGCATCTTGAGTACAAGTGAAGTACGGGTGCCGATTTTCGAAGGCTGAATTTTGGATCGCTACATTTACTGTTAAGTATTCCAAAAAAATTTCCAAATAGTCATCATTCTTATTGTTTGCATCATATGCAAAATAATATTGCTAGCATTGTGAAAAGTGGAAGGGGTGTTTGGGTAGCTCATTTACTTGAGCGTTGTGCTATAGCTTCTAATCATTATGAGTTTGAAAAAGCCATGTCCAAGTACAAAGAAATTGGAGGTGCCAAAGCTATAGAGTACTTGAATGATAAACCATATGATCATTGGGCCGATTTGTTTTTCCGGGGAAGCGATATGGTGAAAATAAGTCCAATGTATTATCATCAATTGGACAGTTATAACAGTTTGTCCTCGTGAATGCTAATATATACAGTAATGCAACGGAAATAAGAATACTATGGTACGTGAATGGAAGCATCCAGCTCATCTCCAGAAGCTCCAAAGAATACTAACAAAAACCTGCCTTTCTCAGACTACTCGAAAGAGCATCCATGGAAATAAGGAAAATATAAAACCATGAGTCAAACATAAGTCTTGTGTGAGAAACTCAAGAAATATGCAATTAATATATAACAGTACTTTTGAGACCATTCGAAAACAGTTATCCTCTCAAAAGAACCACCCATCTAATAAGTACATAAGGTTATATAATAGATAATGTCTGAGGTGAAGAATATAAATTGAAAAATAGTTGTGCTACGTGTACACCATAAAAATAATAGGTATACAATCAATACCGCTAAGGTGTGTTCGTATATGTGTAAGGATTTCCATGGAGATCTCTTCGATCAGGCCGAATCCGACCTCCTGTATAAGGATTAGAGATATTCTTCCGAGCGTCGTATATCTCTAGATAAAATATACTATAGGGAAGCCATATCTGGTCCATTCCCAATCACGTGGCTTCGAGTGTCATCACTCCTGCATGCATATCCATAAGCATCACTAGAGTAGAGTAGCATGCTCTCTTGGGTTAGCTAAACGATGATGCTCCCCTAGCTATGCCACTTACTATGCTTTTAGTCATTTACCGATAGTGAAGTCACATTCAATGTCTCTTGCATAAGTCTTCATTACTCAAACAAAACATGAATCTCTAAATAGATTCCAGCATCTCGAACAAATCACGAATCTCTATATGGATTCGAGCATCTCGAACAATCCACGAATCTCTACTAGGGTTCCATCATAAGTAGATCGACAAATGCTAACACCGAGCTCTCCCTTGGACTTAACCTTAGGATAGACATTCAACTCTATAGCATTAGTCTAAAATGTAAATGCTGACCTCTTCCTTGGACTTAACCTTAGGATAGATCGTTCAACTCTATAACATTTAACTTCGTAATTGTTTCCAGAATATAGATTGCGCATACGGTTTTGAGTGGTTACATCTTCAAGTCATCTCATATAAGTATACTCCCTTGCTTACCGGATGCTCCAAAACTAATCAATAAATTTTGGGTTAACTTACCCTGCTTCTTTCAGAAATAAACAGATAATGCATAAGGGTGGAGATCATCTCCTATTCGGACGGATTTCCTTTTCATTTATCCTAGAAGAGCAAGATGAGTTTATACGTATAGTACCCAATTTTCGAAGATAACTATACCATATAGCCCTAATGTTTCTTCTAGATATTTTTTAAGTTATTTTAGTCAATTTCGATATCGACTAATTGACTATCAAGTACAATATAAACGATCGTAAATGGAAATCATGTCTCGTATACTAATCACGTTTCGATCTTTTCAACTCACATTATCCGTTGGTCAAGAGTGGAGCTGGTAGGTCAGAGCACTATTACTTCGACACCCTACTCGAACATTATTCTTAACTCTCACAGATAGACAAGCCTACTTCATCGGCTTTTAGTGCTAAGTATACAACTATATGTTTTCCGTGAATAAGCAAACAGATAAAGCACAATTATGATTAAGCTACTTAAGCTCCTAATCCCTTCTATTTAATTAATCCTTCTATTAATTAAAAACTCCTTTGTAAATAATTGTATATATATTTAAAATACTTTTACAAAAGATATATACGTATATACTGCTGTTCATTGTTCATGTCTACTCTTTTCAATACTTAGAAATATATTAATATTCTTATCCCAAATGGTATGAATATTCACAAATCTTAAATAAGATTTAACATTTGCACAATTATATTTTAATGTGCTAAAAACTAATATCATCCAAACATCATTACTACAAACCAAAAACCATACCTTTATAATTATCTTTAAAACATTGTTTTTAAAGACTTAATTACTTTACTAAGTATAGTAAAATAGGGTTAAAGATTGCATATACTTAAAAATGCTTTTAAAGCACTTTAAAATACTTATAATAGGTTTAAAACCATTCATTCAAAATATTACTTAAAAATAACAAGTTTGTAATTTACTTAAAAACTTGGAAAACCCATGTTTTCCTTATATTTGAAAATAAACCTTCTACTTTAAAAATTCATAGCTAATTCTTAAAAATTCATAAAAATCCCAAGCCACTTAAAATATTCTAATATGAGTACTTGTAAAAAAATGAAATGATACACTCAAATTTAAGCCATTTCTAAACCTTTAAAGTTTAAAACAAAGGCTAAAATGGGGTAGTTTTGCACAAGTGAAAGTTTGGCCACTTTTCAACTTGTTACTTAATGTTTTATCATCCAATATTTTTATAGCAGTAAGCATAGAAAATATACATCACAAATATAGCAAGAAAGCCTTTAGGATTTCTCTATAAAGTTCCTTAGAAATTGTCCAACACAAGGCAATTTCTAAGTGTATATAGCGACTATCGTTATAAAAGCGCTTTCAAATCCAAGTCCAATCTTAACCAAAGTCCAACTACAACCTATGTGCTTTGTTTATAGGCTATGCTACAAGTCACAACAAGTCATTCAAGTCCATAATATGGATTGCATATGCTATTTGCCTTTCAAAGCAATAATCAAAACCAATATCACAACATATAATAATATAACTTCAGGCAACATATTTTTTAATATAAGCAAGCATTATGTACACTTCAAGCACATAAAATCATGAGTTAGCTCACCCTTAACAAATAATCAAGCAAGTCCAAGCATCCACTTCCTACTGCAACCATGCAAAACAACAAAACACTTCCTACTATCGCCTTTTTGCTCACTTTAGTGCTCGGCCTCCCTCCATCAACCTCCAAGTGCTCACGGCCCAAGAATGCTTTAGGGTTTGTGCTCCTTTTATTTCATTTTGAGATGCTAAACCATGTTTACGTGTTGTGTTAGAGTCATTGCAAAATTTTGGTAGAGATTTGGGTGGATTTACAATGAGTTTGTGAGGAGAGAAGAGGCTTGAATACTTTAGTTTTTCCACAAAACTAGGAATAAAATATGAAATGAAAGAGATATGTTCCATGGACTTAACAAAGGCAAAATACACCTCCTACCCCTCCTATTTCCGGTCAAAACACCCCCCATGTGCTTAGCCCATGTGCACATCACTTCTCCTTTCCACCTTTATACCTCTTACTTAATACTTAAGACTTTCCTTAAATGCTCATTTTTCAAAATATCTTCTTTATCTTATCCCCCCACATTATTTTAGTTAACATAAACTAGCAAAATATTTTTATTACTTATAATGATCTCCTAATTTATTTAGTGTATGTAAAAAAGGTTTGAACAACTTTTATCAGGAAAAAAGCTGTTTACCGATAAAACGATTTCCGGTCCTATTATCGACATTTCTTCAAAGTGTTTATTTATGTAAACAAATTTCTAAAACAAGTTTACCAACTTTAGTTTTTAATTAAAAGGGGGTTAATAAAGTTATTAAATCAATTTAATCATTTTAATCCAAAATGCAGATATATAAATAATTTAGATATTTAAATATGAAGTGTCCGAAATCCGGATCATTACATTCTCTCCCACTTAATACCTTTCGTCCTCATAATTCTATCATGAGCAAGAAAAGAAACAATCACATCATAATACTTAATAATAGTCAAAATTACTAGCAATCAAAGCCCATGGTTTGCTCAAGTTCAAAACCATCTCATCGCAAAAGGAAGATAAAAAATCTACTAAGCGTACCTTACGCTCAACAGCCTCAGGTTATTACTTAGATGATTATTCATGCTACCTTATAAAAAATCAAAGAGTCATCACCTAAGCTCTCCATAATCCAACATAACATAGTATATAAACATATTGAAGCCCGTACGATGCACATGAGACATCCTTACATAATTTCTGATCTGATCACTTGCTCGATCACATAAATTTCACTTCCAAACTAGTATAGTCCACTTAGCTTCTCTAGTGCAGACTCCGATCATGTTCCTTGATTAGAAACCTCCATTCTCCTTACATAGCCATATACTGTGAAAGAAAAATTCAAGATCGTATCAAGAATCTGTATCAAGTATTCAATGTCAAGAATCAAGTGAAAAATCCTTATTCGGACCTGTGTAAATCACCTCGAAATCTTGTACTTGAATCCTAGATCAAGAATAGTCATGCTGGTTTCTTAACTACACCAATATCTCTTTTATATCACATTCATTTACATAAATAGTATATCATTCAATACTAAAATCATTTATGAAACATTTCATAAACCTAACTTCAAGTTTATAATCCTTTTATAACTTAAGTTCATCTGCTTAAGAGTATATACGAAACATCCAATCCATTTTACTTAACAAGGATGTTCAACAAATTTAAAATTTCTTAACTTACTAACTTCTCAATTCAAGAGTTACAAAAACTCATCTTTTATATTTTCACAAAAACACTTAGCTTCAGGTTCTATAATGATTCGGAAATTTTCGGCTGTCCAAAATCGTCGAAAATTCCATTCATTTTAACAAATGAAAACTACCAAACAACATATCATAACATTATTCATATACTATACCGTCCTAATGCATAGGCTACATGCATTTATAAATTAACTTAACAAAATTCCAATTTCTTTGAAGAAAAGCTTTAGAACTAAGCACTTTGGTTTTATTCCAAATCATTTTGAAATAATATATACTTATACCTTTTGTATATCAAATCATACTTTCGGGATTAAATCAAAATCCGTTTTACCAAAATAGCTTTGTAGCAAATTACTATGGTAGCATCCCCTACTTAGAAACTGTAAAATGAATGCCGATAATGTTGGAGTCATCACTTGAATTATTTTTAAGCGGTAGAAGTGAGTTCAGTACATCCAAACCATACTTTTGGGACTTAACCCAAAATCATTTTCAAGGCATATCAACTACTTCATATATATTCCTAAGTACCATAATCTCAATTTCATAAACTAATTTTCCAAATATTTACTTTCAAACAATACTATTATTATTTTCTTCAAAATCTAGGAAAACATTTTCAAAGACACCGGGATATAAGTTCTCAAAGTATTAGATTAAATTCTCTTTGTTTATAAACCGTATTTTATAAACCATACTTATATATAAATTACTTTTTTTTATAAATATTTTCACAAATGTTTACATACAAAATATATAATCTTCCCTTTTGATTACAATAAACATCTTTTACTAAACCCAATCTTTTAACCTAACATTGTCACATAATGCCTTATAGTCAAACCGTGAAACTAAATTCATAAGGTGTCTGTTTCATTAATCTCACATTTATTGTCTACCCAACCCATGTAGTAAAAAGATAAAACTGCTCATAAACTGGTCAATCATAAATCAACAATCAACAAACAATAGTCAACGCTCGTAAACTGGACAAACATAACTAATCAGTCTACACACGATAACAATGCTCGTAAACTGTCCGACCAAATTAAGCTAATAATTCAACAAATGATAATAATGCTCACAAACTGGTCGAGCATGTCAAATCATTCTACAAAGGATAGCAATGCTCATATATTGGTCAACCACGGATAACTAATTAATGAGGGGTAAGAATGAACATCATTAATCCCTACATTAATTCAACTACATCATCAACTCCTACTTATTTATACTACTAGTATAACAAATACATAAACGCTCTCATATATATAAATACACTCAACTCATGCTAGGGCATTCCATTACTCCCTCTCTTAATGATTCATACCCAATAAAAGCCAAGGTTCTCGCTTAACTTCATCTTTGATACCATATGTAACGATCCGACTTTTTGACCCTTGAATGTCGACATTAAATACATCCATGGTATTTGTGTATCAGCACCCAAGTGAAAGAAAGACAGATTGTTAGGGTTAAATAGAAGGAAAAAAAATAGAACAAGAAAGAAGAGAACACCATTAGAATCTCACAATGAGCGATGACATATAATATCAAAAGACAGTACAAACTGTCACTCTAAGATACACAGCATTTCAAAGTTACAATCCTAAGTACCATCATCAGCCTGGATAGTTATAATAGCATGTCCTCACAAATACTGATATATACAATAATAGTAATGCAATAGAAATAAGAATACTACTATAGGTGAATGGAAGCATCCAGCTTGTCTCCAGAAGCTCCAAAGAATATCTGCGAAAACCTGCCTTTCTCAGATTACTTGAAAGAGCACCCATGGAAATAAGGGAAATATAAAACCATGAGTCAAACATAAATCTAGTGTGAGAAACTCAAGAAATATGTGATCAACATATAACAGTACTTTTGAGACCATTTGGAAATGGTTATCCCCTCAAAAGAACCACCCATCTAATAAGTACATAAGATGATATAATACATAATGTCTAGGGTGAAGAATATAAATAAGAAAATAGCTATGTTGCATGTACACCACAACAATAATAGGTATACAATCAATACTGCTAAGGCGCGTTTGTATATATGTAAGGATTTCCATGGAGATCTCTTCGGTTAAGCCGAACCTGACCTCTTGCACAAGGATCAAAGATATTCTTCTGAGTGTCGTATATCTCTAGATAAAATATACCATGGGGAAGTCATAGCTGGTCCACACCCGATTACCTGGCTCTGAGTGTCATCACTCTTGCATGCATATCTATAGGCATTACTAGAATAGAGTCGCATGCACCCTTGGTTTAGCAAATGCTAATGCTTCTTTAGATAAGCCTCATACTATGTTTTAGTCATTTATCGATGGTGAAGTCACATTCAACATCTCTCACATTAGTCTTCATCACTCCAACAGAACATGAGTCCTTAAATGGATTCTAGCATCTTGAACAAATCACGAATCTCTACATGGATTCGAGCATCTCGAACAGTCCACGAATCTCTACCAGGATCCCAGCATAAGTCGATAGACAAATGATAATGCTGACCTCTCCATTGGACTTAACCTTAGGATAAACAATTCAACTCTATAGCATTAGTCTTAAATGTTAACGCTTACCACTCCCTTAGACTTAATTTTAGGATAAACGGTTCAACTCTATAACATTTCACTTCAGAACTGCTTCCAAACACAAATCACAAATATGGTTTTGAAGTGGTTACGGTTTCGAGTCATCTCATATAAATATACTCCCTCGTTTACCGAACGCTCCAAAACCAACTGATATATTTCTGGTTAACTTAACCTCGGTTCTTTCAAAAATAAGTAGATAACGCATAAAGGTGGACATCATCTCCTATTTGAACGCATTTCCTTATCATTTGTCCTAGAAGAGAAAGACGAGTTTATATATATAGTATAGCATCTACAAAAATAACTTATCATATAGCCCTTGTGTTTCTTCTATATATTTCCTAAGTTATTTTGGTCAATTTCGACAGTCGACTAATCTACTGTTAAGTACAAGATAGACGATCATAAATGGAAACCAAGTCTCGTATACTTATCACATTTCAAATCTTTTCAACTCACAACATCCGTCGGTCAAGAGTGGAGCTAGTAGGTCAGAGCACTATTGTTTCTACACCCTACTCGAACATTAATTCTCCGAGTTAGACAAGTTTACTTCATCGGCTTTTAATGATAAGTATACGACTAAATACTTTCCATAAACAAGCAAATAAATAAAGCACGATTAAGTCACATGAAGCACGATTAAGCCATACAAAGTACGATTACGCTACTTAAGCAACTCCTAACCCCTTCTATTTAATTAACCCTTTTATTGATCAAAAACTCCTTTGTAAATACTTGTATATATATTTAAAATACCTTTACAACAGATATATATATATATATACACACTATTATTCACTATTCATTTCTATTCTTTCAATACTTAGAAATGTATTCATATTCTTATCCCAAATGGTATAAGATTATTCACAAATCTTAAATAAGAGTTAACATTTTCAAAAGTATATTTTAATGGGTTAAAAAAATACCATCAAAGAATCATTACTATAAACCCAAAACTATTCCTTTATAATTATCTTTAAAACTTTCATCTTATAGATCTAATTACTTTACTAAATATAGTCAAAAAAGGTTAAAGACCAATGTTATTAACACATTGTCACAACAAACCCAAAACCAGGTTTATACTTGTTATCATCTTTAAAAACATTCATATAAAGATCTAAGTTAATATTTGGTCAAGTTCTGTATTTAATTAGTCAAATATCTAGTTTGAAAAACGATCGCTTATAGAAATCAAGGTTCGTATACTTATCACATTTTCTAACTTCTCAACTTATACCATCCCTCAGTCAAGAGCGAAGCCGGGTAGGTTAAAGCACTGGTTGCATCAAAGCCCTACCATGACACTTCATTCTTAACTCTTACAGATCGACAAGTCTACTTAGTCAGCTTTTGGTGGTAAGTACATGACTAAATACTTTCCATAAACGGGTAAGTAAATAACACAATTAACATGTTTTTGCCATTCCCGACTTAACTATTCCTTGATCAAGAGTGAAGCCGGTAGGTTAGAACACTATTTCTTCTAAACCCTACTTGAACAACAATCTAAACTCTCACAAATAGATATGTCTACTTTGTCGGCTTTTAGTGTTAAGTGCAGTTAGTTACTTTTCCTAGTACGTATATGATCAAAACACGATTTAGCTACTAAGCAATTCCTAACCCAATTTTAAATCATTTGTTTATAATTTAGAAACCTTTTTTAAAATGATATATTATTTATAAAAATTAATTTATAAACTAAGATGTTTAATAAAACAATTTAAAAGATATTATATTATATAAGATATTTATACTTTAATAAAATAACTAACTAATTTTCCAAAAAGGTGGAAAATAGGCACAAGAACAAACTTTAAAAAAAATCTAGGACGAAGGACAACAAGTTTCATTTTTGGGCTGAAGGACAAACTTTGAAAAAAATTAGACCGAAGGACAATGCTAATTATAGTTAGCATTTTGTACAATGTAAAACTGGATATAATGCTAGTTATAACTAGCATTTTGTATAGTGTAAAAACTGAATATAATGCTAGTTATAACTAGCATTGTCCTTCATTCAATTTTTTTCAAAGTTTGTTCTTCAGCCCAAAAATGAAATTTGGTGTCCTTCCGTCTAATTTTTTTTGAAAGTTTGTCCTACTCGCCAATTCCCTCTTTCAAAAACTATATATACTTAAAAATGCTTTTAAAGTACTTTTAAATACTTATAATAGGCTTAAAAATATTTATTCAAAATACTACTTAACAATAACAAGTTTATAATTGTTATCTAGCCTTTTGACCAGGTAATATCCAAATAGATGGGACGAAACAAACTTGGAGTTTTCGAGGCGAGAGGCTTAGAGAGATAGCACTGGCGTCGAGAAACCAAGCATAGATAACGTTGCAAGATCAATACATGAAAAACCCGAGCCAAGTCAGCAATGGGATCTCCAAAGTTAGGGATTAGTACCGACCTCTACCCAAGGGTAGGTACCGACTTCTGGTTCCACCTCAGGTGGATCCCATCTTCTGCCTATGCCTCTTACATGAGGCCTTGAACCTATTTCCAATTTGGTTTGTTGATTCAATGCCATTCCCCATCGATCTCCACAAACACTTGGAGCTGCAACTCGGTTCTTCCACAACTCCATCATTTGGACTCGGAAACAAGGTAGTACTGGTGCAAACAAATATGGAATCATGAAGCTAACAAGAGACGAGGCAAGATGAAAAGACGAGGACAACTATTTTGTCCAAGTCGGGAATCGGTACCGACTCCTACCGAGGGATTGGTATCGACTCCTACTTCCTGATAATGTGGCATCTATTTTTATGGAAGAATTGGACTAAATCATATATAACGGTTTAGAGATATTTTGTGCGAGATATTAGGCTCTCTACCTCTATAAATAGGAAGGCAGATCTCATTTTTTAGGATCTTTTGGCTCTAATTCTATTCTGAGTTATATTCTTGTAATTCAGAAAATCGAAGTGTCGGAGTTGTACCGACCCCTAAGAACTTATTCCTCCAATTCAGAAGTAAACAATAAAAGATAAAAGTAGATGTCGGCCTTGCTTTGCCGAACCACTATAAATTATTATGTCTCCTTTCCTCGTTTTACATTTTACTTTCTTCATATTTTATTCTCTACATAAACTCTTGAGTGCTTGTGCCATTTTTGGTTCAAACATTTTGGTGCTTCCACCAAGAACACCATGATTCTCAGGCTATTTGGATCCATCTTCTACTATTGGATTTCCCATATCCAAGAGATAGATTGTAACGACCCGTATTTTTAACACTTTAAAAATACGAATTAAAATGAAAATTTTGGATAAAAATCCGAAAGAAATAAAATTTTGTGTTGTTAAATGTGAATTACAAGTTAAAATACAAAACTGAATTCTGAAATAACTTATTTATAAATTAAATATGGATGTTAACTTGTAGTGAATGTAAATAATGAATTGAATTTGATTGTAAACAACGAAATAAATAAAATGTTACATTTAATATTGAAGTTATAATATGGAAATCAACGTAAATGAATGTAATTTAATATTACTGTGAATTTAAATAAGATGATAGCTGAAGAAAATGAAAGTAAATGAATTATAAACTATTGATAATAATGTATAAGTAAAAGGTTGATTCAATAATGAAAGTGTAAATCGAAATAAAAGAATTCATTTGGAATTAAATAACTTGAATTTGAATTACAATATAATTGAACGTGGAATCTAATATAATCTTTTATATTGGATTTATAATGGAAAACTGCATTGTAAAAGATTGTTAATTACTATGAAATTAAAAATGGGATTTGTGAACAATTGAAATTTGATTTAAAAGTTAATAATTTAAAATTGGGAATTTTATATTGAAATTAAACAGTCAAATAATTTATTTTTCGAATATTGGATTTAATTAGACAATTAAATCGATAATTTAATAAGTTAAATTTCAGAAATAATTGAAAATCGAGTTGAATATGATTGAAAATGATTTGTAAAATTTTATCTTATCATATTGGAGTTATAGTAATGTTATAGAACTTTTAAAATTAAATTTAAAGTTAATTTGTGAAAATTGAATATTTTAATATTTAATTATCGACTGAAAAAAAGCCATTTTTCGAACAGTCTCAGAATCGAACGAAACTTGTTCCATTGGATCCGTAATAGTTTGTTATTGTCGGATTTCAATTTTCGTACCAATCGGAGTTATCGTTTGACCGTGGCAGCTCGAAACGCATCAAATTGTTTTTAATATTAATTCGGCGAGAGAAAATAGTCATTTTTCAAAAAGTCTCGGATTTCGGCGAAACCAGTTTCATCAGATCCGTAATATCATATTATTATAGGGTTTCAAATTTCGTGTCAATCGGATTTGCCGTTTGTCCGGGGCGAGCCCAAACGCACAGAAATTTGATTAACCGATTTAATTTTAAATCGACCGTTTATTGCAGTAACTCGCACAGATGATCGAATTAGCTTCCGAAACCTGTTCCATTGTGTTCGGAACGTGGGATAAACCCTTGAAACGCCAGCCGGCACGCTTCGTTTGGAGTTCGGAAAATCCGGGATGAATAGTGTCGCGTATTTTTCTATAAAAGCCCCTCACTTTCTCTATTTTCCAAAAACCCTAGGGTTTCAGCCCTTAGCCGCCACTTTTAATTCAATGGCCAAAATTTTTTGAAACTTCTTCCTCATTTTCCTCTCAATCCATCAACAATTAGCAAAAGTCGTCAACTACAAAGTTGTAGAGGACGATGAGAGCTTCAAATCCATACGGAGATGATCAAAAACGGAGCAACGAATCAACGGGAAATCGAGCTCGAAGTCGCTGCGTTTTTCACGCAAATCGAGGTGATGTGGGGAGCCGAGTTCAACCACCTCCTGGCCATGGGTAGCTCTCGCGTAGGCGCTTATAACGTGGGTCTCCGATCAACTTCTCGTCGAGTGATGGTGGAGAAATCGTCGGTCAAAGGTTGGAAGGAATGGGTTGAGATTGTACGTGCTTTTCACGTTTTGGAGAAGATGGAAGGAAGGGCCCAGATCTGCAGTAGAGAAAATGGAGGGCTGAGATTGAAAGTAGGGTTTGAAAAAAATATGTATATATATTTATATATATATTTAAATTCGTGTAAACTTTAAAATAGCATAACTTTTTCATACGAGGTCCGATTGGAACGAAAATTTTTGCGTTGCGATCGTAATGACGAGAGCTTCGAAATGAAACTGGTTTGGATGGATTTGGAGACGGTGGAAATTTGGGCTAAAGTTGGGCGTCGTCCAGTTTCAGTTCCAAACCGGAACGTCTCGGCGACAACAGAAAATCAAAGTGAGTGTTTATACGCTCACAATTGACTAAAATAATTTTTGTTAGTTAAATTTATATTCTGAAGTGATATGAAATTTATTGGCTGTTGTTTGGTAGGTTTAATTATCATTTGTCTTGATATATGAATTAATTGATAGAATTTAAATTGACCGTTAAAATAAATTTAAATTTAAATTGGCAGTATATTACTCGATATTGATAATTATAAAACTGATGTGAATGTTATTGGCTTTATGGGTGATTGGTTGTGATGGATGCTATTGGTCGATATTGGTTGTTTATTTATTTTGATATATCATGCTATCATCATGTATATTGTTTATTGCATATAAACTGTAAACTGGATCATTTCGAATAAATTAAGAAATAGGTTGAAATGATATACCTATGACATCTATTTGGATTGAAATGATATATATCCATCCTTGAAAAAAAAATTGAAATAATTATCCACTTGGCCATAGGTTAGAAAATTATATACGGACACCGGGTTGGTTAAATTAAATGATTTTAAAAAGTTGTTTTGAAATTATTTAAATGAATTGATTTTAAGAATAAAATCCAATTTATGGAAATTGAAGTATTTTGAATTGAAGCTCGAGATGTTGGAATTTAAACTTGGTAAATGAAATTGTTTAATTATTCGAAGTTTAGATTTTTAAGAAAAAGATTGAAATACGACGTAAATATTCGAAAGTTGATTTGTTTTAAAAGATTGGACTTTTAATCGAACTCTGAATATTTCTAAGAAAATTTATATGAAATGATATTTCAAGTTTGAGTTTGGAATTGAAAATTAATTTGAAATTGAGATTTAATTAATTTGGAATTTAATTGAAATTCAAAGAAATTTGTGAATTGGACTAAATTGAAACTATTGAATTAAATTTGAAGATAAAATTGATTTGAATAGGATTTGAACTGAAATTGATTTGGAATGTAATACTTAAATGAATTCTTGAAATCCGAATGTTAATCTAAGTTTATTGAATTGGAATTGTTCCAGAAATTAAGTAAACTACTTAATACGGATGTTTAATTTGAAGTATATTCTAATTTGAATACGAAATGGTTTTAAAGCGAATCTTATATTCTTATATAAATATATGAGCTGTTTTGAAATGTGGAATATTTAAAGTTTCGAAATATATTGAAAGTGAAATTGTTTATTTTGTGGTTCAAATATGTATTTGAAATTGATAATTTGAAATGGTTTATTGAGAAGCTAAATCGAGTTGAAATTAATGATTTTGAAATCGAAATGAGATATTGAGGCGAAAATGATTTTGAAATCGAAATGAGATATTGAGGCGAAAAATGATTTTGAAACGGAATCTTACATCTTGAATAGATATGATGATATTTGAATGGATTTGATTTTGAAGCGAATATGATATTTTGATATCAATTATGAATCGATTTGAAATGTAAAAGAGCCACCGGTGTAATAATACGTAGTTATTAAAGAGACCGGGATCGGATATGGACATACTCTCTGTCGATACCGAAAACCACTTTAATAACTAATACACGCGGAGTGTTGATCCAGAATGAAGTGGATGGCCTTGGTGAATGCGTTGACTGAAGAAAGAGAACGATTTTGGATGACCCCTGACATGACTAAAACAGGAGCCCTGCCGGGCCATTGAGGTTCGCCACCTCTAGTGGACACACTTCTTCGTTACCATATCTATTACTTTTGTGATTCGATTTGGATGCACCCCTCGATTATGGGAGTGTTGTTTCGCGGTTTTGGGGTAGTAGCTGCTATGCCCAACATTAGTCCGGATGACGCAACTACCAGTATCCTAGTTGGTATCGCCTCATGTACCTTGTCATACTGATTATCCTATTCGCGACCACTATGATTTTGGTTTGTACCTTGAGTATATGGATTGCCCTCTGGTGACTTCCGGTTTTGGGGAAACTACGGTCTTGTATATGCTCTTGGGAATAAAAATGTGTTAAGGGTGGAATGGGCCATGGCTTAACGCTATTTTAATACTTTTACTTTAATATAGACATATTATAATAGCGTATTGTACTACATAGTAGATAGTTTAACGGATCCTTGAGAGATGGAAAATCCCGTAACATCTCTTAAGTTATTGCACTCACGTTGACACTGGATAGGAGATGTCAAACCCCGTAAACATCTCTGACGCCGTCACACTCATATTTCTTATTCGATTTGACTTACATGAGATATTTTAGTCCTGACTCGAGTGTTTTGTCTTTTCATTACGCTCGGGTCAGCCTGAGCATTTCAGATAAGGTTGAAGATCTATTCTGGAGGACGAAGACGAAGTTTGGTATTACATCATTTGTATTCTACTACTGTATTATTTTTCCACTTCATTGTTGTATTCTCTCTGATATGTATGTAACTCTGATTTATGATGTATAATAATAATAAAAAATATTTATTTAACAGCTTCATGAACTGTTATTTTATTATTATATCTTGTTCCTTCCGCTGCGAGATTCTGAGTTTGTTTCTGTTCTTTCTTTTCTTATTTAACCCCAATACCTATCTGTATTTTGGATTGTTTGAGTCGGCATGTGTGTATGTTTTGTCGACTTGAACGGTCGAAAATGCGGGTCGTTACAGTTGGTATCAGAGCTTTGGTTTAGATAAACCTTGGCTCTAGTGGGGAATAACTCATTGAAATAAAGGTAAACTATATGA
This sequence comes from Allium fistulosum, assembly GCA_030737815.1. Taxonomy (NCBI): domain Eukaryota; kingdom Viridiplantae; phylum Streptophyta; class Magnoliopsida; order Asparagales; family Amaryllidaceae; genus Allium; species Allium fistulosum. Next base: position 352,598,370 of record CM060903.1, on the reverse strand, counting down.
ATGAGTTGAGTGTATATGAGAGAGCGTATTTGTAATTTTGATATAAAAATGATTTTATATTGTGTTAATTTGTTCCGTTGAGTATTTATGAATTCTGGTTGTACTTGGGACGCCAAGGCTTCGATAGGAATTTCTAAACACTCGAATAGGACAGATTGACATAATATTGTTTTGGATTATATTCTATATATAAAAGACTTATCTTGAAAATTTATAAATTTTGATTGTATTGGTTGTTAGGAGATGATAATATTAGGTTATCATCGTCCATTGGTTGATTAGTCAATATTTCTAAACTATTGACTATTGAATGAAAAAAAAATGAAACTCTGTGAATATAGTTGATAATGAAATTAAATGAATATAATTTTGGATTTGAGAATTAAATTTCCGGTGTTTTGAAAATTTATTATCAAAAATTTGAAATGTATAATATAAGTATTATATGATAGTATATTCGATTAGAAATTGTTTTCAAAGGATTTTCAAATGAAGTAAGTGTTATACTCCCCTCTTGACACTAGAAAATGATTCCGGTGATGAGTGCACGCATCATCGACTTTATTTTCGAGAGTCCAAGTGGGGGAGATCACTTAATAGTTTTTCTAAACCCTGTTTTGATTAAATTTGAATTTTATTTTGTATTCTCTATAGTATGATTTGATATATAAATTATATAAATATATATTATTTCAAAACTTGATTTGAAATGAAACCGGGATTGGAATTCTTGAGTTCTTTAATAATTAATGATTTTTCTTTTAATGGTTGAAATGAATTAATACTTGAATCATTACGGAACTTCTGAATTGCGAAATGAGAAATGAACCTAAGAGCTAAGTGAAATATCAATTGAAGTAGAAATCCTTAGAATTAGGAAATTATGAATTTAAAATAAAATTGAAACTGTAAAACTCGCATAGTATTAAATTTCATTCTGTAGCATAGATATAACTTACCAAAATATTTAAGAAGTTCAAAAATGTTATATGAATTGTTAATTGGATAATATACAAGTATATGTTTGAATAATGAAATATGCATTTAATTAATGGTTTGCAAATATAAATAAAATTGTTAGTAAATAATTGGAATTTAAATTAACATTTAAAGGTGATTCACCATTATGTTAATATAAAATGGAAATACTATATGTGAATGTAAATGTGAAATTAAATTATAGTGAAATTTAAGTAATGACTTAAGAATTAATTAATTGAAAATTCAACTTTGAATGAAAAGAGGTTGTATGTTGTTTAACTACATTCTATTTGCATAACTATAACTTACCAAATACTTAAAAAGTTTAAAATGCTAATAAGGATAAGTAGAGGAATAATATACCAGTGTGAGAGTGAATAATGAAATGTGAAGATCTATTGATAGTTGTAAATATAAAAGAAATTTAAGTTGTAAAATGAATTAAATTTAAAATTAATGAAATATAAAATTTGTAAATGGAAACTAATTAAAGTTGAATATAACTAAATGTCAATAAACTTGGAAGTGTATGAAATAAAAAAAAATTTGACTTGGAAATGTATAATTGATTTAGTAGAATTCATTAGTGTAAATGGAATTGAATAAACGGAATAAAATTTTAAATAATTAAATTCAAATTTGAAGCAAAGTGAAATTAAATATAATTGAATTCAAATTAAATTGAAGCAAATTGACTTGAATTTAAATTATGAATGAAACAAACTTGAATAAATCAGAAACAAATCGAATAAAAACTTATTTCATAGATAAATAAGAAAATAAACGACTTTGTGTTTATGATTGTTTCTTTAGAAAATTTGAAGTTTGATGGTTTGTACTTTGAAATAATAAAAGCAAATTTTGAAAAATCCAAAATTGTTCAATATATGCTGGAACGAAAACAACCATAATTTTTAAATGGTTAAACGAAATTCTACGATATTAGACTTTTCGGAAATCTTAGAAACTGTAGCACGACTTTTGTTTAGACTGTCTTGAGAAATTTCTGCATTTACTTAATTAAAAAATTGAGTCTTCTCGCTGGCCTGTGTAAAAGGAAAGCAAAATCAGTAGCATATACTCTTTGTATTTTTGCCATAACTTTTTACTGGTGTATCGGATTTTGATGATCTTGCACTTTCTGGAAAGCTTAGAACTTAAGCTAAAACTTTTGTTTTAAGCATTTGGTGTTTTTCAGTCGTTTAGAAGGTCAAAAACGTGACCAAACGTCGCTGACCTGCGCAATTCATTGCCAGGCTGAGGCGTATCTATTTAGTAAAACAGTCGTAAATTTTGAACGGAAGGTCCGAATTCAATGATTTTGGACATTCTGGAAAGCCTGAAACGAATGAAACAACTTTTGTTTAGATTCCATTGTCAAATTTTATAGTTTAGGTGACCAAAAACTGATATTCGTTTGCTGTCCTGGAATTGGAATTTCAGTTTTGAAGCTAAACATGTTATATGTGTGTTGTTTATGATAAGTATATCGATCTATCTTTATATGCATGGTTCTAACTTGGTTATTAAGCATTTTAGTAGGTAGCAAAGGGGTTGTGCTTCGCTTGTGGAGCTCGCTTCTGCGCTTAATTCAAAATGTAAGTTACAATGCTAATAAACGCTAAATAAAAGGTATGTTCTCGGATTACAGTTTATGTTGTGGTATATTATTGTGTTCCCCATGTTTTGGGATGCCTCATTCTTGTAATGAGATGTATATCATGCAATTATTACCACTGTGAAATTTTTCGGTCCTAGCCGCGCAAAGGAAGTGCTGCCGAAATTTTTCAAAAATCCAGGAGTAAGAAAATTTTGAGATTTTAAAAAATCCTATAACTAAATTTTGCAAATAAGTAGAATATTTTGAATGAATTATATCTAAATGATGGTTTCCCCTTCTCCGTTCCTTTTCGAGGACGAAAAGTTTTAAGTGGGGGAGAATGTAACGACCCGTATTTTTAACACTTTAAAAATACGAATTAAAATGAAAATTTTGGATAAAAATCCGAAAGAAATAAAATTTTGTGTTGTTAAATGTGAATTACAAGTTAAAATACAAAACTGAATTCTGAAATAACTTATTTATAAATTAAATATGGATGTTAACTTGTAGTGAATGTAAATAATGAATTGAATTTGATTGTAAACAACGAAATAAATAAAATGTTACATTTAATATTGAAGTTATAATATGGAAATCAACGTAAATGAATGTAATTTAATATTACTGTGAATTTAAATAAGATGATAGCTGAAGAAAATGAAAGTAAATGAATTATAAACTATTGATAATAATGTATAAGTAAAAGGTTGATTCAATAATGAAAGTGTAAATCGAAATAAAAGAATTCATTTGGAATTAAATAACTTGAATTTGAATTACAATATAATTGAACGTGGAATCTAATATAATCTTTTATATTGGATTTATAATGGAAAATTGCATTGTAAAAGATTGTTAATTACTGTGAAATTAAAAATGGGATTTGTGAACAATTATAATTTGATTTAAAAGTTAATAATTTAAAATTGGGAATTTTATATTGAAATTAAACAGTCGAATAATTTATTTTTTGAATATTGGATTTAATTAGACAATTAAATCGATAATTTAATAAGTTAAATTTCAGAAATAATTGAAAATTGAGTTGAATATGATTGAAAATGATTTGTAAAATTTTATCTTATCATATTGGAGTTATAGTAATGTTATAGAACTTTTAAAATTGAATTTAAAGTTAATTTGTGAAAATTGAATATTTTAATATTTAATTATCGACTGAAAAAGCCATTTTTTGAACAGTCTCAGAATTGAACGAAACTTGTTCCATTGGATCCGTAATAGTTTGTTATTGTCGGATTTCAATTTTCGTACCAATCGGAGTTATCGTTTGACCGTGGCAGCTCGAAACGCATCAAATTGTTTTTAATATTAATTCGGCGAGAGAAAATAGTCATTTTTCAAAAAGTCACGGATTTCGGCGAAACCGGTTTCATCAGATCCGTAATATCATATTATTATAGGGTTTCAAATTTCGTGTCAATCGGATTTACCGTTTGTCCGGGGCGAGCCCAAACGCACAGAAATTTGATTAACCGATTTAATTTTAAATCGACCGTTTATTGCCGTAACTCGCACAGATGATCGAATTAGCTTCCGAAACCTATTCCATTGTGTTCGGAACGCGGGATAAACCCTAGAAACGCCAGCCGGCACGCTTCGTTTGGAGTTCGGAAAATCCGGGATGAATACTGTCGCGTATTTTTCTATAAAAGCCCCTCACTTTCTCTATTTTCCAAAAACCCTAGGGTTTCAGCCTTAGCCGCCACTTTTAATTCAATGGCCAGAAAATTTTGAAACTTCTTCCTCATTTTCCTCTCAATCCATCAACAATTAGCAAAAGTCGTCAACTACAAAGTTGTAGAGGACGATGAGAGCTTCAAATCCATACGGAGATGATCAAAAACGGAGCAACGAATCAACGGGAAATCGAGCTCGAAGTCGCTGCGTTTTTCACGCAAATCGAGGTGATGGGGGGAGCCGAGTTCAACCACCTCCTGGCCATGGGTAGCTCTTGCGTAGGCGCTTCTAACGTGGGTCTCCGATCAACTTCTCGTCGAGTGATGGTGGAGAAATCGTCGGTCAAAGGTTGGAAGGAATGGGTTGAGATTGTACGTGCTTTTCACGTTTTGGAGAAGATGGAAGGAAGGGCCCAGATCTGCAGTAGAGAAAATGGAGGGCTGAGATTGAAAGTAGGGTTTGAAAAAAATATCTATATATATTTATATATATATTTAAATTCGTGTAAACTTTAAAATAGCATAACTTTTTCATATGAGGTCCGATTGGAACGAAACTTTTTGCGTTGCGATCGTAATGACGAGAGCTTAGAAATGAAACTGGTTTGGATGGATTTGGAGATGGTGGAAATTTGGGCTAAAGTTGGGCGTCGTCCAGTTTCAGTTCCAAACCGGAACGTCTCGGCGACAACAGAAAATCAAAGTGAGTGTTTATACGCTCACAATTGACTAAAATAATTTTTGTTAGTTAAATTTATATTCTGAAGTGATATGAAATTTATTGGTTGTTGTTTGGTAGGTTTAATTATCATTTGTCTTGATATATGAATTAATTGATAGAATTTAAATTGACCGTTAAAATAAATTTAAATTTAAATTGGCAGTATATTACTCGATATTGATAATTATAAAACTGATGTGAATGTTATTGGCTTTATGGGTGATTGGTTGTGATGGATGCTATTGGTCGATATTGGTTGTTTATTTATTTTGATATATCATGCTATCATCATGTATATTGTTTATTGCATATAAACTGTAAACTGAATCATTTCGAATAAATTAAGAAATAGGTTGAAATGATATACCTATGACATCTATTTGGATTGAAATGATATATATCCATCCTTGAAAAAAAAATTGAAATAATTATCCACTTGGCCATAGGTTAGAAAATTATATACGGACACCGGGTTGGTTAAATTAAATGATTTTAAAAAGTTGTTTTGAAATTATTTAAATGAATTGATTTTAAGAATAAAATCCAATTTATGGAAATTGAAGTATTTTGAATTTGAAGCTCGAGATGTTGGAATTTAAACTTGGTAAATGAAATTGTTTAATTATTCGAAGTTTAGATTTTTAAGAAAAAGATTGAAATACGACGTAAATATTCGAAAGTTGATTTGTTTTAAAAGATTGGACTTTTAATCGAACTCTGAATATTTCTAAGAAAATTTATATGAAATGATATTTCAAGTTTGAGTTTGGAATTGAAAATTAATTTGAAATTGAGATTTAATTAATTTGGAATTTAATTGAAATTCAAAGAAATTTGTGAATTGGACTAAATTGAAACTATTGAATTAAATTTGAAGATAAAATTGATTTGAATAGGATTTGAACTGAAATTGATTTGGAATGTAATACTTAAATGAATTCTTGAAATCCGAATGTTAATCTAAGTTTATTTAATTGGAATTGTTCCAGAAATTAAGTAAACTACTTAATACGGATGTTTAATTTGAAGTATATTCTAATTTGAATACGAAATGGTTTTAAAGCGAATCTTATATTCTTATATAAATATATGAGCTGTTTTGAAATGTGGAATATTTAAAGTTTCGAAATATATTGAAAGTGAAATTGTTTCTTTTGTGGTTCAAATATGTATTTGAAATTGATAATTTGAAATGGTTTATTGAGAAGCTAAATCGAGTTGAAATTAATGATTTTGAAATCGAAATGAGATATTGAGGCGAAAATGATTTGAAATCGAAATGAGATATTGAGGCGAAAAATGATTTTGAAACGGAATCTTACATCTTGAATAGATATGATGATATTTGAATGGATTTGATTTTGAAGCGAATATGATATTTTGATATCAATTATGAATCGATTTGAAATGTAAAAGAGCCACCGGTGTAATAATACGTAGTTATTAAAGAGACCGGGATCAGATATGGACATACTCTCTGTCGATACCGAAAACCACTTTAATAACTAATACACGCGGAGTGTTGATCCAGAATGAAGTGGATGGCTTTGGTGAACGCGTTGACTGAAGAAAGAGAACGATTTTGGATGACCCCTGACATGACTAAAACAGGAGCCCTGCCGGGCCATTGAGGTTCGCCACCTCTAGTGGACACACTTCTTCGTTACCATATCTATTACTTTTGTGATTCGATTTGGGTGCACCCCTCGATTATGGGAGTGTTGTTTCACGGTGTTGGGGTAGTAGCTGCTATGCCCAACATTAGTCCGGATGACGCAACTACTAGTATCCTAGTTGGTATCGCCTCATGTACCTTGTCATACTGATTATCCTATTCGCGACCACTACGATTTTGGTTTGTACCTTGAGTATATGGATTGCCCTCTGGTGACTTCCGGTTTTGGGGAAACTACGGTCTTGTATATGCTCTTGGGAATAAAAATGTGTTAAGGGTGGAATGGGCCATGGCTTAACGCTATTTTAATACTTTTACTTTAATATAGACATATTATAATAGCGTATTGTACTACATAGTAGATAGTTTAACGGATCCTTGAGAGATGGAAAATCCCGTAACATCTCTTAAGTTATTGCACTCACGTTGACACTGGATAGGAGATGTCAAACCCCGTAAACATCTCTGACGCCGTCACACTCATATTTCTTATTCGATTTGACTTACATGAGATATTTTAGTCCTGACTCGAGTGTTTTGTCTTTTCATTATGCTCGGGTCAGCCTGAGCATTTCAGATAAGGTTGAAGATCTATTCTGGAGGACGAAGACGGAGTTTGGTATTACATCATTTGTATTCTACTACTGTATTATTTTTCCACTTCATTGTTGTATTCTCTCTGATATGTATGTAACTCTGATTTATGATGTATAATAATAATCAAAAATATTTATTTAACAGCTTCATGAACTGTTATTTTATTATTATATCTTGTTCCTTCCACTGCGAGATTCTGAGTTTGTTTCTGTTCTTTCTTTTCTTATTTAACCCCAATAACTATCTGTATTTTGGATTGTTTGAGTCGGCATGTGTGTATGTTTTGTCGACTTGAACGGTCGAAAATGCGGGTCGTTACATAGATCATATTTCTCAACCTTTTAACTCTACAACTCGGATTTGAAAAGATCTACTGGAAGCTTTCTACCATGGCCCCATCAAGAAGAGATCATTCTGCCAACTCCAGAGCTACTACTGAAGCTGAGAATCAGAATCCTCGGCAAGGGGATGGAGTTGTCTAACCTACTCAAACAGAGATCCAGACTCCAACCGACAGCGTGGCTAGAATGGAGATGGATATGATGATGAAGTTGATGGAAGATAGATTCCAGGCTAGTCAACAGTAGGTGAATCTAATGATGCAGTAGAACTTGAAGCTGTTGAATGGGTGAAGTCAAAACAGTCGTAGAAAGAGTAGAAGGGACTCTATGTTGATTCATGAGTTTTGATTCATGACACAAGCTTCAGAGATCATACGACGAATTACAAAGAGAATACTATACGAAAGCGACAAAAAGAGAATAAACGTATATTATGCACTACAAAGAAGACAAGACTACAATCCAGAAATTAGTATGAATATTTTATTTTATTGAGTCTTAGAATATTGTTAAAATCATTCCTCAAGTAGTCACACACACACAAAAATTGATTTATATTGATATATACATAAATTAGTGTGTACTGTGCAATTGACTACAGGTCGGCTGATCGACCAGAAACCTCGATCGACCGACTCTGTGTCAAATGCACAGATATACATTTTTCTATGTACGGGTTTGAAACTCAGCTGACCGACCAGAAACCTCGGTCAACCGACCTGAACATAACGGCTAGTTTTCTGAAGAGTTGCGATTGTTCATGAAGAGGAATGTCCTTCAATCCAAGAGATACGGACACAACTTTTGATTGAAACTCTTCATGAAAGATTGTAACTATTCTACAACTATATAAACATGTTCAATTCACTTCTACAACAACAAATTCATGTTTTAATTATGAAATCTATTCTCTATTATTCTCTGCAAATAAAAAGCATTCATTCTCATTCAATATCACTAGAATCCTTGAATTAATTCATATACTTCGATTCTACGTGATTATCTTCCTTCTAAATCTTCACACACATACATACTCTTGAGGATTTGATTATAGGAAAGTTGTACTATCAAAAGACAATCAGTGTTATTCAGAACACATTCGTCAACAAACTATTTGTATTAAGTTGAAGTCCTCTTCGGCTGTTGAGGCGGAAAATTCCTGTTCGGCTGCTCAGGTGTCGTATACCTATTCCTCCGGGTTAAGTGAGGGGTTTAGTTTAAATCCAGAGGGTATTCTGGGACTGGACGTAGAACGGGAAGTTCGAACCAGTATAAAAAATCCTGGTGTCATTTTACAATACTGCTTTTATATTCCGCACTATTTATAGTATTAATATCATCTCTATACTCTGTATTATCATATATCCATATTACACGGTCCATAGCGCACTTTCATTTGGTATCAGAGCCTGGTATTCTATCGATCGTCTCAACATCATAGAATAATGGCTAGAAAAAGATCCGGTCGAAGTACACCAAGCAAAAAGCCTGAAACTATTAGAGCAACGACCAATGAGGACTGTAAAAGGTACTTTCTGATTTACAAATTTCAGTAAAAGATAATAATGAATTAGTTAGTATAAGCAATAATATTTCAAAGCTTAATTTTATCATTTTAGAAAAGATGAAATCTGTTGAACTTGAAAATGAGAAATTGAAAAACGAGAAGTTAAAATTAGAAAATCAACTTGGTGATTTAAAGAATAATTTTATAACTCTTACAGATTTTCTAGATAAACAAAACACCATATTTGAAAACGAGAGAGAAAAATTTTCAAAAGAAAATTTTGATTTGAAAAGACAAAATGATTTATTACAATCCTCTTTAGATAATTTAGAATCTCAAAATTTCCTTCTCAAAAATGAGAACGGTACGTTAAAAAATGAGAATTCTGAATTAAATGAGAAAATGGATATTTTAAATAATAGTAATATTTCTTTTGAAAATAATAAGTGTGACTTTAAAGCTAAATTTGATAAACTCAACACTGAAGTCACAAAATTTAATAAAGGTCAAAATGATTTAAACATGATTTTATCTAGTTCTAGACCTTTACATAATAAAAATAGTTTAGGATATAATCATAGAAATAGCACTAGATACGCTTTTATGTATAATAAAAATGTTAGTGCTACTACTAAATTTCGAGTAAAGTCGAAATCAAATTTTTATCGAAATTCAAAAACTGCTATGACCAATAATGTTTATAATTTCTCTAGAAGTACAAAATCATTAACGAGAAATATGAATAAAAATTATCTAAGTATTTGGGTTCCTGTTAATTGGAAAAATAGAGAAAAATGCATTAATAATTATTTTGATATGGTAATCAATAATGAAAATTATATTTATAAAGGTACAACCACACCCAAATGGGTATGGTTTCCTAAAAATTAGGAAATTATAAGAATCTTGGGTATCGCATGCTTTAAATGTTCATTGTTTTCTGATACCTTACAAGTAGTAATTATTTTGTTCTATATTGTTAACACTTGTGTGAAATATAATATTTGTTATCATATAAACTCTCCTTTTCGTCAATGACAAAGGGGAGAAAGATATTGCTCTAACACAATTTTCAGAAATAAACAATGCAAGCACAGATTAAGGGGGAGAAAAGTAAGTGTTACCTTAAAACTCTTATTTGTGATGATGCAATGTATGAATGCTTGTTTCTTTTATTGCTATGTTTTGAATATCTATACATGCATCATATTTTTTTACAACTTGCTATTTCATAATTTCAAGTATTCTGTTTTTTTTAACAATATGTCTATTTTTAGATGTTGTGTAGTAAGTAAACATCATCAATATTCCTATTTGGTTTGAGTATGTAATATTTAAACTCGATGTTTTCTTACTTGTGTTACATGTTCCATATTTTTTCATTATTACATCTAATAAGTATTCCTTTTTGTCGATGACAAAGGGGGAGAAATATATGAAAGCTAACAAGTTTTTTGCAGAAAAGTCGCCATATATTCAGGGGAGAATTATAATATATACTACTTCGTCACATAAGTATTGTCATCAATCAAAAAGGGGGAGAATGTTGATTCATGAGTTTTGATTCATGACACAAGCTTCAGAGATCATACGACGAATTACAAAGAGAATACTATACGAAAGCGACAAAAAAAGAATAAACGTATATTATGCACTACAAAGAAGACAAGACTACAATCCAAAGATTAGTATGAATATTTTATTTTATTGAGTCTTAGAATATTGTTAAAATCATTCCTCAAGTAGTCACACACACACAAAAATTGATTTATATTGATATATACATAAATTAGTGTGTACTGTGCAATTGACTACAGGTCGGCTGACCGACCAGAAACCTTGGTCGACCGACTCTGTGTCAAATGCACAGATATACATTTTTTCTATGTACGGGTTTGAAACTCAGCTGACCGACCAGAAACCTCGGTCAACCGACCTGAACATAACGGCTAGTTTTCTGAAGAGTTGCGATTGTTCATGAAGAGGAATGTCCTTCAATCCAAGAGATACGGACACAACTTTTGATTGAAACTCTTCATGAAAGATTGTAACTATTCTACAACTATATAAACATGTTCAATTCACTTCTACAACAACAAAATCATGTTTTAATTCTGAAATCTATTCTCTATTATTCTCTGCAAATAAAAAGCATTCATTCTCATTCAATATCACTAGAATCCTTGAATTAATTCATATACTTCGATTCTACGTGATTATCTTCCTTCTAAATCTTCACACACATACATACTCTTGAGGATTTGATTATAGGAAAGTTGTACTATCAAAAGACAATCAGTGTTATTTAGAACACATTCGTCAACAAACTATTTGTATTAAGTTGAAGTCCTCTTCGGCTGTTGAGGCGGAAAATTCCTGTTCGGCTGCTCAGGTGTCGTATACCTATTCCTCCGGGTTAAGTGAGGGGTTTAGTTTAAATCCAGAGGGTATTCTGGGACTGGACGTAGAACGGGAAGTTCGAACCAGTATACAAAGTCCTGGTGTCATTTTACAATACTGCTTTTATATTCCGCACTATTTATAGTATTAATATCATCTCTATACTCTGTATTATCATATATCCATATTACACGGTCCATAGCGCACTTTCACTCTAGTTCTTTATCTGAAAGTTCTTCCTCATCTGAGCAGAGACGGAGGGATAGGAAGTAGAAGAGGACTCGGAACGCTGCTGGAACATCGTACCAAGGAAGAGGACAAGCCCTAGGCTTGAGTTGGGGATCGATATCGACCCAAAGTTAGGGTACCGACCCCTCAAATAGTGGGTCCAGATCCCATCCTTTGGAAGGTGGCATGGACTTGACCTCAAGACATGCTGCTAGTGGTTAGAATCTAGAGAAACATGCTACTGCTGATGATATTGCTCATACGGATCGAACAGGGGGGACTGTTGGATACTGGATCACCTAGAGGATGGAGAACCTTGGTATCGAGTGCTAAACTGAGAGCGTTCGCCAGATCGAACCTGTTAAAACCTTGTATTTTGATGTTTTGATCATGACAACTATATAAGTAAATATTATGTGAACTAACCATATTTGCAGGAGAAGATGCTATTCTACTCGACAATAGATTGTAAACCAAGAAATCAGAGAGAAGTTTCAATATTATTAATGGTTTGTCTATAGTCTAGTCTAGTAGTAGATTATTGCTAAAATCTCTCCTAGGTGTATATGCACACATAAAAGTATCTAAAATTGTTTTCGAATCGTATACACAGAAGTACTTTCATTTACATCAAGTTCACGTTCACAAATTTTCAAAAGAACTCTTCATTACGGCAGAAACAATGCATTCAGTCGACTGAATCAGGGAGTTCAGTCGACTGGATACCTATGCACATGCATAGTACATTTGAAGGTTCAGTCGATTGAACTACCCTATTCAGTCGACTGAATTTGAAGTTTTATGTACTATTATCTTTTTAATTTGAAATTTTTTAAATTTCAGTAGACTGAAATATATTTTTCAATCGACTGAAAATGCATAACGGCTATTTTTTGAACGGTCACTTCCATTCAACAAACAGAAACAACCCTTGATTCAAGAATTGTTTCCATATCTTTTGACCGTAACTTTTCACGAAGAATTGCAACATTTAAACTCTATATATATATATATATATACTTAAATTCATTTATTTTAATCACCTAATTTCTGATTCTATTCTCATATACTTATTATCTAATCATTCTGCCATTTGCACTCAAGTTCTCATTCTAATCACTTGCTCATTCAAGCACAAATTCATTTTTGATTAAATTAACTTCCAATCTTCACGAACTAAAATATATACCATAAAGGAGAGGACCATAGGACGGGTGTACTCTAAAGACTTATCCGTGCTATTAAAAGAGCACTATCAGTCCAGAAAATTCTCTGTATTATTGAAGTCCTGTTTGGTTGCTCAGGCGGTAGAAGTCCTATTCGGTTGTCTACACGGTAGAAGTCTTGTTTAGTTGCTCAAGTGGTGTAATACCTATTCCCCCGGGTTAATAGAGGGTTGATAGTTAAATTCCAGAAGGATTCTGGAACTGGACGTAGAACGGGAGTTCGAACCAGTATAAAAATCCCTGGTGTCATTTACTTTACTACTTACTTTTTATATTCATATTCCACACTAGTAGATAACTTAGTTAATATTCCATATTACGATCCTTAGCATCACTTTCATTTGGTATCAGAGCAAGACCATCATATAACCATAACACAGTTATTTGATATTCAGTTAATATGGAAAATAACGCTAACACGAGTTTTGTTAAAGGTCAATCCACTGCGTGACCACCACTTTTTAACGGTTTGAATTACAATTATTGGTCAACTCGAATGAGAATATTTATGCAAGCAAATGGATGAGATACTTGGAATATTACTCAAAGTGAATACACAATACCTACTACACCATTTGCAGAATGGTCATATACACAAAATTTAGATGCTACATCGAATGCAAAAGCCATGAATATGTTATTTTGTGCCTTAGATAAAAATGAATTTAATAGAGTTAACATGTGTACAACTGCTTATGAAATTTGGAGAACTCTTAAAGTCACACATGAAGGAACTAACAAAGTTAAGCAAAGGAAGATTTCTATGCTCAAAAATCAGTTCTAAAATTTCAGAATGAGACCAGATGAAACTATAAATGACATGTATTCTAGATTCCAAGACATACATCATTCACTATTAGCACTAGGAGAAATTTTTTCAGATTTTGATATTGTCTTAAAAATTCTAAACTCTTTAATGGATGAATGAGAATGAAAAGTCTTGGCTATTGAAGAAGTTAAAGACATTTATACCATCAAACCTGAAAAGTTAATTGGAAATCTCATGTCATATGAAGTTAATTTGTAGGCAAAACGAGACCAAGCCCAAGATAAAAATAATATTGCTTTCAAAGTTGAACAAGAAGATTCTGATTCAGGTGAAGATGACATGGCATTGATTGCAAAGAATTTCAAAAGGTTTTTAAAATATAGAAAGAACAAGAAGTTTGGAAACAACAGGAGAGACAATTCCAATAAACCGCCAGTTTCGAATCTCGAATGTTATGAATGTCATAAGAAGGGTCACATGAAGAAAGACTATCCAGATAGAAAGAAAGACATATTCAAGAATAAGGACAAGTACAAAAAGAAGCAAGCATTCTCTATTACATGGGATGATTCAGAATCATCTGCATCATCGGATAGTGACACAAACAGTGATTTTGAACAAGCCAACGTCTGTTTTATGGCTTCGACTAACGATGTAAGTGATTTAACTTTTGATGATTTAATTGATATATATTCAGAGCTATTAGATAAACTCAAAGAAGTTAAAAGAAAGTATAAAGATGCACTAGAAAAATTAAACAGAACTGAAATAGAAGTTGATATGCTAAGGGATGAAAAGAAATTCCTAGAAGAAGAACTTGTTAATACACAAGAATCTTTGTCTATCATTTCTTCTCAACTCACTATGCTATCAAATGAAGTAGAAGTGTAAAAAGAAAGGAATATGACATTAGCTTTAGAATATCACGATTTAAAATCAAATGTCAAAATTTTTGAATTAAAAAATACCAATCTTAAAACTGAGTTAGAGACTATCAATAAAAATGTATCTAACTTTAATAAAGGAAGAGAAAATCTTTCTAAAATTATATGTAATTCTCAAACTACTACTAATAAGAATGGATTAGGATATAAAAATTCTTCAAAGACTAGTTCAAAGAAGAATAATATATCATATAAAAATTTCAATTTACATAAAAATTTTGTAAAAGCAAAACCAAAACCAAAGGTTTTCACTGAAAAGAAAGATATTGGCAACACAAATACTATAAAAATTTGGGTACCAAAAACTAATAACAATTTAATCAGGATAAGTATATTAAATCTTTTATAAATTCAGTTCATAAAAATAAAGATTTTACTTATAAAGGGAATTCTAAACCCTCTTAGGTTTGGCTTCCTAAGATCTAACTCTTAGGACCCTAATAAAAAGTGGGTACCAACGCCATTCCTATATTTTTTGTAGGTACCAACTAAGAAAAGAGGAAAGTGGATACTTGACAGTGGTTGCTCAAAACATATGACAGGAAATAAAGATATGCTGACCAAGATTATCTACTCAGATGGAGGATCTATCACATTTGGAGATAATTCCTAATTCCAAAGGCTATATCATCGGCAAAGGCGATGTGAGCAATGACGGTACATCTAACTTACCTCTTATTACAAATGTTTTACTTGTTAAGAATTTAAAACATAATTTATTAGTATAAGTCAACTTTGTGATAAAGGTTTTAATATTACTTTTTCAGAAAATAAATGCAACATATTTGATCAAAATAATAATCTTATATTTGAAGGAACCGGAGAAAGAAATATTTACATATTAAATATGAAAGTTAATCATAATACAAATATGTGTCTAGTAGCCAAAGAGAATGACCCTTGGTTACGGCACAAAAGAATTTTTTCATATAAATTTTAAAGCAATAATTATCTAAAAATAATTTAGTTAAAGGATTGTCATAAATGAATTTCAAAGTAAAAAGTATTTGTGATGCTTGTCAATTAGGAAAATTAACAAAATCTTCTTTTAAATCAAAGAAATTTATTTCTACATTACAACCACTTGAACTATTACATTTGGACCTTTTTGGACCAACTTGAGTTCAGTCCATAAGCCATAATAGATATGTTTTTGTAATAGTAGATGATTTTCAAGATTTACTTGGACAATATTTTTGAAAATAAAAGTGATACTTTTGAAAATTTTAAAATATTTTCTACAAGAATCCAAAATATTAAAGATTTAAAAATTAAAAACATTCGGAGCGATCATGGTGGCGAATTAAAAAATGAATCTTTTGAAAATTATTGCAATAAAAAAGGAATTATTCACAATTTTTCATTTCCTAGAACTCCGCAACAAAAAGGAGTTGTAGAAAGAAAAAATAGAACACTTCAAGAATGTACTAGAACTTTATTAAATGGAAGTACTTTACCAAAACATTTTTGGGCAGAAGTTGTAGCAACTGCTTGTTATGTTTTAAATAGAGTTTCCATTAGACCATTAACAAAACATACCCCATATAAACTTTTTAATGGAAGAAAACCCAACATATCATATTTTAAAGTTTTTGGTTCAAAATGTTTCATATTAAATACAAACTTGTTAAATTCGATCCAAAATCTGGTGAAGGAATAGTCATTGGATATTCGGAACGAAGCAAAGCTTACAAAATTTATAATAAAAGAACTAAAATTATCGAAGAAACACTTCATGTGTCATTCGTTGAAAATTTCAAATTTAATCATAAAATTGAAGATGAAGAAATTATTTATAAATTAAATAACTCAGATGATGATTTTGAAAATATTGAAAAAATATAGACAACGATAATAATGAAATAAGAACCCCACCAAGACTTCGAAGAAATCATTCTTTTGAAAATATCATTGAGGAAATAAATACTAACGTAAGGACATGAAATCAACTAAATCAAATGGGTCACGTAGCTTTTCTTTTAAATATTGAACCCAAAAATGCTAAAGAAGCCTCAACTGATGATTACTGGATTATAGCTATGCAAGAAGAATTAAATCAATTTGAACGTAATGATGTTTTGGACTTAGTTCCTAGACCAAGTAATCAAGCTATTATCCGTACAAAATGGGTTTACAAAAATAAAGTCAATGAGCAAGGAAATATTATTCAAAATAAAGCTAGGCTAGTTGCTTAAGGTTATAATCAAGAAGAAGGAATAGACTATGATGAAACATTTGCCTATAGCTCGTCTAGAAGCTATACGTATTTTGTTAGTTTATGCGTGTTTTAATAATTTTATACTATATCAAATGGATGTATAAAGTGCTTTTTTAAATGGTTTTATAAAGGAAAATGTATATGTAGAACAACCACTTTATTTACTTATTAAAAATATCCAGATCATGTCTTTAAATTGAAAAAGGCTTTATACGGTTTAAAACAAGTACCTCGTGCTTTGTATGACCATCTTAAAAATTATTTAATTTCTTTTGGTTTTAAAATTGGAAATGTAGATCAAACTTTATTTATAAAACAAGATAAAAATGATATTTTAATAAATCAAATATACGTAGATGACATTATTTTTGGTTCTACAAACGAAAAATTATGTCAAGAATTTTCAGATATTATGACAAGGGAATTTGAGATGTCTCACATAGGAGAACTTTCATATTTTCTTGGTTTACAAATTAAACAATTAAATAATGGAATTTTTATTAATTAAGAAAAATATTGTAATAATCTCATAAAACAATTTGGTATGGAAAACACTTATGCTAAACCAACTCTTATGAGTACTACGGTACATCTCGATAGAGATGAAAATGGCAAAAGTGTTGACCAAAAACTATATCATGATATGATTGGTTCATTACTATATTTAACTGCTAGTCGACCATATATAATGATGAGTGTATGCTTTTTGTGCACGATTTCAAGCAATTCCCAAAGAATCACATTTGCGGGCAGTGAAGCGAATTTTGCGATACTTGCAAGACTAAAGACTACAATCTCTTTTATCCTAAAGAAAATCCTTTTGAATTAATATCATATAGTGATGCTGAATTTGGAGGATGTCGAACGGATCGAAAGAGTACTAGTGGTACTTGTCTTTTTATTGGACGATATTTAGCATCTTGGTTTAGTAAGAAACAATCTGCCGCTTTGGCATGTGCTCAAGTAATCTACATGCAATAAACACTATAAGGTTTTGGAATAAACCTTTCTAAATCAACAATTTTTTGTGATAATACAAGTGCAATAAACTTATCAAAAAATCCAATAAATCATTCTAGAACTAAACACATTGATATTAGACATCATTTTCTTCGAGATAATATAGAAAAAGGAAATATATCATTAGATTTTGTACCTTTAGAAAATCGGATAGCTGATATATTTCCTAAACCATTAAATGAAAATATTTTTATTAAATTACGCTAAGAATTAGGTGTTATATCATTGCATGATTTATAATTAAAAAAAAATTAACATAAAATTTTGTTTGGAAATTTACAAAGTAAAACTTTTACAAAAATAAAAAAATGAAGCTACTGGTACTCGATCTCAGGTCTGTAGTGAGGAAGTTGTATGTTATTCCAGTGTGTTATGATGTTTCTTGTTTTAACAACATACTTCACCTCAAAATACTTCCCTAGCCATTATTTCTCAAATTTCCTACCTCTTTTTTTTCTTGGTTAAGGTTTTTCAATTGTTCTACACCTCATCTTACATAAACCTGAAAATAGTGTTTAAAAACTGTATATAAAGGTTTCATTTCTCATATATCATCTCACCTTTTTTAATTATCTCTCGAAATTCTAAACTTTTAGCTCAACAATTTTCCACTCGTGCACAATCTCCACAGTGTCTTCTCAAGAAGGATCTAACCAATCGTCTATAGTTTTCAGCAGTCCAACCTCTAAATCATCACACAATTCCAACAACTCAACTCTGTGTATATCCCAGTCAAGATTACAACATCCTCAAAACATCACACTGGGTATATGCCTCAAGGGAAAAGAGCTAAACATACCATAGATTTTAGCTCTCCATCCACTAAAGAAAAGATTGATGATATACACCATTATCAACGACAAACTTCAGAACTACAACGTGAAATGTACTACGAGCAAAAAGTGAATGCTAAATGCTTGAGCTTCCTAGAACAATTCGCTTTGAAGATTTGTGGATCATCCTCAAAGCAATGCGTGCATCAACCATAATCGCAACGTCCTCAATTGCCACCAAACTCTTGGGAACGAAGCCCTCATCGTCCTCAGGTGTCACCAAACTCCTAGGAACGTAGTAATGTATGCTCACCTATCTGTCCATTACAAGAAATTACAAAGGTTAAACCGCATTCGGATGATTCAAAATCTTCCAAAAATTAAGCCTTCTTGTATACTGTTTTATATTAAAAATGTGTATGTTGTATGTTTTTCTACTTAATAAGAATATATTTTTGTTTTACAATAGATTAAAATAGAAAAACTAATAAGTGTGTGTGTGTGTATTAATTAGTTCGGTTAAAGAAAAACCTTAAATAAAGCTACGTGCACAAATATACACAGTTTCAGTCGACTAAACCTGGAAACACAGTCGACTGAATATTCATATGAATTTTTTTACTTCAGATTCAGTCGACTGAATCAATCATATTAGTCGACTGAAATCACATGTTTTTCAACTATAAACACCCGGCCAAAATTTTCCTGCATATTAGTCGACTGACCTATGATTTCAATCGACTTAATCTTCATTTATAGTTGAATTTGGTTTGGCAACCAGTCGACTGACCTTATAAAAACAGTCGACTGAATTGACCATTTTTACACTAGAAAGATGCGGGTTTGAATTTCCTGCATATCAATCGACTGCTATCTTCATTCCAGTCGACTGATTCGTATAAATTTTGTTTTTTTAAAACCTGCCTACACACTTCCCCCAACACCTTTTCACCAACCCTATATAACTATCTCTTCTTTTTATTAGGTCCTTACTTCTTTCAGTAAACAAAACCTAAGCCTCCATTTTTCAAATCAATCTTTTTACCACCAAATCCAATTAATTCAATAGCCTCCAGAAGCAAAAGAGCACGTGAATACTCTGCATGGCCTTCGGAAAGTCAAATCCAATCTTGGCTCCATAATGAAACCGCAGTCACAAGATTCAATACTATGAAAAGCTTCAGAATTTTCGATGGCTCCTTTGTGAAGTTCCCTGATTTCAACGACTATGCCATTCGTGAGATTACTGAAGCTAGTAGGATCGATAGCTTAAATGGGTATGACGCCAACAATGTTAAGATTTATCCCTTTCTCATTAAATCATTCTTTGCAAATATGAACTAGGATCACCAAGATCCAAGAAATACAGATGATTGTATATGGACGTTAGTTTGCGGCATCAGGATCTACCTTCCACTTCAACGACTTTGTCATACCCTTCATTGTCCATCCGAAGGTTTAGATATTGACGATGTAGAAGTCGATATGTATAATCGAGATGAGGTCTCCCACCAATTTCTATTTGACGACTTGACAATTCTCAAATCTGTAGCCTTACGACCAAAAGCACGTATTCTACATCACGCTCTTATTCGATCTCTTCAACCTCGTATCGGGAGTTACGAGAAGGTTTACAAGAGAGACTTTCAAGCTCTCTATGCAATTTACTCTTCTCAATGGGTAAATTGGGCTAAAGTCATCTTGGATGAGTTGCTCACCGTTAATCATAAGCGGAGCTATAAGACCATTTTCTACGGAGCTTATATAACGCATATTCTTATGAATTTTGGAGTCACCTTACCCGATGCCGACTTCATTACTATTCGCAAACTTAATTCCAAAACTTTAAGTCTTATGAACCTTCCCAAATGCCCACAGCCTCAAGAAACCATAAGTTTTCGACATTAGGCGGCCAATAGAGATCAAGGGATTCCACAACCCCGAGACACGCACATTGCCTCTTCCTTAACACAACCTCCCTAGCAAATGGAAGAAGAAGAAGTCGACGAAATCCAAGAGCTTCATGGTGATTTCAATCTGAAGAAAGCACTTATCACACTCTCCCGCAACCAAAGCAAGCTCGGACGACAATTGGTCACCGTCGAAAAGAATGTTGTCAAGACCAATAAGAAGCTTGATTCCATCAAAGGCTTCATAAACAAGATATGGGAGAAGTTATCATGTACCGGCTCTACTTCTACAGGTATTGTCAAGAATCCCACTCCCTTCACATGGTCTACGTCCGAAGAGGAAGAAGAAGAGGAAGGATTAGAAAGTGAGGAGGTTTAGATTTTTATCTTAGCTTGTGCCCATCTTATTTTTAAGACATTACTTCATGTTGTTTGATGTTATTTTGTTACATTGCTCATGTTATCTATGATGTTATTGTTTTAGTATTTTGAAACATGATTATCTGTGATGCTAATTTTATTTTCCCTCCTGCTTATCTATGATGTTTCTATGCTTATATATATATTTCTCATGCTATCTATTTATTCCCTTTTATCGATGACAAAGGGGGAGAAATTGTTTTAATAGGGGGAGAAATCATTCAGGGGAGTAAATCATTCTTATAATTTTTTTATAAACACTTACATAGTTGTCATCATCAAAAATGGGGAGAATGTTAGAACCTTGTATTTTCATGTTTTGATCATGACAACTATATAAGTAAATATTATGTGAACTAACCATATTTGCAGGAGAAGATGCTATTCTACTCGATAATAGATTGCAGACCAAGAAATAAGAGAGAAGTTTCAATATTATCAATGGTTTGTCTATAGTCTAGTCCAGTAGTAGGTTATTGTTAAAATATCTCCTAGGTGGTATATGCACACACACAAGTATTTAAAATTGTTTTCAAATCATATACACACAAGTGATTGCATTTACTTCAAGTTCACGTTCACAAATTTTCAAAAGAACTCTTCATTACGGCAGAAACAATGCATTCAGTCAACTGAATCAAGGAGTTCAATCGATTGAATACCTGTGCACATGCATAGTACATTTGAAGCTTCAGTTGACCGAACTACCCTATTCAGTCAACTGAATTTTATGTTTTATGTACTATTCTCCTTTTAATTTGAATTTTTTTAAATTTCAGTAGACTGAAATATTTTGTTCATTCGACTGAAAATGCATAACGACTATTTTCTGAACGGTCACTTCTATTCAACGAACAGAAACAACCCTTGATTCAGGAGTTGTTTCTGTATCTTTTGACCGTAACTTTTCACGAAGAATTGCAACATTTAAACTCTATATATATCCTTCAATTCATTTGTTTTAATCACCTAATTTCTGATTCTATTCTCATATACGTATATCTAATCATTCTACCATTTGCACTCAAATTCTCGTTCTAATCACTTGCTCATTCAAGCACAAATTCATTTGTGATTAAATTAACTTCGAATCTTCACAAACTACACTATATACCACAAAGGAGAAGATTATAGGAAGGGTGTACTCTAAAGATTTATCCGTGCTATTAAAAGAACACAATCATTCAAGAAAATTCTCTGTATTGTTGAAGTCTTGTTCGGTTGCTCAGGCGGTAGAAGACCTATTTAGTTGTCTAGGTGGTAGAAGTCCTGTTTGGTTGCTCAGGCGGTGTAATATCTATTCCTCCGGATTAAGAGAGGGTTGATAGTTAAATTCCAGAAGGAGTCTGGGATTGGATGTAGAACGGGAGTTCGAACCAGTATAAAAATTCCTGGTGTCATTTACTTTACTATTTACTTTTTATATTCATATTCCGCACTAGTAGATAACTTAGTTAATATTCCATATTACGATCCTTAGCATCACTTTTAGAACCCTCGGAGCGGAGCCCGATTACAGCTGTTCAGTCGAACCTATTGACCCAGACTACCTAGAGGATATGTTTTGGAGACTTGTTAATGAAAATCATTTCAAGGGTAATGATGAATGAGGTACCTCTCCCAATTGGAATCCATTTATAGAGAATATTCTGAGTGGGAGATACTCCCAGAGATTTGCAATGCCAACTATGCCGTTGTATGGAGGAGTGACAGACCCTAGACAACACTTAATGAGACACGAATGGCATATGGATTCAGCCAGAGCTTCTAATGCTATGAATTGCCTTGTTTCCCAATTTTCTTAGAAGGAGTAGCTACGATGTGGTTCACTTGACTTTTGTCGAGGTCCATATCATCTTTTGCAAGTTATCGAAGAAGTTTGTAGAATAATTTCATTTACATACTGCATGTCCAAAGCATGTGATGTTTTTTTCAAATCTCTTCCAAGCTGAGGGAGAGTCGATGAATGATTTCTTGATTCGATTCCATACGGCTATGGCAGAAGTTACAAATCCCAAGGATGACATAGTACCGATGGCATTGATTAAGGGGATTCATCTCGATACAAAGTTTGGGGAATGGTTGGAAAGGAAGCTCCCATCAATGATAGATGCTTTATATAGAAAGGGTAAAGAATACTTGCGCTTGGAGGAAGCGAAGAAACATCCATGGAGAACTGGTGTTGGAAATTCGAATGAGGTGATATAAAGCAATGTTGCTGTAAAGTAATCTAGAGGAAATTCTTGGAATGTAGATGTGAATGTCGGTAATCAAAATAATAATCGGAAACGAAATGATGATGAGGCTAAGAAGAAGAAGCCAAATAACAGGAATCGTATTAGGACTCCTAAATATGAACTACAATGGACTAAACAAATTGATAGAAAATATCTATCTGGCAACCTAAAAACCGAGCAATACAGAAAGCCGGCTCCAAGAGAGTCGACTAAGAAGGAGAGAAAGTCAGGAAAGTTTTGTAGATTCCATGGAAATCACAATCACAATACCAACGAGTGCAGACACTTACGGGATATGATTGAGGAGTTGACTCATAAGAAAAAGTTACAGCGATATGTGAAAGACCCTCAGGATGGTGTGCAAGGGAACTCTAATGCCCCCGGGCCATCTTCCCAACGGGGGCAAGCTGAGCCTGGTGCTGATGCATTCAGGTGGCCAGAAAAATGATTAGTGATTAATATAATTATCGGTGGGCCATACCCAGCCGATAAGAGTCTAGCGGAAATGGACAGATATGTTGGCGCTATTGAATATGTAAAGAGTGAAAGTTGCTATGTGGTTGAGGGCGGAATCCTAGCAAAAAAATTTAGAGTGATGACTGATGATATTATTTTTCCAAAATAGAGATGCTGATGGAATCGAAGCTCTAACGATTGTGATTGCAGCCATGATTGGTCCTGCTGTTGTACAAAAGAGGCTTGTTGACTGCGAGAGTTCAGTCGATATCTTATTCAAGAAAGCTTATGGTCAAATGATGTTGGAGGAGTTACATTTGAAGCCTTGTAGGTCTCGAATACTGGGGTTTAATGGGATGGCTACTGAAGCTATAGGATTTGTTGAATTACTAGTTATACTTGGTGAGGGCGACTGCTAGCGAGTGCAGGTTGTGCCTTTTTTGGTATTGGATATATATTTATCTTATAATGCATTTTTGGGCCGACCGGCCCTAGCTGAATTTATAGCGACCATCCTCTTGGTGTTTAGCTATGAAATTCCCTACCGACAATGGAGTGAGAATTGTGAACGGAGATCAGGTGGCTGGCCGAAAATGCTACATCGCCGAGCTAAAGGAGGCAAGGCAAAAGAAGAAAGGAAAGAATGTAGAGGGGCCCCTTTGCATAAAGGCTTTAAACGCATAGAAACTATAGCCTAATCCCCGACTCGAACAGACTAGTCAGCTCTACGATGTTATGGACCGACGAAAAGAGCTAGAAGGTGGACAAGCAGCTTTTGCCGAGTTGACTATCACCGTTCTAGTCAGTAGGGATGATTCAAGCAAAATACTAAAGGTTGGATCTCATCTCGGCGCTAATGTGATGAAAGAGTTGGTTGGATTTCTCTGAGAAAATCTGGATGTGTTTGCCTGAACACACTCGGATATGTGCGGGATCTCGCTCAGGATAGCAAGCCATGCATTAAACACCAATCCCAAATGCGTAAATGTAATACAAAAATGCCACAACTGGGTCCGGAGAGATCCACTGCACTCAAAGAAGAAGTAGATAATTTGAAGGACAATGCCTTCATCCATGATGCCGTATACCTGGATTGGGTACCAAATCCTATCTTGGTGAAAAAAGAAAACGAGAAGTGATGGACATGCATCAACTATTCAGACCAGAATAAGGCATACCCGAAGGATAGCTTTCCACTTCCGAGGATTGTTCAGCTAGTGGACTCGACCGCCGTACACGAGCTACTTTCATTTATGAAGGCATACTCTGGATACAATCAAAACTCGATGCACGTCCCAGATTAGAAACACACCAGCTTCATTACTTACCTCAGACTCTATTGCTACCTGGGCATGCCCTTTGGATTAAAGAATGCAAAAGCGACTTAACAGAGACCCGTGAATCAGATGTTTAAAGACTAGATTGGACGATCAAAGGAAGTTTATGTGGACAACATGCTTGTAAAGTCACGGCATTCGAGAGACCACTTTGATGATTTGGAAGAGATGTTTGGTGTCCTTCGGCAATATGGGATGAAATTCAATCCTTTGAAATGCTCTTTCGGCGTTGCATTAGGGAAGTTCTCGGGCTTCATTGTCAACGCCCATGGGATTGAAGCCAATCCATAAAAGATCAAGGCTTGAGAGAGATTAAAGCCCTAAAGACGATCAAGGAGGTCCAAAACTTAAATGGGAAGGTTGCCATCCTGAGCCAGTTCATCTTCAGAGCCACTGACAAGTGCATCCCCTTCTTCGAAGCGATCAAGAAAGGAAGAGAAACTTCGAGTGGATTTAAAACTATAAAGATGCATTCCAAACTCCGTTGAATCACTTGGAGAGACCTCCCATTCTCTCGAAATCGGTGGATGATGAGGATTTGTTCTTATACCTGACGGTGTCGGTGCATGCCCTGAGCGTTGCACTTGTACATGAGGAATCTCGCATCCAGCGACCGATCTACTATATCAACAAGCGGTTGATAGGAGTAGAAAGAAACTATCTAAGACCGGAAAAGCTCGCTTACTGCCTATTGGTTACTTCCAGAAAACTCCTTCCCTATTTCCAGGCTCATCCGATCAATGTCCTTACCGACCAGCCTTTACGACAAGTCTTGCAAAAACCTGAGACATATGGAAGACTGTCGAAATGGAACATTGAACTGTGTCAATATGATATCACCTATCACCCTTGGAGAGAAATCCAAGGTCAGGCCCTGGTATATTTCATAGCTGAATTCACTGCATGAGATAATCCGCCAGAGAGTAGTGGAGAAAAAGAAGTTGGATGGAAGATATACACGGATGGTGCGTCTAATGATCATTGTTCCGGTACTGAAGTCATACCTGTCACTCCTGAAAGACACCCTATCTGTTATGCCATAAAACTTGACTTTCTAGCAACGGACATCAAAACTGAATGCGAGGTCCTGATTATAGGACTCAAAATCGCCAAGGAACTAGGAAGAAAGACTTTGCACATTTTCTACGACTCTCAACTAGTGGTATGCGAGGTTAGGAAAAAGTATCAGGCAAAGGGAGCAAGGTTTGCTCCTTATATAAACCGAGTTCTTGAGCTGTTCAATGCTTTGAATACTATATGATAGCACATATTCCAAGAGACTAGGATGAAAAGGCCGATTCATTTGCTAAGTTGGTTAGTTCTGGGGATGCGCAGCTCATGAGCTTGGTTTCGATGGAAGTACTTTCAGCTCCGAGCATCGACCAGATGGATGTTGACTGGATCTTGGAGACTGACCCTAAAAGAGAGTCATGAATGACTCCAATTCGGAATTACAAAGAGGGATCCTTCTACAGAGAAGGAATAAACGACGAAAAATCCTAGCCTCGAGATACATCATGCAAGAAGGATTAGGTTTCTTTCTTCCCAAACTTTAGTGTGTCACTCACAGCGAGGCTAAACAAGTCTTAAGAGAAGTTCACGAAGGGGCTTGTGGTGACAACACTGGGGGTAAACCTTAGTAAAGAAGATTCTTTGACACAGATATTTCTGGCTAATTATCGATCGAGACGCAGCTGATTATACCCAGAGGTGTGACAAGTGGTAGAAATTTGCTAAAATTTCGAGAGCCCCGCCGACGAAAATTATTCAAATGGTCAGTCCTTGGACTTTTGTAGTATAGGGTATTGATATTTATGGTGTTCTATTGAATCTAATGGTGGCACAAAGTACGCTATCGTGACAGTTGATTACTTTTCCAAATAGGTTGATGTAGAGCCATTGACCACTATTACCACGAAGAAAGTAATCAACTTCGTAGTTTGGAATATCATTTATCGCTTTGGAGTTCCATGGGCAATCGTTACTGATAATGGGACCCAATTCGATAGCACGAAATTCGAGGATTTCTGCCACCGACAATGCATGGAGAAGAGATTTACAGCGGCAGCATGCCCTTAAGTGAATGGACAGGTCAAAGCTATAAACAAAATTATCAAGTCCATTCTTAAGAAGCGATTGGAGAGGACCAAAGGCAAGTGGGTTGATTCCATTAACACTTTGGGCTTATCGAACCACCCACAAGTCAGTGACTAGTCACTCTCCATTTTCCTTGGCATACAGATCGGAGGCTATGATTTTGGTCGAATTAGAAGTACCTTCTCATTGAGTGATGTACTATATTTCATAGAGGAATGAGCAGCTCCTTCTGCAATCCCTCGATATGATCGATGAGAAGCGAACCGAAGATGAGTTGAGTGCAGCTGCACATAGACACCATGTCGCTCGATATTACAATACCAAAGTCAAGAGCCGAATCTTTGAAATCGGTGATTTGGTCCTTAAGAGAATCTTCCCTGGACCTAAAAACTTGGGCCCGGGTTGGGAAGGTCCGTACACAATAGAGGAAAATCTTGGAGATGGCACTTTCAAGCTGGCAACTATGGACGGGATCTCACTCCCGAAGGCATGGAATAGCAAGCACCTTTGACTCTACTTCACCTAGAAACAAGCTTGTAAATAATTGGCTAGAGCCGTGTAAAACAGATTCTGTCATTTTCCATCTTTTATGAAAAAAATGGCTTTTCCTACCCAAAAATCTATCTCTCCATTACTTAAGAGTTGTGATTTGATAGAATCAAATGAATCCGCACATGATTAACACAGGTATGCAGGTGCCCGGAAATAGGTGCCATTCAAACTTCTATGGCCCATGATCGAGTCCATGAAGTCCCTTTTGATGTCCGGTGATTGGTGCCAACCAACTCTTGCGTTTGGATTGGAGATAGGAGTATAAACTTTAGCTGTACATGACATGACTTTTCAAACACCAACTCTTGCCTTTGGATTGTAGACAAGAGTATAAAATTAAGCTAGACATGACATGACTATTCGCATGCTAAATCTTGTCCTCGAATCGGGGGCAGGAGTATAAACTAAATGGACATGACCCTACCGTCCATCGACAAACTCTTGTCCTCGGATTTGGGGCAGGAGTATAAACTCTAACCGGATGTGACATGAGCGTCCATGCACAAACTCTCACCCTTGATGTGAGGGCAGGAGTATAAATCATAACGAACATGATATGACCATTCACTCGTTCAACTCTTGTCCTCGGATTGGGGGCAGGAGTAAAACTAAAGCGGACGCGACAAGACCATCCAACTATTAACACTTTGCCCGGAGTAGGTGAATCCAAAGGTCCATGCCCGGTGTAAGGCAGGATCTTGCCTTTAAACTTTGAATTGATGCCCGGAGTTAGGCATGATTGGAAGTGTTCATCCTAGACGAGGATGGGCAAACTACGATAAGTTCATTCAGATTAGTGCCCGGAGTTCGACACAATTAGATGTCATGATTCTGGAAAAGGATACCAGAATCGCTGTTCTAAGTGGTTAACTCCAACTAATGCCTCGAGTTTGGCGCTTCAACAATTACTTTATGTTCACAAGAACGATGAAAGGCTACTAAATCACAGAACAGGCTAAAGGATTCAGTCCGACAGTAATAAATAAAAGGTATAGATCGCAAGTACATTGAATGGAAATCGAATTTCTTAAGTACTTAGACAAATCCATACAAGGAGTAAACGAAACAAAAACCTTTGTTATTCACATGAATTCTAAGTACAAGTGTTATTAAAACTAGAAACAATAGGCAAAAGCGAGAGCCGACCCTGCGCAAACCCACCAAAAACCAAAATAATTGCAACTGCTACTAAAAAGCAAGCTATCTACACTAAACAAGCCGACGCTCACTTCTTCGGTTTTTTTCTCCTTTGTTTCTTTCTAAAGCCCGGAGAAACATCGCTCGAGCTTTTACCTTTTCTTTTCACTCCTCTTCCTCTACTTCCTTTGCCTTTGGGTGGAGTGCTCTGTGACGATCCATCATGCAGGCTTTGAGCGCTACCGGCAGAGGAATATGGATCGGAGCGAAAATAGTTTGCCCGGGAAAGGCAATGGATAGAGAGGAGGAATAAATTCAAGTTTATTCTGCTTGACATCTATGGCAAGGATGATGTCTTTCTCAAGTTCCTGCTCAAGCCCGTGCATGGTAGGATCTAACAAGGGCTTGGAGATCCTAGTAATAACAACATCTTTATCAATATGAGTTTTCTGAGTCCTACCGGCTCCTTCATCCAATAAAGCATCTATCTCTGCTCGTCAAGGCTGGGAATATCGTCAACCGAGATGGTTGGAATCATTATTGAGGTGGTAACAGTAACCGATTCTGTTATACATACTTGCAATCCCAGGTGAGAGTCCATGTCGGGAAGCGGAGCAACATGAGGCTGGCCCGAGGCTTGAGAAACAGAGAGAGAAAGATTAGCTATGTTAATCAACGTCACGTCAACTTTCTGGAATATAGGAGAAGTCAATGAGATACCTTCCTCGCTTTGGAGTTCTACACAGGTCAGAGTGTCGTCGGAGTTCTCCTCAAGAATTAGAGAGAGGATGGTAGGCATGTGGATCTCAGGCCTCTCAGGATCATACCTAGGTATCGAAGCAGCTTGGGACCCAAGAGTTTGGCTGGCAATAGCATCATGTGGCATTGATCTGGAGTCACCCAAGTCATTATGCGCTGTTGAGGCAAGCTTTGGATGAAGTATAAGTTGGCCATCTTTCAGAATCTTGGGCTCATCTCCTACCAAGACTTCTCTCTCCAGCTGCTCCAAATCCACCTTGCTACCTTGGAGGAAACCCTTTTCTTCTTTAATGATTCGCTCTCAAGTAAGGGTGAGGATTCTAAGATAATCATGTTTGAACCACTCTAGATTTTGGAATTTGAGCACGTTGGCATTATACTGGTTCAGCAGCGGTTTAAAATTCTCCATCTGGTCCTCTTCTTCCCACTATTTTGCGGCCTTAACTTCTTGCATCAACATCTTTAACACGCTCGAGCGCTTTGTCTCTTTCCTCCCTGGAGTGGAGCAACTCTTTAGAATAAGTCTAAGCGTGTTGGAGTACTTCGTCCTTTTCTTTTTCTTTTGTTTCACACTTTAGTTTGGTTTTCAGCTCAACTGCATTTATGTTTGCGGTATCCCTCTCCATTACCAAATCATGGTTTCGATGGAAAGCCTTCTCCATTTCATCTTGATGCTTAATCCGCTCCTCTTTGAGTGCCTTGGTGGCCTCCTCGGGCTTTTTCTCAGCTTCGGCTTCAGAGTTCTCAATTTCTCGACCTTAGCATCGAGATTAGCAACGATTCTCTTCTTATCGGCTTCAATGAGTCTCTGATTGTCGATCTCTAGCTGCCTGTCCTTGGAGACTATGGAAATTTTCTCAGCTAACTTCGACCATTCATTATACTGATTGTGAATGTCGATCACACAATCGATGGTCATCTTTTGTACATCAGTCGAGGTTCTTTTTAGATTAGGCATAAAAATAAGGCCATCAAAGCAAATGTTTGGAAATTCTTCTTTAAGTTTGCCCATTTGGGCATTAGCTGCATGCTGTTCCTCCGAAGAGATAGGTGGGATTATAGCAGTTTCTTTGCCTGCTCTGTGCTGGGAAGTTTCTGAGCCACTGTTGTGATGTCTACGATCGAAGGACCGACTGGAGTGAGATGACACCGGAGGTTGCATAGGGAGGAAGCTGGAGGAGGGGCACAAGAAGCGTCACCGGGTAGAATGTCATTGTGACGATCGGGTTACCTATATGGACCTCTAGAAGGAGGCGATCTAGACTGCAATATTTAGAAGCAGAGTCATGTGATGAGCAATCACTATCATAACTTCTTCTATCTCGATCATCTCTGACTTGGTTAGAATGATAGCCTGACTCGTCATCGCAACCGCTTCCCTGGCGGTACGAGCTCGACCGAGGCCTTTGTGCTTAGGATGCTTTCTCTTCCAAAGAGTGATAAATGTATTTTCTTTTCCCCATGGATCCTATAAGGGAAACAAGGACAAGTTAGATCAAACAAGCATGGACATAACTCAAGTGCGAGTGTTGTGAAGTGCACGTGCGCGTGAGTGTCCTAATGTCCCCCCGACCGATCATGAGTTAGAGCTTTACTTATGGGAGTAACCTCTCCTACTGATAGGAATGAGGTCCTTATTGATGTAGATAGGGGAGTTGATGCCCTCAATACTAATATTACCGACATAAAAAGAACCAATATCGGCAGGAATTGGCCCTAAGCCAACGAACGTGCATGTCGAAGGAAAAGATGTAGTTTTCTCTGCATCTATGACCAAAGGGACTGGGTAGAAGTCTATGCCTTGAGGATTTCATGATTAACCTCTTCTTCGAAGCAGGCGATTGGTCATCCCTAGATTGTTCAGGCTGAGACTCATGATCCACATCGATGTTACCTTGACCAGCCTCGCCACTTTCACCAATAATTTCGCTCTCATTGGCATCTTCTTGTGCTTGTTAAATGTTTTCTTCAACTCCGACCCCAGGACTTGGGACTGGGGGAAAATTTCGATCAACCCCGTCTCCTTCGAGCGGGTTGTTATCATCGTCGTCATCATTGGAGTCTATTTGGAAAATGCCAATATTGCGGCCCTATTCTAACAAGCCGTAGGCGTGAAGATTTTCATTTGACAGGAGAGTTCTAATATCTCATCTCTTGTAGGAACTGTCATAAGAGTGTTGATGGCACAGAGTTACTGGGTCTCGCTGGAACATCTGGATAGTAAAGCAAGGATTTAAGTTAAGTCTGCATACTATTAAACAAATTCATATAATGCACATGGAAATGAACTTACATCCGGACAGCCATCTCTGTGCAAACCCGGGCGGACAACGGACATAGAACCACTCGATTTTGAAGTACCTCAGCTTGTTCCATGCCCTAGTAACCACTCTGCAACCCCTGATTGGTTCTTAATAAATCAAAGGTGGACTTTCCTTTCATCTTTTGAAACTATATATATGTGTGTGTGTGTGTGTGTGTGTAATATCGACTCTCATCATCGCTGGGTGCTCGATGTAGGTGTTCAGTGAAGACCATTTATGTGCCAAGGAGAAAGGCATAGCTATTTGGGTGCAATCGTGTTGGAGCAAGCCTCATAAAATTCAGAACTCGACGGATGAATTGATTGAACGGTAGGACGCAGCCCGTCAAGCACATTTATTTATTACAGGCAATATAACCCTCTGTGGAATTGTTAGCTCCTTTATCGCGAGACGACACCAAAACGCCATCGAATGGAATTCTATGCTTGTTGTAATTCTCTGAAGAGATCCTTCGTCGATTTTAGAAGCGACAGAATTAACGGGATCATTTAACTACTGCATCTTCCAAAGTGTTAGGTGCGGGGTCTACATCTGGACCATCCACCGGCTCAACCGAATTTTCAAGAGCTTGTTGCTCGACTTTGAGATTCTGTAGATTTTGTTGTTCAGCTTGTGGATCTCTTGTTGTTGTTCTTGCTAAATTGGAGTTTGCTGTGTATATGGAGTTGTAGCCGAGCTTGACTCTACATCACATTCGATATATCTCGAAGGTAATGTACCTATGGTCTGAGCAGCAAGACATTTGGAACATCTTCGGTCCATTTCTATAAAAAAAACTCGAAATATAATCAATATTAGAGTTATTACAAACTATACCCCCAGTGCTAAAGTGAATTCTAGTGCAGTGTCATGTAGTATCATGTAGTTTAAGTTTATGATATAATTCAATAGTTTTTAAAATTTTGATATTACTTGACGTGACCATTATCGTTGATCGTCCCGACAAGTTTCATGTTATTGGCCATGCTTTGGGAAGGGATTCAGGTCCAAGAAGAGATCTCAGGTCATGTGAATGGAAAACACATAGAAATTTTTCTAAGTGTTGGAGTCGAACAACTCAAAGACTTAAGAAAAATTCCTCCTTTTCTTCTTCTTTTACCCTTCCTACTTCCCAAACCACAACCGTCCATTATTATAGCCATCCACATCCACTCACCCACAGTTCCATGTTAATCCATGTTACAATCCAAGTTCGTAACCTACCTAATTCAAGAAAAGGTAACTCGGATTTCTAGGGCTTGGATCAATGAGGGGATGGGTCAGATCTGTGGGGTCGACCTGAGTTCAACAGCGGTGGCAGCTTTGGGTGAAGGCAAACGGCGGCGGTCCTAGATGTGGGTAGAGGCACAGATTCGACTCGAAGTTGAAAGCTTTTATAACGATTTGCTTGAATTAAGGTCGATCGCAAATGAACAAGTAAGGAAGTCAAAGCGAAGGGAAAGGGCTTTATAGCATACTGGACCTGAAATCTTGACAATAAGACTTGAAAAATTCCCCAAGTCCGGAGTCGGTATCGACTCTTGAGTTTAGGGGTCAGTATGGAGTCCTAATTTAAAAAAGAACAAAAAAACAAACAAATATATACATAAACATATGTACTTTATGTATATGTGTATGGATGTGTATGCACGTATGAACATGTGATGGACTGTCTGTGTGTATTCAGTATCCGGTAGTCAGAACCAAAAGGAAATTAAGTTCAAACCTGAGAAATCCATGTATAAATTGGTTTAAAATCATCAAACTTGAAATGACGAATCACAAAGATACGTTCAAGATTTATAATCCCAGATGCTAGTAGAGCGTCATGGTAGATAACAATGGACATAACTTTTCGCAGCAATGTTTCGCAAGAAGGATAACAACCATTCTAAACATAGAGTGGAGTCCTTCAAAAATATTCGTATTTGTCTCGATTCAAAGCACATCACGTTAGAAACGAGATGTACTTTGGATGACAAGTGTTATCTAGCCTTTTGACCAGGCAATATTCGGACAGATGGGACAAAACAAACTTGGAGTTATCGAGGTAGGAGGCCCAGACAGATAGCCCAGGTGTCTAGAAACCAAGCACAGACAAAGTCGCAAGATAAATACAAGACAAACCCGAGCCAAGTCAGCATGGGATCTCCAAAGTTAGGGATCAGTACCGACCTATACCCATGGATTGGTATCGACTCCCGATTCCACTTTAGGTGGACCCCATCTTCTGCCTATGCCTCCTACATGATGCCTTGAGCCTATTTCCAATGTTTATTCAATGCAATTCTCCATCGATCTCCATGAATACTTGGAGTTGTAACTTTTCTCTTCCAAACTGCAACTCTGTTCTTCCACAACTCCATCATTTGGACTCGGAAACCAGCTAATACTAGTGCAAACAACTATGGAATCATGAAGCTAACCACAAGACGAGCCAAGACGAAGAGTTGAGGACAACCATTTTGGCCAAGTTGGGATCGATACCGACTCCTGGATCGGTACCGACTCTTACTTCCTGATGATGTGGCATCAAATTTTGTGGAAGAATTGGTCTAAATTGTGTATAATGGCTTAGAGATATTTTTTGCGAGATATTAGACTCTCTACCTTTATAAATTGGAAGGTAGAGCTCATTTTTCAAGATTTTTTGGCTCTAGTCCTATTCTAAAGTTCTATTCTGAGCTATATTCTTATAATTCAGAAAATCTAAGTGTTGTAGTTGTACCGACCCCGAAGAACTTCTGCCTCCAAGTCAGAAATAAACAATAAAAGGTAAAAGTGGACGTAGGCCTTGCTTTGCCGAACCACCGTAAATTATCGTGTGTTCTTTTTTCCTCATTTTTCATTTTACTTTATTTATATTTTATTCTTTACATAAACTCTTGGGTGTTTGTGCTATTTTTGGTTCAAACAATAATCTACTTAAAAACTTGAAAACCCCATGTTTTCCTTATATTTAAAAATAAACCTTCTACGTTAAATATTCATAACTAATTCTTAAAAATTCACAAAAATCCCACACTATTTTTAGAATACTCTAATATGAATTAGAAAACACTTGTAAAAAGGATGAAACAAAAATACTGAAATTTAAAGTCATCTCTAAACCTTTAAAGTTTAAAACAAAGGCTAGAACGTGGCAGTTTTGCACAAGTGAAAGTTTGGCCACTTTTCGACATGTTAGTTTAAATTTTATCATCCAATCATTTTATAGCAGCAATCATACAAAATATACATCATAAATATGGCAAGACCCTAAGGATCTCTTTACAAAGTTCTTTAGAAATTGCAGAACACAAGGCAATTCCTAAGTGCATTTATAGTGACTATCGTTACAAGAGCACTTTCAAATCCATATCCAATCTAAACCCATGTCCAACTACAGCCTATGTGATTTGTTTCAAGGCTATGCTACAAGTCATTTAAGTCCATTCATGTCCATACATACGGATTACATATGCTATTTGCTTTTCAAAGCAAGAATCAAAACCAATATCACAACATATAACAATATAACTTCAAGAAAAAATATACTATAATATAAGTAAGCAGAATATACACTTCATGCACTTCAAATGGTGAGTTAGCTCACCCTTTACAAGTAATCAAGCAAGTCTAAGCATCCACTTCCTACCATATTCTTGCTAACACCAAAACCTTCCCACCATCACCCTTTTGCTCACTTTAGTGCTTGGTCTACCTCCATCACCCTCCAAGTGCTCACGGCCCAAGAATGCTTTGGGGTTTGTGCTTCTTTTCTTCCACTTTGAGACTCTAAACCATATTTCCACATTGTGTTAGAGCCATTACCAAATTTTGATAGATATTTGATTTGATTTACTATGAGTTTGTAAAGAGAGAAGAGACTGGAATACTTTAGTTTTTTCACAAAACCTTAGGAATAAAATTATGAAATGAAAGAGATATGTTTTATTGACTTGATCAACACAAAAGACACCTCCTTCTCCTCCCATTTTTGATCAAAATAGCCCCATATGTGCTTAGCCCATGTGCACATCACTTCTCCTTTCCTCCTTTACACTACTTACTTAACACTTAAGACTTTTTTTAAATGCTCATTTTTCAAAATATCTTCCTTATCATGCTCCCCCACATTATTTTAGTTAACATAGAAAAATATTTTTATTGCTTATTAACGATCTCCTAAGTTATTTAATGTATGTAAAAAAGTTTGAACAACTTTTACCAAGAAAAAAGCTGTATATCGATAAAATGATTTTCGGTCACATTATAGATATTTCTTCAAAGTATTTCTTTTTGTAAACAAGTTTCTACAAAAAGTTTATCATCACTAGTTATTAATAAAAGGGGGTTAACAAGGTTATTAAAATCAGTTTAATCATATTTAATCCAAAATCCCAATATTTAAATAGTTCAGATATTTCAATATAAAGTGCCCGAAACTCCGGATCGTTACACTATACTTGTATAAACCTGTAAAATATTCTATACAACTTGGAAAACATCCGTACTTATATTTATATGGTTATTGTCATCAAAATCAAGAAGAATTCATCATTTTCGATTATGTGACTTGTTAGGTATAATTTGGTCGACGAGTAATATCGACCTATTTGAATATTAAATTCATACGTCACTTAGTAGATTGTGTGATATTTTTGCCAAATTTATCGTTTACTTGGTTTCTGTAAATCCAATTTTACTTTGTTAAGCGTTACTTGGTTTGTGGCTATTTTTACATCAATTCTCTTTGTTAAAACTATATCACTTTGGACTTATGGAATTTGGTAATGGTCGAAATTCAATATCGTCCATATCAACTATATAATCCAAACATAAAGTCCTAGATTCAATAATAACAATTACTATTAACCCCAATGCTCAGGCCGAAGACTTTGATTTTAAGTCGAATTGAGTTGATTATGATACTAACCTCATATAACTGAGAAGACAAATCCTCTTTTGAATAGTGTTTCACTTCCAATACTTCTACTCGACCCAACATAGCCACTCAATGGACGCCATGCAATGATTTGACTATAATAAAATTTAAGCTTTCATATTTAAGATCAACATTATTCTCAAGTCAAGACAACTGTGTAAAATTGTCACATCAAATTCTCTGTTTGACCTTAGTAATATTAACCAATTGAAAACTATCGAGTGAGTCATTATATAGTTATCTAATATCTATCAGTACGTAACCCCATGGTGCCCCCAACAACCATGAGTAATTCCCTTGGTGCCCCCAACGGCCATGAGTAATACACTGCCCAACATTTGAAGAGCATTATGTACTTTAGTCTCAACAGATGTATCGATTTCAGTCTCGATACATCTTGACTAGAAAAATGGTATATTAGTTTTCATTGTAATAAATTACTCACTGTTACAACCCTTTGTAACTACTATCATAAAACATACCGTTTATGGATTTTCTATTAAATATACTTTTAATTAAATTAATTAATTAATATAACACATTATATCAAGTATATAATTGAAAGAAAACACCGTTTATTTCGAACATGATTCTGTATCGAGTTAGATTTATATAACAAATTACATAATTGCCCTTAGGGCATACCTCTAACTCTATCAATCGCCCACTTGCACCTGGGGTCAATTATGGAATCTTATTCCAACTTCTCTAACCAGTTTCCTCAAAACGAATCGGGTCAATCCCTTAGTGAACGGTTATGCTATTATGCTTTGATTATCTGCTCTATCGATCAACTTTCTCCAATGCTTATAAACTGTTTTATCATGTGGAATAATTCAAAGTATGCCTCTCGACTATTAGTGAGCTTTAAGTTCTATTACGAACTATATCGTGACATTGTTATCATATAATAATGTTATGGAATTCTCAACATTTGGAGTTACTCTCGGCTCAATTATAAATTTGTTCATTTACTATCTTTATACATTGCTTTTATTGTAGCGTTATTCAAGTCAACATATTTAGCATTTTCATTGAATCATCCACAACCTCTTCTGATTGGAACATTTATAACTTATAGATTCTTGAGTTAAATTTATGATTGACATATTATACTCAATATCATTTACGAAGTTTGATTCTGAACACTCCTTTTTGATTCCGAACACTCCTTCATAAGGTGTTCGGTTGTTTCTGTAAACAATTCTCTATAATAAATACACGAGAACACCTCAAATAACCATTTAGTAATATCTATTTCGATTTGATATTTGCTTCATGTATCAAAACATCTTGATATCGTAGACAACATAACATGTATGATAAGTCCTATTGCCAATGCATAAGGAATTCATTTATATGTTCCGTATTAAACATTTTAGTAAGGTGTGTTTGTATATCATTTGGGACTTTCCCAATATTTTTATTACTTACTATTAAAGACATCATCTACAAATCCAATTTCAACTATTAAAACGACTAAAGCTAACTTTAACACAAGTATATCGTTAACAATCAGCAATGGGTTATATACTTATAATTTAGAAATATCTATATACCTTTTAACGTTCTTTCTTATGAGCACACACTTCCTTTGCCTTTTGACTGATAATCAAATTATTTGATATTTCTATCAAAACACTTGTTCAATTTTGATGCTTTTCTGAATAATACTTTCGTATCGGTTCTTTGATCGTATCCAAATACCCACAAACTCAATTTCACTCCCACTCTGTGCAGTTAAAGTCCTACTGAAGCCCCACAAAATCCCAACTATGGTGCATAGCGCTCTTTGCCCGTTATACTTTTTCAATATAGCATTATTAAACAGTAGATCCGCTTTAAGCCCTGCTATTTTCCGCTACACCTACTAAATCAAGGCTTTTTAGCATCCACTTTAGCAACATTAATATAAAAGGTTGACTTGACTGGTTTTATTTTAAACAAAATCAACAAAGTTAGGGTAAAGACCTAATTTTAAGTCATAAGTGCTCAATATAAGTTAGAATCTATTGTACTCACCAAATCCAGACTGCATAAATCATGATATTCTTTGTTTCGTTATATAAGAGTAAACAATATTTCTTTTTCTTGTACAAACGATGTGAGAATGAGAATAATTCAACTTTAAATATTTGGTTTTATATAAAATGAAGCTTTTGCACCTACACTATTTTCAAATATATCCCTGTTGTATCCCTACTATAACTTTTTGCACCTCCACCGCTAAGCACTTTAACTACACAGCTCCTACTGACTTTGAGACACTTTGGTTGTTATGTGCAAACATTCTAGTCTAAATCTATATTTAGAACTTTCATCTTCAACACATATATACCAAATTATGAAGTCATGCGGGGCGATAATTTTGTGAGTAAAATTCAAACAGACTTGAGCACGACGAACGTTGAATCTGTTATGTCAATTTCAACAATTTAAATATACGACTTTTTCTTGTTAATGTTGCTCATTATGTTCCAACTGCATTAGTCTTTCTCTTGAAGACACATTTGTGGCTAATGGATTATATCCCTTCAGGTACAACTACCAAATCATATTTTGATAGTGTATTTGGAATCCATTTCGGATTTGTGTATCGTACCATAACATAGAGTCAATACTCTGGATAGTCTAATTAAACAACCGAGGATTATGTATTTTCGATGCTGATAAGAAACTCATAGTTTTTCATCAATTTGCAAAAATACTTATTATACACTCTAATGGAATGTATTCGTTTAGCTTAGTTAATTTCATTTCATCTCATCTAATCGGTTTTATCTTTAGGCCGTATCCAATTCCATTTTACTACCAATAATTTCTCAAAGAAATTCTTTTACTATAAAGTTGGTATTTCTTGAAACAACAATTGTTTCTCAATGCAATGGAATATGTACTCATAAACACTTTGTGAATTGCCTTATATATAAAATTGATTTGGTTTTTTACTTTACAAAACTTATGTTCAAAACATAAATTAGTCATTCAATGACAATCGTTCCCACACTTCCTTTGGGTAATTCATACGAGATTTCTCACATGCGATTATTACGTGCAACCTTTCGACTCACACAACCTGCTAACTTGGTCTAGGAGATGCCGGTGTTTCATATAAACCATTGTCTTGTATGATTTTGCAAACCATTCTTTAGATGAGATTAACTTTAACCTTGTGTACTACTCTTAAGTACACACCTTATAGAAAGAATTTTAATTCAACTTTACTCATCATTAATCGTGCTTTATTCAATAAAGTTCGATTACTTCTTACCAATACATCATTATTTATTATAGGAATAGGTGACTTTTAATACTGAATCTTTATTCATATTAGGTACATACTGACTCTTTCTAGTATACTCACCCATTCGATCAAATCGAATTATTTTTGTTGCATGTTATATTATTTACCTTTTTTTATATTCTGTGAGCTTATCATAGACTTATACATGCATATCAAATACACATGTCTATGTCAATGATAACTCATCGATGAATATGACAAAGTATACGAAACCATTTTGGTACTAATAGACCTACGATTGCATACATCTATATGTATCCAAAGAATTCATCAACTCTTATGATGCTTCCATTAAATGAGTGCATTGTCCTTAATTGTTGAGATATAATTAACTAGTATAATATGATTCATAATTATATAACTATAATAATTTCTCAAAACTATGGCTTAGTCTATAATTCCAAAATAGATGTAAAATTTTTTAGATACTTCAATACTTTCAATGCATCACTCCTGTTATGAAAATAAATACCACATTATAGTTTTCTTCCATAACGAATATTCATAATAATCGTATTAAAATATAACTATGTCTATTTTTCAGTCGACACCGAAAATTAGTCATTATTTTATAGACAATGATCGATATGTTTTACGAAAATAATTTTTGGAATTCGATGAAATAAATAAGTGCTATATGACATGCTCTTATGGTTTCTACCATCAGTATAATAGCGTACTAAATTCGAAGGTCCATAAATCACTTGTTATAGATTATTTATTTCATATACTACACCAGTTTACAGTGGAGAGTTCTTTAATCAGATATCTTGAACTTACAAAAATAAATCTTATAGAAAATAATTTTCTATATGAAAATACATTTCGGAATAGAATTCATATTTCTTATTCTAATATTAAGTATAAATTATTATTTTTACAATTCTCGTTTCCTATGTTTTTTATGAAGCAGAAGTGACCATTCACTCTCTTTATCCCAACTGTACCTTAAATCACATCTACTCTTGTACATTCGTTATTCTTTCTAAATGGTCGAACAATTCAAAAGAATTTTCTTGCTGCAATATCTTAATGAACTCTTTACAAGAATGTATTTGATTATCCTTTACATTTAAGGACATCAGATATGATGCACCTTACGTAAATTGGTCAAATCGACATTTCAGCGATCGATTTCTTAGATATATATTGTAATTTTGGTCTTGAGTTATCTTTAACACAATATAATCTTTTATTGTAATCAATCAAATTGAATACTCGATCTCGCACCGCGGTTTATTTGCTTATTTAAGATGAACTAGTTTCATCGAAATATTGTACATTACAAAGTGTGACTGTTCACCATATA
Source organism: Allium fistulosum (assembly GCA_030737815.1). Taxonomy (NCBI): domain Eukaryota; kingdom Viridiplantae; phylum Streptophyta; class Magnoliopsida; order Asparagales; family Amaryllidaceae; genus Allium; species Allium fistulosum. Next base: position 352,556,922 of record CM060903.1, on the reverse strand, counting down.
ACATTTATATGTGTTTGTATATGGACTAAATATCCATAGTATTGTATTGCTTTTGAGTTCAGAACTCATGGAATGCAATACACAATCTTGACCAAATAAAAACGTAAGTGACCAAATTATGAATGTATTTAGTAGTTGTAGAATCAGGCACCTACATGGGTGTTGAAACGTTAACATCCGATAAGCATTTATTAGTATATGTTATATTTCGATTTATTAATCTTCAATTTGGTTCATTTCTATAGTTTAATTAATAAAAGTTTTATCAATCGTATTAAATGCATAAGTTTATCAATGTAGATTATTATAACATTATATAGCATATGTTATTACATATTAGAAATGTTAAATGTTGTGATTTCATTTTTCTAATAAGGCACCCACTAGTCTTTTATGTTTCACCAAATTCTAAGCGAAACATACAAGTCTTTTGATTTCACTAGCGAGTGTTGCTTATTGGTCTTGGGATTCTAACCTTGAGGAAAGCTCAACAAATCACAGGCCTGCATACGATAGATAACTTCTTATCGGTTGTATCACATACAACTCCTAACCCGTGGTTCCTTGTCCTAATTCCGCCTTTACCTTGAGGAAAGCTCAACATGTAAAGTAGGACTATTCTCGGACTTATCATTTCATGTTGACCTAAGTATAATGCACGTATCTTAAGGAAATTCAACAAATACATGCATTAATCTTACCTTGTCTATTCAATATACTAATAGTACCACACGTAACATCCTTAGCTTCAAGAAAGCTCAATAACTAAAGAGAATGCAAGTAATTTATTAATATATAAATGTTAGAGGACAACTTTATATTAAAGATTCATAATCTTCAATATATTATATCGAGTAATATCGACTTATAGAATAATGATTTCTTATGCAATAACATTGTGATTCAAGTGTCAAACACATCAAAAATCATGGTATATGTACACACATGTATGTATTTATTTCTTAAGTATATTTAGGGTTTCTTAATGTTCTACTTTTAGTTTATACATTCATTATATAAGTTTTAATATTTTATAACTTTATATTTCATATTACTAATATTATGGCCTTACGTATATATTATATTAAATAAATCTTATTTAATTAATCTTAATTAATCAACATTTTAATTAATTTTATATTAATTTAATATAACATTTATATTTAATAATTATTATATACTATATAACCTTTGTAGTATAACACATATATCTTATATATGTGTATTTTTTATTTCATTGATTATCCTTTAATTAAATTTCCTTAATTAATTTTTTTAATTAATTCACCTTTAATTAATTAGCCTTTAATTTGTTTATTTAATTAATTAACCTTTGATTAATTTATTTAATTAAACAATTTTAATTAAATTATATTAATTTTTGAAAACTCATATTATACACATACATGTACGCTTATGATATCTTAAAATTTTTAAAATATCATAACATATATCAAAATAAATAATATATGTATATATTTTTCATTAATTAACTCATTTAGTTAATTAATTGATTATATTAATCTTATTAATAAATTTAAATTTCGAAACTAGTTTATATTATTTTTCAAACATTTTGAATTTTTTATATTATATTATAAGTTTTATAATATATGTATATTTTATTTTAAATTTAACTTTTAAATTTAAAATCTTATATTTTAATTTTCAAACAATTTTGAAAATTAGCCCAAGGCCCAATTCAAATTTGGGAATTTTATATTAGGGACTACCTTTGGTCCGTGAGCTTATTAGTTAAACCTAACATGACTAATTTAGACCGCACAGGCTATTGGGCTCTAATACCATTATTGGAACCGGGCTAGCTCGCACCGGAAGTTATGCGTGAATTTCAAAAAAATTTCTCTTACTGGATATTTGTTAGGTATATAAAGTCTAATTTATGTAAAACATTTCTAAATTTTATTTAAATAAAATTTTTTATTTTATTTAAATTATTAAATGATATTGTATTATTTAATTGTATGTTATGTTAAATATATATGTATTACGTACACATATATAATTGTGTGCATGTGTAACATATTAATCCGTGCAAGGTATAATATGCTCGTGTATAGATGTTGGAATTTACATTGCAATGGGCACGTAAGCTCATCCAATATGTAAATGTATTATCTAAATGTATGTATATATAGACTTTTGCTTTTATAATAAAATATTTCAATATATATATATATATGAAAATTTTATTTATATAATTTTGTATGAACATATAATTATTTATATATGAATATATATATATATAATATTAATAAAATGTATGTACATTAATGATAATACAAAATATGTCAATATCGTTTAAAATATAATAAATAAAATTTTTTTACGGTAAATTCGAAAATGGTATATATACAAAACATTATATATACACTTATATATAATATAAAAAATATTATTAATATAACTAAAATTATAAAATAATTTTTATTTAAATATATTATTAAACTGGTCTTATGCATAGATCGTGATTTTAAAATTTTTAAAATTTTGAATATATATATATATATTAATAGAATCAAATATAATTATTTAAAATTAGAAAAAATATTTTATTTTAAATTAATTTTAGAATTTAAACTTGCAGCAAATTTTGGATGAAATTTTAAAATTTAACATATAATGTTTTAATTTAAAGTAATTTAAAAAAAATCCAATTTTTAAAAATTTGATTTTAGTTTAAATGTTTAAAAATAAAAAAATGTTTTTTATATTCTTTTTGTGATTTCAATATGTATTAATATGAGTTTATAAAATTTAAAATATATTTTATTATATATGTATGAATTTATATAATTATTTATATGATAAATTAATTTAAATATTATTTAAAAATAATATATAAAAATAAAAATTTCTTTCTGCCAAAAATAATATACTTAATAAATACCATACATAAAATTTTATTTTCATATTTTACATATTTATAATTTAGTATTTAAGTTATAAACTATATAGATATATGTGTATATTATATATTAAATCATTTGAATAATCAAAAATGCTTTTTTTAATTTTGAGTTGTACCATATAAGAATGAATTATCATAATAACTTTTTTAATAAACATATGCACATATAACCAATCTATATTGTGACAATAAATCTACATATTGGAATCGTCACCGAACTAATATATATACATATACATATATACATATATATATATATAATAAGCATTATAAATATAAATTAATGTTTTAGTTAATTAAAAACATACCTTACAGCCAAAGCCTTTAAGCATACCTTGAAATGACAATATAAGCTCCTAAAAATGATTTTTGATCCAACTAAGTGCTAGTCCTTGAACCGTCGACCATCGACCATCGAATATCAATTGAATTGACTTGTGTAACGACCCCACCGCTATAACTTTATTATTAAAGAATACTATAAATAACGTTGTCTAATAATACGAAGAATACAGCCTGTTAAGGGTGATCGACTGTGAATATATCTTTAAACTAATACCGACACGTCATACTTATGGTTTTTTATCTCTGGAATAAAATTTGACGTGTATAGTCTTAGTCCAAAGTAATAATCATAATGTTTTTTCAGAATTAGAATAGTATATCATATAAACAATATTCACTGATCACAGCGGAATAATAAATATCATATACATATAAAAACCGAGAATCTATAAAATAAAACACTGGACTCACATAGTATACATCTGGTACAAATCTCTAAACTCAAATATACGTCTCATATTCAAACAAAAAAAATCCTAAATGAGATAAACTAAAAGTCAAAATGTTTATCTCCTTGCTAGCACAACCATCCGAAGGTCACCTCTCCTGTAACCTAAAAAAGTCTCGGCCTAACTCGAGCATTAAAATAACACCTGGGTCAGACTATCTCTAAATATCCAAAAAGGTGAGAACAATATATAACACAATAAAAAATGGCATATAGGTAAATCCAGATGTGCAACGTATAACAAGTCACGGAACTAATTTAACTTAGAATTTATCTCAAGGCACAAAGTTATATGTTTAGGTCACAAACACAGTTAGTCACTCAACACAGAATCACATAATAAATTACAATACTCCTAACGCAAAGGAACCAATTCCATACCGTCTCAAACAAACAATTGTGGTATCACTTGTACCGATTTGATACCAAGATTAGGAACACAAAATCTCGACACGATCACAAGGATCGGGGAACACAGAATCGCGACACGATCACAAGGTTCTGAAATCTTGACCGATCATGGCAACCATGACTCAAAAACTCTAGATTATTCAATATTATTATATATTTATGCTCGGAAAGAAATCTAGGAGTATACCTCTTAAGAATTTATTGGCCTCCGACCGAACCCTAAAAGGAAATATTCTAAAGTGCCAAATACTATCGCAGTAATCACCAGAACTTAACTAAAACATCCTATACCGTCCAGTGAAATTCAAGTATTTACTAGAGGCTAGTAAATCTCACTTATTACGGATATACCGGAAAACCTAAACTATATTCCCTTGAGGATCTATTAGTCCCACCGAACACCAAAAGAGAATACAACCTTAAAGTGTTAAATAATTCCTAATAGCATTCACAAGAATTTAACCAAGGCATCCCATACTACCCGATGAAATTTGAGTATTCACTAATGGACTAGTAAGTATCACTCAAACATTCCATTCAATGAGTTGTACAATATTCAATGAAGCGTTACTCAAGAGCATTTCAACCAATCGGTAACAGTAAGTCAATTATTAGTACTCCCTATATTATAGAACTAAGGCTTTCAAAACATTTACCTTATAAAATTTTATAGTTTAGAAATCCAATATTATAATCTTCATATAGGAAATGATTTTTAAATAATTTATTTATAAACTTGTCTTCGAACTTCTCTTTTAAAATTCATAATCTCATTTATTTCCCAAATATATATATATATATATTCTATAGAAACAATAACCCAATATTTCACTTTTAAAATCAAAATACTTTCAGATATATATATATATATGTATATATATATATCTGTGTGTGTGTATTTTTGAAGGAAAAGGTTCTATTATTGATAACGATGAGAACCATACAATAGCAGGACTCGCCTCCTTAAAAAACCTTACCATTGTGGTAAGGAAAAAGAGCACGACGTCCTTTATTTAACACCTCTAATACAGGAGAGAAGAAAACAAAACCAAATACAAAAAACGAACAAACAAACTAAACAACATAAAAAGGCCGACCCAATAGGGAAATAACTCCACCACTTCCAGAACATCTACCCGACCCGGTCCATTACATCACACGTAACAAAACCTAATCAAAACCCTACTATAGCAGCCGCATTTACATCCAACATTTCCTAATTCAATCCCCCACTTCATAAATTTCCGTCTATCTTCCGATGAAACATGTCGGTAATTTAATCTTCCCTGTAATTGCAGCCTAACATCGATTTCAGTTAATCTGCACCTTTGCTCCTTCAAGCAACTTCTACCCTCAAATCGGCGTCTGACCCTTTCCATCCAAATATGGTTAGTGGTGGTAGCTGCCGCGACGTAGGCCAGTTGTTGTACAGATGATTTGGTTCCGAAACACCATTGCAAAATCGATAGTTGACGTTGCAAAGAATTTTCGACTTCGAGGTTGAGCTCAAGCTTGGTCAGAAGTACCTTCCAAAGATAAGTGTTGTAATCACATTCAATAAATAAATGTTGATGTGTCTCATTATGCTTGTTGCAAAAATTACAGTTTGGGTTGACATTCATCCCCCATGCGTTTAATCTGTCAGATGTTCGTAGATGATGCATATAAGCCATGTATGTGGTATAGCAAAACTTCCTTCCAGTTTTGTTATACCATATAAGTTTGTATGTGTCATCTTTGTTCATATTTAATCCAATCTCATTCTATATAGTGGAAAAATTAAATTTATTTTTGTTAGCTATATTCCAGTAATCTGTTGGCCTCGTAGTAGATAATTCAACTTGCATTATATGATAAGCTACCTCCCTAGTCTCTAGTAATAGTTGAGGCTGTAGTTGACCATCATTGAAAATACAACTGACCTTACTGTGTGCAGTGCTTCTCATAGAAACTCTGCTCCAGCAAATTAAATCCACCAGGGATTTATGATTAACCCATGGGCCATACCATAAGTCTGTGTGCTCTCCATTAACAATTTGTCGAGTCATGATGTTAGCTGCCAAATTACGTTGCCGCAAAATAGTTTTCATCGTACCTGAGAAATTATTGTTAATAGGAGTGACCCAGAAATTTGTTTTAAGTACTTGGCATGCATCCATATAGACCATAAACAGTTTGAAGTTAATAGCTTCCAAAGTAGTTTGATTCTGGCTGTTGTGTTTAAGTCAGTAAATTTTCGAAGCCCTATGCCACCTTCCATTTTCGGCTTGCATAAAGTATCCCAAGAAATTTTGTATTTTGCTTTTCCAAAAGAAATCTGCGCAAATATGATCTATTTTCTTTAAAACAGAGGATGGTAAATGATATATAAGTAACCAATACATAACCATAGGAGTTATAATTCCTTGTATCAGTTCAGCTCGACCATCAATTGATAGCAGGTTACTATCCCAACCTTCTAATTTTGCATTAATGTTGTGTAACAGGGGGGACAATGAGCAGCATGTAGGTAATCTGAAGATAATGGGACCCCGAGATATTTTACAGGTAATGCCTTCTCCGCTACATGTAAAATACTAGCAATTTAAGATTTCCACATAGCTCCTTTACCGAAAAAAATATATGACTTAGTTTGGTTAATTCTTAGGCCAACGGTTTCCTCCATCTTGGAAAATATATGAGTCATATGAGTAGCATTCTGTGTAGTGGCTGCTAGGAAAACCATAACGTCGTCAACGTACAATAAATGTGATATATCAGGTTTAAATCTGTTTAAAGGCTCTAACAGTTTATTATCTATACCCTCCTCCATAAGTAGTGTAAAAAACTCCATAGCAATACAAAATAAATATGGGGATAAAGGATCTCCCTGACATAACCCCCTATTAGACGTAATAAATCCCTCCGGTCTTCCATCAATCATAATAGAAAAGGTAGGAGTTGAAATACACTCGTATATTAACTGAATGAGAGATGTTGGAAACCCAAAGCAGGTAAGCATATGACAAACAAATTCCCGATTAACCATATCGTAAGCCTTTTGATCGATTTTTATGCACATTTTTGGCTTGGCCCTTTTTGCGAAGTCCCATACTTGTTTATGGGCCAACAAAACATTTTCACCATTGTTTCTCCCTGGTATGAATGCGGATTGATTTTCTGCAATTAGCAGGGGTTTAAATCTCACGGTCGTCACACCGTACCATAATTAAACTATAATAAAAGTGAAGTGTCCGCATTGAAGTTCAATTGTATTCTCAAGTTGAGAGAACTTTGTAATACCTTCACTTCGAGATTTTCTGTTGTACCTTGGTTACATTAACCTATAGAAAATTATCAAGTGAGTCAATCCATGATTATCCAATAACTATTAGTACATAACCCCTTGGTGCTTCCAGCGACTATGGGTAATACACTGCCCAATATTTGGAGAGCGTTATATACTCTAGTCTCAACGGATGCATTGATATCCTAACTCGACACATCCTAGGAATATTTAAAACAACATGTTATTTTTATTATGATAAATTTCTCATGATCATATCACATTGCAATTACTATCACATAACTTATTATTTAGAGATTTTCTACACTTAAATTAAATAATTAGTTAAGATAACACATTGTGACAAGTATATAATAAAAATAAAAACAACATTTATTTCGAACGAGGTTTTATTATAGAGTTAATAATTTACAATAAATTACAAAATTGCCCCAAGGGCATAACCCTAACTTATTAGAAGTCACCTAGGAAGTTTCCCTCTTATCTATTCTCTCCTGAAGTTTAGTATGTCAAAGGCAGAAAGAATAAAAGGTGATACCCTAAGAGACTTTGGAGGAGGAGGAGGTGTCCTAGACGTCGACTTTTAGGAGAATGGGACCTCTTCTGGGAGATCTTATTATCCCTATTCGTTGGATCTCTCAATGGGTGGTAAACAATCTTTTTCCCAGTCTTGGATTCCATAGCAGGTTGCCCCACACTGACATTAAGAAGGGATTGTTCTACCAATTCAAGAGATATTACTGAAATCGAGTATCAGAATCCTCAGCAAGGAGATGGAGTTGTTCAGCCACCCAACCCGAGGTCCAGGCTCCTACTGACGTTGTGACCAGAGTGGAGATGGATAGGATGATGAAGCAGATGGAAGACAGATTCCAGGCTAGCCAACATGAGATGAACAACACGATGCAATGGAGCTTGACGCTATTGAATAAGTTGACCAAAACAACCGCAGAAAGAGTAGAAGGGATTCCAGCTCAAAGTCAGAGTCTTCTTTATCCGAGCGAAGACGGAGGGAAGGAAGATAGAAGAAAACTCAATATGATGCCGAACTTCTGCATAAGGAAGAGGACGAGCCCCAGGCTCGAGTTCTGGGATCGATACCGACCCCCACTTAGGACTCGGTACCGACCCCTAAAATGGTGGGCCCAGGGCCCGTCCTCTGAAAGGCCGAGTGGATGTCGTCCATGGACATGCTATTGAAGGTCAGAATCTGGAAAATCACAATATTGCTGATGATACTACTCATGGGAATCAAATTGGGAAGAATGTTGGACGAATGGGTCCCTCAAAGATTGGGGAGCCTAAGTATCGAGCACCTTCCCGGCAGCGTTCCCGAGCCGAACACTTGGTGCAAGACCCGATCACCACCGTTCAGTCGAACCTATTGATTCGAATTATCTAGAAGATATGGTTAGGAGGTTGCTTAGTGAAAATAGGTTAAGAACTAATGACGATTGGGGAACTTAAGCTAGTCGAAACCCATTCACAAAGGATATCCTTCATGCGAAATACCCTAGGAGATTCAACATGCCAACGATGTTGTTTTATGGAGGAATGACGGATCCTAGGCAACACTTATTAAGATATGAATGGCATATGGAATCAGCGAGGGCTTCGGATGCTGTGAACTGTTGTTTCCCAATTTTCTTAGAAGGTTAGCTACGATGTGGGTCACTCAGATTCCGCCTGAGGTCCATATCATCTTTTGCTCAATTGTCATGGAAATTCATGGAGCAATTCCGTTTGCATACCTCACGTCAAAAGCACGTGATGTCATTGTCCAATGTATATCAAGGTGAAGGAGAGTCGCTATAGAATTATTTAAATCGATTCCACATAGCTGTAACGAAAATAATGGATCTGAAAGAGGATATGGTGTTGATGGCGCTTTGTAGAGGAGTTCATCCCGAGACATATTTTGGTGATTGGATAGAAAGAAAGCAACCATCGACAATGGAAACTTTCTATAGGAAAGCTAATGAGTATCTACGTCGGGAGGATGCGCGTAAGCGTCCACGGAGAACTGACGTTGGAAGTTCAAATGAGCCAATTTAGAGTAATATTGTTGTAAAGAAATTTAGAGAAAGCTTTAGAAACGTTGATGTGAAAGTTGGTCATCAGAATAAAGGAGGAAAACAAAATAATGATGGGGCAAAGAAGGGAAAGTCAAATAACATGAGTTTTTTCAGAGGTCCCAAATATGACAATTACACATAGTTGAAAAATTCGACAGAGAACATATATCTGGCTACTCAGAATACCAAGCCATATAGGAAGCCGGCTCCTAGGGAGTCAACTGAGAAGGAGAGGAAGTTAGGAAAGTTCTACAGATTCCATGAGACTCATGGTCATAATAATAATGAGTGAAGGCACTTGTGCGACATGATTGAGGAATTAATAAGGAAAAAGAAATTGCAGCAATATGTGAAAGCCTCGCAAGATGGCGAGCAAGGTAATTCTAGTTCCCCTGGGTCGTCTTCCCAGCGGGGGCAACCTGAGCCTGGTGCTGATGCATTCAAGCAGCTAGAAAAACAGTTTGTGATAAACACAATCATTGGTGGGCCTCATCCTTTCGATAAGAGCTTTGTGAAGATAGGTAGATATATTGGAGCCCTAAAGCCTGCTGAGAATGAAAGTTGCTATGCTGTCGAGGATGGAGATCTGGCAAAACAATCTCAAAATAAGCGACATTGTTTTTCCAAACAGGGATGTTGACAGAGTTGAGGCTCCAACAGTTGACCTACTCATAATTTCAGCAGTGATTGGTCCTGCTGTTATAAGAAAAGTGTTTGCTGACTATGGGAGTTCAGTCAATATTTTATTCAAAAAGGCTTACGACCCAATGATGTTAGAGGAGAGAGATTTGAAGCCCTATAGGTCTCGTATACAGGGTTCAATGGGATGGCTATTGAAGCCATAAGGTTTGTTGAAATACCGGTGGAACTTGGTGAAGGCGACCGTAGGCGAGTGCAGGTCGTGCCATTCTTAGTGTTGGATATCTATTCTTCTTACAACACATTCTTGGGCCGACCGGCCCGAGCTGAATTTTGAGCGGACATCGTTCCTTAGTGTAACAATGAAATTCCCTATCGAAAATGCAGTAGGGATTGTGCATGGAGCCAAGTGGCTAGCCGCAAGTGCTATGTTGCTGAACTAAAGGAAGCAAGCCGTAAGGAGAAAGGAAAGAGTGTAGAAGGGGTCCTCTGCATAAAGGCTTTGGACACATAGCAACTACCGGCTGAGCCCCAGCTTGGGCAAACAAGTCAGCTCTACGATGACATGGACTAAAGAAAAGAGCCAAATGGCGGACAAGAAGCTCCCGCCAAGTTGACAATTGCTGTTCCAATTAGTAAGGATGACCCAATTAAAGTCCTGAAGGTCGGATCTCAGCTTGATGCTGGGGTGATGAGGGAGTTGGTTAGTTTTCTCCAGGAAAACCTGGATGTATTTGCCTAGACACATTCAGTTATGCATGCGATCTCGCCCGGGATAGGGAGCTATGCATTAAACATAAATCCTAAATGCGTTCATATGAGTAGAATCATCACAGCCTAGGTCCGGAGAGATACACTGCGCTTAAAGAAGAAGTGGATATGCTAAAGGATAACGGCTTTATCCATGATGCCTTATACCTATTGGCTATCAAACCATGTTTTGGCAAAGAAAGCAAATGGGAAATGGAGGACATGCATCGATCATTCTGACTTAAATAAAACATGCCTGAAGGACAACTTTCCGCTTCCAAGGATAGATCAGTTGGTGGACTCAAATGCTGGCCACAAGTAACTTTCATTTATGGACACGTACTCCAGATACAATCAAATCTCGATGCACGTCCCAGATCAAGAACACACTAGCTTCATCACCGACCTCGAACTCCATTGCTATCTAGTCATGCCCTTCGAATTAAAAAATGTAGGAGCAGCTTACCAGATGCTTGTGAACCGGATGTTTACGAACCATATCAGACAATTAATGGAAGTTTACATGGACGATATGCTTGTGAAGTCACCATGTTTGAGAAATCACGTTAATGATCTGGCAAAGATGTTTGATGTCCTCTGACAATACGAGATGAAGCTCAATCCCTTGAAATGCTCTTTTGATGTTGCGTCAGGAAAAATCCTGTGTTTTATCGGTAACTCTCATGGAATTAAAGCCAATCCAGGGAAAATCAAGGCTTTGAGAGAGATCTAAGCTCCAAATACGATCAAGCAGGTCCAAAGTTTAAACGATAAGGTTGCCGTCCTGAGTCGATTCATCTACAGAGCAACTAACAAATGCATCCCTTTCTTCGAGTTGATTAAGAAGGGAAAGAAAAATTTTGAGTGGAATCAAGACTGCAAATACGCATTCCAGTCTCTTGTAGATCACTTGGAAAGAGCTCCTATTCTCTCAAAGCCGATGGATGATGAGGTTTTGTTCTTATATCTTGCAGTGCCGGTGCACGCCCTGAGCGCCGCACTCGTGCGTTAGGAATCTCGCATCCGACGATGATCCACTATATTAGCAAGTGGTTAACATGAGCAGAAAGAAACTACCCGAGACAGGAAAAGATCGTGTATTGTCTGTTGATCACTTCGAGAAAGCTCCGCCCTTATTTTCAGGCTCATCCGATTAATGTCCTTACCGACCAGCCATTATGACAAGTCTTGCAACGACCTTCAACTTCCGGAAGGCTGTTAAAATGGAACATTGAATTGAGCCGGTATGATACCACCTATTACCCTTGGAGAGAAATCCATGGTCAGGCTTTGGCAGATTTCATAGTTGAATTCACTGCACGAGATGATCCTTTGAAAAGCAGTGGAGAAAAGGAAGTTGGATGGAAGATGTACATGGATGGTGCATCTAACAATTGGTGTTCTGATGCTGGAGTTGTGCTTGTCACTACCGAAGAGCACCCAATTTGCTACGCCTTGAAACTCGAATTTCCAGCAACAAATAATGAATCCGATTACGAGGCCTTGATTGTAGGACTTAAGATCGCCAAGGAACTGGGAATAAAGACTTTACATATTCTCTGTGACTCCAAGCTTGTAGTATGCCAAGTTAGAAAATAATATAAGGTGAAAGGAGCAAGTCTAGCTCCTATTTAAACCAGGTTCTTGAGTTGCTTGACACCTTTGAATATTACACGGTCACTCATATTCCCATAGAGGAAAATGAAAAGGCCGACTCACTTACAAAGTTGGCTAGTTCCGAAGATGTGCAACTCATGGGCTCGGTTCGAATGGAAGTGCTTTCAGCTCCGAGCATCGACAGGATGGATGTCGATTGGATTTTAGAGACTGAGCCTGAATGGGAGTCATGGATGACTCTAATTCGGGATTATTTACAGGGAGGAATCCTTCCAGAAAGAAGGAATGAGCGACGTAAAATATTTCGACAAGCTTTGAGATATATCATGCAAGAAGAAATACTGTATAGGAAGGGTTACTCTGTCCTTATGTTACGGTGTGTCGCTCATGATGAGGCCAATCAAGTTCTGATAGAAGTTCATAAAGGGGCCTGTGGCGACTACACTGGGGGGAAGACCCTGGCAAAGAAGATCCTTCATTACAGGCATTTCTAACCGACGGTCAATCGAGACGCATCTGGCTACACCCGAAGATGTGACATGTGCTAGAGATTCACAAAATTATGAGGTCCCCGCTAATGAAAATGACCAAAATGGTCAGTCCTTAGCTATTTGCAGTTTGGGGTATTGATATTATCGGTGTATTGCCGATATCTAAAGGTGCCACGAAGTACGCCATCTTGGCGGTTGATTAATTTTCCAAGTAATCATTACTAATAACGAAACCTAATTCGATAGCATGGAATGTAAGGATTTCTGTCGCTGACACCGCATAGAGAAGAGATTTGCAGCGGTAGCACATCCTCAAGCAAATGGACAGTTTGAAGCTGTGAACAAGATTATCGAGTCCATTCTTAAAAAATGATTAGAGAAGGTCGAATGCAAGTTGGTCGATGAGCTTCCGTTAACACTCAGGGCTTATCGAACCACCCACAAGTCAGCGACTGGACATTCTCCATTCGCCTTAGCATACGAATCGAAGGCTATGATCCCGATCAAACTAGAAGTACTTTCTTATCGGGTCACTCACTACGATCCACGAATGAACAAGCAACTCCTTCTGGAGTCTCTTGATATGATCGATGAGAAGCGGGTCGAAGTTGAGTTGAGAGTAGCTGCACATAGACACTAAGTCGCACGATATTATAACACCAAAGTTAGGAGTCAAACCTTTGAAGTAGGCGATTTGGTTCTCAAAAGAATTTTCCCTGGCCTTAAGAACTTAGGCCCGAGTTTGGGAGGTCCGTACGCAATAGAGGAAAAGTTTGGAGATGACACTTCCAAGCTAGCAACTACGGATTGGATCTCACTGCCAAGGGCATGGAATAATGAGCATCTACGACGCTATTTCACTTAGAGCATAAATTTGTAAATAACTGGCTAAAGCTATGTAATAAGACAGAACATTGTCACTTTCCATCTTTAATCAAATAAAACGATCTTTCGAGCCAGAAATTTTATCTCTCCATTTCTTAAGAGTTTTGACTTGATCAACTAAAATGAATATGCATATGATTAATGTAGGTGTGCAAGTACCTAGAGATAGGTGCCGGTCAAACTTCTATGGGCCATGATCAGGCCAGTGAAGTTCCTTTTTGATGTCCAAAGATTGACATCGGCTAACTCTTGCCTTCAGATTGGGGGAAGGAGTATAAACAGAAGTCAAACACGAAATAACTATCCACATCCTAACTCTTGCTCCCATAGTAGGAGCCAGAGTATAAACATAAGCCAAATAAGGCATAATTGTCTGCATCCTAACTCTTGCTCTCGGAGTAGAAGCCGGAGTATAAACATAAGTCAGACATAACTTAATTGTGCGCATTCTAACTCTCACTCCCGGAGTAGGAGCCGGAGTATAAACATAAGCCGGACAAGATATGATTGTCTACATCCAGAATCTTGCCTTCGGATTGAAGGCAGAAGTATAAACGCATACTGTATGTGATACGAGCCTCTGTACTCCAACTCTCATTCCGAGAGTAGGAGTCGGAGTATAAACTTAGGCCAGATGAAGCACATTCATCCACAAATTGGCTCTTGCCTTCAGACTAGGGGAAAGAGCACAAGCTTAGAACCGAATATGACACAACCATCCATAAACCAACTCCTACCCTCGGATGGAGTGTAGGAGTAAAAATAAAAAAGAGCATAATACGTCTGATCACTCGCTTAACTCTCTTCCCCGGACTGGGGGAAGAAATATGAACGGAAACAGACATGACAAGTCTGTCTGATCCTTAACATCTTGCCCGAAATAGGCAGAAAAGTGAGTCCACGCTCAGAGTAAAGCGGGATCCAGTTTGTAAGCCTTCGGTCAATGCCTGGAGTTAAGCGTGATCGAATGCTAACATCTTGGATGAGGATGTGCAGACTACGATTCTAAGTAGTTAACTTAAGCTCGTGCCTGGAGTTTGGCGCGGTTGGAACTTATTATCCTAGAAAAGGATACTCAAGCCACTATTTTAAGAGGTTTACGCTAAGGATTGCTTTACATTCGCTAGAACGATGCAAGTCCGCAAATTACATAATGAATTAAAGACTTGATCTGAAATCAACCAATAAAAGGAGATAAACCGCTTGAAAGGAAAGCGTATTTCTTAAGTACTTAGGAAAGTTTAAGCAAAGATTTGTACAAAACAAAAATTTATTATTGACGTCAAATCAGGAAAGCTAAGTACAAGTGGTTTACACCAAAAGTGAAAAAGTAATAACGGAGGGCCAAACATAAACAAAGTTGGCCAATAAACAAAAAGATTATATACGGAAAAACAAACCAGCGACTATTTCTTTTTGGACTTCCTTTTCTTCTTAGATCCAGAGAAGATTTCGTTCAAGCTCTCTCCTTGCCTCTTTCCACCTCTTCCTCTACCGCCTTGGCCTTTGGAGGGAGTGCTTTGCAAAGATCCAGCAGGTGCACTCTAGCTACTTTCGGGCGAAGGAATAGAGATCGGGATGCTTTGTGAAAACACTATCGACGTACTTCGAGCACCCCCAGGTGGAGGAATGTAAACTGGAGTGAAAATGGTTTTCCTAGGAAATGCGATCGATGGTAGAGGAGGGAAAACTTCTATTTGCTCCTGCTTGATTTGACTAGCAAGGAGGATATCTGCCCAAGTTTTTGCTCATGTTCACGGATGGAGGGACCCGACAGCTTATGTCCCTTGAGTTTCATCATTTCCTTCTTCCAATAAAGCGTCTGCATGCACTCGTCAAGGCTCGGGGTCTCTTAAAACGGGATGCTAGGAATTGTTGTCGAGATCGTGACGGTAACAGACTCCGTTCGTCGATATTTGTGGCCCCAGTTGAGAATCATTGGGAGGAAGTGGAGCGATTGCAGGCTGACCAGTAGCTAACAAAATACAATGAAGGAGGTTAACGATGTTGACCAACGACACATCAACTCTCTGGAAAATAAGTCAACGAGATATCTTCTTCAGTTTGAACTTCCGCATGAGCTGGTGTGCTACCGGGAGTTCCCTCGAGAGTAGGAGAGAGAATAGTGGATTTCTGGAGCTACGTTTCTCTAGGTCATAACCGGCGTTGGTAGAGGAATCAACGGTGGAATTAAGAGCAGCTTGTGTCCAGGGAGTTTGACCAGCTATAGCATCATGATGTGCAGAGCCAGAACCTTTGCCTAACTCTTTTTGAGAGGTTGCATCAAGTTCCGGATGAATAAGATGCTTGTTGTCATAGAGGATTTTGGGCTCATCTCCCTTCAAAATCTCTTTTTCGAGCTGCTCCATATCAATGTTATCACTATTAAGAAATTATTTCTCTTCCTAGATGATCCGTTCCCAAGCACGGACAACATCAAAGGGTAATCTTCCCTAAACCACTCCAGATTCTGAAATTTAAGCACATTGGTGTTGTATTGAGTGATCAGTAGCTCAAACTTCTTCATCACCTTCTCCTCTACCCGCTTCTCAGCCTATTTTACTGCAGTTTCAACTTCTCTCTTGACGAGAGCATCAAAATCCCTGACCTTTTCAAGTGCATTATCCCTCTCAATCCTGACAGCGACCAGTTCGTCGCATGCATCCTGAGCAATCTTCTACGCTTCATCTTTTCCTTGATCTCGCACTCGAGTTTGGTTTTCATTTTAGATGTGTTTCTCTTAGCAGCATCCATTTCCATTACAAGCTCATGGTTACGATGATGCACTTACTCGATTTTGTTTAAATGCTTGGATCTCTCTGCTTTGAGTGCTTTAACGGCCTCCTCGGACTTCTTCCCTGCTTCAACTTGAGATTTTCTTGAATTCTCGAGCTCAGTATTGAGAGCGACTATGATTCGGGTTTTCTTGGCCTCAATGAGTTTCTAGTTCTCTATCTCTTGCAGCCTGTCTCTTAAAACTTTTGAAATCTTTTCAGCCAGCTTCGCCCATTCATTGTACTGAATATGGACATCGATCGTGTAGTCGATGGTCCTCTATTGGACTTCAACAGGAATTCTCTCTAAGTTTAGCAAGAAATTAACTCCATCATAGTAGATGTTGGGGAATTCGCTCTTAAGATCGACCATCCGCCACGTAGTGTCTACCTGTTGCTCCTCTGTAATGGTTGGAGCGATAGTGCTTCCTTAGCCTGGCCTGTGATGAAAAGTATCGGAGCCACTCTTACGATGTTTGCGCTCAGAAGATCGACTGGAGTGAGAGAGTTTCGTGGATTATAAAGGGACAGAGGCAGGTGGTGAAGCTCTAGAAGAGTCAGCCGGTGGAATATCATCATGGTGGTCAGGCTGCTTATTTGGGCTTCTAAAAGGAGGTGATCTGGATCTAGGTCGGCGCTCAAGCAGAGTAATAAGAAGAATGGTCCCTGTCATAACTACTCCTATCCCGGTCGTCTTCGTCGTGGTTGGAGCGATAGCTAGAACCATAGTCTCGGCCACTCCCTTGATGGTATGAGCTTGACCGGGGGCGCTGAACATGATACGCTTTCTCTTCCAAGGATCAAAATGAATGCTTTCTTTTATCTATCGAACTTGTAAAGAAAACAGGGATGGATTAGATCAAATGGGTAAGGACATGGGTTAAGTGCGAGTGTTGTATAGTGCACGTGTGTGTGTGTGTCCTAGTGTCCTTCCGACGGACCATTGCTGGAGCTTTACTCATGGGAGTAACCTCTCCCACACCAGTTGGAATGATGTCCTTTTCGAAGAGGATCGGAGAACCGATATCACCGATGCTAATGTTACCAACGTCAAAAGATCCGAACTCTGAAGGGATAGGTCCTAAACCGGAAAACGTGCCTGTTAAAGGAATAAATGGAGTCTTCTCTGTACTTGTGACTGGTGGAGACCGAGTGGAAGTCTACGACTTCAAAGTTCTCACAATCAATTTCTTTTTGGAGTAGGCGGTGGGTTGTCTCTAGGTTGTTTGGTCTGGGATCCATGGCCCATTTTAATGTTGCTTTGGTATGAATAGGATTACCTAACTCTTGAGGTCGAAGAAAGGATTGACGGCATGTTGATCAAGGAAAGCCAAAATGAAGTCTTACTTCTCTAGCTTGGGTTGTCTTCCCGGATCCCTGCTTCTACTTTTGGTTGTTGATCTGTTTCTCCAGTGACGGGCGAGAGAACACAGCGAACAGTGCATCAGGCCTTCCTCAACGCCTTCGTGTTCTAGTTCCATGTCTTTTGTGGCTCCAGCACCAGGACTCGGAGATGGAGGCAGCTCAGGATTGACTTCGCCTCCTGAAGGGGGATTGCTATCATCATTATCATCATTATCATCATCATCCTCAATGTCAACAATTGGAACAATGTCGGTGCTGCAGCCTTCCTATAATAAGCTAGGAAAAAGGAGATTCTTATCCGTTAATATGGTTCTTATATACCTATCCTTGGCTGGGACTGCCATGAGATTATTAACGGCATCCGAGATGATCCACTGCTGGGCCTCGTCGGAACATCTATACAACTATAAAAGATAAATTAAGGATGCAAGCTATAAGGAAAATACACGGATGATGTTTGAAATAAAAATTAAGTTCGGATATCCATTTACAAGCGAACTTGGGTGGACAGCACACATAGAACCATTCATCCTTAAAGTAACTCAGCTTGTTCCAAGCCCTGGAGACAATGCTGCAACCCCTCATCGGCTCTAAGTAAATAAGAGACGAGTTTTCCTTGCGGCTTTTAAAGCTATAAATGTATCGGATTTCTTCATCGCTAGGCACTCGGTTCAAATGCTCAGAGAAAACTAGATAAGTGCTCAAAAGAAAAGTGTAGCTGTTTGGATGCAGGTATGTGGGAGCCAATCTCATAAAGTTCAGGACTCGATGAACGAGTTGATTAAATGGTGAGACGCAACCTGCTAGACACATATATCTGTTGCAAGCTATGTACCCTTCTGGAGGATCGTGAGCCCTCTGGTCACGAGACGGTGCCAAGACATCGTCAAATGGAATGCCATGCTTACTACATATCCTCTGAAGAGATCCCTCACCAATTCTGGAAGGAACATAATCGATTGGGTTATTCAGTATTATAGCATCTTCAAGAGCATCGGGTGTTGGATCTATTTGAGGCCCTTCTACCGGTCCAACTGGATTTTTGGGTATCTGTTGCTCTACTTCGGGTTTCTCTAGATTTTTTCGATCAACATTAGGACTTTCTGGTTACTGCTCTTGTTGACTAGGAGTTTGCTGCGCCTAAGAAGTTGTAGCTGAGCTTGATTCTGCATCGGATTCAGTATATTTGGAAGGCGAAGCACCGTAGTATAAGCAACCAGACGCTTGGAACGTCTTTGGTCCTTTTCTATAAATTGCTTGATAGATAATCAGCATTAGAAGATTAATTATAAACCATTCCCCATGCTAAAATGGATTCTGGTGCAATATGGTGCAGTGTGGTGCAATTCGAATTTCAGTTATTATTTAATTATTTATTTTAGCAGTTCATTTTGAAGTCTAGATACCGCTGACGTGACCATCATCGCCGACCGTCCCGACTAGCTTAATGTTATCGGCGATGCTTCGAAAGAGTTCGAGATGAAAGAGGAAATTCAGTGTGAAACTCCAAGGTTAAGTTGGGTTGCAAGGCTTAGAGTAGGCAAAATTTACCTAAGTATGGGGATCGGTACCGATCCCCACGACCCCCATAATTAGGCAAACCCCACCTTCCTTCTTCATCCCTACCGACCTCAAGAACCATGATCGCGAGTCTTTCCATGTCCACGCTCAACTCCATGTCCATTTATTCGCGACCAGTCATCATCCTACCTAATTTTGTTAGGCGTGGAGTTAAGGTTAAGGATCGGTTGAAATGAAAGTGAGATATTGAGCTGAGATTCGAGCTGGTGAAGGCGGATCTGATCGAGGCAATGAAGTAGCGACGTCAAGCGCAAGCGATGATGAGCGGCGGCAGCGACGAGCAAGGATAGGCAACGACGGGTCTCGATTTGGGAATAAGGAATTGTTAATGGTGGTAGTTCGAGAGTTCTAAATCGAAAGCAAATGAACAGGTAAGGAGGTGAAGGAGTAAAAGCGAAGTTATATATCCACGACCCGTATTCTTAGGCAAACAATTAGAGAATTCTCCAAGCATGCGTATGGTATATGTGTACGTGTGTGAATGCCCATGCATATATGATGAGCCATGTGTGTATATATCTAAAGCTTGACGACTAAGGTTGAAAGAAAGCTAGACATATACCTAGGAAACTCATGAATGAGATTAGTCTAAAATCATCAGACTTGGAATAACAAATCACGGGATCACGTTCTAGATTTATAGCCTCGGATGTTAGTGGAACGTCACAATGGATATGGCAATTCGCGAAAAGATGGTGACCATTCGAAGCACAGTGGAATCCTGATTCGAACTTGTCTCGATTCAAAGCGCATCCCTTTGGAAACGGGATGTACTTTGGGGGGGCAATTGTTATCCTGCCTTTTGATCAGGCAGAATTCGGGTGAAATGGACATATAGAGCTTGGAGCTATCAATGCGGAAAGCCCGAAGAGATAGCCTAGGAGTCCAGAAACCAAGCATAGATAGAGCCATGAACTCAAAGCCAAGATTATCCAAGACAACAAGGTAATGGGATCCCCATGTTGGTGATCGGTACCGACTCCCAAATACAACTTGGGTGGCCTCATCCTCTGCCTACAAGCTTATCTCGATGCCAATGGTCTATTTTCAAAGTTGGTTTGTTGAGTCTGCAATTCTCTATCGATCTTCATGGACTCCTGAATCCGCAGCGTTGTTCTCCCACAACTCCGTCGTATAGATTCAGAAAAAGCCAAGATTGATGCAAACAACTACAGATTCATGAAGCCTACCACAAGACGATCCAAGCTAAGGAGTTGAAGACTCAAGAATCACTAAACTTGGGGATCGATACTGACCCCCTCTTGGGGATCGGTACCAACTCTCATATATTACTGAGCTGGCAACTATCTTTTTGGGAGAACGAGTCAATTTCGAGCGCAGCGGCAAAGAGATATTACATGCAAGATTTTAAACCTCCTACCTCTATAAATAGGAAGGTAGGACTCATTTTCGGGGATCTTTTGGACTCTAGTTCCATTATTTCTTATATTCTTTTAACTCTAAAATTCTAAATGTTGGAGTTGTACCGACCTACAAGAACTTCTGTCTCCAAATCAAAAATAAGCAATAAAACTTCAAAGTTGACTTAGGCCTTGTTTTGCCGAAGCATTATAAAGGATCGTGTTGTTTATTTCTTCATTTTCATTTACTTTTCTTCATTTAATCTCTACTTCATAAACTTCTGAATGTTTGTGCCATTTTTGGTTCAAACATGTTTCTAAACCCATTAATTGTAAAAGCATGAAACATAGACAAATGTGATGATATTAAATATTTTCGAGCGGTTAATGAATTAAATTCATATAGTATACCTATTAACTTAATAAAACAATAAAAAAATCTTTTCACTTTACTAAAATACAAATGATATAAACTATAATTTTAACAAAAATGGATATATAATTTCCGAATGCAGATGCCTTTATATTCGAATCCACGTTCATTTTTTCAATATCAGATATTTATCTACTTTTCGGATATGGACACGGACCGAGTTTGGATTTTTCGAGCATTCGCTGATAGATCTTGTTTTTCCATGGCTGCTTTAATAAATAAAAAAACAATATACCATTCAAATATTTATAGTTTAGAAACATAAATTTGATTTTGTTAAAACGTGTTCTTTCCAAAGATATCAAATTTGTCCCAAGGTTCATTTTTCTTGAAAAGGTTTGGAACTTATCATGAAAGTTTGAAAAGGTTCAGAAGTTAGAAATATTAACATTTTTTATTGTGTTTATAAAATTCAAAATGTTTAAAAAGAAACTAAAAACCAAAAAAGAAAAAAAAAACCCTTTTTTTGAGAAATTTTATTTTTTTCCAAAAAAAATCGTATATTTCTTCTCATATCGTTTTCCCAATTAAAGTTGGTGCTAATTTCCAGCAGGATCTCTGATATCCAAAAGGGTTTAAACGAAGACTGAAACTAGCACATGATTTGTGCACACACCACACACAGAGAAAATCGAACAATCTTAGTCGAGTACCAGCTAACTAGTAACAAAATTATTGAAAGCACCACAACGATTTTCTTCGTCAGTCCGTATCTATATCTATTTATTCGTGTCGGCCTACAAAAGGTATTACTTCTTTTAGGGTTTATTCTTCAATCCAAGGTCCAAGCTTTTTGTACTACCAAAGTTATAATGTACTCTTCTTCTTTTGTAAGAGCATGATATCTTTTTCCTTGGTACAACTTTTCTTTTCTAGGGACAGGGATAAGAACTGCTTTGTGACCAATATGCCAAAGGATTCAAGAATTCTTTAAACTTCACGAATTAATCTCACCAAATATGCTCCTTATCTTCATGCAGTATGATTCCTCGTGTATCCTAAATCATCCCTACGTGCAGGGGACCATCATTTTCTCTTGTTTTATCATGTATCGTTTGATTTGATTTACACCACCACTAACCCCACCCAACCCTGAAGTTAACACGTGTGGCCCGGGCCCCGGCCCATGTGGGTTGATATTTTTGCCTTGAGGATTGTACGTAAGACTATAGCAACTCAAACCGACCTGTACCAACTTTTTTTGTTCATCGCATATTTTGGTAGAAAACAAAACTGACTTATTTGTCCGTTTGTCTTCAGGGTTATGAATCGTATGAAGAAAATAAGCTGGATGAATGCAGCTCCACTTTAAATTATAAGCTATCATGACTCTGTTTATCCTACATCTTCTATGCCTACACTTTAATGATGCCTGCCATAGACTTATAATAGGAAGCACTAACTAGGTCATGCATGATGTCTTAAAGTCGTGCAAAGATTTAAATTTCACTGTGGTACTTTATGCTCCTTTACAGAAAAGCTCAGGTGAACGCAAGAGATAAAAAGTAACGTAACTTTTCCCTTTTTCTTTTGATATCAAAACTTTCAAGGAAGACAAAACAAAATAGCATCATGAAAAGCTTTTCTTTTTCTTTTTTTCTTTGTATACTCGACTTTACAGGGCTGCATATTTCATATTTATCTATATTACTTCACGGTGTACTTTAGCAGTACGATGAACCTATGCTACTCTTTCAAAAAGCACCTTTGAAATATGGTTATTGAGTTTTGCAGTGGTGCAGCGCGCGGCATAATAGAAGCTTTTTGCAACATGGAGGAAAGTTTGTCCGGTTCCGCTATCATCAGATTTCTGAAGTACACATTTCAAAAGCCCTTGCATTTCCTTTTTTATTTCCGCATCGCCCTCGATCTCCTTTCCATTGTTCCTACCCTGTTAAGTATAGCATTTCTGTTTGTTTACGTTATTCTCTTTACAAAGTAAAAACTCTAAACTGTAATCAAAGAACAATTTGTATTGGTGAATGTGTATGTTATTTTTGCAAGATGTGTATAAACGGCGATAATGTGTACATGGAATAATAAATCTGTACCAGAGTAATATTATTTAATTTGTATTTTCGTATATTTATTTGCCTATACATGTTGATTCTAAGATTGCGTTGTGGTATGAACATCTACCTTTAAAAGATGCTTGCGATTTTGAAGGCGATTGCAAACTGAAGAGGTGAATAGGGCCAACTGTGCATACTCTGTTTGAGCCATCGGATCTGTGTTTCCTTTGCAGACCTCTATTGTACGTACACATAACATCCCTATATCAGTCTCAGCTGTGCTCCAGTTCGAAATCCAGTCATCCCACTGCAAATGCACATTTGTTTAGTGTCAAAATACAAACTTTTGAAATTTGATGCGGTGTTTATTAAAGAGTACTTACAACTTGTTTCAGATCGTTATATGTTTGTTCATGGTTCCTTTGCAGCTGCTGTTGTGCAATCCTCGTTGCTAGGAGATCAATGAGCTGATATATGAGATCTACTAGTTTTCCTGTATATCTGCGTGCATCACTTGCTCTTAATTGGAGAATTTTTTACTTGAGTATTCTTATGTTATATTACAACTACTATATATATCTTTCTTTCTTTCTTTTCCAGGCAACTAAATTGTAAAATAACTTATGATCACTACAATTGCAAAGACAACAAGGAGTCAATGATCACCGATGATATAGTAAAGTTTTAGGAATATATTACATTTAAATTTACTGGAAGGATTACAGAAATCAAGTAATCTGCTCCTAATAATGCAATAAACTAATATTCTTTAGGAATATATTACATTTAAATTTACTGGAAGGATTACAAAAATCAAGTAATCTGCTCCTAATAATGCAATAAACTAATATTCAATGCTGATAGCATATTAAATAAGTTAAGCACACAACGATTAGGACAGATGTTTATCATATTCATAAGAAACAAATACATGATAAGGTATACCTGCAACTTGTGCAGCTTTGATTTCTTTATAATCATCTGTTATGATGACTGTGGACTCAAGTCAAGCTACTTTAGTGTCAAATTTTTATGTTGGAATCAAGGGGGAAATGTGTGCTAGTTTATATAGGGGTTATTTCACATTTTTTTTTAAAATTATACCATTTATGTAACATATTTTGTCATAGAATACGTATTTAAATAATAGAGACAGATTTTTAGAACAACCTTCCTTAAGTTTCAAAATGCACATTCCAAAAACGCATTTCACCAAACACCCCTCTGCTTATTTTTAAGAAATTTACACAAAATCTAAGCAACTTTCGAAAATAAAACTCAAATTTCTTTTTTGCAAATATTTGCAGTTTTGTAGAAAAACTGCAAATATTTGCAAGTAAAAACTGAAAATTTTAAAATATATATATATATATATATATATATATATATATATATATATATATATATATATATATATTTGCTTTTGTTTTTTTCTTGGAAATAACAACAAAATAGCGCAGACCAAAACTCAGGAAAAAAAACAAAAGAAAATTAATTTTGAAACTTGGAGAGGAATGTTTGTTGAAATTAATTTTTGGAAGTGGACGTGCCTAACTTCCACTTAAATAATATTGATGATATATCGCATATTAGATTTGCGCTAAATTTTTTTCCTCCCATAATGTCATTTAACTGTTGATAAAAAAAATTTGTCATATATATAAATATCATGTTTTCATTTATTAAAAACTATACTATTTATGTAACATATGTTGTCATAGAATACGTTCTATGTATCTACCTAATATTGGTGATATATCACATATCAGATTTGCACTATTCCTCCCCCCTCAGGAAATTATTGTCAAGGACAAAATTTCTCAGCATTTTAGCTTCAAGGACAAACCTTCAATATTTTAGCCTGAATGATAACTTTATTTAGGTATCAGTTTTTAAGCTTTTAGGTATCAGTTTATAGTTATCGGTAGCAGTTTTTAGGTATCAGTTTTTAGTTCGGTAGCAGTTTTGGAAAAATGTTTGTCCTTATGAATAATTTTGAAAGAATGTTTGTCCTTATGAATAATTTTTAAAAGAATGTTTGTCCTTCTGGATAAAATATTGAGGTCGTGTCATTGAGGCTAAAAATATACAAATTTTTGTCCTTTATATTAATTCTCCTTTCCATGTCTATATTTCACCAGTACTGACATTAACTAATCAGAATGTTAATTTAGTTCTTTCCAACTATAGCTACTGAATCAAGTATATTTAGCAGTCAAAAAACAAAACTGTTGTTGCTTCTATTACAAACGTTTTTTCAATTTTACAACGTAAGTCGGTCAAAAATCATTTTGTTAAAATAATTGTTATTATGGTCAAAATCTTCTTTTCCTTCAACTAAAGACAAAAAATAATAATATTAAACCTCTTTATTTTCTGGCAACACAGTTTGTGAAATAATCATTCTAAGGTTGCAGAATAAGCATCAGAATAATCGTAGAAATCTTGCTGGTACCTTTTATCAGCATTGCGAAAGTCGTTGATAAACTTTTCATGTTCCACCTTAGAGGAAGATTCATTGAAGTAGGAATCAAGAATCTCTGCTAAAACTGCAGTCTTCGTCCACCCAAGTCTCTCCACAGCACGTTCTGGCTCAAATATATTGCCCATTACTATGAAGTAAGTTCTCAGAACACTCTTCTTGCTTATATAGTGTTCTGTTAAATTGCAATCTGCATACCACCTGAAACATCAAATCATATTTTAACTTACCACTAATATTTGATTATTTCAACCAACAAAACTTACATAAAAAAACCAAAATGTATCTCTCACTTTTGAAGTCCTAACCATTCAAGCTGGTGAATAGCTTGGCACTGGTTGAAGTCAGCTTTGGCAAGTTCCAGATACAAGTCATTGTTCACTAGTGGCATCCTGCAATTGTCATTTTCGACTAACATGCATCCTCTCCATTTTTAGTTTTTTTTATTAATATTATGACTGAAATACCCCTTACCGATATAAGGTTTTGCCTATCCAAACATCCTTGCTACCTCCATACTGCTCGATGAACCATCTTGCTTCTATGCGTGGTAGGTTTGCATAGAATGGAAAGTCTAGTGCATACTCTACCTGTTGTTTTTTAACAGTGCGTTTAACTACATACAATTCAATTTTGATTCGAAATACTGTTTCAAAAAATAATGATTTACCTCCCCAGGTAAATCTTTTGTGATGATCCACTTGTCAACAAGTTTGTTTTGTGCTTGCTTTTCCCTTAGGAATTTGGTGGAGAAATTTCTAGCTCTTTCTAGAATAGTTTCACCCGGCAATTGAATCTGGGAAGCTCTGTTCAGGTTGTACATTCCTGTAACTGCTTGGTTTGATTGTCCAACAAAGCAGAAAAACTCTCCATCCGATTCGAAAGACTTGAAAACATCTAAGATAATTACCAATTTCAAATAATACATAAGCAAGGAATATTATTCCCGGATATTTCATTTATTAAGTTTTACTTAAAAAGACTTTTTTTACCAGCAGAGACATCGTAGCCATGCAGCCTAAGTACACGAAAACCCATGGCTGTATCATCCACATCGCGGACACTTGTACTCCTCGCCCAACATATGCCCTTCTCATCCCAATATCTGAATTTTATCAAATTTTAATTTCTAGTATACATATTGTTAATCAAATATGAGATGTGCAACACATTGAATATGAAATGAAGTACCTATATACGTAGGATAGGCATTCTTTGATCTCTGCTTTGAAATACCGAGATATTCCCAAACGTTCCAATCGGTCAACTACCCATAGATGCTCAAAGAGATCGACAGGGTACACATTTGGTACTGCATAAAATATTAAGGGCAAAAATGGTGAACAATAAAATCCAACAAAAATTTAACCGGCAGTAAATTGAGTGCCTGTCTGGCACAAATATATATAAAACATTCCTTGTATATACTCCTCTGCACATGTCACTATTTAGGACACAGTCAATTATGAATGAAGTATCTACAACTTAATTGCGTGAACATATAATATTGGTCAATGCATGTGTGTTGTTTTATTAAACTAAACATGTGGTTAGCAAACATTTCTCAGAAACTTCTAACTGATCAAGTATGGTTTGTATGAGCTTTTTTAATGAAGGAACATATGACAAATAAAACATAAATGAAAGGTTTAAGAGCTTGATTACCTCCACCGTTAAACTTATCAACCATTTTTTTCAGATATTGGTAACATTTCTTATTGCCTGTGTGCATAAGGGCAAATGCAGTGGAAGATGGTGAGAATAAGAAAGATCCATCACTATTTTGAAGCTTTAGAAGTTTGTTCCAATCCAAATCTCGGAGTCCTTCCAAGCTATGTAGAAGAGTTGTTGGTACTTCATGCAACATTACTTTCGAAATCCTATTCATCATATTTGAATTTTATACCATATTCTTGAAAATCAGAAAGGAAAAATTAAGATAGAAATATCAGAACAAATTCTAATCCGGACTTTTTACAATTTGATATGAGATATATATGAATTTGCATGACCTTGCAGTCTCCAAGTTGCACCATGGGTGAAAATCGAAGGCTTTGTGGAAATTCACACATTATTTAACCATTCTAATATCTACAACAAAGATGCAGTTTATTTTTATGATTTCATATGACCAAGGTAAAGAGAAACGTGGAAAGATACCTACTTGACTAATGTTTAGTAAGGAACATATATACAGTCATAGAAAAGGTATATTCCAAAACAATTTATCGGAACATCATAGTTAATTAAGGAGAGGTTAGTAGATCATGACATTTTAAAATGACAATTACTGATAAATAGAAAATAAGAAGCATCTAATGGATCCTTGAACGAGTGAACTACCTCTTAAGCTTAAGATCCCTTTTGGCATATATGTGCTGCAAGGCAGGGTCATCATATGGAACATCTAGTGCTAAGTCCTTGGCAATATCTATAAGTGACGGAAATGCCACTTCAAAGCCTATTGGCATATGCTCTTCTTCTTCTTCACCTAATCTCCAGATATTCTCTTTCAAAAACATTAGCCCTACATAAATATGACATCATAGATGTAAGTACATCCATAATTGCTAATATCAACTAAATCTCATTTACTGTTCATAACAAATAATTATAGAACACGATTAACATATGCATAGTTCATCCAACAGATAATATGGATTGACTATTTAAATACCTCAAAGAAAAGAAAAGAAAAAGTCAAGTAGCTATTATCTTACCTTTTTCACATTTGTCAAGGAAGATTTTCCAATGTTTGAGGGCTATAACACAAGCTAAAGTGTTAATTATCCGATCATGGGCAGTAAAAATTTCACCATCACCCCATGAACCATCATCAAATTGGTTACTGGCGATCCAATTAAGGCTAGATGAAAATTGTGGACTGCCATTTTCATCCATATTTTTAACCAATGCAACCCATGCCGTATCATAAGGCGATAGGGAAATATCTCCATCGTCAATGGATGCTAGCTTCCCTTTCACATCTTTTATCATTTTCCATATGTCCTTCACACCGAAGAGTTTCTAATATATTTGGAAATTAATATTAGATTCATATAGTATGTAACACTGGACATTAATGTAACTTTGATTACCTCGAGTATGAAATCATCTTCATCATACAATTGAGATGAATCATTTGGCCTTTCAGTAAATGGCAATCCATTATGAATTAGCCCTAAGCTGAAGTCTGCAAATTAAGAATAGTTGATTTTTCGATGATGTTATCATAGCCCCAGAAAGTTAAAAATCCATCAAATATAAACTTCTTCATAGTCAAACTTTAAAATGAAAAGAGAAGGTATCTTTTTTGTTGAACTTGGGTATAATACATGCCAAAAATAATTTACTTTGAGACTCTTGAGACTACAACCATAATTTTACCGTTATTACACATGGTCACCTAATCAGGAAAAAACAAGTTAAAGTTATTTTTAGCATATGACGTAAGTTTCAACTATTTTCACTTGAAATGATGTAAGTGTTGTTAAGAAGAGTTAATTTTCCATTTAATTTTATATCAATACGCGGACTCTAAATACAAGAAGAAAAAACATAAACATAAAAACGAGATAAACACTCAAATTGTCGGTTATGCAACAAAGTTACACCAAAGTTTTCTTCTCGAGTGTAATAGATTGAATAATGATGACATGACTAATAAATAATAGAATAGACTACTAATTTAACACAGTAATGCAGTCATCATTGTTTCGATTTAGCACTAGTGGTGTATGTGTATGTGTGTGTATTAATTACATAAGTATAAAGTTCATAACTTATTTGTTGATCTCATTTCTCAGCCATCGTAGTCACAGTTACAGCATATAGTTTGCACTATTGCTTGACATTGGCCAATGAATTATAATTAAATATTAGTTGACAATAAGTTGAGTTATATATATTAACAAACAAACTAGGTATGATCTACATTTGTCAATTGTAGCAGAGAGCCAGCGAATTATCCTTATAATTTACTACTAATATCTCTCTCACATTTTAAAACAAACAACTGTGCTCCATGATGATAATCATTTTGTATTAGAGCATATTTTCAAGAAAAATGTATTTCTAATAGGACAATAGTGGTACGATGTGTTGGAATTCCTAAATTGAATGAAAATAACATAGTCCAACATCGTCAAAATTGCAAAACTATTTTAGTATATTAATAGTTTTGCAATAAAGGGTTTGCTTCGTTATGAGAAGGGCTAGTGAAGTTGAAAGGCTTTGGAGATCTCGATGTCGGATAGTAAAATCACTATACGGACTTAAACAAGTTCCGTCTGTGTTAACAGTGGTAAAGACTATACGAATAGGCATCTCATAATGCCTACCGCTCTTCCCCAATTGTAAGCTATATATGATACCTTCTAATATTTAAAGCTATATTTATTAAAACTCGGAAGAGAATCTCCACTTGAGTCAAATTAATAACTTCAAACAGATGGAGTTATATGATCCGCTTTACTACTTGATGAAAGAAAAGAAAAAAAGTCCATGAATAACTTTGATCAAATTGCTAGTATTTTCAAATGCAAAGTTAAATAACCAAGAAAGACAATGATCAAGCAAATTCACTAACTGCAGAACATGCTCTTATTAATTTCAAAATAAAAAGTTGGATAAATATTATACCTCTAGCACTTGGTCTAGATAGTGCATGAGTTTTCAAGTGACCAATACCACCTGGAACCGAACCTTTAAAAGCAAGTCCATTACAATTCCACGACCCTACAAAATAAAATAAAATAAAATTATATGCTAAACTTGACACATACTTCTTTCATTTCATTGTTCGTGATGTCTCTAAAGTTAGTGAATATTAACTGTAGAAATCTACTAGTATCAACTCAAAAACGATAAAGTTAAGTGAAAATTGATATATTGGAAGGCGATAAACTTTATGAAAATGTCCAAATGATGAAATGACATCAATTCGCATGAATAGAGAGTCTGCATCAAATCATTGTCACACCCTCAACGACAAATATTCATCGAAAGGTACTTTGGTTTCAAGATTTACAAAATATACTCTCATTTTCCCCAGCTAACTCATGACTCAAACAACATCATCTGAAATGTGGTCCCCACGTGTTTAGTTTGTGCTAATCATATATCAAATGAGTAAAAATTGTTTAGCTAAAATATTCTTTTGTTGGAGATCACGCTAATACGTCTTAACAATTTACAAATGAGCAATCTTGGTAGACGTATACATCTTTAAAATTAATGTTACAACATAAATTTGTTGTAAGCTCCCGAATAAAAAATCTTAACTAAAGTATACTAATTAATTTGGTTCATCGCCTATGTGCCATATTAAATTATCATTCCATTTCCAAACAGATATACCTTTGCATGCAACAAAATACAACTAATCATTTGAGCGTATCCGCATACAAATCATTATTCAAAAAAAAAACGAAGAAAAAGAAAAAGGAAGTTAAATTAATCTCATGTATATCTCTTAAATATCTTACCATATGTTTGCCACTGCTTTTTGTACTACTTTAACCTGTTGAAACACTACCTTATTTCAACTTGCATACTTGCAGTAAATTTGGAGAGATAGCTTCTAGTTTTTTTCCCTTTTTTTTTTTTACCAAAACCAACTTTTACGATCTAGTTTTACTGACATATAATTTTACAACTACATCAAATCTCTTTTATTTTCATGCAAATGGAAATAGAGAGAGCAATTCAAATCCCAGTTTTTATCATCAAATCAAAACAAACCGGATAACCCAATAAAAGGTGCGTTAATTTACAACACTGCCACTGATTAACTGACCCATCTCTTTAGTTCCCTTTAGGTGGAAAACGGAATGCAAAAGACAAGGAGAGAGAAAGAGAGCACAGGAACGAAATGCAAATAAATAAATAAATAAATAAGGTAGGAGGACGTGCCATCAATTGTAGCAGCGGAAGGAAACGGACGACGGGTGATCCCTGGCGGTGATCGCACTGACTGTGAAATTGAAGAATATATCATGTCGGGTCGGGTTGAGAATTTTTTATTTGTTTCTGAGAAAAAGTAATAGTGAGGTGGGATATGAATTTGATGGGGTTTATATAGGAATTGTCGGAGAGTGTGGGAATGTGAAGACAAAGAAAACTCCTTCCTTAGATGCTTATACACACCAGTGAGCAGATACCTGGAAAATTTATTATTTTTCTTATCTACTAATTAATTAGCTCATTTACGTTTGAGAAAAACAATACAGACTGGAACGTATTTGATGAACTTCAAATAATGATTAATGTGATAAATAATACGTGATAAGTAATTAATTAGAGTAAAACCAATCTAGGTAAAAAAGGATAAGCTAGACGATCATTTTGAATTTATGTATGCAATGTTCAACCATGGGTGATAATTTCCATGACTGTTGTATAAACTTTTGCGGAGTTGCATAGGTTCATCCATATTTAGACATGTTGATCGATAGCCAAGATTAAGTGATTCTATAGTTATTCGTCTAGAGTTCGTATTAGTTTGTCTATTAATTTAATATTTCGTACATAGATCAAAACAAATATGTTCCGCTAATAATTTGATATGTTTACACAATTATAATATATATACTTGAAGTTTCTTTAGTCGTATTATCATCAATGTTTTGTTGCATAAAGTATTTACTTGGATGAACAT
Organism: Allium fistulosum; assembly: GCA_030737815.1. NCBI lineage: Eukaryota > Viridiplantae > Streptophyta > Magnoliopsida > Asparagales > Amaryllidaceae > Allium > Allium fistulosum. The sequence continues at coordinate 352,524,377 of CM060903.1, read as the reverse complement.
ACATCTACATGGTAAACCTTAAGAATGTAGCGAATGTCCAAATCAAATCATAACAATATTTCGTTCGTCGAGTTGATACATTTTTCATTAAATTTTTTTTTTAGTATATACACATGAAGTGAAAATTGAGATGGGAAAATAGTGGTATTTCATGTTGCCCCACACACACGATTTGAATGAACTCTATAATTTACGCTGTAATTTAGAAAATTTTATTGAGAGAGCTGTCTTGCCTATTTTAAACCATTTTTTGGGGCAATCAAACTTTTCCTTTATAATTTTGTATTTCCTTACATCTAATTTATTTGTACTTATTAAATTTTCGATATTAATGAATATTTCTTCTCCTCTAATTTATTTATACATATTAAATATAGGCATTAACAAATATTTCTTCTGGAACATATTTGGTATGAACCAAGTTTTTTCTAAATGGTATAGTATCATGAATGTGAAATTTTCTGCGTAAGTGAATGATTTGGGTATCAATTACAAACCAGCCTTCTGTGAAAATTTATTTTGTGTTGATCTTGAACAGCTAGCGTATAACTAGTATATATTATTCTAAACCTTATCCAACACTACTAGAAAAAGCTCAAAAACCGGCAGGGTAGGGCGACGGCTCCCGACGGCTTATTTCCGACGGCTTCCGACGGACCGTTGGCGGCCGTCGGAAGCCGTCGGAAATTCGCGAATATTTGGCTCCAGCCGAGCCTGCTTCTTCTCCACTTTCATACGAAAAATTTAGGTCACCTTCCCTCAATTCTCTTCCCCAGCCCTCCAATCAGCAATTTCGAGATTTCAGGTTCTTCCCGGCTGTGCAATTAACTTCTACTGCTCTCTAGAACAGGTATAATCTCTTGTTTTAGCCAAAATTTCAGTTTTTATCCTAATTCAAGATTTGCATAATTTGATAAATTAGGGGTAATTGTTGATTGAAATTGTTTACAATAGTGTTATAATAGTTTCTAGCATTCCATGGTATTCCTATTTCATCTGATATCGTGAAATTGCGAAAAACATGTATAATTTATATTGATTATATATGTGTGTAGCACTGTTATCATTGTATTGTGTTAGTTTATGCAACAAAAAAATACGTCGAACGAGCCTTTAGTTGATGCGTAATATGTTGAATAAATGTGTTAAATTAATATATATTTTTGTAAATGTGAACATTGAGTAAAACTGTATTTTTTCGTACAATGCGCGCATGTAACTGACAAATGTCCCTTAGAGAGTTTTTGACCCCGTCTGACGAGTGTTGTACATGATCGTTGTATAAATAGTCGTTCTTTTCGAAAAACGACCATTTATATTCATCTGGTCCAATGTTTGTCGGATTTGTCCCTGTATTGGACAAGTTATGAACACAGTAAGCATTTACATTTTGTATACTACTTCGTCTCAAACGGTTCATAAAATTTCGGCCTAACTTTTCTTTTTTTGTTTCCTACGTACACGCATTTGTGTACAATGCAGGGAACAAAAGGGAAATGCTGCCGAAATTTTGTTGAATCGTTTGAGACGAAGTAATATACGAAATGTAAATGCTTACTGTGTTTGTAATGGGAAGTAGGATGCCTGACCAATGAAAAAAAAATTATATATATTTTTAAATCGTTACGTTAAAAAATAAAATGTGCCCTATTTGAAAATATTTTTAAATTTGTGAAGCTGTTCTTTAAATTCAAAATATTATACGACCATGAAAATAATCTTTTTCGAATTTGTATTCTTCAAAATAAATATTAAAGTTTGAACTTCTCATTTTGTCAAATAGGAAAAATGATTGATTATTTTGTTGATCGGAGGAGATGGATGTACCAAAGAAAAGGACTGAGGGGCTCAATAAAAGAAGATTTTTATAATGGTATAAATGTGTTTGTTGAATTCGCTTTAAGTAATAACGGAAACGATCCAGAAATTCGTTGTCCGTGTAGTAGGTGTAGACATTTGAAGTATTTTTTACCAGATGTTGTGAAAGTTCATTTATGCAAACACGGTTTCGCACCCGAATATTATGTTTGGGATCGGCATGGAGAAGTTGTAGCAAATACTTCTGTAGAGTCGGAAAGTGTCGTTAATGAAATAGTTTCAACGACCCGTATAGAAAATATGGTCGAAGATGCAGCACGATCAATGTTTCCTATGGTTGAAGTTGACGACGATGATGGAAATGTTGAAGAACCAAATATTGAAGCTAAAAAATTTTATGATTTACTAGATGCAGCTAAGAAACCTATTTGGGATGGTTGTAAAAGCGGCACTCAGTTGTCAGTAATCGCAGAATACATTGCGATGAAGTCAAAATACAACATCACTGAAGCTGGATTTACGGCTGTTGTACAAGCTGCAAAAAGGCATATGCCGCCCGATAATCACATGTGTGAAAATCACTACGAAGTTAAAAAACTTATGTCGGCTTTTGGTTTACCGTATCAGAAAATAGATACATGTTTAAAAGGATGCATGTTGTTTTGGAAAGAAGACGTAAACCTTAGAAATTGTAAAGTTTGTAACCAGGAGAGATACAAATCAAGAAAAAAGAAAGGGAAGGAAGTTCCATACAAGCGTATGCACTACTTACCCATAACTCCAAGACTTCAAAGATTATATGCATCTTCTGTAACTGCGTCTAATATGAGGTGGCATAGTGTGAGAACAGAGGAAGATGGTACATTGACACATCCGGCCGATGGAGAAGCATGGAAGCATTTCGATAAAACGTATCCAAATTTTGCAGCGGAGAGTCGAAATGTTAGATTAGGATTATGTACGGACGGTTTTTCTCCATTTTCTCAATTTGGTTCTAAATATTCATCCTGGCCCATTATCGTCACACCTTATAATTTACCTCCATGGATGTGTATGAAAACGCAATATATGTTTCTTACTGTTGTCGTTCCTGGCCCCGACGATCCGACACAAGGAATAGATGTATATTTACAACCGTTGATTGAGGAGTTAAAAATACTGTGGAACGAAGGAGTAGAAACATACGATGTGTCCAAGAAGAAAAATTTTCGTATGTTTGCTTCTTTGTTGTGGACTATAAGTGATTTTCCTGCCTATGCAATGCTTTCGGGATGGAGTACTGCCGGTCGTCTAGCATGTCCATATTGCATGGATGAAACACGAGCGTTTTCTTTACCTCATGGTAAGAAAATTTCATGGTTTGACTGTCATCGATATTTTCTCCATGTAAATCATCCCTTCAGAGGAGACAAGAAAAACTTTTTAGCTAATAGAGTAGAAACCAGACAACCACCGACGATATGGTCAAGCGAAGACATATATGAACTTGTTAAGGCCTATCCAAAGATATATGAAACGGGCGAGCAAACAGAAATTCAAGGCAAATCAGTTGTTCATAACTGGTGCAAACAAACTATTTTTTAGGAGTTGCCGTATTGGAAACATCTTCTGCTTCGCCATAACATAGATGTGATGCACAATGAGAAAAATGTATTTGATAATGTTTTTAACACAATTTGAATGTGAAAGGGAAGACGAAGGATGATTTGAAATCAAGACGTGATATAGAAGAATTATGCAAACGTCCTGAGCTTCATATGAAACCAAATGATAGTAAAAAAACCCAAAGCATGTTACGAATTAGATAATAATCAAGTTAAAACTGTGTTAAAATGGGTGGAAGGATTAAAATTTCCTGATGGGATATCATCAAATCTTCGTAGATGTGTTGACTTTAAAAATGGTAGATTGAGCGGAATGAAAAGTCACGACTGTCACATAATGATGGAAAATTTATTTCCCGTAATGTTCAAAGAACTACTGCCGTTAAAAGTTTGGAAGGTAGTAACGGAGCTTAGTATGTTTTACAAAGAGCTTTGTTCGACTACTTTAAAAGTGCAACGTTTACGTAAACTTGAAGTGGACATTCCTATATTGCTTTGCAAATTAGAGAAAATATTTCCGCCAGGTTTTTTTAATGTGATGGAACATTTACCTGTTCATCTCCCAGCTGAAGCACGACTTCGAGGTCCTGTCCAATATGGATGGATGTATCCATTTGAGAGGTATGTAATATGTTATAACGTAATTTAATTGTATTTGAAAGATGAAGTTAATATAAATTAATTTTGCATAGATATTTGAATCATCTGAAGAAAAAAGTGAGGCAAAAAGCACGAGTTGAAGGTTCGATATGTAAATCTTATATCGAAGAAGAAGCTTCGTTCTTTTTCTCTCACTATTTCAGTGACCATGTGAATATTTCATTTCAAAGTGTTCCTCGTAATGACGAAGGCGACGAACAAGAGTCCTCTCAAACAATGTTATCTATTTTTAGACAATATGGTCGGCCTTCTGGAAAATGTGTAGAAATATGGTTAGACGATAGAGATCTTCATGTCACTCATCGCGGAGGATCGAAGTCATTTCAGCAGTATCGGCAGGAGTTGGTAAATTTACTGAATAATAAATGTAAATAGTTTATATTATATGATTTTAAATGTATAATAATTGTATGTAATAATCAACTTCAGGAAGCCGAGTCACATGGTCTTGTCAGCTATATGGACGTGTTCACCCGTACGCATGCTGTCGAGCATGTTAATCCAGACGGGACTGTTTCGTACACATGGCAGGACGATAAATCCAGCAAAAGCCATGTAAGCATATTTTATTTTATTCAGTATTAGTAATTGTTTTAATTGTTAAACTATGATGACATAAGATATGATATTATTAATTTGTTAATGCAGGAGAAGTTTATGGAGCAGCGGCAGAAACTCCTTGCTGACACGGGTCGAGATCAGCTGACGACCAATGAGGAAGACGTTATATTTGAGTCCGTTATGGATCCAGCAGAGCATGGTCGACGATACGGATTTGGCAATTTAGCGGTAAATAATTTACTTTTTCTTAAAATATGATATTTTCACTTTTTCAAAACAATAAACTTGGATTTTATTTATTTTTCAATTATTGCAGTCCAGTAGTCAGAGTAGGGGACGGCGGGGTAGACATCAGAGCGATCTTGCAGATATAGAAGAATTGCGTACTAGAGTTGCCCAGTTGGAGGAGCAGAACCGCCAACAGGCCATGCACACCGCACAGTTGTTAGAGTACATGCAGCAGCAGCAGCAGCAGGGTGGTGGTCACTTTCCATCCTCGGCTGGCTCTGGATCTGCAGGAGATTAATTCATTACTTGCTTTCTTGTTCGTTCAGGTATGTTTTATTTTAACTTAGAATGATTTGATAGACGGCGTAGGTAATTATTGATTTATGTATAATTATGTTTGACACATTTGGTTCTATGGTAGTATGAGAACGTGTATGAGAATATTGATGAATTTGTGTATTAACAACATGGTAGAACAGTTATTGTTAGAATTATGTTAATGTTGGAATGGTTATTTATATTTTGATGTAATTTTATTTATTTGTGTGTTTATTAAATATTTTGTGGTTTGAGTTTGAATATTTGGTTGGACTATTGTATATTGGATTGTGCAGTAGTATTGATATTCTAATGTTTGGAAGAGAAATGTGGTTGGAAGGCTAAATCGGAAGCAAATTAAAAAAAAACAGCAGATTTCCGACGGCTTCCGACAGCTTATTGGTCAAAATTCCCGACGGTTATCGATGGATAACGACGGCCTGTTTCAGACGATTCCCGACGGTTTCCGACGGATTCCGACACTCGTCGGAATCCGTCGGAAACCGTCGGTAACCGTCTGTATCCGTCGGAAATGTATACGGCAGCGTCCGTCGGAAACCGTCGGAAATACTGCTTCCCGACAACGCCATTTCCGACGGCCGCCGACGGCTTTTGGCCGTCGGAATTCGTCGGAATCCGTCGGAAACCGCGGTAACCGTCTGTATCCGTCGGAAATGTATACGGCAGCGTCCGTCGGAAACCGTCGGAAATACTGCTTCCCGACAACGCCATTTCCGACGGCCATTTCCGACGGCGGCCGACGGGTTCCGACGGCCGCCGACGGCTTTTGGCCGTCGGAAAACGTGTTTTCCCTTGTAGTGCAATGCAAAATAAATATATTTAAGTATAATATAATATACTATTTATGTCGACGTCAACATATATTCAAATTTATTAATTACAAACCAAAGGTTCTCCAGCATTCCCGTTAAGTTTTTCAGCATCTTCGCACACGTGTTAATTAGTCAGCTTGGGTCCAGCATTCCCGTTGAGTTTTTCAGCATCTTCGCACACGTGTTCATTAGTCAGCTTAGGTCCAGCATTCCCGTTGAGTTTTTCAGCATCTTCGCGCACGTGTTCATTAGTCAGCTTGGGTCTAGCAGCTTCATTCACATCCAACATTATATGCGTAAGCTTTAGTGTTGACATATGCCTCTGGTTCAAACATTCAAACAAAACTTAATAGCACTTTATTCATTGTATTTATATATTTGGACGTCTAATTAGTTGTTGTTCTTGCATCTTTGTCGATCATCTTGGTGATAATCTCATTTTCACGATTGTTTCTACTTACTTATGTATGCCACCCATCAGGCTTATTGATGGTTATCGGTTTACTGATAATCTTTTTAATAAATATCGAGCACTCTCCTCTTTATGTGTATCACTATTTCATTGAAAAACCAAAGGTTGTACATCCAACGACTATTACAAATGTTGTGTTTATGTTGATCTTAGTTTAGCATGGTGCGAACTGCTTACGTACATCACTCATCGAATCATTAAAACATCAAATGAATAAATAAAAAGAACAAAAGCACGCCAACAGGGTTGACTCAGATGGTTGGTAGTTTAGACTACGAGATCAAAGGTCACGAATTCGATTACCAAGATCGACACTTAATGACATTAATGAGCCTGTTCAAAACATGAAAAAATATACAACAAAGGATATAAATAACATAATAGTTGATTAGACATTTATTTTAATTAAAGTACAATTGCATTAGGATCATCGTGTAAGGGTCACTTACTAGTTCAAATACCATTATTCATATTTTTTCTCTCTCAAATAACCATTTTGTCTTCGTATCATTGATTTAGGAAATCATTAGTTGTTTTCACCTCACTAGACCAGAAAAGCCATTTCGCCACGGCTCTGAGCCATGGCAAAGTGATTTAGCCACGGCCCACAGCCATGGCGAAATGCCGAGTGGCAAATATTTAGCCACGGCCCTAAGCCGTAGCTGTTTACATATTTGCCACGGCTTTGGGCTGTGGCAAATATGCGTTTAGCCACGGCTTAGGGCCGTGGAAAATATCTGTTTAGCCACAGCTTTAGGCCGTGGCTAATTTTTGTTTAGCCACAGTCCAGAATCGTGGCGAAATATACACATACTAATATCGTAAAGTTTACTAGAATTTCAATTATAATCAAAGTTCCAATAACAAGTTTACCATAAAATAAAAAAGAAATCAATTTCGATTCCAGGATATAATTCGACACATCTTAAAACTCTTGATAAAAAACTAAAATATCACTGCAGAATAAAATCAAATTTATATCATAACATATTTTTCAAATATTTTAGTCAACTGAAACACTAAGCTACATTTCAAATATTACTACAATACAACTAAAACAATATAGGCACATTTACTACCATAACATGTTCCGCAAATCTCACAAACACATTAAAGTAGAGTCACAAACAATAGTGTTTAACTGAAAGATACATTATGATTAAAAGAAGCCCATCAACTAATCGATTCATATGAAAGTCTGAAAGAAAATTGCAGCCTTCCAAACCATATCAATTCTATCTACATCGATCGCCCCGACCTCGTGATGCGTGTATCCTTACAAAAAATGACCACCCCTCCTGCATGGCACACATGAACCACTCCTCTATCCATTGTATACTGTAAATCATAACATTATCATATGTAATTCATCATAACATAAAATCATGGAACAAGTAGAGGACCGTCATATAATGATATAATAACCAGTGAACACAAAATAAATAAAATTAAGTAAAAATTTATATGGATTAGTTTTTTAAGTTGTAAAATTGAATATGACGGCCAACGTTATTCATATAACTTTGTACAATATTTTCTACATATTCGTATCTTTTTGGCAGGTGGATTGGATGTGTACAGTCACAGTGTATATAAAAAGAGAAATAGGGTCAAAAAAACAAAGTACTGGAGAACAAAGGAGATGGATGATTTATATGAATTCTTCTTTCCAAGAACAAAAAATATACCATTTGGTGATGTCAACAATCGATTATAGTTTTTTTGAGAAGTATTACATAAATTGAGAAAGTATAATAAAGTTTGATTTATTTGAATAACTAATAAGCAACTAAAATTATTTTACAAACTAAATTCAAAACGATTTAATTTTGTAGGTGAACCCAATTGGTCGAAATAAACTGGATTGGTCAATTAGTTTGATTCTAATCAAATCGTGCTTATTACCATTTAGAATCCTGAATACCAAATATGGACTTATTATGCAATGCTAAATATGAGAAAGAAAAATTACAGTTAAATAGTTAACTCCTCTGTCCATTGTTCATTATTCTGACTGCTTTCATTTAGGATACAGTTTGAGATGAAGTAAATTGTACCTCACACATATTGAGACCCTGTACATCTTCAGGCAACCTCATTGCAGCTAACTCTCTGTTGCTTTTATGATGTCCTTTTGCTATGGTCTGCATTTTGCATGACGTTGTAGCTCCTTTTGGCTCCGTTAACGCTTGTCTCACCTTCACTCCTCTTATCATCTGTTTTATATATATATACATATGAAGAAAATCCATTTCAAACACTATGACTATATGAGAAAAAAATAATTATCTGAAATAAAATACCTATACAAAACAATAACACAGTGCTTAAACTGCTGAATGTCATAAAATCCTAACAGTCACAGTTAACAATGGAACAAAAGGATTAACTACCGTTGTTTGTTGTTAATTAGAATTAAAATATTGCACATTTCCATTGCCATCTCGATTTTCATTGCACGTGTGGTTTATACAGCAAACTCGGCCTTGATTATATCACATTTTTAACATATCGTTTCCTTGGATCAAAGCTCATAGGTGATTTGCACTTAAGAGCTGACATCATTGTGTAAGACTCATGGTAAAAATGTACAAATTAATTGAGCAGTGAGCATTAAACTAAATTTTGATGTAAAAGATTATGGTTACCAATTGAGTAATTAAACAAGATTAACAAATGCAATTGTATTGGTAACAAAATTTCACCTTCAACTGCAAAACACAATATTCTTTTCATAATACGAAGTTTATTATTCTATGTAAGAATTAATATGTTGACGCAGATCGTTGAAAACAACATGGTAAGTGAACTCACAATCCAGATAAAACCTAATTATACAACAACAAGGACACATCTAAAAAAAATAAATTACTACATAAAATATTTAAAAATTTAACATTCGAAACCTGTAAGCTGTAAAGGGTGACGAGAACGTTTTCTGACGTTGGCTCTCTTAGTGGCATTTGCTGATGAGTTGTTGGCTGTTGATTCGAATGGTTATAATCTAGGGTTTTGTAGTTTGGGCAAAAGTTGTGGCGATAGAAGGAAAAAACCAACAGCGTGCATTTAATTTTCTCCTGAAGAGCGAATAGCATGATTCTAGAAATCCATCTCGAATAGGCTCCCACTCACCGACGAATCGAGAAGAGAAAAAAGAGTTTACAGCACCTGCGACCAATCATCCCAAAAAGGAACAACGTGTTCGACGCCGTCAAGTAATGGTCGTAGCAGCTTCTCAAATGGAAAACGGTATCGGACGTCTCAGGGAACTCCACCGTCCATCTGGCTTTCCGTACCGACCCTTGATGTCTCAGGAGAGGCAAGAGGCTGCACCCAAATTTTAGGCGGAGATGAGATCTTTCATCATAAGTTGATTAAGGCACGCCTGGATAAGGGAGAGTTGACGGAAAATGACGTGGATTCAAGGAGCGGCAGAAATTAATGAGTTATGGCGCGAGATCGAAATTTTTAGGGCGGGGATCGAAAATAATGAGTTAGGGAACGGAGAGCTATCTTTTGAGAAAGGCGTTTGGTCGTATACTGTAAAGTGGGGGAGTTAAAAAATTAGGATAATTTTGGAACGGTTTGAAGCCATTGCAAAATTACCACGGCCCTTAGCCTTGGCAATTTATTTTAGCATGGTCCAAAACCGTGGTAAAATTGCCACGGCTCAAGACCGTGGCAAATATTCCGCGTTAGGGCGTGGCAAAATGGACAACATGGTGTAGTGCCTAAAAATAGTTTTTTCATAACCTACTTACTTAAATTTACGATTTTTTCGTCAATCAATATCATAAACAAACTTGAACTGAATGAAGAATTAGAGATGAACCAAAAGGTGGAGACTAGGTTTTTATTGAATGACAAATAACAGGAATAGTACAATTACTTAACCATAAACATAAAGCATTATATATGGGTCCAAAAATAAAGAACAATAAAAAATTAACATGCATACCCTTATAAAATAACAGAAAGCCAACATAATAGGTAGAACAATAGAAAATATAATAGGCTAAAATAAGAAAATATATTCGAACATCCTCCCTTAAACTCGTTATGCGACGGCTATGAGAATTGAGAGTTTACCAATAAGAAAATGAAAATGAAAAATGAATGCGACTTGATAGACAAATCTACAATCTACAAGGAAGAAGATAGAAAAGGCAAAGTGATGGTGTCTTGTCAAGATCATGACGCATAAGGTGATAGCATATCTCAAAATGCTTGGTTTTCTCATGAAATATCGAGTTGTAAGCGATTCAAATTGCACTCCTATTATCATAATACATAATAGTGAGACGATGAAGAAATGATCTCATGTCCTGAAGTAACCATTGTATCTAAACAATCTCTTTGGTACGAGATGTCATAATACGATATTCCATTTTAGTTGAAGAATGAGAAACAACATGTTGTTACTCTTCCTAGAATTAAGAGAACCATCTAAAATGGCAATAACTTGTAATTGACTTATGATAAGTTGGACACTACCATAATCATCATCATAGTTGGCATATAGTTTGAAGGAAGAAGTGGAAGAAAATAAAAGACTGATTTTATTTACCTATAAGGCATCTCAATATACAAGGAACAAAAGACCAATAAACCGTAGTGAGAGAAGATACAAATGACTAGCAATATGAACAACATAAATATCCAGATTACTAACAGTAAGATATACCAAGCTTCCAATAATAGTATGATACAATCAGGATTTGATAAGGATTCACCGTAAATAAAATACCACTTTGCATTAACCTTAGTGGGAGTGTCAAAATCTTATTATTTATAAGCCTACCCCGCTCAAAAATATTTACAACATATTTTGATTGAGAAAGAAGGTAACCTCTGGGTGAGTGGGCTGATATAGTTAAGGATGTGCCTTTAGGTTAGGAATGGCAATGGGGCGGATTAGGGCGGGTTTCTTGTGCCCCAGGCCCGCCCCGGGGTTTTTAGACCCCACCCCAGACCCGCCCCATAGACCCGGTGCGGGTCCAGAATTTTGCCCCAACCCGAGACCCGTACGGGTCAGGGTAGACCCGCCCCGCCCCGAGACCCGGTGAAAGTTTTTGTATTGATTCAAAATTGTGTACTAATGTACATGTATTTATATTTGTTGTCACTAAATGATACATTAAATACAAATAACAATGTGTTTACAATTATAAAGGAAGATAATAAAAATGTGGTGTACAAAATAATTCAAAAAAATATGCATAAATATCAATGATGCAGCTTAATACTATAAACATTTTATAGCTTATTGATTGGAATATTATAATATCCATGTCATAATCAAACACACACACACACACATATATATATATATAAAGATTAACAAATCATCGTTATAATACTAAAGCGATTTCATGAGATCTTAGAAGTGCGGGTCGGGTTGGGGCGGGTCAGCCAAGCCCCGACCCGACCCTAGACCCGGAGCTCTCAAGAACGGGTCACGGGTCTACCCGCCCCGATGACCCAATGGGGCGGGTCTGGGCGGGCCAAAATGGGGGCGGGTCAACCGGGTTTGGACCCTAGACCCGCCCCATTGCCATCCCTACTTTAGGGTAATTATATAATTTGATTATATAACTAAACTTTTATAGTGAATGTTGTATGAAATAAAGTAAGATTTTGATTTTATTTTCTATCGTATAAATTATTATATTGGGGTATGAATAATGTTATAAATACATTAAATATAGAAGTAAAAATCATTAGGAAAAATATTTAATTGATTGCAGTTTCGAATGTGTTTGCAATCACATTATTATTGAATTGATAAGATAAAAACGAGTTCTTAAACGTTCCTAATTAAAATGCGTCGACAATATAATATTGATATATCTGTTAAGACAAGTGTACGTAATGCTCTCCATGTGATGGGCCACGAATTACTCATGAACGTTGGGACCACCAGGAGAGAGAAAGTGAATTGAGGAATCAAATGCATGTAAATAAACGAACAAGTTAGGAGGACGTTCCATCAATTGTAATGGTGGAAGGAGATGGATGATGGGTGATTCTTAGCGATGAATGCATTGACTGTTAAATTGAAAAATACATGTTGGGTCTGGTTGAGAACTTTTTTTTTGAGAAAAAGTAATTATGAGGTGGGATATAAATTTGGTGGGGTTTATATAGGAATTGTCGGAGAGTGTGGGAATGTGAAGACAAAGAAAACTCCTAGCTAGATTATCATACACATTAGGAGATCCCTTTAAGGGAATTTTTTTGTTAATCTATTAACTAATTTGCTCATTTTATGTTGTTATCTATAGAAAGAGTTTAAATATTTGAGATTGTAACATAATTATTGAACTGCAAATAATGATTAATGTGATAAGTTATAAATCATAGTAAACCAATTTAGGTAAATGGGGGGCAAACTTGACTATTATTTTGACTTTATGTATGTAATATTCAAAGATGGTGTGCTAATTTCCACTAATTTTGTCCAAGTAGTTGCGTAATTGCATAGGTTCATCCATATTCGGACACGTTGATCAATAAATGAGATTAGGTTTCATTGATTCCATCTTTATTCATCTACGGTCCGTAGTAATTTATTTGTTAATTTAATGCTCTATACACAAATCAAGATATATATGTTTCATTAATTACTCGGTATGTTTACATAATTAAAATATATGTATTGGAAGTTTCTTTTTACATTTAGTTGATATACACATGAAGAGAAAATTGAAATGAGGATTCATGTTGATTATATGTATATGTGGCATCTACACACACATGATTTGAACAAACTCTAAAATTTATGCTATAATTTGGAAAATTCTACTAATAGAGGGTTTTTTCCTATTTTAAACCATTTTTTTGGAGCAACCAAACTTTCCCCTTAAAATTTACTATTTTCTTATATCTAATTTATTTATACTTATTAAAGTCCAAATATTAATGAATATTTCTTCTTGTCTAATTTATTTATATATACGTATTAATTCCAAATATTAATGAATATTTCATCTTGAACATATTTGGTATGAACTAAGTTTTTCTAAATGGTCCAGTACTATGAACGTGAAATTCCTATGTTAGTAAATGACTAGATATCAATTACAATCCATCATTTGGTAAAAGTTTATTTTGTGTTGATTTAAACAAATACTGGATATATATTCTCAATCTTATCATATGAAAAATAAATATTCTTAAGTATAATATAATATAATTTTTGAGTCTGAGATTAGTCAACCTAATTCCCATTGAGTTTTTCAGCATCTTCACACACATGTCTATGTTAGTTAGCCTAATTCTAAGCCTAGCAGCTCTATTCACATCCAACATTATATGCATCAGCCCACTGATCTTGACACATGCTTCAGATTTTTCGAACATCAAAACAGAGATTAATAGCACTTTGTTCATTGTATTAATGTATTTGTATGTCTAATTAGTTGTTTATATTCTTGCATTGTTGTTGATCATCTTAGTGATGATCTCATTTCCACGATTATTTCTACTTATGTACCACCACCATCAGTCTTGTTGATGGTTTTTAGTTTACAGTTAATTTATTTTAATAAATATCGAGTGCTCTAGTCTTTCTGAGGATCGCTCTTGCATCAGAAAACCAAAGGTTGTATATCCAACGACTATTATAAATTTTTTATGGTTATGTTGATCTTATTTTAACATGGTGCGAACCGCATACGTACATCACACATTAAATATTAAAATATTGATTAAATACAATAATAAATATAAATTACATAATATTTGATAAGACATTTATTTTAATTAAAGTACAATTGCATTAAGGTTATCATGTAAGAGTGAGTTACTAGTTCAAATACCATTATTCATAATTTTTCTTCTTTCAAACCACCATCTTGTCTTCGTATCTTTGATTTAGGTTATTTTCACCTTAAAATAGCTTTTTCGTAATCTACTCAACTCAAATCTATGGTTTTTTTATCAGTCGGTATCATAGACAAACTTGAACTGAAAGAAGAATAAGATATAAACCAAAAGGTGGAGGCTAGGTTTTTATTAAATGACAAATAACATAAAGAGTACAATTCCTTAATCCAAACATAACGTATTATATATAGTCCAAAAATAAAGAACAATGGAATTTTAATATGCATACCCTATTGATATAATAGAAAGCTAACATAATTGGAAAAATAATAAGAAATATAATAGGCCAAAATAAGGAAATATTCTTTAACATCCACCTTCAAACTCATCATGTAACGGTTGAGAATTGAGAGTTTGCCAATAGGAAAATGAAAACAAAAAAGGAATGCGACTTGGTAAATAAATGCACGATTTACAAGGAAGAAGATACAAAAGAAAAGTGACGGTGCCTATCTTGATGACATAAAGGTGACAATAGATCTCAATATGGTTGGTTTGCTCATAAAAGACTGTTGTTAGCAATTCAAATTGCACTCTTATTATCACAATACATAGAAGTGAGACGATGAAGAAATGCTCCCATATCCTCAAGTAACGATCATAACTAAACAATCTCTTTGGTAGTAAATGTGGCATGATATTCCATTTCATTTCTGTTAGAATCAGGCCATTCGAAAGCGGGTGGAATAGGCAAAAAAAGTTCCATTTTGTTCTTAGTTCAGCCCAAGTCGAAAGATATTTTAGATCCAATCTAAAATTTGTTTTAAAAAAAATTTAATATTTTATTCAATTATGTTTAAACGGTTTTTTTCTTTTTGTTTACAAGTATATCGAATATACTTGGTTGTGTGAAGTGCACGTGCTATAGATAAAAAGTACACATAGTTAATGAAAACATATGTTAATATTGGAATTTACACCACAATAGACCTCTTTCCCCTTTACATATTCCTTTATGGTCCAAGATACTGATTTAATACACATATACAAAAAACACACACACATACACACAAATATATATATTAAAATTACATTAGATAATTTTGTGTAATTAAAATCCAAAATTAATATTAATGAATTTGGTTTCTGTTAAAGAAACTTTGGACATTAAAAGTTACAAAACTATGTGAGGTCTATTTCATAAATTTGAATTAAGGTAACATTATTGGATTTGAGCAGCATACAGTGGGGTAAATGGGTAAATTGCAAAAAATTATTCCATTTTGGATCTTATTGGTCTAAATTTATTTTAAATGAAATTAATTTTTTATTTGATTTGTAAATAATGATTTATTTAATGTTATATAATATAACATGCGTATCATATACACATGTATGTGTTCGTGCACATGCAACATAAATGGTGTACATGGTTTATGTGATGCCCCACCTCTATACTCACACTAGCCAAGGACACTACGGGGTAATGCCGGCGACTAGCACGAAGAATAAGGTTGTTGAGGAGCGACCATCTATGTAATTGCTTTGTGCGAGTACCGATATGTCAGATAATATAACTTACATTTCATTTCAAGAGGAAATCCGACATACCAATTACAAACTCAAAGCTACCACACAGTGGCTATGTGGACTTCGGAAACAAATATAAAAATAAGCATAACACAAATCAGTTACAGATATTCATATCACAAAGGCGGAAACATATATGAATATATCACATAGAAGTGTACATCAAAGTAGTGGTCAAACTAGATCCACTACATCACAAAAGAATAGATACAAGTGCTAGACAAAAGAATAAGTATACATCAAGGAGTCTCTATCTCAAATGTACACTAACAAAAACTACTATGCTAAAGTAGTTAGCCAAATGTCAGGTGACGGACCCTGATAAGAAGTCGAGCAGGAGCATCTGAAATATCTCGGTCTGGCCCGAGTATTGTTTAAGAAGAAAATAATAAACGGATCAGTCTAGCTATAAATATCATATAAAATGAGGTAGGATAAGAGATACGATAAAAACGTATGATAACAAAAATGCCATACTGTGACAAGTATACATAAGGTAACAACAAAAATCATACAATATCTCAAATCATCTCAAACATCCAAAAAGAATCGCATTCTTTAAATTATTCACCAAAACACAAATATTGACAGAGCATATCAATGCCAATCGCAAAAATCGATGAAACACAAATTCTAGAAATCAACCACCAGAAATCCAGAAATCACAA
Organism: Allium fistulosum; assembly: GCA_030737815.1. Lineage (NCBI taxonomy): Eukaryota > Viridiplantae > Streptophyta > Magnoliopsida > Asparagales > Amaryllidaceae > Allium > Allium fistulosum. Next base: position 352,507,798 of record CM060903.1, on the reverse strand, counting down.
AGGGGGAAGGCCTATCACAAACGGGAGCATGAAAACTCACCAACACGTGTATCACAAATGGGTCGCTATCCCATGGTCGCTAACCATAGATTGGAAAACGGTTTATAAATGAGATTTGTATTTAAAATATAGTTGGAATCATCTTTGTGAAAGAGTTTGAATATTTACTACTAGTATAGAAAACCTTTATTTTTTAAAGTGACAAATCACAGAAATGATTGTAGAAACAATCAATCACCAAAATCCACATTCGACGACGTGAATTAAAACCATAAAAATCGATACTGAATCCATCAAAATGGATATTCGCAAAAGTCCCGAAAAAGAAATCATCAAAGACGATAAATGATAGCAACAATTCGGATCATCAAAAATCGATTAAAAACCGAAAAACCCGCACAAAACTGCCTAAAATAGGCAAAAAGAAAATTTCACAAATTCAGTCGACTGTAATGTAGGGTCAGTTGACTGAAACATGCCTAGAAACTCTCGGGTTTCAGGTTCAATCGACTGACTCTGCAGTTCAGTCGATTGATACAGGGACAGAAACATTTCTGTCCCCAGTTCAGTCGACTGAACTGTATGGTCAGTCGACTGACACAGAGCCAGAGAGTTTTCTGGCCCCAGATTCAGTCGACTGACACTGCAGTTCGACTGAATTATGGTTTCCAGTATTCTCAACCTAGCCCCCAAAAGGGGCAAAAATCCAAACAGGAGCGATCAGACGAGCATCTGAGACTAGGGATTTATGCCAAGCGACGACCCAGCCTTATAGGCTCTTTGATACACCCCAACAACATATTCAAACATCAAAGATAGGATTTTTAAAGATTTGACTTCAAAACACCAAAAATTAGAATATTCATCAAACCAATTCAATTCAAAAGCAAATGAACAAGGAATAGATGTTAGGAATTACTACCAAACAACTATCAAAGATATAGACATAGATGTGAGTTCAAAAACTCACCTTTAAAACTCAAAGACACGAATGAGAAGCTCTAAAACAAAGGAAAGGCCAATTCCTCTTCAATCTCAACTCAAGAAGCTCCAATCAAAGCTAATAAGCAAATATTTCCTAAGTTAGGGTTTAGGAATTTCTAAAATTGAAGAGAGATTGAGATAGAGAAGATGAAGAGGATGCTTACTTAAGCTTCTCTTTGATTTTGGAGCTAAAGCTTGAATTCCTAATAGAAACTAGGGCTTAGGAATTTTGAATTCTTTTCTCTTCCCCTATTATCACTTTAGCTTGAGTGTTAGGAAATGTTATGAAGGAATGAAGAGAAGAGGAGTGGGAGTTAGGGTATTAGATGGGTTGGGTGTTAGGTTATTGGGCTGAAACCCAAACTCAAAGCCCTAAATGAAAATATCAAAATTTCACTCAACTCCAAACATATCGATGTTTATACTCAGAAAGGTCGCAAACACCATTTTGGACCCAATGGAAGTGGTCTCGAGTCCTAATTCGACTGTTTGCAAAAAGTGAAATTTCGGACTTTAATCCGATTAACGATGCTATATTTAAATATACAATCATAAAATATGCGGGTTGTTATAGACTCCCCTCCTTAAAGAAATTGCATCCTCGCAATAATTAAGAGGAAAATAAAGAGTAACAACCATAAAAACATATCAACACAAAAGAAAATTTTGAAATAAGAAGTTCACCATAAAGAGCATGAAAGAGTAAGTCCGGATGTGTTTGCTCGATGAATTCTCAAGATTCCCAAGAGAAATCCTTAGGATTTGAGGACCATTGAACTTTCACAAGAAGAACATCTTTATTTTGAAGGTGTTTAACCTTCGTAGTAATGATACGAATAGAATGTTGCTCATAAGTCAAATTTGGTGAAACTTCAATTTCTTCAATTACACCTGACTCAAGAATAGAATCGGAATCACGAAGGCATTTCCGTAGTTGAGAGACGTGGAAAACGTCATGAATAGCAGAAAACTGAGCTGGTAATAAAAGAGACAATAAGCCATGGAACCAATACGTTCGGTGATGGGAAATGGACCAATATATCGAGGTGCTAACTTCCCCGATCGACTAAAACGCACAACACCCTTCATAGGTGAAACACGAATAAAATCAGGACTTAAAACCAGCTTCTCACCGACTCTAAGCCAACACGAAGGAAATCGACACGGCCTTCCGTAGAGTGCCTCGAAAGATGCCATACCAATACTAGATTGGAAGCTATTATTGGAAGAAAACTCAACAAGAATATGATCTTCCCTACTTCCACCAAAATCAAGAACACATGCACGAAAGAGATCTTCAAGAGTTTGATTCACACGCTCGGTTTGTCCATCGAACTGAGGATGATAAGCGGTGCTAAAATTAAGCTTTGTTCCCAAAGCTTTTGAAGACCTTACCAAAATCCACTAGTAAAATAATGGATCACGATCGCTAACAATAGAAGTAGGAACTCCATGCAATTTAACAATTTCTTTGACATAGAGTTTAGCCAAAAGAGGTATGGTCCAAAAGAGAAGGATGAGCCTCAAGGCTACACAAAACAAGAGATGAACATAAATTGGATTCACGATCTAGAATCTCACAAGAGAATAAAGTCTCGAGATCATTCCATTCAGATATCATTATTGAAACAACTGCTTGTTGCTTTCGGCTAAGGGCATCGGCAACACGATTACCCTTTTTTGGAGTATAAAGAATATCAAGATCATAAGATGCAAGGAACTCGAGCCAACATTGTTGACGCAAATTAAGTTCCTTTTGAGAAAATAAATACTCCAAAGATTTATGATCGGTGTAGAGAACGAATTTCTCTCCCAAAAGATAACGATGCCAAATTCTAAAAGCGAAAACAATGACCGCGAGCACTAGATCATGAGTTGCATATCTAGTCTCGGCAGGCTTTAATTGCCTAGAAGCATAAGCGATAACACATTCCCTTTTGCATGAGAACGACACCCAAACCAATACGACTAGTATCGATATAAACAATAAAGTCTAGATTCCCTTCGGGAATCGCAAGAATAAAAATATCGGAAAAGAGTTCTTATCCTCTTTCCCGAAAAGCTAAGACATTCAAAATTACAATTAACTTTATGTAATTATCTTTTTATAAAAATTTACTTATTATAAGTCAATTTACTGTGTCTGACTGTCTCATCATAACGTTTAGGAGATTCCTATCGATAACGTTGATCAAGCGCATCGACCAGAATTCTTAAAGCACTTAATGGGCAAAACGACACAAAATCATCTTTTATATGATAAACATGCCTCTTATAAAATTTACAAATATTCTTTGTTCGTTTTAAAAAATCCAATCATACTTATAAATATCTTATTAAAAAGATTTGCAAATTTTAAATTGTTGTTTTCATCCATAATCAATAAATACAAGGATTGTCTCATCAAGATATTCGTAGAATACTCGATTCGTAAGATGGATGAAATAAGCTGGAAGGTTCGTCAAACCGATTGACATAACGAACCACTCATAAGAATCATAACGAGTGCGGAATGCGGTAAGGGGACCCTACCCTCCACAACTCGTAGCTGATGAAAGCCGGTGGCAAGGTCGAGCTGAGGAGACCTTAGCACCACGCAATAGATTGCTTAGGTGATAATCCTAAGACAAGCTCAAATATACCGAAAAATTCACAAACTACTTGAATGAGAGAAACAACACTTTCCTCATCAAGTGGGTTTAAAGAATAAAATGATGCCACCGAATTTGGAAATCAGAATCATTAAGAACAATAGAATTCTGTTTAACAGATTGAGAATGTCAAAGATGGATAGTCCTCCCAGGACATAGAATATGGGCTTCATAATGATTAAGCCAATCCTTCCCCAAAAATCAATTCCGAAGCCTAAGTAACGCATAACATGCAAATCGGCTCGAAAAGAATAATCACATAAAATAATCACGACATCTCCACAAAGTAAACTGAGTGTTGCAGATCCACTAATCGGATTCGCAATTCTCAATGAAGTCATCAAGACCATAATATTTGAAGAAAAAGTATCAACAATTTCTTTTGATATAAAAGAGTGAGATGCACCCGAATCAAAAGAAATCAAATAGGAAGATCATGAAATAAAATAATGCCATCAAGGACTAAATGAAAAATACCTTGACCAAGAGAAGTGCTAGTAGAGGCTTGCACAACCTTTAGCTTTCCCTCCTTCTTGCTTTGAAGTATGGGACACGTTGATATATGATGAATCAAACTTTTGCAATAACGACAAAAAAGGGGTTTCAGACACTTATTTGCATAGTGGTCCATAGTGGTCCGTAGAACCACAATTGTAGCATCGTCCACGACTAGAGGTAGGAGTCTTTGCTACCAAAATTGCCTGCTTCCCTTTTTTGTTCGGATTAGGACTTTTGAACTTAACATGCCTCTTCTTGTTGATGTTGAAGTTTTGTTTGGCATCCACAACTTCAACATCACTTTCTTTATCGACCTCTTCAAGTTGAAGAGTGATATCTACAAGCTGATCGAGAGGAACTTCTAGTTTCAGAGGTAAAACCTTTTTGGGGTTTTTACTCAAAGCATAGATAAACCTTTGATTCTTTACAAGATCCAAAAGTTGTTGGGCAGACATGAATGCACCATCCAGAGAAGGACTACTGGATTGACCAGCGCTAGGACTGCCAGGTCTAATCATTTCTTTTCTTTAAGAAAGAAAGAAAGAAGTGGAAAAAGGTTATTCTCAGAATGAATATCAAACAAACTTGATTGATAAAACAAGGCATCATAAAAGAAATAGGATAGAACGGTACGAAGACTCGAATTAAATCCTATGGCACGATTCCTAAGAAAGACTTAGGACAATGATCCTTGCTAGATTATTCTACATTGTTCCAAAGTTTGGCTATGATACCAAGCTGTGACGCCCCACCTCTATACTCACACTAGCCAAGGACACTATGGGGTAATGCCGTCGACTAGCACGAAGAATAAGGCTATTGAGGAGCGACCATCTGTGTAATTTCTTTGTGCGAGTACCGATATGTCAGATAATATAACTTACATTTCATTTCAAGAGGAAATCCGACATACCAAATACAAACTACCACACAGTGGCTATGTGGACTTCGGAAACAAATATAGAAATAAGCATAACAAAAATCAGTTACAAATATTCATATCACAAAGGCGGAAACAGATATGAATATATCACATAGAAGTGTACATCAAAGTAGCGGTCAAACTAGATCCACTACATCATAAAAGAATAGAAACAAGTGCTAGACAAAAGAATAAGTATACATCAAGGAGTCTCTGTCTCAAATGTACACTAACAAAAACTACTATGCTAAAGTAGTTAGCCAAAAGTCCGGTGATAGACCCTGAAAAGAAGTCAAGTAGGAGCACCTGAAATATCTCGGTCTGACCCGAGTATTATTTAAGAAGAAAATAATAAACGGATCAGTCTAGCTATAAATATCATATAAAATGAGGTAGGGTAAGAGATATGACAAAAACGTATGATAACAAAAATGCCATATCGTGACAAGTATACATAAGGTATCAACAAAAATCATACAATATCTCAAATCATCTCAAACATCCAAAAAGAATCGCATTCTTCAAATTATTCACCAAAACACAAATATTGATAGAGCATATCAATGCCAATTGCAAAAATCGGTGAAACACAAATTCTAGAAATCAACCACCAGAAATCCAGAAATCACAAAGGGGGAAGGCCTATCACAAACGGGAGCATGCAAACTCACCAACACGTGTATCACAAATGGGTCGCTATCCCATGGTCGCTAACCATAGAGACGGTGCCACAATGTAGTACAGCGAACGCCCGAGGAACCAGAAACTCAAATAATCCAGAACATCGACGTAGTACAGCGTTACGCCCGATGAACCAAACTCAAATAATCAGGCACAATGACGTATTACAGCAAACGCCCGATGAACCTGAACACAAATAATCCGCAGCATCGACGTAGTACATCGAACTCCCGATGAACCAAACTCAAATAATACAGAACAACGACGTAATATTGCGTTACGCCCGATGAACCAAACTCCATAAAACCATAGGTCGCTAGCCTATAAAAATGAGACGAAGCTCCATAAATCGGGGTACAGTCCCCCATGTGGACAAAGAGACATCGCACATCTCTAGTCTAAACCCCAAAATGATCATCATCGATCATCAAGAAGTGTCGATTACACTAAGCTGGTAAATAAATGAGTTTATCTTCATGCCCCATAACCACTGGCTTAACTTAAATATTTATGAACAAATTGTAGATTTTCACTCGAAAATTGTCACAAGATTTTAATCGAACAAGTCTAAGAATAACCGACAAAGTAAACGCAAGCGTTTCATTCCACTTGTTTTGCTAAGTCGTTTAATTGGATTTCTCGTATGAATGAGGTAAAGGTTTGCATATACTAATAGATTGGAAAACGGTTTTATAAACGAGATTTCTATTAAAAATAGAGTTGGAAACATCTTTGTGAAAGAGTTTGAATATTTACTACTAGTATAGAAACCTTTATATTTTAAAGTGAAAAATCATAGAAATGATTGTAGAAACAATCAATCACCAAAATCCACATTCGACGACGTGAATTAAAACCATAAAAATCGATACCGAATCCATCAAAATGGATATTCCCAAAAATCCCGAAAAAGAAGTCATCAAAGACGATAAATGATAGCAACAATTTGGATCATCAAAAATCGATAAAAAACGGAAAAACCCGCACAAAACTGCCTAAAATAGGCAAAAAGCAAATTTTACAAATTCAGTCGACTGTATTGTAGGGTCAGTCGACTGAAACATGCCTAGAAACTCTCGGGTTTCAGGTTCAGTCGACTGACTCTGTAGTTCAATCGACTGATACAGGGACAGAATTTCTGTCCCCATTTCAGTCGACTGACACAGAGCCAGAGAGTTTTCTGGCCCCAGATTCAGTCGACTGACACTGTATTTCAGTCGACTGAATTATGGTTTCCAGTATTCTCAGCCTAGCCCCAAAAGGGGCAAAAATCCAAACGGGAGCGATCGGACGAGCATTGGAGACTTGGGATTTATGCCAAGCGACGACCAAGCCTTATAGGCTCTTCGATACACCCCAACAACATGTTCAAACATCAAAGATAGAATTTTTAAAGATTTGACATCAAAACACCAAAAAATGGAATATTCATCAAACCAATTCAATTCAAAAGCAAATGAACAAGGAATAGATGTTAGGAATTACTACCAAACAACTATCAAAGAAATAGACATAGATGTGAGTTCAAAAACTCACCTTTAAAACTCAAAGACACGAATGAGAAGCTCTAAAACAAAGGAAAGGCCAATTCCTCTTCAATCTCAACTCAAGAAGCTCCAATCTAAGCTAATAAGCAAATATTTCCTAAGTTAGGGTTTAGGAATTTCTGAAATTGAAGAGAGATTGAGATAGAGAAGATGAAGAGGATGCTTACCTAAGCTTCTCTTTGATTTTGGAGCTAAAGCTTGAATTCCTAATAGAAACTAGGGATTAGGAATTTTGACTTTTTTTATCTTCCCCCATTATCACTTTAGCTTGAGTGTTAGGAAATGTTATGAAGGAATGAAGAGAAGAGGAGTGGGAGTTAGGGTATTAGATGGGTTGGGTGTTAGGTAATTGGGCTAAAACCCAAACTCAAAGCCCTAAATGAAAATATCAAAATTTCACTCAACTCCAAACATATCGATGTTTATACTCAAAAAGGTCGCAAACACCATTTTGGACTTAATGGAAGTGGTCTCGAGTCCTAATTCGACTGTTTACAAAAAGTAAAATTTTGGACTTTAATCCGATTAACGATTCTATATTTAAATAAAACATTTAAATATACAATCATAAAATATGCGGGTTGTTACAGACTCCCCTCCTTAAAGAAATTGCATCCTCGCAATAATTAAGAGGAAAATAAAGAGTAAAAACCATAAAAGCATATCAGCACAAAAGAAAATTTTGAAATAAGAAGTTCACCATAAAGAGCACGAAAGAGTAAGTCCGGATGTGTTTGCTCGATGAATTCTCAAGATTCCCAAGAGAAATCCTTAGGATTTGAGGACCATTGAACTTTCACAAGAAGAACATCTTTATTTCGAAGGCGTTTAACCTTCGAAGTAATGATACGAATAGAATGTTGCTCATAAGTCAAATTTGGTGAAACTTCAATTTCTTCAATTACACCAGGCTCAAGAATAGAATCGGAATCACAAAGGCATTTCCGTAGTTGAGAGACGTGGAAAACGTCATGAATAGCAGGAAACTGAGCCGGTAATAAAAGAGACGATAAGCCATGGAACCAATACGTTCGGTGATGGGAAATGGACCAATATATCGAGGTGCTAACTTCCCCGATCAACTGAAACGCACAACACCCTTCATAGGTGAAACACGAATAAAATCAGGACTTAAAACCAGCTTCTCACCGACTCTAAGCCAACACGAAGGAAATCGACACGGCCTTCCGTAGAGTGCCTCGAAAGATGCCATACCAATACTAGATTGGAAGCTATTATTGGAAGAAAACTCAACAAGAATATGATCTTCCCTACTTCCACCAAAATCAAGAACACATGCACGAAAGAGATCTTCAAGAGTTTGATTCACACGCTCGGTTTGTCCATCGAACTGAGGATGATAAGCGGTGCTAAAATTAAGCTTTGTTCCCAAAGCTTTTGAAGACCTTACCAAAATCCACTAGTAAAATAATGGATCACGATCGCTAACAATAGAAGTAGGAACTCCATGCAATTTAACAATTTCTTTGACATAGAGTTTAGCCCAAAGAGGTACGGTCCAAAAGAGAAGGATGAGCCTCAAAGCTACACAAAACAAGAGATGAACATAAATTGGATTCACGATCTCGAATCTCACAAGTGAATAAAGTCTCGAGATCATTCCATTCGGATATCATTATTGAAACAACTGCTTGTTGCTTTCGGTTAAGGGCATCGGCAACACGATTACCCTTTTTCGGAGTATAAAGAATATCAAGATCATAAGATGCAAGGAACTCGTGCCAACGTTGTTGACGCAAATTAAGTTCCTTTTGAGAAAATAAATACTCCAAAGATTTATGATCGGTGTAGACAACAAATTTCTCTCCCAAAAGATAACGATGCCAAATTCTAAAAGCGAAAACAATGACCGCGAGCACTAGATCATGAGTTGCATATCTAGTTTCGGCAGGCTTTAATTGCCTAGAAGCATAAGCGATAACACATTCCCTTTTGCATGAGAACGACACCCAAACCAATACGACTAGTATCGGTATAAACAATAAAGTCTTGATTTCCTTTGGGAATCGCAAGAATAAAAACATCAGAAAAAGTTCTTATCCTCTTTCCCGAAAAGCTAAGACATTCAAAATTACAATTAACTTTATGTAATTATCTTTTTATAAAAATTTACTTATTATAAGTCAATTTACTGTGTCTGATTGTCTCATCATAACGTTTAGGAGATTCCTATCGATAACGTTGATCAAGCGCATCGACTAGAATTCTTAAAGCACTTAATGGGCAAAACGACACAAAATCATCCTTTATATGATAAACATGCCTCTTATAAAATTTACAAATATTCTTTGTTCGTTTTAAAAAATCCAATCATACTTATAAATATCTTATTAAAAAGATTTGCAAATTTTAAATTGTTGTTTTCATCCATAATCAATAAATACAAGGATGGTCTCATCAAGATATTCGTAGAATACTCGATTCGTAAGATGGATGAAATAAGCTGTGGAAGGTTCGTCAAACCGAATGACATAACGAACCACTCAGAAGAATCATAACGAGTGCGGAATGCGGTAAGGGGACCCTACCCTCCGCAACTCGTAGCTGATGAAAGCCGGTGGCAAGGTCGAGCTGAGGAGACCTTAGCACCACTCAATAGATTGCTTAGGTGATAATCCTAAGACAAGCTCAAATATACCGAAAAATTCACAAAGTACTTGAATGAGAGAAACAACACTTTCCTCATCAAGTGGGTTTAAAGAATAAAATTATGCCACCGAATTTGGAAATCAAAATCATTAAGAACAATAGAATTCTGCTTAACAGATTGAGAATGTCAAAGATGGATAGTCCTCTCAGGACATAGGATATGGGCTTCATAATGATTAAGCCAATCCTTTCCCCAAAAATCAATTCCGAAGCCTAAGTAACGCATAACATGCAAATCGGCTCGAAAAGAATAATCACATAAAATAATCACGACATCTCCACAAAGTAAACTGAGTGTTGCAGATCCACTAATCGGATTCGCAATTCTCAATGAAGTCATCAAGACCATAATATTTGAAGAAAAAGTATCAACGGGTTCTTTTGATATAAAAGGGTGAGATACACCCGAATTAAAAGAAATCAAATAGGAAGATCACGAAATAAAATAATGCCATCAAGGACTAAATGAAAAATAACTTGACCAAGAGAAGTGCTAGTAGAGGCTTGCACAACCTTTAGCTTTCCCTCCTTCTTGCTTTGAAGTATGGGACACGCAGATATATGATGACTCAAACTTTTGCAATAATGACAAAAAAGGGGTTTCAGACACTTATTTGCATAGTGGTCCGTAGAACCACAATTGTAGCATCGTCCACGACTAGAGGTAGGAGTCTTTGCTACCGAAATTGCCTGCTTCCCTTTTTTGTTGGGATTAGGACTTTTGAACTTAATATGCCTCTTCTTGTTGATGTTGAAGTTTTGTTTGGCATCCACAACTTCAACATCACTTTCTTTATCGGCCTCTTCAAGTTGAAGAGTGATATCTACAAGCTGATCGAGAGGAACTTCTAGTTTCAGAGGTAAAACCTTTTTGGGGTTTTTACTCAAAGCACAGATAAACCTTTGATTCTTTACAAGATCCAAAAGTTGTTGGCAGACATGAATGCGCCATCCAGAGAAGGACTACTGGATTGACCAGCGCTAGGACTGCCAGATCTAACCATTTCTCTTCTTTAAGAAAGAAAGAAAGAAGAGGAAAAATGTTATTATCAGAATGAATATCAAACAAACTTGATTGATAAAACAAGGCATCATAAAAGAAATAGGATAGAACGGTACGAAGACTCGAATTAAATCCTATGGCACGATTTCTAAGAAAGACTTAGGACAATGATCCTTGCTAGATTATTCTACATTGTTCCGAAGTTTGGCTCTAATACTAAGCTGTGACGCCCCACCTCTATACTCACAGTAGCCAAGGACACTATGGGGTAATGCCGTCGACTAGCACGAAGAATAAGGCTGTTGAGGAGCGACCATCTGTGTAATTGCTTTATGCGAGTACCAATATGTCAGATAATATTACTTACATTTCATTTCAAGAGGAAATCCGACATACCAAATACAAACTCAAAGCTACCACACAGTGGCTATGTGGACTTCGAAAACAAATATAGAAATAAGCATAACACAAATCAGTTACAGATATTCATATCACAAAGGCGGAAACAGATATGAATATATCACATAGAAGTGTACATCAAAGCAGTGGTCAAACTATATCCACTACATCATAAAAGAATAGATACAAGTGCTAGACAAAAGAATAAGTATACATCAAGGGGTCTCTATCTCAAATGTACACTAACAAAAACTACTATGCTAAAGTAGTTAGCCAAAAGTCAGGTGACGGACCCTGATAAGAAGTCAAGCTGGAGCACCTGAAATATCTCGGTCTGACTCGAGTATTATTTAAGAAGAAAATAATAAACGGATCAGTCTAGCTATAAATATCATATAAAATGAGGTAGGGTAAGAGATATGACAAAAACGTATGATAACAAAAATGTCATACCGTGACAAGTATACATAAGGTATCAACAAAAATCATACAATATCTCAAATCATCTCAAACATCCAAAAAGAATCGCATTCTTTAAATTATTCACCAAAACACAAATATTGACAGAGCATATCAATGCCAATCGCAAAAATCGATGAAACACAAATTCTAGAAATCAACCACCAGAAATCCAGAAATCACAAAGGGGGAAGGCCTATCACAAACGGGAGCATGAAAACTCACCAACACGTGTATCACAAATGGGTCGCTATCCCATGGTCGCTAACCATAGAGCCGGTGCCATGACGTAGTACAACGAATGCCCGAGGAACCAGAAACTCAAATAATCTAGAACATCGACGTAGTACAACGTTACGCCCGATGAACCAAACTCAAATAATCAGGCACAACGACGTAGTACAGCGAACGCCCGATGAACCTGAACACAAATAATCCGGAACATCGACGTAGTACAGCAAACGCCCGATGAACCAAACTCAAATAATACGGAATAACGACGTAATACTGCGTTACGCCCGATGAACCGAACTCCATAAAACCATAGGTCGCTAGCCTATAAAAATGAGACGAAGCTCCATAAATCGAGGTACAGTCCCCCACGTGGACAAAGAGACATCGCACATCGCTAGTCTAAACCCCAAAATGATCATCATCGATCATCAAGAAGTGTCGATTACACTAAGCTAGTAAATAAATGAGTTTAGCTTCATGTCCCATAACCACTGGCTTAACTTAAATATTTATGAACAAATTGTAGATTTCCACTTAAAAATTGTCACAAGATTTTAATCGAACAAGTCCAAGAATTAACCGACAAAGTAAACACAAGCGTTTCATACCACTTGTTTTGCTAAGTCGTTTAATTGGATTTCTCGTACGAATGAGGTAAAGGTTTTTATATACTACTAGATTGGAAAACGGTTTTATAAATGAGATTTGTATTAAAATAGAGTTGGAATCATCTTTGTGAAATAGTTTGAATATTTACTACTAGTATAGAAAACCTTTATTTTTTAAAGTGACAAATCATAGAAATGATTGTAGAAACAATCAGTCACCAAAATCCACATTCGATGACATGAATTAAAACCATAAAAATCGATACCAATTCCATCAAAATAGATATTCCCAAAAATCCCGAAAAAGAAGTCATCAAAGACGATAAATGATAGCAACAATTCGGATCATCAAAAATCGATAAAAAAACCGAAAAACCCGCACAAAACTGCCTAAAATAGGCAAAAAGCAAATTTCAAAAATTCAATCGACTGTACTGTAGGGTCAGTCGACTGAAACATGCTTAGAAACTCTCGGGTTTCAGGTTCAGTCGACTGACTCTGCAGTTCAGTCGACAGATACAGGGACAAAAACATTTCTGTCCCCAGTTCAGTCGACTGAACTGTATGGTCAGTCGACTGACACAGAGCCAGAGAGTTTTCTGGCCCCAGATTCAGTCGACTGACACTGCAGTTCGACTGAATTATGGTTTCCAGTATTCTCAGCCTAGCCCCCAAAAGGGGCAAAAATCCAAACGGGAGCGATCGGACGAGCATCGGAGACTAGGGATTTATGCCAAGCGACGACCCAGCCTTATAGGCTCTTCGATACACCCCAACAAAATGTTCAAACATCAAAGGTAGGATTTTTAAAGATTTGACTACAAAACACCAAAAATTGGAATATTCATCAAACCAATTCAATTCAAAAGCAAATGAACAAGGAATAGATGTTAGGAATTACTACCAAACAACTATCAAAGATATAGACATAGATGTGAGTTCAAAAAATAACCTTTAAAACTCAAAGACACGAATGAGAAGCTCTAAAACAAAGGAAATGCCAATTCCTCTTCAATCTCAACTCAAGAAGATCCAATCTAAGCTAATAAGAAAATATTTCCTAAGTTAGGGTTTTGGAATTTCTGAAATTGAAGAGAGATTGAGATAGAGAAGATGAAGAGGATGCTTACCTAAGCTTCTCTTTGATTTTGGAGCTAAAGCTTGAATTCCTAATAGAAACTTGGGCTTAGGAATTTTGATTTCTTTTCTCTTCCCCCATTATCAATTTAGCTTGAGTGTTAGGAAATATTATGAAGGAATGAAGAGAAGAGGAGTGGGGGTTAGGGTATTAGATGGGTTGGGTGTTAGGTTATTGGGTTGAAACCCAAACCCAAAGCCCTAAATGAAAATATCAAAATTTCACTCAACTCCAAATATATCGATGATTATACTCAAAAAGGTCGCAAACACCATTTTGGACTCAATGGAAGTGGTCTCGAGTCCTAATTCGACTGTTTGCAAAAAGTGAAATTTGAACTTTTATCCGATTAACGATGTTATATTTAAATAAAACATTTTAATATACAATCGTAAAACATGTGGGTTGTTACAGTTTAACATACCCATGTGTAAGTATTGGGATTTATATTGCAATGGACATATTAGCCCCTCCATATACATATAAGTTGTCATATATATATATATATATAGTATTATACGATATAAAATTATACTTGTAAAATATAAATGTTTATATATATATATTTGACATTATTATAATATAAAATAATTATAAATAATTTTGAATTCAGATTAAAATTTTAAATTTCAAATGCAGATCAACATAAAATATCTATTAATTTCAAGCTAAAAACAATTTTTTATTTTTATAAATAAATATATATTATATATATTTTGAAAACAATTTTTTTTCAAAAATTATCGTAATACTTTGAAATTTTATATGAAATTTAAATAATTATTATAAATAAATTTAAAAATGAATTGTAAGGTATTTTGGTAAATTTCCATTAGAAAGGCAAACAGTAAATTTACAGATAGTTGAATTAGCTGACGTGAGTCAAACCATAGCATTGCTCTCGTTTTTCTGGTTAAGATGGAGCTTTCATTTGTTTAAATCAGATGTCATATGAGTGTGATATTGGGGTTTTAATGAAGCGGGCTGAAACCGTGTGCGGGCAGTGAGTCAGATTGAGTTGAATTGGGTTGGGTCCTATAATTCAAATCCAAATTAAAGTAATGATTCAGTTTTTCCTCTACAGACCCATTTTAAAAATACATAACTCAATTCTATTTCATCCTCATTTTCTGAAAACGCTTCTTTTTCCTCCATTCATATCAACACAAAATGAAGTGTGTTAGGACCATGGTGAGATTCTCCATTTCCCGAAGTAGGAATTGAAGGCTATTATGGAGTTTGAGATCTTTGGAAATTTTGGATAGGGAAGGAAATTGGGTTCTTTGGCTTGGAATCAGTGAGTGAATCTTCTTCGATCATGTTGTAATGCTTTAATATTGGTATGGGATGGTACGAGGCTAACCTAGGGTATAAATTTAAAGTAGGTTAGTCTAAGTAATAAAGCTAGAAACTAAAAAGATGAAAAGAATGTATTTTGCTTTAGGAAATCAATATAAACCCAATTTGACATCAACTTCGAATCGAAACTTGATATAACTCAAATTATTGTGTGTGTGTATATATGCTAGGGCCTTAGAAACTTAATAATTAGTGTATGTATATGATGTATAACTCCCAGAAATCAAAGAAGGATAGAATTAAAAACTGGAACAAAATATAACAAAAATGCGAAGAAAAACCATAACTGGGCTTCACACCGGTGCATCAGTGGTACATACCAGTCCATCGGTGGATAAACCAGTTTGTGCATGTAATAACTCACACCTCAATAGGCTCGAATTGTAACGACCCGTATTTTTGATAACTAAAAATATTAAATTTAATAAGATTTTTGGAATTTAGTATTGTCAGAAATTAAAATTTATGATTTATAAATGGAATTTTTTTTATTAAAATGTAATTTAATAGCGTTGATTGAATGTAATTGACAACTTTTTAATATAATTTCAATAAATGGTAATAATAAAGGTTAACGCGGAATAAAATAAATGTTGCATTAAAAAGAGAAATAATATGTATTTAATTGAATTGGTTAATATAGAATATGAAATCAGTTTTTGGTAAGTAATTTATAACCCTTGGTTGTAAACAATAAGTTAATAGGTATGAATTATTAATGTATAACAATTGATTTATTCTCATCTTATTATTTAATCCGTTGAAATTTAATTGGAAATCAATGAAAATTAATGTAATTAAATATTGCAGTTAATATGGTAAAAGACGTTAATTGTAGAGTCAAGTGTAATAAAATGTAAACTAAGGTTAATTATATTCATAGGTAATAGGTGATTTAATATAAGAATGTAAATAAAAATAAAAGGATATGTTGGAATTTAAATTATAATGAACTAAGTTTTATTCCTATTGTAATTTAACGTTAAAATTTAATGTAATATTTAAATATTGGATTTCACATGGAAAATTTAATTTTAAAAATATTATTAATTTCTGTGTGATCAGGATGATAAAAAGGTAACTTTTAAATTTGAATTTAAAAGTTATTAAATTGGTTTTAAAATAATAATTTGTTTAATTAATATGAAAAATTAGTCTTTTTGGGCACTATCTCAGATTTCGACGAAACCAGTTTCATCAGATCCATAATAGTGAATTATTATAGGATTTCTAGTTTCGTAGTGATTGGACTTATTGTTTGATCGTGCGAGCTCGAAACACGTAGAAATCAATTAAAGGAATTTAAATGAATATAATTTGATTTTGAAAGCTAACTTCTGTATACAATAGAATTAGGGTTTGAAACTAGTTCCATTGAGTTTAAATATCAAAAACCTATACTTTGATATATGGGATGACTTACTTTCGTTTCGGGAACAAAACGAGCTTTTCGGGTCTTTGTTAGCGCTTCGACCCATTCGATCTGTTCCATCCATTCTTATCCAGCTTTGTCTATATATAGGCTGTTATAACCCCTAGGAGTTCCTTATTTTCATTTTTATGTACGTACAATTTCCACCTATATGTTCAATTATTTGTTCCTTCTCAATGGCAGAAATTCAAAACCCTAATTCCCAATTCCAAATTCATATCGAAATTCCAAACTCCTCAAAACCTATCATATAATATATCATTACGAAGCCCTCGATGAACATAATCTACATCTGCAGTTCGTTTTTGCAATTGAGTCTCGGATCGGCCAGAAATTGGTGAAACATTCTCGGCCATTGGAATTAGGGTTTCGTGATCGACGGTGGATCGTCGACCATTCGACGATTGGAGAGTTGCATCTGGTAGTGGTCGCGATGTAGAGTGCATCCATATGGTTGAATTTTGTCGTAGTTGAACAAGTTCTCCAGAACCAAGCCTTGAAGGCGCGGCGGCGCGGTGATTAGGGAGGCGCCTGGAGTTGTTCGCGTGGGGTCAGGGGCGTGCGGCTCGGCGTGAGGAAGCCAACGGCGATGGCCGATCTGGTCGAAGATGGTCGTGGAAGCGGCGGTTTGGAAGTTTAAGTGGCGGCTGTAGCTTCGTGGGAGCATTAGTCGAGCGCGCTAGGGTTCAGGTGATAGAGAAATTATAAAATTGCCCCTCTTGTTTATTTTTTTATTTAAATTCAAATTCCAATGTTCTAACTCGCGTAACTTTTTGATACGAGCTTCGATTCAAACACGGTTTCTTCCGTTGCGATTGTATTCCGGATAACATCGAACTAGTTTGGTTGAGTTTGGAGACTGTTCAAATTTTGGGCTTTTATTGGATTTTTAATCGACTAATAAATCAAAGGTGAGTGATTTAACCCACTCACACAATACTAAACCTTCTTATGTTAGTTGAATTAAATTTATGATGTGATAAGAATTTTATTGGTTACTATTTGGTAGTTTAATTAGACATTTTAATTGAAATTGAATTTTATTGAATTAAATTGCCATTTAAATTAATATTGAAATTGAATTGCTAGTTAAATACCTGATATTGACAACCAGATAATTGTTGTGATTGATTGGCTGATTTGGATGTTGACTGTGATGGATGTCTATTTGCTGACATTTTGGATGATTGGGTGTTTATTTATTTACATATATCCCTGCTATTACCCTACATATTAATTGAAAGCATATAAACTTTTATTTAATTTTTTTTGAATAAATTAAGAAATAGGTTGAAATGATATATACCTATGAGACTTTGATGTGGATTGAAATGATATAGATCCATCCGTGAAATTAAAATTGAAATAACTGATCACTTGGCCATAGGGTAGAAATTTATATATGGACACCGTTGGTCGGTTTTAAATTATTTTCTAAATTGTAAAGTATGTTTGATTTATAATTTTGATTTTTAAATTTAATTTAATGATTTTATTTAAAATTTATATTTGGGAAAATAGTTTATTTTATATGTTTTAAAGTTTCAAATTATAAGTTATTATATGGTTTTAAATGTAATTTTAAGATTTTAACTTATCATTTTATTTAGTTTTAAAATATATAATTTAAATAGTTTAAAATTTAATTTAATAAAATATTTAATATAGTTTTAAGTGATTTATTTAAAATTTAATTTAGTAAAATATTTAATATAGTTTCAAGAGATTTATTTAAAATTTAATTTAATATAATAAATATAGATTTTTTTATAATAAATTTAGTAAATAAAATGTAAGAAGTTAAGTAGAGATAAAGTTGTAATTTAATATGGTTTAAAGGATTTTAAAGTTAAATGAGATTCTTATTTAAGTTGTTGTTTATTTGATTTCCAAATGATAAAATTCTGTATTGTAAAATTTTAATTTAATATGAATTATTAAGAAATGTTTCAAATCTAAATATATAATTGAAGTTAAATATTTTAGTATTGATTTAAATTGTAATATAAGATTTATTATTAAAAATGTTTTATAAAATGACCACGGTGTGAAATAAGTGTTTGGTTGTTAAAGAGACCGGGGTCGGATATTGTCATACTCTCTGTCAATTTCGAAACCACTTAACAACTGTGCACGTGGTAGAGAATCCAGAACGAAGTAGGATGGTATGGAGAATGATACTGGAATGAGGTATGAAATGCAGCCTTGACCTTCGGGTCATAAATATATGATTAAAATAGGAGCCATAACCAGGCCAAGTGAGGTAGCTCCTCCGATCGGACATACTTCTTCGATACCATATCTCTTACTTTGTGATTGATTGGTGGCCCCCTTTGACTATGGGATTGTTGTTCGAGGTGGGCAGTAGTAGCTGCTACGCGTTACCACCATCCTGGTTCCGCAATCCGGTAGAATCCTACTGTGGGTATAGCCTCGTGTGCCTTGTCATATTATCCTTATCGAGCCCACTACGATTTTGGTTTGTGTCGTACCTATGGAGTGCTCCCTGATAGCCCACCAGGATCGGTGGAGTTTACAGTACTATATAGACTACGATGCCTATAAAAATGTGTTAAGGGGGATATGGGTAACGCCTTAACGCTATTTTCAATATTATACTTTACTGGTAGACACTACATATATAGCGTATATTACTACATATAAATAGTTTAACGAATCCTTAGGAGATGGAAAATCCTGTAACATCTCTTAAGTTATTGCACGCATATTATACACTGGATAGGAGATGTAAAATCCCGTAAACATCTCTGATGCTATTACACTCATATTTATTTGTTGTTGATTTAACTTACAGACTCAAGTGTTTTGTCTTTTCATTACGCTCGGGTCAGCCTGAGCATTTCAGTGTTGAAGACTTTATTTCTGGAGGACGAAGACAGAGTTTGGTATATTATATTATTAGTAATTTTCCACTGCATCATTATTGGTATGTCGTTATTTGTATTCTGATTGTTGTAAAAATTTGTATAATCAAATGTATATTATAAAACAACTTCATGAACTGTTTATTTGATTATTATATTTTGTCATTCTGCTGCGAGATTCCGTGCTTGTTTTTTTCCTTCTTTTCTCTTATTTTCTCTTATTTTCTTATTTACCCCATTGAAAATCCTCCCTTTTGAATGGTTTGAGTTAGACATGTGTGGTTTATTGTCGATTTAAACTGTCTAAAAAGGTGGGTCGTCAGAGTTGGTATCAGAGCTTTGGTTTAGAGATACCTTAGCCTGTTGGGGTTAAACTCATTAGAGATAGGGTTAGTAATACCCTAGAATGAGTCTAAGTGTATATATATGAGAGAGTATATTTGTTAGTGCTATAAAAATATTTTTGTATTGTGTTAATTTGTTATGTTGAGTATTTATAAATTCTGTTTGGAACATGGGGCGCCATGGCATCGATAGGGATTTCTAAACACTTAATAGGACAGACCGACACAATATTGTTTTTAAAAATAGATAAATGAAATAATTTTACCTAACATTATATTTTGTATATATATAAATATATATATATATATATATATAATTTTTCATAAATTGATATTGTTATTGTGGTGTGTTGTTTGTTAGGAAATGATAATGTTTGATTATTATCATTTGTTGTTTGGTTAGTCAAAGTTCTTAAAACTAGTGACTATTATATGTTATAAGAAGTGTAATTTTTATAAATATGGTTTGTAAAATATGATTTTACAAGTAAAATGAATTTAAATTGAAAATTTGAGAATTAAGTTCCGGTGTCAAAATTTGTTTTCAAAGATTTTGGAAAAGGTAATATTAGTATTAGTTGGAAGTATTTTTGGATAGAAATATTTTCAATGGAATTTGAAAGAAATGTTTTAATAATTTTAAAAGGAAGTAAGTTTTGTACTCCCCTCTTCTGTCGCTGGAAAATAATTTCGGTGATGACTGCGCAGCATCATCGACGTTCATTTTCGAGTTTCAAAGTGGGAAGATCACTGTAGTAGCTTTGCTACACATTTGTTTTGATAAACAAATCTTAATTTTAAACTTCTAAATATGACTTGATATATATAAAAGGTATGAGTATATATATATATTGATTCAAAGTGATTTGAAAAGAATCCAGTATTTGAATTCTTCAGTTCTTATTAATTAATGATTTTCAGTTGTAGAAATAAAATGAAATTTTAATAGTTGGAAACTTCCAAACAACAAAAAGGACCTTTCGCAGCGTTTTAAATGTGCTGCCATAATCATTAGCAGCATTTCGAAGAACACTGCCTTATATCATGCTGTAGTAGAGTTAGGAAATTCTGCAGCATTTTTTAAATGTTGTTAAATAAATGGCTATCGTTGCATTCAAAAACGCTGTAGTAAATTAATTTTGCAGCGTTAATTAAAAGTTGCAAACTCATTTAGCAGCGTTCTGGCAACGCATTCTAATATCATTACTTTAAAATAACCAATAATATAACAGCAGTTTTGAAACGCTACAAAAGTAAGTTATGCAGCATTTTTGAAACGCTATAAAAGTAAGTTATGCAGCATTTTTGAAACGCTGCGATATATCAACGTTTTTGCTACATTTTACATCTACTGCAGCAGTTTTAAAACAAATATAAATAATGTATTCAAAACAGCTCAGTTTATAAAACACTAATATATATAATTCAATATTATAAGCAGTTATAACGATTAAACATAATCAAAGCTACATCAATTTCATATACCATAAAAGTTAGTCATATACAACGTTTCATGAACAATGTTTTAAGCACAAATGTTATTGACATAAAATCTTACAAAAAGATCTTGCTAAAAGAGAAAATATAAATCATGAAAAGTCCAAGCTCGTCTCCTTCAAAAGTCCAATATGCCTATAGGAAAAAAAGGCAATGGAGATCAACATTAGAAGAGAACAAATATGAATTTATTATATAAAAGCCAAAAAGGAAATGAGATACAGACAGTGATCCATTATCATGTCAATTTTCACACATTCCATTATCATTTCTCTCTCTACTTTTCGTTTACTACTAACTCAAAAAACCCAAGCATTTGATCCGATTAAAAAGAAAGTTGACTTAAAAAACCCAAATTCAAGTGTAAAATAGTGTGCAATCAGTTAAAAAGACAAGATTATCATTCACTTCACTCTGTATTACCAATATAACATCCCAGATTCACCTAAAGTTCTTATCCAAAGCAGAATACCCTAAATTTAGTTCGGCTTCATCAAGAGACCCAGGTGGATATGGCCTAGCAAACTATGATGGCAGGAATTCTCTAGTAGTGTAGATTGTTTAAAAAATAGTTGATGTAAATATTCATCACAGTGTGACTACATACAATTGTAATATTAAACATGTTGGTAATATTAATTAAGTTTATTGTCTAATTTGTATGTGTCATGGCTTATCTGTAGATTAAATAATACATTTTCACAGAATATAGTTAAGATTACATCTAATAATTATCTTTAACATATTATATATTATTTATGATCATGAATGAAATATATTTTATCATATATCAATGTAATAAACATTTTATTATCTTCACAAGAAAACAGTTCCACATCGAGTAAACTAATTCTTATATCAAGAAAAAAACAATCAAATGCTTTAAACAAATTGAAATTATTTGTCATAAACTTGTAATTGTTGTTATTCTTGTTATAAACTTAGATAATTTTTATAAAATTTAGTTAATTTATTATTATTATTTATAAAACTTAGTTAACTTAGTTAAATTATTATTCTTATTATTGTAAATTTAGTTAATTTTTATAAACAGGAAATTATTGTCAAGGACAAAATTTCTCAGCATTTTAGCCCCAATGACAGACCTTCAATATTTTAGCCTGAAGGACAACTTTTTTTAGGTATCAGTTTTTACAGTTATTAGGTATCAGTTTGTAGTTATCGGTAGCAGTTTTTAGGTATCAGTTTTTAATTCGTAGCAGTTTTGAAAAAATGTTTGTCCTTATGAATAATTTTGAAAGAATGTTTGTCCTTATGAATAATTTTTGGAAGAATGTTTGTCCTTGTGATTAAAATATTGAGGTCGTGTCCTTGAGGCTAAAAATATACAAATTTTTGTCCTTTAAATTAATTCCCCCTTTTATAAAACTTAGTAAGCTTGGCTAATATTTTACAATTTATTATTATTATAAACTTAGTTAAATTTTTAAAAACTTAGTTAACTTATTATTATTATTATTTATAGGACTTAGTTAACTTAGTTTAACTATTATTATTCTTCTTCTTTTTATTATTATTATAATAAATTTAGTTAACTTTCATAAAACTTAGTTAAGTTTGTTAATATTTTATAATTTATTGTTGTTGTAATAATTATTATTATTAACTTAGCTAATTTACTATTATTATTATTTATAAAACTTAATCGAGTTAGTTAAATTATTATTATCATTATTATAAATTTAGTTAATTTTTATAAAACTTAGTTAACATGGCTAATATATTATAATTTATTATTATTATTAATAACTTAGTTAATTTATTATTATTATTATTTATAAAACTTAATTAACTTAGTTAAATTATTATTATCATTATTATAAGTTTAGTTAATTTTATAAAACTTAATTAACATTATTAATATTTTATAATTTCTTCTTATTATTATTAACAACTTAGTTCATTTTTTATTATTATAATTTATAAAATTTAGTTTACATGGTTAAATTATTATTATATTATTATAAATTTAGTTAATTTTTATAAAACTTAGTTAACTTGGTTAATGTTCTACAATTTATTATTATTATCATTATCTTTATCATTATTATTATTATTAACTTAGTTAATTTATTATTATTATTTATAAAACTTAATTGACATAGTTAAATTATTATTATCATTATTATAAATTTAGTTAATTTTTAGAAAACTTAGTTAACTTCGGTAATATTTTATAATTTATTATTATTATTATTATTATTCAAAATCTAACAGCACCTCCTTTCCGTGGTTAATGCTTTTCCGCACACCTCGATTCAATTTATATACGTTATCGAAAGAAGATCGGATTCTTATCGTATATCACAATATATACTCCAAGGTATCATACACACACAATTTAAAGCATAAAAACATACCTTTTAATAGCAAATGTTAGTGAGCAATCTTCTATATGCTTTGTGCATGTTCAGCTTTCCTACCTCCCAGCACTAGGCTTTATTAATATAGCAAAGTATCCATTTCCCTGTAAATCTCGAGCATCCTGAAAGTGAATCACATTTAGAGCTGTATGGAAATGTATTGCTCTATTGCAATGAATGATGAATCAAACACAAAGGTGTAAATCAGAAATGTCAGAATTGATTATAATGTAAATTATTTAACCATTTGAGGACTAGGCGAAGATTGTGCAGCATTGAAAAAGCATTGTTGGCAGCAGAACCAGTGAACTGATCCATATTCCTCAAATGATTTTCTTCATTAAGCTGATTCTGGGCCATGTTGAGCTGCATTGCAGATCGCAATTGTCTGTTTTGAAACTGCTGTTGTGATATTGGTTGATTATACTACATCTGGTGTTGGTTAGATACCTTGAAAAACATGTTTATTTTAATCAAATGAGCAAAAACACAAATATGATACTCGTGCTCAAGAAAGAAATGATTGCATAGATACCAATTGAAATTTTGGTTGGGGTTGACTTTGTAAACTTAGTTATTTCTATAAACTTATTTAATTTTTATAAAACTTATTTAACTTGGTTAATTTTTTAAAATTTAGTTATTTCTTATAAAACTTAGTCAACTTTTTATAAAACTTCATTAATGTATTTAATTTCTATAAAAATTAGTCAACTTATTCAATTTTATAAAACTTAGTTGCTTTGTTTAAATTTATAAAATTTATTTAACTTAGTTAAATTTTATGAACTTATTTTATTTGTTATATATAAAATGATTACTACCATTTTAATTTATATTTTATTTTGAATAAAGAATAATCCGATATGATACAAACTCCTAACAAACTATTCTCAAAATAAAGTAAAAAAAGTAACGGTACCTTCAAATATGCAAAGATTACCATTAACATCACTGCATATACTTTCAGCTCTACATCTAGCAAATTGCATCACAACCCCTTCACATTATCTCTATGTATAGATACAATGCCCTCAATAGTTAAAGTAGACGGTTCATGCCTCAACTGCCAAAAAATAAAAATTGAACAGCATTAAAAACTATTTACATCATCATCCAAGTCAATTCTGTAATAATGGTAGAGACATGGCAAAAAACATTTGATAAAATTACTTACAGTTTTAGAAAGAGTATAAGCGACAATAAGGGGAGGAGATGCGAGATAATCTACTCGTCAAAGAATGCACACAACCTTCGAAATTTCTACTCCCAAATATCACAGCTGCTACAATGATATCTGAACATACACACATATAAGTGAGTTTATGTACATTTCAAAATTTAAAACATTTTATATGCAATCATTTACCATTCTTAGAAATGGCAGCTAACACTGACTCATCTTGGTCTCCGGAGTTGCTGATGCAAGTTGTGCAACCATATCCAACTTTGTGGAAACCCAGTTGATTGAGTTACCGATGTTAATTTTTACCTTTTGTCCAAGTACATCTTGACAACTCCAGATCCTGGTGCAAGACTTGTTTTGATCCATTGTTTAACCTGATACAAGATGATAAAACTGTTAGAAACTTAAATGATTAACATGCATGAATCATCCTTAGCATGCTGCAAGTTCCTAAATTGAAACGTACAAGCCTGAAAATAATTACTAGAACATACAACCTAGCTATAAGATAAGAGGGAAATGAAACTTATTCAAATATCGAAGGGTAGAATAGTGTAGGGCATCATCAGCATGCTAATTATTATGTTCAAATATGATTACTTACGATTCTACGAAACATATGTAATATACACGTATGCTTTCAATGTAGTACTGAAAAGAAACACTTCCATTGTTATAAAGTCCCTTGCATCTGACCGCATAGAGGAAGTATTATATTATAACAGCCATGTAAATTTATATGTTTGAGTATATTAATTTACTCCATTTCAGGATTAAACCACTCCTAGAGATTGGAAATGTCGAATACAGCGACGATATAATCATAAACAAATTTCAGTTCTTAGTGAATGGAAATTTCCATGATGGAATAGTATAGGTATTGAAACTGGTAATAGGAGTCAAGTCAGCCTATTTGCTTTATATTAGAACTAGGATGAGGCTCGTGCTTCACACACGGGCCACTGATTGTAATATTGTTTAGTTTGATATTTACTTAGCACCAAAAGTTTTGCACATTGGTTTGTATAAGGTCTGGCATGTAGAATTCGAAGTGGCAACAGTAGCAATTTTTTTTATCTATTAGTTGAGTACATGTTATTGTGTTGACAAAAAAAAATACAGCATAACACAAAAGTTCTCTTTTACGTATGGATAGTAATTAGAAATATTAGAATATAATTCAATGTCATTCAAGGGTAGCATAATATGTTTGAAAATAAATAAACTGAAGGTTTATTTATATCCACTTTATAGTTTCGGTTTTACTTTTCATAAATAATCAGTCAGTTTACCCACACAAACATTTTTTATCCCCTTCTTTTGAATTTTTTCGTATATACTTTGTTCCAAGTCCTTGATAATCAATGGACAGAGCAGTCGACCTAACCAATAGCTGCATTTTCAACATCGGCATTAATCAACGAAAACACTTCGGCATTAACCAAAAAATAATAAAGCAACATTTTCAACATCAATAATTTGATCAACGATAACCACGAGCATGTAACAACAGCATATTACAGTTTATATTTCAACCTATCACAAAATTACGTAAAACCACATACATAAACATATGGTAGGTCAAAATAAGTTATTCAAGCACCACAGTCACTTAAATTTCAATAATTTCAGACATGCAGGATACAGCATTAAAAATACAAACTGCAACTGAAATTACAAACACACTACTTCTGAAAATCAAGTTTGAAAAGGAAAGGATTAAATAAGTCCAGTACTCATAAATACACACATATATGCAGATGGATAACCGTGTAAATATCCACCTAATTACCATAACACTTTATAATACTATACAATGTCGTGTATGTGCATAACTGTTGTCAGTGGACTTACACAGACAACACAGAAAACTGTCGGCATAGAACGGAACGCAACTTTACTACACGTGCTCAATGTACTCAACATCTTATACTAACAAAACATATAAGGGAAAAAGAAATCTTTTACTTTAATTATGAAAAGAATTTGGTCGGTTTAGGTAATAAACTAATCAACTTAGGGTGCGAAACCGAAGATTGTCAAGAATTAAAAAATTAATACCTGATATAGAGGTAGCACCTTCTGACCTACAGAACAAAGCTATCATCAACCAGTTCTCTGAAACAGATGATATGTCAATTAGGTTGAAACTCATTAAAAAATAGCAATGATCCATCACTGTCCTGCAGCATCATGGTAATGAAATTTAGCAACAACCATTACAAGTTACAACAATAACAAAGACAGGAAAAAAACATATGTGAGCCATTGATCAACATATTATTATTAGTAATTAACAGTGTAAAGTGTAAATGAGAAAGGGTAAATTGGGCATACAACGAAATTCAACTTACCAACTACTTCTCACTACTCTATCACCATGTAATAGTAACCCAATCATGTGCTTAGTTATGGATCCAACGAAATTAGGATAATCTCTGAAAGGGTTATCATCAGAACAGTGGACGAACAATGGTGGAATACAATATCAATCATATACCACGAAAGCGTAACCAAGGATTAAAAAATTCAGCACCATTAAATTTATGAAACAGTTTTGAGGAAGAATGAAATTAGGGCATGGGGGATAAAATTAAAATTGGAAGAACGAAATTAGGGGTAGATGAAAATATTTGGTTGAGAGGTTGTAATTTGGGTAGTAAAGAAAATTCGTAACCTCTGAAATGGTTTGAGTAGAAAGAGTGGGAGAGGAAGTAAACAGAGAGGAAGATGGGGAGAACGATTGGGAGGGAAATAAAGGAAAAAAAGAGGTTACGTAAAAGAGGTATGTTTTGAAATGCTACGATCTCCGACTGTCCAAGTCAGCAAAGGCGGTTTTCTGGTTTCTATTATAAACAATAGATTAATCATGGAAAAAACAATGATGAATGCATATTAACATACATATATTTGTTCAGCTGTAAAATAAAAGAAAGACTGATCGAATGCAGATCAACATATATATATTTTGGCAGTTGTTAATATTTCTCACCCTTTCCGAGAAGTGAACATTTTACCTACAGCATGACAACACATAAAATTATTATTTTTTCTTTCTCTTAAGGTTATTGCTCAAATAGGAAAAAAGGTAATAATAATGATGACTGACGATGGTGTTAACCCCGAAAAAGTTCACATTTTGGAGGGGATGACCACATTTTGTAAGGGATGACGATGCATCAATATGTTTCCAAGTAAAGCAGGACCAACGAAAATGAATCCCGCTGACAGGTCGGGTGCTATCCAATTCCTGCGACAAAAACCAACAGCAGTCAGTCGTATAAATTGTTATGATGAAAAATTATAAAATTACAGCTGATAGCAAAAGCGTACAAAAATCAAAATAACGAGGAGGGACAAACCAGTGTTTAACCTCCTCGTTTTTCTATGTTTCAAAAAGTGATGCTTGTAATATAATTTTAATTGGTAGACTCTGGAAGTAGGAAGAAAATATAAAAAGGATTAAAACAAGTTATTTTTTAAATAAGAAGTACTTGTATATGAACTAAACAACGAAGGCCTCTTTTTTGGTATTCATGAATAGTGGATAGTACTTCATTAGCCTCATGCTCATGTTGTACACACAAAAATGAGGCCCTATCTTGAAGTGATAAATCAAAAAAATTACGACAACAATTTCGGCATCTCAACCATTTTGATTGAGCATTTCTTTTTTTTTCTTTTCACACCCAACAACGATATGCACTTTGCTCTTGCATGATGCCGCAACTACGATTTTAAATTATATCAGAAAATAAATATGTCGGAACATTTTCTAGCAAAAATATAGTAGTAGGTAACAAATACTGATCCGGTTTAGGTTCGAATACAAAGCGGCTGATAAGCTCCCAAAATCCAACCCATTTCACATATTAATGAAAATAAAATTTCAACTTAAATCAAATTTTACAGCTAGTGATTTTTTTTGGTTAATTAACAGAACCGAGTAACCACGTCACTCAGGTATACTGTTGTTAGCACCAAAATTGGTCACTAACCTCGTTGAGAATGATTGTGTAGAGAGATAAATGATGAGAGTAAATTTAAACAAAGAGAAATATGCTAAATTGAATGCAAAGACGAGAACACCAGATTTATAGTGGTTCGGCGTAATGGCCTACGTCCACTTTGAGGTTAATCTTTTATTGCTCTACTTAACAACTAATTACAGATACAATCTATTCACCAACTATTCGAATACAATTGCTAAGTAAAAAGAGCGAGTCTTGAAAGCGGCAGAGTATCCCCAGTATTCTCGAAAAAAAGGTCCATTTCACTGTGCCCCTGCCTCTCTATTTAGAGACCAAGGTGGGTTGGACTTCCCTGGTGGGCCTGGCAGTCGAACACTTCGGCCCAGAACGAGTGAGTTCTGTGCGCCGAACAAAGTGATGCCGAACAGAAGTGATGCCGAACAGACTGATGCCGAACAGACTGTTGTCGACCGAAGTGATGCCGAACAGAGTGATGCCGAACAGACTGATGCCGAACAGAATGATGTCAAACGAAGTGATGCCGAACAGACTGATGCTGATCAGACCGATGCCGAACAGACTGATGTCGAACGAAGTGATGCCGAACAGACTGATGCCGAACAGATTGATGCCGAACAGACTGATGTCGAACGAAGTGATGCCGAACAGTATGGATCGCCGAACGCTCTGTCATGCCGAACGATCCATGTATGCCGAACGATCTAGGTATGCCGAACGCTTTGCTATGCCGATCACTCTAGAATGTTGAACGATTTACAATACCGAATGATTCTCCATGCCGAACGATTTGCTATGCCGATCACTCTAGAATGCCGAACGATATACAATACCGAATGATTCTCCATGCCGAATGCTTTGCTATGTCGATCACTCTAGAGTGTCGAATGATATACAATACCGAATGACTCTCCATGCAAAACGGTATGTAAGTGCTGAGTGCCTAGTTGCCTGGTCAAACCCTTCGGGCAACACTTTCCCTCCAAAGTAAATCACGTGGTTAAACGTGGTGTGCTTTGAATCACCCTGGATGCCGAACGATATGCAAATACCAAACGACACAGCCGAAGCCGAGCACTCTGGATGCCGAACGACATAGCCGATGCGAGCACCCTGGATGCCAAAAAATGTCGATTTGACCGGTTCAACCGGTTATAGTCTCTTCGACTTCCCTTCTCTCTATATAAGCCGATGCTCCTTCTTCTTCTCCCTTTTACTTCTACCTCCGCTTTTCAGTATTTATGAACTTTGCCTCTCAATCAGACTTCAGAGAATTATCTACTTTTCCCTTCCCTTCTCAAACATCATTTGTTGCCTCACTTCCTTCCCCAACCAACTGAATCCAATTAGAACCACGTTCCCTAATCCAAAATCTCCCCGAGCTTCGACTCGTTTCTTAGGTAAAAAACTTTTCCTTAAATACTTCACTTCGATTAGGAAACCTAGCATGAGATTCGAACTCGCGAATCTCTGCAAAATCAAAGTCAGAAGTAATTGCGTGGAGCAGGAGGAGTTAAGGGCGAAGTGTGGGCGTTTTAAAGGAGTTTAAGGCTAGACGAACGGTGGAAGAGAAGAGGATGGCAGAGGCGTTTGAAGGAGGGAGTTGGTGGAAAACGTATGGATGTGGCTCGGCATAACTTCCTTGTGCCGAACGATGGAGGGGAAGTACGGTAGTGAAATTGGAGTTAAGGTTTACCGAAGTTGATCGGCATGACCGTGGTTTGACATGGCTTGCCGAACAACTCGGGTACGTTGGCTAGGAGAGATGAAGGAAAAGAAGAGAAATGATGTTAAGGGCAGAAGGCTGAGTGAATCAGCTTGGCATGACTTGCTGTGTGCAGCCGTTTTCAAGCCGAACAGAAGAGAGGCCGAACAGAACATTAGCCCGAACAGAACTTAAGCCGAACAGAACATAAGCCGAATAGAAACTCAAGCCGAACATAACTTTAAGCCGAATAGAATTTTAGGCCGAACAAAACTTTAAGCCGAACAGAACTTTAGGCCAAACAGAAATTTAGGCGAACTGAACTTAAAGCCGAACAGAACTTTAGGCCGAACAGAATTTTAGGCCGAACTGAACTTAAAGCCGAACAGAACTTTGGGCCGAACAGTACTTTAGGCCGAATAGAACTTTAGGCCGAACAGAACTTTAGGCCGAACAGAACTTAAAGCCGAACAGATTTTTAGGCCGAACAGAACTTAAAGCTGAACAAATTTTTTGGCCGAACTCCTATCCACCTTGCCTAATTAAACATCAAACACAAAGACAAGGACTTAAGCATACCAACATATCGAATTAATCTGGACTGATAACTTCCTAGTGTCAAGAATTACAAGCCTGAACTAAGACCAATAAAGACGGATTAAAGCTTTTAACATACAATGCCAATGTCCGAGTTCAAAATTAAAAACATTGCAATGCCGGCTTTTGGAGACAGTCAGTGATGACAGTCTTCGAAGATGACAGTTCAAAGCTCAACTCTATGTCATCAATTCCGTGACTTATAATTTCTTAGCATTTACACCTGAATGATCGCACTAGTTCACACACTACATGGGGGGAATATTTGTATTGTTGAGTCTAACGTCGATTATTTTTTAAGTATAGTTTGAACAGGTACTTTGCTAGATTCAATCTTTATCAGCGATGTCTAGGAAATCTAGCTCCGCCACAATTTCAGACAGGCCTGGGCTGTCCTCTCGATGAGAAGTCGCAGATACTTCAAACCCATCAACTTCCCCTGCACATGACCTAGCTCCCGATGTTCTGGAGGCAGCAATTCTCTTGGACAACCCTGTCGATTCACAAGCTTCAAAGATCACTGAAAGTACACTCCGTTGGATATGCTCTGTCCACGGAATCCCCTTTAATGACGTACTCGTTCCAGCGGGGCATGATCATCCACACTTGCCCCCAACCGGATACACAGCTTGTAATAAATTCATGTGCTGGGTTGGCAGTGTGCCACCGTTCAACTTGTTTCTTCGAGATGTGCTGCAATATATTGACATTGCCCCATCGCAACTGCACCCGAACTACCATGCATTCCTCTACGGTACCTGCATCCTTTTCATGAATGTCTTCTCTAGGCTCCCAACTCCAGGCGATATCCGATACATATATTGCACCAAGAAGCGGAAGGATAGCCCATCATTCATGTTTCTCGATCGGCACAATAAATGTCAAATCTTAACGGGGCGTGGACCAAGTTCGCCTTGTATAAACAAGAATGGTTTTATGTGCGTTGTCCTCCCAGCTTTGCTAGTAGATGGGTTGAAGGAAGTAAGCCTTTTTCTTGGTCTGTTACTCATGTTTAGTCAAAGCCGTACTTTTTCTAAACTTTATCCGTCTTTTCAGGTATTAGCCCACGTCTTGACGGCCGCAGATATTCTGATGTCGTCGAAGCCATTCGAGCCCTCCCCGCCGAAGAACGGGATATTAGAAATCTCATTTCGAATGAGTCACTTACAAGGCTCGGACTGTTGGCAGAAGGCCATCGGATAAGCCTTCCTCAGGGCGTCACCATTCCCAGGCCTGGCTCTGGTAAAGAGAAAAAACCAGCTGAGTCTTCAGCACGCAGCGCTCCTGATGCACTAGAAGAGGGGGAAATTAAGGAGACTGAGACGCCCGAAGTATAGGGCGAGAACATTAGTCCGTCTCGGGGACCGGCGGTTGAAGTTCATGACGTAGAAACGTCATCTTTCCCTTCGAAGGGAGAGAAGAAACCGACGCTCAAGCTGAGGAAGAAAACTGGGCGGAACTTCTAAAGTTTCCCATATGCCAACGGAAAATGAAACTTCCTCGGAGCACTTAGAAAGTTCTCTGAAGGGCCTGTCGAACCTTACCATTCCTGACGACTTACTCAACTACGGTTTCGACGATCCAAAGGCCCTCAAGCTTTATTCGCCCGCTAGAGGCAGTATGGGAGTTCAAGCCCATGTCCAGGGAGATAAAACTCCAATTAGTAAAGAAACTGGTCTGTCGAGGGGAAACACTAGGACACACATGGACACGCGCACTCCACTTCGCACTTCAATCTTAACCATCGCCCTGATCTTTTCTAACTTGTCGTTATTCTCATTCTATGCAGGTGACATGGGACGCTCCCACGGATTCGATTGCCTCCACAGCTCTTCTATATTTCACCATCCTAGTCGGGACTCGGGCCTCGGTAAACGCTGGGACAGGGACGATTACGGAGATCGAGACAACCGTCCCCGTGAGTCGCCTTATCAAAAGAAATCATATTCCCAGTCTTCATACTCTCGCGATCTCCCTCCTCAAACTGAGCCAGACAGAGAAAATTTTTCGCAGAAGGGGTCTTAACCCGATGTTTCCCGAGATCAACATTCCGGTTCATCAAGCACACGACAATCTCGGGAACATCGGAAGAGAACAGAACTTTCAAAACCTCCTCCTCCTATTCCTGCGGCAAACCCAACGATAGCAGAGAAGATGGTCGATCTTAAAGCTAAATTTCCCAAAATCTGCTTTGACGGTCTGAAGTTCCTCCCAGCTATTCACCACATTCCAGGGCATGTCAAGCAGAGTGCCATCGCCTACAACAACGACGTCTATGTTCAACATGATGCGTTTGTTCATCTAGTCGAAAAGGTCTCGGAAGTATCCATTGAGCGTCAGCAAGAAATCGACCGCTTGAAGCTCGAAGCTATCTTTGACAAAGACATCATCAAAAGTCAGGACGAAGAGCTCGCTTTGTACAAATCCAAACTTGAAGCTGCAGAACAAAGTGCAAAAGACACTGCCGAGGCCGTCACTCGTCTAGAGACGACCCATAAAAAAGAACTTGACGAAGCAATCCAACACAGTGGGGCCCTGGCTTTAGAAAAAGATTCTATTCAGAAAGAAAGGGATGCACTCGCCCTACAAGTCATAGAGTTGAAAGAGCTATTCTCTAAGGAGAAAGAAGAGAAAATAGCCGCTCAAGAAGAGTCCCAACGATATTGCAACGAAATTGTTGCTACACGGATCTTAAAAGCAAAGCTCGATGATGAGCTTGCCAAGATTGAGACGATGAAAGACGAAGCCCGTGAGGAGGGCAAGAGAATAGCTTCTGAGGAGATCGACTCCCACCTTGAAGCAACTGCAGAGGCCAGTAGAGAAGAGGTCAAGTGTATGTTTGACCCGTTGATCGCCGAGTACAACGCCCGCGTCCTCATGCACTGGAACTTGACTTTCTTAGGCGAGGGCTATCTTGAATCTCTAGCTGAAGCCTGGGAGGCTTTAATAAAGATCGGAAAGGTTGAGTCGGGCACTGAGGAGGTCGATGAGGAAGTTTTAGTGAAAGAGTTTCTCAGGGGTAACGAGCCATCGGACTTGTCTACAGCTATGGCTCTCTTTGGTAAAGGCTCTCCCCCATTAAAAGAGAAAGATGACAAAGCTGGTCCATCTGGAGCCGAGGCTGCAGCTCCTCCTTCTACTCAATCGGCCGGTCGGCCAGCACTTGACCCATTCGAGCAGCACACCGGCTTTGATCTGGAAGATCCCGGTCTCGGCATTCACGTGCTATCCCCCATCCTAAAGGGTGAAACTCCGCGTACAGCTGAAAGCCAGCAAGAAACTGGTATAAAACTCTTCTTCTAGAAGTTCAAAGATCTGTCGCTTTCTGCGATCAGTTATTGGTTCTAACGTTTGTTTTTTATGTTTTATGCAGGCCGTTCTGATCCTGAACCGACTCCGAGGAGCGATGACGCCAAGGAGGAGACGGGGAAAACAAGCGATGCTGCTCAGGCGGGTGTAACCCCCGGTCCTAACGCTCAAGTGATTGGGGCGCTCGATGATGATAAGTCTGACACTTCATCTCCTGTTGCAGGGAGTTATGAAATTGAAATTACGGACGCCTCAGAACACACTTCGAAGGTGAGTATGAAGGAGCGACTTGCGGAAGAGAAGAAAAAGAAGGTTGAGGTCAAGATTGAGTCTTAAGCACTAGAACTCACCGACCCGCTGAATAGGCCTCTGAAAGTCATCCTTCCCGACAAATCCAAACCACTTGATGTTCCTCCTCCTACTCCTGACTCTGCTCCTTTGGCAAGCAAAAAGTCCAAGAGGAAGCGTGAGGGAGAGGAGTCATCTGAGAAAGCAAAGGAGGACAAGAAAACGAAGCCGAAGAAATAGCCACTATACTCGTTCAACGAGATTTTGCTTAGGTCATGTAACTACTTTTAATTTTTCGTTTGCGTAGTTCGTGTAGATACATTTTTGACTCCAAGTCTTGGAGGAGTGGTTGTATAACCCCATTTTGGATAATTGAATAATGTTTAGTTTCTTTGTCATTTGAACGATTTCTTGCTTTTTAGCTTTCTATATAACTATGGTCGAAACTCAAGTTCTTATGAGTTGCATAATTTCCCAATCCATTCTTACATTGTTCGGACATTCTTTGGAATTGTACATTTCTCGTTTCACATTTTTGGTACTTAGAATATTTTCTAATCCGCGCTCCGGGGACTTAGAGTAATTCGGTCCGCATTCAGGGGACTCGGCGGCTCTAGTCCGCGCTCCGGGGACTTAGAGTACTCCGGTCCGCACTCAGGGGACTCGGAGATTCAATTCGTTTATACTCTAGTCCGCGCTCCGGGGACTTAGAGTACTCCGGTCCGCATTTAGGGGACTCGGAGTTTCAATTCGTTTATACTCTAGTCCGCGCTCCGGGGACTTAGAGTACTCCGGTCCGCACTCAGGGGACTCGGAGATTCAATTCGTTTATACTCTAGTCCGCGCTCCGGGGACTTAGAGTACTCCTGTCCGCACTCAGGGGACTCGGAGATTCAATTCGTTTATACTCTAGTCCGCACTCCGGGAACTAAGAGTACTCCGGTCCGCACTCAGGGGACTTGGAGATTCAAGTCGTTTATGCGAGTTCGTAAATCATATGGAATAATGTAACTCCAGCAGTTCATCACCAGATTATAAGGTACAGAAACATCAATAATTCATGGAACAAACGACTTCAAGCCTTTATTAATGAAACAAACTAAATTGTCCGATTACACACTAAAAAGGAAACTAAGAATCAATGGAATAAAAACATACAGCAAACAATTGTACTTAGAACAGGAAAGAAACAGACTGAATGTAATAACGTCGCAAATGTTCACTGTTCCACGCTCGAGGGAGTGTCACGCCATCAACGGTCGCTAGCTTGAAAGTTCCCTCTCCAAGCTTCTGTTCAACGACATATGGACCTTCCCAGTTGGGATTCATACGTGATGGTACCGGGAAAACTCGTTTCAAAACGAGATCACCCACATTAAAGATTCTTGGGTGGACTTTCTCATCGTAATATCGCTTGACTCGGTGCCTATATGATGCCGCCCTTAGTTCAGCTTCTTCACATTTTTCATCAACGCAGTCCAGTGACTCCAACAAGGGATCCTGATTCATCTTAGGATCATAATGTGACACCTAATGTGATGGAACTTCAAGCTCCACGGGTATTACAGCTTCTGAGCCGTATGCCAATGCGAATGGAGTGTGGCTAGTCACAGACTTGTTGGTAGTTCTATAAGCCCATAGCGCTGTTGGGAGTTCATCTACCCACTTGCCTCCAGCCTTTTCCAAACGCTTCTTCAATATGGACTTGATTACTTTGTTCACGGCTTCAACTTGTCCGTTAGCTTTCTGATGAGCAACGACAGCGAACTTTTTCTCAATGCCGTATTTTGAATAGAAATCTTTGAATTCTTTACTTTCAAATTGAGTTCCGTTGTCCGTAATGATGGTTCGCGGGAGGCCAAAGCGGCATATAATGTTTCGTACAACGAAATTAATGACCTTCTTGGAGGTGATTGTGGCTAAAGGCTCTGCCTCGGCCCATTTTGTGAAGTAGTCGACCGCAACTATCGCAGATTTTGCACCACCTTTGGATATAGGCAAAGAACCGATTATGTCGATTCCCCAGATTGCAAACGGCCAGGGACTAACCATTTGTGTGAGTTCTGTCGGTGGAGCTCTCGGGATTTTCGCATATCTTTGACACTTGTCACATTTTCTTGCGTAATCTGCAGCATCCCGATTCACAGTTGGCCAATAGTATCCGTAGCGGAGGATCTTTTTTGCTAGTGTCTGCCCCTTAGTATGGTCGCCACATTCTCCTTCGTGAACCTCCTCCAAGACTCGCTTTGCCTCATCACGTGCAATGCACCGTAGTAAGGGGACCGAGAACCCTCTCTGATACATTAATCCTCCCTGCATCACATATCGCGCGGCTTTGTGAATGACTTGCCGTCTTTCGCTTCTTCTTTCGGGCAAAGTCCCGTTTAGCAGGTATTGTTTGAATGGGTCATCAACGACTCCTCCTCGATTTCCGTTTCTAACGCAAAATCAACTTCCATCACGTCTATGCTTGGAGTGTGTAAGGTTTCAACGGGAACCAACCCCATTTGCTGCGCATCGCCAGTGCTTGCGAATTTGGCCAACGAGTCGGCTTCTTTGTTCTGTTCACGCGGGACATGTGAAATGTTATAATGTTCGAAGTTCACCAATAGTTCCTAAACCAGAGCAAGGTATGGAGCAAGCTTTTGTCCCCTTGCTTGGTAGTCTCCTCGCACTTGGTACACCACCAGCTACGAGTCACAAAAGATTTCAACTGATTTAACCCCGAGTTCTCCAACGAGCTTTAAGCCAGCAATCAGTGCTTCATATTCTGCTTCATTATTTGTAACCGGGAAATTGAGCTTCAAAGCGTAACAAATCGATCGATTTTCTGGAGTCACGAGAACTACACCAGCTCCGGAGCAATGGTCGTTTGATGCCCCATCGGTGTACAATTTCCATCGAATAGGGGGAATGACGCTGTGACCATCTAGTTCGTCAGATACAGTAAACTCAGCGATGAAATCTGCTAATGCTTACCCATGTATAGCTCTTCGCGGTAGGTAGGTAATATCGAATTGACTCAACTCGATATTCCATTTTAACATCCTTCCAGAAGTTTCTGGTCGTTGGAGTACCTACCGTAAGGGCTGATCGGTATAGACACTGACTGAGTGTGCCTGAAAGTATGGACGCAGCTTACGTGATGCAATCACCAAGCAATAGGCCAATTTCTCAATTTTAGGGTAATTTCTTTCCGCCCCCGTTAAACGTTTTCTAACGTAATACACCGGCTTTTGGACTCGGTCCTCCTCGCGGACCAAAGCCGCACTTATAGCATGCGGGGATATGACCAAGTATACGTACAGCATCTCGTGGTCTA
This sequence comes from Allium fistulosum, assembly GCA_030737815.1. Lineage (NCBI taxonomy): Eukaryota > Viridiplantae > Streptophyta > Magnoliopsida > Asparagales > Amaryllidaceae > Allium > Allium fistulosum. The sequence goes on along the minus strand of CM060903.1, from coordinate 352,469,707 downwards.
CTGGTTTCGACAGCATTGGAGGACTCTCCAAATGCCTCACTAGATCTTGGAACGCTTCCTCACAGTTGGATGTCCATTCGAAATTCCTCTTCTCTTTCTTTATTATATCGAAGAAGCTAATGCACTTGTCCGTGGCTCTGGATATAAATCGACTCAGCGCAGCCACCTTTCCATTCAAGCTTTGCACCTGTTTTATAGTTCTGGGCACTCGCACATCTCGAATAGCTTGAATCTTTTCCGGGTTAGCTTCAATTCCCCAGGCATTAAAAATGAATCCCAGAAACTTCCCTGACACAATGCCGAAGGAACATTTCAGAGGGTTGATCTTCATCCCATAATATTTGAGTATACCGAACATCTCTGCTAAGTCTCGAATGTGGTCGTTTGACTGTCGTGACTTCACGAGCATGTCATCCACATAGACTTCCATCGTTCTACCAATATGGTCTTTGAACATTCGATTCACCAAACGCTGATAGGTCGCTCCCGTGTTTTTCAATCCGAAAGGCATTACTACATAGTAATATAGCCCAACGTCTGTGATGAAACTGGTGTGTTCCTGGTCCGAAATATGCATCGGGATCTGATTGTATCCCGAGTATGCATCCATGAATGATAACAACTCGTGTCCTGCAGTGGAGTCGACCAACTGATCAATCCTAGGCAATGGGAAACTGTCCTTGGGGCATGATTTGTTCAAATCGGAATAATCTACGCAAGTTCTCCATTTCTCGTTCGCCTTTTTCACCAGCACGGGGTTTGATACCCATTCAGGGTAGAGGGCGTCGCGGACGAACCCATTGGCTTTGAGTTTGTCCACCTCCTCTCTAAGAGCAGCGGACCTCTCCGGTTCCATCCCTCTCCTTTTTTGTTTAACCGGGACGTACTTCGGGTCTATGTTCAACATATGACTCGTAATAGCGGGAGAAATCCCACACATGTCAGAATGTGTCCAAGCGAAAACATCAAGATTCGCTCGGAGGAAATCATTAAGGTCTTCAGTCATTGTGGGGCTGAGTTGTGATCTGATCTTCAGTACTCGCGATGGATCGTCTCGGCTGACTGAAATGTCAATTGTCAATTCAGATGGCACTGCTTTCTCCTCTCTGGGTTTCTCATCGTCGTCTCTCGGATCTATGTCTCTGAAGATCCGAGAGTCATGCCCGAGCCAGGGCTCGGGGATTACTTGACAATTGTCAATGTGCTGGATGCGGACGGGATTGTCCGCAACCTTTCCTTTCTCCCTCCGATGGGCCTCTTGGAGCTCAGCCACATAACTTGCACGACCGGTCGCCTGGTCGCCATGAACAATACCTACTCCTTTGTCGGAAATTTTAAAGTCAAACACCATGGGGCTAATGTTGCCCTAAACTCAGCTATGGACGGTCGGCCCAAAAAAAACATTGTACGGAGAATCTACATCCAAAACTACGAAATGTAGGATTCGCACCCTCCTTCGCTCACCTTGTCCCAGTTCAACTGGCAACTCAACATATCCCACTGCATCGGTCGCGGCGCCATTAAAGCCATGCATACGAGCTTTAGATGGCTTCAAATCCTTCGTCTCCATCTTCATCTGATCATAAGCCTTCTTGAAGATGATATTGACAGAACTTCCACAATCAATCAAAATTCTTTTCACAAAAGATGGTCCGATCGTCGCCGATATGACCATCGGGTCAATGGTAGGAGCCTCCACCTGGTCAGCATCTCTGCTCCTGAATACTATATCGTTTGTCATCATGCGCAGCTGCTTAGCAAGGGTCCCATCCTCTACGTTGGAACAACACTCGAAGTCCGCATGCCTCAGGGAATTAACATACCATTCCATCTCTTGCCAGTTCTTATCCGCAGGGTGAGGCCCACCGATGATCGTGTTTATGACTAGTCTGCCCATGGTCCGGACAGGCTCCTCGGGATGACGCGGAGCCGGTGCATGACCTGGATCAGATGTTCCCTTTCCTCCTTCCTGCGGATTCTTCACAAACTCCTGTAAATTTTTCTGCCTAATCAACTTCTCTATAGTGTCGTGTAGGTGTCTGCACTCTTCAGTATTGTGCCCATAAGTCTCATGGAAGCGGCAGTATTTCCCAGTCCGCTTTTGTTCTTCGGTTGACTCCTTTGGACGTGGCTTTCTGTACTGAAGGTATTGCAGGTTGATAGGTAAATGTTCTCGAGAGACGCATTCAGCGGGGTGTACTCGTTGTAGGTCGGAATTCTCGGCTTCCATTTCCCCGATTCTCTCTTCTTCCCCTGATTTCTTCCTCCGGATTCCTTAGATTACCCGGGCTTGTTCTGGACATTGACTTGAACTTTCCCCAAGTTGTCCCCGGACTGCTTCACAGCAATGTTGCTTTTTACGGACTCCTGAACTGGCCCTGGTGGTTTATCTTGCCTTATCCACCTGGCTTCCTCTCTTCTTATGAACCGATGTGCCTTTGAGTAAAAATGCTTTAGCGTAGTCGGAGGTTTCCCTGCCAACCAATATCCAAACTCTGAATTCGGATCCACACCTCATATTACAGCCATAAGAATTGCATGATCATTGGGATTACTAACTTCAGTAGCCGCAACATGGAATCTCTGTAAATACTCCTTCAACGACTCCCCATGAGCTTGGATTACACTTGATAGAGACATCACTTCCTTTGGACGAGTAGTATGTATCCTGAACTATTCTATAAATTTCTTCGCCAACTCCTCGAAACTGGATACGGACCACGGAGGAAGTCGGGTGAACCACATGGTAGCGATCCCATATAGAGTTATTGGAAAGCACCTGCACTTGGTTGCATCATTCGCTCTAGCTGAATCCATCATCCATTCGTACCTCATCACATGCTGCCTGGGATCAGACTTTCCTTCATAAGCCGGGATAGTTGGCATGCTGAACTTCCTAGGGTACTCCGCCTGTAGAACAACGTCTGTGAACGGAGTATGACTTTTGGACACTCCCCAATCATCGTTTGATAAGCCTTGATTCTCTTTCATCAACTGTCTGATCATAGCTGTCTGGTCTGGGGTTTGTATGGAAGGTGGAAGGTTGGTGTCTATCCGATGGGATTGATCAGGTTGATGCCTCCTCTGCTGGCGATCTGCCAAACGTGCATCCTGAGGTTCGATATCATTAGCATCTTGGTGAGCCGGGAGCCCAGCCTCCACCTGCACTCCAGCTCCTAAGTTTCCAGTTCCGGCTTGGTCACGGTCTCCGAGGTGTAAATGGTCCCCGACTGTTCGGACAGCGGCACCTGCCTGCGTAGTTTCAGTCTTGCGGCGTCTACGCCTGGGAGGTTCATCGGACGAAGTCGAGCTGTCGTATGAAGAATAAGGAGCTGGATTGCCCCCAGCATTCTGATGCTATTGTTGAGTGAGTTGTGCCATGAGGTTGGCGTTAGCTTGCATCTGCTCTCCGAGTTGTCTCCTGCTTTACCCGAGTTCCCTCATCAAGTCGTTGAACTCTATTCTGGTGACAACTGGCATCTGGTCCTGGGCGGTAGTCCCTGCACCTAGATTTGCTTGCTGATTGCTAGGCCCTGCTTGTTGTACGCTAGCAGTCTCGTGGGCGTCCGCATTATGAGAGGTTGATCTAGTACGTGGTCTTGCCATTGTAGAGTTATTGGTATGAACTCTGAGTAGAATCAACAGACGTTCTATGAATGAATCAGATCTTCTTTAGAGGATTTATTCAATCCAGTAGCTTCAAAGCAGATCCTTGAGGTCTGAGAATTCGATTCTCAGTGAAAGCACTAAAGTGTTAGCACCAAAATTGGTCACTAACCTCATTGAGAAAGATTGTGTAGAGAGATAAATGATGAGAGTAAATTTAAACAAAGAGCAATATGCTAAATTGAATGCAAAGACGAGAACACCAGATTTATAGTGGTTCGGCGTAATGGCCTACGTCCACTTTGAGGTTAATCTTTTATTACTTTACTTAACAACTGATTACAGATACAATCCATTCACCAACTATTCAAATACAATTGCTAAGTAAAAAGAGCGAGTCTTGAAAGCGGCAGAGTCTCCCCAGTGTTCTCGAAAAAAAGGCCCCTTTCACTGTGCCCCTGCCTCTCCATTTATAGACCAAGGTGGGTTGGACTTCCCTGGTGGGCCTGGCAGCCGAACACTTCGGGCCAGAACGAGTGAGTTCTGTGCGCCGAACAAAGTGATGTCGAACAGAAGTGATGCCGAACAGACTGATGCCGAACAGACTATTGTCGAACGAAGTAATGCCGAACAGACTGATGTCGAACGAAGTGATGCCGAACAGACTGATGCCGAACAGACTGATGTCGAATGAAGTGATGCCGAACAGACTGATGCCGAACACACTGATGCCAAACAGACTGATGTCGAACGAAGTGATGCCGAACGGTATGGAGCGCCGAACGCTCTGTCATGTCGAACGATCCATGTATGCCGAACGATCTAGGTATGCCGAACGCTTTGCTATGCCGATCACTCTAGAATGCCGAACGATTTACAATACCGAATGATTCTCCATGCCGAATGCTTTGCTATGCCGATCACTCTAGAATGCCGAACGATATACAATACCGAATGATTCTCCATGCCGAACGCTTTGCTATGTCGATCACTCTAGAATGCCGAACGATATACAATACCGAATGACTCTCCATGCTGAACGGTATGTAAGTGTCGAGTGCCTAGTTGCCTGGTCAAACCCTTTGGGTAACAACTGTCAATTAATCAATTAACTGATCAACTTCTAAACTATCTTCATACAGAACAAAAATAAAAAATAAAAAAAATAAAAATAAAGAGATCTGTCATTTGTGCATTTCAACTGGATAACACGGCAAAATAAAATAAAATAATCTGCAGTTTTTTCCACAACAATTTTTTTACCCTATGATATTACAAATGTACACATAAAGTATGTGTGGCCCAAAAATTACCAAAAGTTGACATTCACGATAGTGGACATAACTGGTCAATTGTGATTTCATGCTATTAGTTTTGGCAATGCAATCTACCTCTACATGGAGGAGGAAACATTTAGCTTAAAAGAGTAATCAAAGCAGTAACGCGTGTTATACTATGTGACAGGTAAAGATTAATTACCTTTGATAAAGACCTAGTAACACCCCTTCTTGCTTGAAATGATGAATAGTTGCAGCAATATTCAACGATTGTCACAATATGATTAAAACAATCTCATCACATACACATATCGGAAGGGTGTATAATTTTTGTAAATCCAATTTGCTTGGAGATGAAGACAAAGGTATCAAAAGTGAAATTCTTTGAAATTATCCACTGAAGCATGGATGAAAACTAAATTAAGTAAACCAAATAGGCACCGCGAACGATATAATAGTAGGGTATGGAATCTCCTAAATTTTATGTTAATAATAGAATTTGACTCCTTAGCTTCTTCTACAACCACCCGATTAGAATATTAGTACGATTTGGAATTAGGGTTAAAGATTAATTTCGATTTGGGGTTATGGTGAAGGTACTAGATAGTGGGGGTGGTGGGCACAAACTCTAGATGAGGGTGGAGTCTACATGAATGTGGAGTCTAGAGGAGGGAGAGTTTGTAGAAGGGTAGAGGTGAATATGATAGGGAGAATATAAAGAAGACGAATAGATTAAAATAAAAAACTTGGAAAAAGAGAGGGAAAGGCAAGGACGAAAAGAAGAAGTCCCGCCTTTTGTTTTACTTAAGCAGCGTTTTACTCTTTTACTTTCTATTTTAATTCATAATAGGTAGCATATTCATTATAAACGCTGCGCTACAGTGCTGCATATAGCAGATTTTCTTATAGTGTTCTAAAATGAGAAATAAGAAATTAGAAGTTAAGTGTTTAAATGAATATGAGAAGTTAAATTTTAATAGTTGTAAATTATTGAACATTTTTGTGAACTAAAATGAATAAGATAAATTTGTATAACATTCAATTACATTCTAAAAACATATATAAAACTTACCAGAAGTGTTTAAAAAGTTGAAATGTTATATATGAATATGTAATAGAATATTATACAAGTAAAAGCTTAAATAACAAAAATGCTTCAGAAGGAACATGTTATAAATGAAAAAATTTTGATAGTTACAAGAAATGCGATAAACTTAAGTTGATATTTGGAAATGCTAATAATTAAATTGAATAGTAAAAGTGAATACTATTTAAATAAATGATTATAAACTCTAAGAAATGCTAAAATGAGTCACAAATAAGTTTATTATTAAATGATACTGTATGTGAAGAAATGAATGTAAATTAAAAAGTTAAGAAACATAAGTTGAAATGATTCATGAATGAATATTAATATTAAATTGAAATCAAGCTATATAAACAATAATTATGAATTAAACTGCAATGAAATGGATGTAATACTTTAATAATGGATTCATGGATGATTTCAAATATAAAATGGAAAAAATTTATGTAAGTAAAAGAATGAAAAAAATGACATTGTATGAATGAATGAAAATAAATGAAAAGTAAATGATGAAAAGAAACCAATAGAATAAACTTAAATAATATTTAAAATTCTATGTGTTTGACTTATTGGATGTTTGAGGAATGATACGTTAAATTGTTTAAGGTTGTATGAATAATCTATTAAGTAATTATCTAAGGCCGTTGAGAGTAAGGCAAACTTGGTAGTTTATTTATCACCCTTGCACGATGAAAAGTTTCTAAACCTGGACAAACCATTAGTTTTGGTTACTATAAATGGTTGATGGATTCTTTTGTTGCATATAATGGTTGTACTGCTTTTGTTCGCATATGAGTGTGATATACTGTATGTTGCTTGTGCTATTAGTTTGAAACAACTAAAATATTATTCTTTTACATAATTTTAACTCTTTTGGATTATATAAGTGAAATACATGTTTATGGAAGCAATAGCAGTTGCTTTTGGTTTCATAAATAAGTTTGTTTGCCCGATAAATAGGTACGTTTTCGGATTATGGTTGTTGGAAAGATATTTGATTGTTTTTCCCATGGTTTGGGATGTTTTGTAATTGAAATATGATATATATAATGAAATTATTAATATTATTATTTTCCCGGACCTAACCGCGCAAAGGAGACTCTGCTAATTTTTTTTGTAAATTCAAGACTAAGAAAATTTTGTAAAAGTTGAGTTGTTTTCAAATTTATATTAAGCTTAAATATGTAAGATTAAATGTTTATAAATTGAATATTTTGAATAAGTTATATCAAACCTCTTGATTCCTTCTTGTTCCTTTTTAGGGACGAAAAGTTTTGAGTGGGGAGATTGTAACGACCCGTATTTTTGATAACTAAAAATATTAAATTTAATAAGATTTTTGGAATTTAATATTGTTAGAAATTAAAATTTATGATTTATAAATGGGATTTTTTATTATTAAAATGTAATTTAATAGTGTTGATTGAATGTAATTGACAACTGTTTAATGTAATTTCAATAAATGGTAATAATAAAGGTTAATGAGGAATAAAATAAATGTTGCATTAAAAAGAGAAATAATATGTATTTAATTGAATTGGTTAATATAGAAAATGAAATCAGTTTTTGTTAAGTAATTTATAAACCTTGGTTGTAAACAATAAGTTAATAGGTATGAATTATTAATGTTTAACAATTGATTTATTCTCATCTTATTATTTAATCCGTTGAAATTAAATTGGAAATCAATGAAAATTAATGTAATTAAATATTGCAGTTAATATGGTAAAAGACATTAACTGTAGAGTCAAGTGTAATAAAATGTAAACTAAGGTTAATTATATTCATAGGGTAATAGTTTATTTAATATAAGAATGTAAATCAAAATAAAAGGATATGTTGGAATTTAAATTATAATGAACTAAGTTTTATTCCTATGGTAATTTAACGTTAAAATTTAATGTAATATTTAAATATTGGATTTCACATGGAAAATTTAATTTAAAAAATATTATTAATTTTTGTGTGATCAGGATGATAAAAGGTAACTTTTAAATTTGAATTTAAAAGCGATTAAATTGGTTTTAAAATAATAAATTGTTTAATTAACGTGAAAAATTAGTCTTTTTGGGCAGTGTCTCGGATTTTGACGAAACCAGTTTCATCGGATCCGTAATAGTGAATTATTATAGGATTTCTAGTTTCGTAGCGATCAGACTTATCGTATGATCGTGCGAACTCGAAACGCGTAGAAATCAATTAAAGGTATTTAAATGAATATAATTTTATTTTGAAAGCTAACTTCTATATACAATGGAATTAGGGTTTGAAACTAGTTCCATTGAGTTTAAAAACATGAAAAACCTATATTTTGATATATGGGATGACCTACTTTCGTTTTGGGAACGAAATGGGCTTTTCGGGTCTTTGTTACGCTTTGACCCATTCGACCTGTTCCATCCATTCTTATCCAGCTTTGTCTATATATAGGCTGTTATAAACCCTAGCACTTTCTTATTTTCATTTTTCTGTACGTATAATTTCTACCTATCTGTTCAATTATCTGTTCCTTCTCAATGACAGACAATTCAAAACCCTAATTCCAAATTCCAAATTCTAATCGAAATTTCAAATTCATCAAAACCTATCATATAATATATCATCGCGAAGCTCTCGACGAACATAATCTACATTTATAGTTCGTTTTTGCAATTGAGTCTCGGATTGGCTAGAAATTGGTGAAACATTCTCGGCCGTTGGAATTAGGGTTTCATGATCGACGGTGGATCGTCGACCATTCGACGATCAGGGAGTTGCATCTGGTAGTGGTCGCGATGCTGAGTGCATCCATGTGGTTGAATCGTGTTGGAGATGAATGAGTTCACCAGAACCAAGCCTTGAAGGCACGACGGCGTGGTGATCAAGGAGGCGCCCGGAGTTGTTCGCGTGGGGTCAGGGACGTGCGGCTCGGCGCGAGGAAGCCAACGACGATGGCCAATCTGGTCGTGGAAGCGGTGGTTTGGAGGTTTAAGTGGCAGCTGTAACTTCGTGGGAGCCTGAGTCGAGCGCGCTAGGGTTCAAGTGATAGAGAAATTACAAAATTGCCCCTCTTGTTTATTTATTTTTATTTAAATTCAAATTCCAATGTTCTAGCTCGTGTAACTTTTTGATTCAAGCTTCGATTCACATGCGGTTTCTTCCGTTGCGATCGTATCGAAATTCTGGACAACATGGAACTGGTTTGGTTGAGTTTGAAGACTGTTCAAATTTTATTGGATTTTTAATCGACTACTAAATCAAAGGTGAGTGATTTAACCCACTCACACAATATTAAACCTTCTTATGTTAGTTGAATTAAATTTATGATGTGATAAGAATTTTATTGGTTGCTGTTTGGTAGTTTAATTTTACATTTTAATTGAAATTGTATTTTATTGAATTAAATTGTCATTTAAATTAATATTGAAATTGAATTGCTAGTTAAATATCTGATGTTGATAACCAGATAGTTGCTGTGATTGATTGGCTGATTTGGATGTTGACTGTGATGGATGTCTATTTGCTGACATTTTGGATGATTGGGTGTTTATTTATTTACATATATCCTGCTCTGCATATTAATTGAAAGCATATAAACTGTTATTTAATTTTTTTTGAATAAATTAAGAAATAGGTTGAAATGATATATACCTATGACACTTTGATGTGGATTGAAATGATATATATCCATCCGTGAAATTAAAATTGAAATAACTGATCACTTGGCCACAGGGTAGAAATTTATATACGGACACCGTTGGTCGATTTTAAATTATTTTCTAAATCGTAAAGTATGTTTGATTTTTAAATTTAATTTAATGATTTTATTTAAAATTTATATTTGGGAAAGTAATTTATTTTATATGTTTTAAAGTTTCAAATTATAAGTTATTATATGGTTTTAAATGTACTTTTAAGATTTTAACTTATAATTTTATTTAGTTTTAAAATATATAATTTAAATAGTTTGAAATTTAATATAATAAAATATTTAATATAGTTTTAAGAGATTTATTTAAAATTTAATTTAATATAATAAATATAGATTTTTTATAATAACTTTAATAAATAAAATGTAAGAAGTTAAGTAGAGATAAAGTTGTAATTTAAACTGGTTTAAAGGATTTAAATTTAAATGAGATTCTATTTAAGTTATTGTTTATTTGATTTCCAAAGGATAAAATTTTGTAATGTAAAAATTTAATTTAATATGAATTATTAAGAAATGTTTCAAATCTAAATATATAATTGAAGTTAAATATTTTAGTATTGATGTAAATTGTAATTTAAGATTTATTATTAAAAATGTTTTATAAAATGACCCTGGTGTGAAATAAGCGTTTGGTTGTTAAAGAGACCGGGGTCAGGTATTGTCATACTCTCTGCCAATTCCGAAACTACTTTAACAACTGTGCACGTGGTGGAGAATTCAGAACGAAGTAGGATGGTTTGGAGAACGCTACTGGAATGAGGTAAGAAACACAGCCTTGACCTTCGGGTCATAAATATATGACTAAAACATGAGCCATAACCAGGCCAAGTGAGGTTGCACCTCCGATCGGACATACTTCTTCGATACCATATCTCTTACTTTGTGATTGATTGGTGGCCACCTTTGATTATGTGAGTGTTGTTCGAAGTGAGCGGTAGTAGCTGCTACGCGTTACCACCAGCCTGGTTCCGCAATCCAGTAGAATCCTACCGTGGGCATAGCCTCGTGTGCCTTGTCATATTATCCTTATCGAGCCTACTACGATTTTGGTTTGTGTCGTACCTATGGAGTGCTCCTTGATAGCCCACCAAGATCGGTGGAATTTACAGTACTGTATAGAATACGATGCCTATAAAAATGTATTAAGGGGGATATGGGTAACGCCTTAATGCTATTTTCAATATTATACTTTACTGATAGACACTACATATACAGCGTGTAACAACCCGCATATTTTACGATTATATATTCAAATATTTTATTTAAATATAGTATTGTTAATTAAATTTAAAGTCCGAAATGTGACTTTTTGTAAACAGTCGAATCCAGACTCGAGACCACTTTCATTGAGTTCAAAACGGTGTTTACAACATATTTGAGTATAAACATTGCTATGTTTGGATTTGATTAGGATTTTGGTATTTTCATTTGGGCTTTGGGTTGTGTTATAGCCTATTAACCCAATAAAAGAACCCAAACCTTCTACCAAATACCTCCCACTCCACTCCTCTTCATTCATTCCATTTCTAATTTCCTAATACACTCAAGCCATAGGAAAAATGGTGGGAAGAGGAAACTAAATTCCTAAGCCCTAGTTCTATTAGGAAATTCAAATTCAAGTTCTAAAATCAAAGAGAAGCTTAGGTAAGCATCCTCTTTATCTTATCCATCTCAATCCCTCTTCAATTCTTGATTTCTCCTATAACCTAACTTAGGAAAAACTTTGCATTTGATAATAGATTGAAGATTCTAGAGGTGTAGTAAATAGGAATTGGTCTAAGCTTGTTTTAGAGCTTCTCAATTGTTGTTTTTGAGTTTAAAGGTGAGTTCTTGAACTCACATCTATGTCTATAGCTTTCATTGTTGTTAGGTATGAATTCCTAACATCTATTTCATGTTCAATTGCTTATGATTTGAATTGGTTTGGCGAATTTCCCAATTTTGGTATTTTGAAGTCAAAATCTTTAAAGATCCTATCTTGAATGTTTGGACATGTTGTTTCGGGTGTACCGAAGAGCCTATAGGGCTGGATTGTCGTTTGGCATAAATCCCTAGCCTCCATCGCTCGTCTAATCGCCTCCGAATTGATTTGGCCATCATTGGCCTAGGCAAATTCTACCCAGGCCCAGGCAACCAGATGTCTGGTTGAAATTTCCAAACGTCTGGTTGTGGTCTCCGAGAAAGAAAAAAATAACGAACATAGGAAAAATGGCAGAGCCTAAGGTCAGACGTCTGGTCAAACCAACCAGACGTCTGGTCCTGTTAAATTTTGCTTATTTGCCTATTTTTGAGTGGATTTTCAATTTTTATCGATCTTTGATGATCCGAATAGCTATTATCAATCAATACCGACTTTGATGACTTCCTTTTTGGATTTTTGGTGTTTCCATTTGATGGATTTGATATCGATGTCCATGGTTTTGATTCACGTTATTGAAATGTGGATTTTTGGTGATAGATTATTTTTACAATCATTTCTATGATTTGTCACTTTAAAATACAAAGGTTTCGATACTAGTAGTAAATACTCAAACTCTTTCACAAAAATGATCTCAACATTACTTTTAATACAAAGCTCGTTTTTAAAACTGTTTTCCAATCTATTAGTATATATAATCCTTTACCTCATTCGTATGAGAAATCCAATTAAACGACTTAGCAAAACAAGTGGTATGAAACACTTGCGTTTACTTCGTCGGTTAATTCTTAGACTTGTTCGATTGAAATCTTGTGACAATTTTCGAGTGGAAATCTATAATTGGTTTGTAAATATTTAAGTTAAGCCAGTGGTTATGGGACATGAAGCTAAACTCATTTATTTACTAACTTAGTGTAATTTACACTTCTTTTTGATCAATGATGATCATTTTGTGATTTAGACTTGCGATGAGCAATGTCTCTTTGTCCACGTGGGGGATTAAACCCCGTTTATGTAGAGCTTCAACTCATTTTTATGGGCTAGCGACCCATGGTCTTTTAACCGTTTTATGGAGTTCGGTGTATTGGACGTACCGTTGTACTACGTCGTTGTTCCGTCTTATTTGAGTTTCAGGTTCATCGGGCATACCATTGTATTACGTCGTTGTTCCGACTTATTTGAGTTTCAGGTTCATCAGGGGTACCATTGTACTACGTCGTTGTTCCGGCTTATTTGAATTTCAGGTTCATCGGGAGTACCGTTGTACTACGTCGTTGTTCTGGCTTATTTGAGTTTTAGGTTCATTGGGCATACCATTGTACTACATCATTGTTTCGGCTTATTTGAGTTTCAGGTTCCTCGGGCGTACCGTTGTACTACGTCGTTGCACCGACTCTATGGGTTAGCGACCCATGGTATAGCGTCCTATTTATGATACACGTGTTGGTGAGTTTTCATGCTCCCATTTATGATAGGCCTCCCCCCCTTTTGTGATTTCTGGAATTTGTGTTTCATCAATACTTGTGATTTGCATTGATAAGCTTTATCAATATTTGTGACTTGGTGAATAAAATAAAGAATATGACATTCTTTTTGGTGTTTGAGAAAATTTGAGATATTGTATGATTTTTGTTGTTATCAAATATATTTGTCATATCTCTTATCTTATCTCATCTTACATGATAATTATAGCTAGACTGATCCGTTTATTATTTTTCTTCTTAAATAATACTCGGGTCAGACCAAGGTGTTTCAGGTGCTTTCACTTAAGTGCTTAGCAGGGACTAGCTTCTGACTTTTGGCTAACTACTTTAGCATAGTAGTTTTTGTTTTTCATACATTCGAGAAAGAGAATCCTTGATGTATACATATTCTTTTGAGAAGCACTTGTACCTATTCTTTTGTGATGTAGTGGATCTTGTATGACCACTACTATGATGTTCACTTCTATGTCTTATATTCATATCTGTTTCTGCCTTAGTGATATGAATATATGTGCCTGGTTTTATGTGATGTTTATTTTGTATTGATTCCGAAGGCCACATAGCCACTGTGTAGTAGATTTGAGTTTGGATTGGATATGTTAGATTTCCTCTTGAAATGAAATGCGTGACATACCATCTGACATATCAGTTCTGGCTCAAATCAATTACACAGATGGTCACTCCTCAACAGCCTTATTCTTCACACTAGTCGATGGCATTACCCTGTAGTGTCCTTGGCTAGTGTGAGTATAGAGGTGGCGCATCACACAACATATATTACTACATATAAATAGTTTAACGGATCCTTAGGAGATGGAAAATCCTGTAACATCTCTTAAGTTATTGCACGCACGTTATACACTGGATAGGAGATGTAAAATCCCGTAAACATCTCTGAAGCTATTACACTCATATTTATTTGCTGTTGATTTAACTTATATAAGAACTTTTAGTTCTGACTTGAGTGTTTTGTCTTTTCATTACGCTCGGGTCAGCTTGAGCATTTCAGTGTTGAAGACTTTATTTCTGGAGGACGAAGACGGAGTTTGGTATATTGTATTATTAGTAATTTTCTACTGCATCATTATTGGTATGACGTTGTTTGTACTCTGATTGTTGTAAAAATTTGTATAATCAAATGTATATTATAAAACAGCTTCATGAACTGATTATTTGATTATTATATTTTGTCATTCCGCTGCGAGATTATGTGTTTGTTTTTTCCTTCTTTTCTCTTATTTTCTCATTTACCCCATTGAAAATCCTCCCTTTTGAATGGTTTGAGTTAGACATGTATGGTTTATTATCGATTTAAACCGTCCAAAAAGGTGGGTCGTCACACGAATTTTCGCTAAATCGAAAACCTAAGTCCATCAAAGTATAGATCGTTGGTGTTGTATCATATAAATAAACAAAAGTATATCAAAGCACTATCAATAAAACTCACAACGGGACAGTAAAGTATAATAAATAGCGATATTAGCCTTGGTAAGTGATTAGATGTTTATTATACTTTACTATTCCACCGCGAGTTTTATCGATAGTACTCTGATATACTTTTGTTTATTTACAGGATACAAACACCAACAATCTATACTTTAGTGGACTTGGATTTTCGATTTAGTGAAAATTTAGGCCCACCAAGGTGCGGGTTGTTATAGTGTATTTCGGGTTTTGATTGCCCAAATCAACGTATGATGCTTTGGCTTTCTATGTGGCATTCTCCCTTGACTCTTTGTTGACTTATTTAACTTGTATTGCCATTATTTGGATGTTTAGCTTAGCGATGATGATGAAATACGAATGCAGTGTATGTAGCTTTGAATGTGGAATGAATACCGAAATCATATAGCGCACACGATGAGTCCTTAATTCATAGTATTGACATGTAGTCTTATGTAGAGCAACGAGGTTGGTCCAGGAGTTTTAGTATGGATAAAAGTTGACCTTTAGTGCATGTTGTAGGACCAGGAATATGTCCAATTTGTATTAATTTACCATAGATGACGAGATCAAATAATTGTTGTAGGTACGTAATCCTTTACGGTAGGTGGCGAGACTGAATTACTTATCAAGACTGGGTAGTAGATGTAGATGTGTAATCCTTTACCGTGGGTGGAGAGACTGGATTACTTATCGAGTTTGGATTAAGTATCGGGGATCCTTTATAGTAGGTGTTTAGGACCGGATCATTCTTAACATTGTCATGTAGTGCATTAGGTAGGACCAGAAGATGTTTTACGTTACACTCAAATCATGTTATATCATTGTCATAGCAATACACATGGATTAGATTGGCTTCACTTATTCAGATGTATGTCTGACCGACTCTTATATTTTCTTTTACCTATATTGTTCTAGTTGATGGAGTTTGTGACAAGATGGATTAGGAGGCATGTACTTGTAAATATTGTATATAAATGTTGTAAATAATTTTTATATTAAAGACATGACGTGATGGTGAATGGATTTGACTTGATTTGGGTTGTATAAACTTATGTAGTAATATCAGATATGTAATCATATATATATATATATATATTTGTGTGATATGATATTTTGTGAGACCATTTGATGTGAGATTCTGAAAGTTATTAGTTATAGTTTTTGTTTTAATGCTCTTTGTATATTAGTATGTATCACATTATGACTTGTCGTTTCGGGATTTCGTTGTGAGTTACTAGGTTCCTAAATGGTGGGTTGTTACATTTGGTATCAGAGCATATGTTGGGAACTAGGATAAGACTTGGGAACATATTGAGAGAGCGTATTTGTGTGTGTGTGTGTGTGTATGAGTCGAATATATTTGTAGTTATTTTTATTAAGCTATCTATCTAATGGGGATTTGCTAATGAAACCCAATTAAGAATAGCGAAGATGAGTAATTTGGTGAAGATGGAAAATGGAACAGAGATAGATATTGGTGTGGTACTAGAGTCGATCTTAGGGATACTGTGGTGTGAACATCCATAATCATTTCTATCGATATTTGTAAGCGATGAATCATACCAGTGAAACCACCATAGTATCTGCATTTGGTGTGTGAGGAGTAGTTCTTAGTATTATGTTGAAATAGAACCCTAATTTGTAGTGAAAACATGGAAATTTTTTATGAAAGTATATGCTATCACTTAGATTTAATTTGATGGATGCACTAGTGAGGATGGTAAGAGGATTGAGTTTCAAAACTAAAATATTTTTAAGAGTAAAATTTTAAAGAAATTGTGAAAATGGAAATTTGTTTGGAAAATTGGAATATAAGAAAATTTATGATTTGATGTTGTGTGTATATAATATTATAAGTATTTAGATGATTTTTGAAATAGAGATTTAATGTTTTAATACAAAGTAAGTAGAATCCCGATGTTTTTATATGTCAATTCAATTTTAAATAAGAAATTAAAGGATAGGTGAAATGAAATTTTTGAACACATATATAGTAAAATATATGGTTTGAGATCGCGTAAATGTTTTTTAAATTGATATAAATATGGTGGATAGCTAAAGTGAATATTATATATATATATATAAGGATGTGTTATTTAAATGTGTAATAAATTTTCTTTTTACGAAATGAATTAATGTATACTCATATGTAATAAATTGATTAAAATGATTTGAAATGATGTTTTGAAATAAAGAAAAATTATTTTAGAAGATAACCGTAGGTTATTTAAAAATTTAAATACATTTTAAGTGGTTAATATTGAATCATTGAAGATAAAGAAGTGATTGGTGTTGAAAATTAACTATAGAGACAAAGTAAATGTTTAATGAAATGATTTTATCTTATTGGCTTTTAAGTAAAGCAGGTGTGTTGATAAAGAAATATTATTTAAAAGTTATGATGTGTCTTAAAGACGAATGGAAGTTTTAAAATTTTGGTGTGGTAAAGGATTTTCAATTAGTAAATCTTTTAATTATTATTTTAAAATATGAAAAAAATGGAATTTCGAAATTTGCTAAATTAAGAATCGTTTGATGAGTTAGGAAGCAAACGAGGAAGGGAAAGGCTATGCAAAGGAATCGACCCCAAGTGAAAATAGATAACCATCCGCGATAAAGAAGGGAAAGCGGATTTTGATTAGAGGTGAGTTATGCTTTTGGATAAGGAACGTGACGATAGGTAGTTTAAGTGTAAGTTTCACATGGTGCATGAATCAATTCATTTTAGGATCGATTGAATAACTTGTTGTGGGATAATGTTAGATGCAGATAGCAATAGGGCATGGATAAATTAGTGGATTGGGCATGTTTTTGTCATATGTCATGATCCCAATAGCCGCATGGAATTGGATAAAGGAAGAAAGATTGTGGTTATGGTTAAAAAGAGAAAAGTAAACCAAATTATTGTGTTGAAGCAAATTATAGAAAATATGATTATCAAATAGTAAATTAATTTAGTTAAAGTTTATATGAAAAAAATTTGGGCCTACGTTATACTTATTGGATATTGGAAAGTTTTGAAGATGTAGTTGAAATAAATTTTGAAGCTAGTTTGTATAAGAGGCGTAAGTGGTATTCGAATTTCAACTGGTTGGATCTTGTTAACCAATTAATTAAAAATATTTTGGAGACGTAGATGAAGATTTTAGTTGAAGAGTCCAAATTTTATTTAGGATAGGGTCTCGATAACCCAATGATGCTACTATGTGATCTGATTCGGTGATCAGTCCATAGTGCAAAGGGTGAAATAATTGACATTCACATTCTTTTGTTCTGTCATCGTGGTAATGATCGAAGATGGAACTGAATGATATTTAGAATGTTATGTTGTTTGATAATATCATAAATATTGGTTATTTGAGTTGATTTAAGGATGGGTGTCGTTGACCTGATGTTGAAGGTAATGTTACACCATTTGTGTTATATGGCTTGGATAGATGTTTTCTCCAAGCAAGTTATTGTTTGTCTTGTTGTATATGTTTTGGGGTTATAGTTATGGATTTTCAATAATTGAGAAATAGATGTGATTGCATTTATTTGATTTGGACTGGTTGGGATGTGACATAAGCTTGATGGCTTATTTACTATGCTAGGACATCATTCCTTTTTTTCAATGTTCCTAGATATCTTATGGTGCAAGATGTTACTATACTAGTATTTCATTGATTTGATTTGTATGGTGAGGTACCGTCCTTATGGAGTTGTCTTGTCCATAATGTACAGAAGTAGCAAGTCAGTAAAATGATATATGAAAAAGAAAACATTGGTTGGTTATTATTAGAAAATGAATGGAGCTTGGATTTTAGTTATGAAGGGTATTGAGTGTGAATTCTAAAATTTTAAAGGTTATTATGGATTAGATTTGGTATGCACAATATGAGGATAAGTATTTTGGTATATTGGATGAGTTTGTAAAAGTACTTAAATATGGATGGACGTTAAGATCATATGCGTTTGTGTTATCTTTGGTTGGGATGAAGTACATGGAATTTCGTAGATAAATATGTTTTAGGGAATAAAGAATTGTGGGGAGTTGTAACTTTAGTTTATAAAAGATATTCTAAATTGAACAAGTGGTGAGTATTATGTAAGAAGAAATTTTAATTGGTGTAGAAAAGAAATTTAGATAAAGGGTTCCAACAAAAGATTTTAAGCTATTGAGATAAACCTAGTTTGAGAAGCCGAAGAAAGATGTATGGAATTAAATGGATAACTAAGAAATTATATTAATAAATGATTTAAAGATGGAACTATGTGTTCTGGGCTAGGCTCTCATGATATCAAAATTTGTTTCTTCAGAGATCTATGTGTTCTGAGCTAGATGTCATAATATCGAAACTTGTTGTTAGGGGAAACTATGTGTTCTAGGCTAGGTGTTCATAATATTGAAATATATTGTGTAGAGAACTATGTGTTCTAGGCTGAGTGCTCATAATATCAAAATTGTTGTTAGGAGAACTATGCACTCTGGCTAAGCTCATATAATAACTGTGTTTGGAACTACGCGTCCATTGCTATGTGC
The DNA here is from genome assembly GCA_030737815.1 of Allium fistulosum. Classification (NCBI taxonomy): domain Eukaryota; kingdom Viridiplantae; phylum Streptophyta; class Magnoliopsida; order Asparagales; family Amaryllidaceae; genus Allium; species Allium fistulosum. The sequence goes on along the minus strand of CM060903.1, from coordinate 352,450,676 downwards.
ATATGATTATTTATACAGAATCGTATAAGACTGTGCGGGATGGTTCAATAGAAACTAATTTCTAAAAAGAAAAGGTCTGATACATGAAGTACAAAAGTTAAGATGTTCAAATGGATCATATTATTTAATTCAATTTGGATATGCAATGATGGCCTAGATATTAGGAAGGATGGTAGTATCCTTGCTATTTGGGCATGAATAACTTAAGGAAGAAATAATAATAATTTAGTGTTGCGGGATTTATTGAAATTTGCCGATATCCTAATATACTAGGTTAATTTTCGTAGACCGAATTAACTTAAAACAAATACGATATTACTTGGAAATGGATTATTAAATATTTGTCCAACCAATTTTACATAAGTAACATTAAAATTTCTTGTCTAGAAAGTGTTGGATGATTATGTGCTAGGTATATTTGATTGCTTATTTACCTGAGGGTGATATTTGCTTCGGTTGTTTATTTTTTTTCAGTTTGCTTGCTTAGACTTAATTTTTTATTTAGATCACCATTATTCATGACAATTTTGTTTAAGTTATGATCACTAAATTGTTGGAATTTTTGATATATATATATATATATATATATATAGGTAAGTATGTACTTTGTTTTATGCTATGATGGTTCGCATTCATATATAATTTATATACTCACCTTAGGATGCTTGCATCATACCATATACGTCATATAATCTCATTTATATAGCAGGGCCCGAATGTTAGAAAATTTGCGTATGTATATATTGCCGTATGTCACTTACATGCATATTTTGGATGTCATGTTATTGATTATATTTCATAAAGCACATAAGCACCACCATAAGTATTTATATATGCTAATACAACACATACACCTATTTGATGAATTTGACTTTATATTTTGCATGCTATATATATGGATGCTTGATTTGATTGGTTTTGATATTGAATATCAATGACCGTTTTGTTTGAATGGTTGTGCATGTGCACGAGTGATACGGGTGTGTAAACAGAAAAGTGAGTGTATATTATATTTTTCTATTCCTTTGGAATTTCGGGGATGAAATTCTTTTACCGGGGGGGGGGGGGGGGGGTGTAATACCCTGAAATTTTATACAAAACTGAATTAATGATAATAAATAATAGTAAATACAAAATGATATTTTACAAATAGTTGAATTAGGTGAAGGGATTCACAACATTGTGTAGCCCTCATTTTTTGGGTTAGGATAGAGCATTCATTTAATTAATCGGATGTCATATAAGCAAGATATTGGGGTATTAATGAAGCAGACTGAACTGTGTGCGGGTAGTTGGCCAGATTAGGCTGAATCGGGTCGGTTTCTATAATTCAGATTCAAATTAAAGTAATGATTCAAATTTCCCTCCATCGACTCATTTTATAAGTACATAACCATTTCTATTTCTTCCTCTTTTTATGAAACAGATTGTTCTTCCTCCTCCTCTATTCATATCAACACAAAATTGTCAATTCTTAACGAAATTCGACAAAACGAAGTGCATTAGGTCTGTGGTGAGAGTGCCTATCTTCTGAATTAAGAATTGAAGGCTATAACGGAGTTTGAGATCTTTGAAAATTCTGGACAGTAGAGGAAATTGGGTTCTTTGGCTTGGAATCGGTGAATGAATATTCTCCGATCATGCTATTATGCTTTGATATTGGTATGAGATGATTTGTTACTAACCTAAGGTATAAATTTGAAGTAGGTTAGTCTAAATAATAAAGTTAGAAACTGAAAAGATGAAAAGAACGTACTTTGCTTTAGGAAATCAATAAAAACCCAATTTGACATCAACTTCGAATCGAAACTTGATATAACTTCAAATTAATGTGTGTGTGTGTGTGTTAGGGCCTTAAGAACTTAATAATAGTGTGTGTGTATGATGTATAACTCTCAAAAACAATCAAATAAGAAAAGAATCAAAGTATCAAACAAAATATGTAATGATCTCGGATTTTAACTAAATTTAAATTGATAATTAATTGAATTTTTGAATTAAAATTGTAAAATTAATTGTAAATTGAAGCGAGTTTCCGCAATTCAAATAGAATATATATTAAATCATATGAATTTAAATATATGTATATACATTGAATTTGAATTAAATTTTAACTAAATGGTTTAAAGATAAATTATAATGATAAAATTTAGGATTGATGATCTATATTAGAAATAGAAATAAAAATAAACAATAAGTATTATAGTTAAATTTATAATTAATATTTAAAATAGAAATGGAAGTAATAATAATAATAATAATAATTTAAGCTAAAAATAGAAATCAATATATATAAGATAAATTATAATTAAATAAATACATAAGATAAATTTAAACAACATATTAAATATAGAAATTCATCTATATTACAAAATTATAAGTATAAGAAGAAAATAAAATACATTCAAATATGAACTAAATAAAGATAAGTATGAACAAAAGAAGAAAGATATAAATATCTATGAAGCTTATCAAAGAAGACATTAATATGTATAAATAAACAATGATAATTAATGCAAGCATAAACACTATCATCTCTAGTACAATAGAGATATATATCAGCCACCATTCCAATAAAAAATCTCTGGCCACAACTTTAAACAAAAGTATTTTCAGTACAAAAAGAAGAAAAATCTCTGGCCATATTCGTACTAGAAAGAAAAATATATATCACCCTGTACAAAACATATCATCACCCAGTAAACTCAATTTCCATATATCAATCTTTATCTCATTTCGTCCACCAGAGACTAAGAAAATCTGAAGCAAGTATTTTTTTCAAAACTCAAACAAAACTACAATACAAATCAATACAAATAAGAATATTTCAACTGGAAGTTCAAAGCTTGGTTCAAAAGAAAAGCAACTCTGTCTTCTTCTGGAAAATGAGGTGAGTAGCATATCTTTCTTTAAATTTAAAAGTATAAATCTGTTGCAAACACGTCTGTGAACAAGTATGTTTGTATGTATACATGAATCCTCTGAGTAGAATTAAGTGATAGATGAATGTGTGTGCATGTTGACTCCTGTGACATCTTGTGCTCTGTTCAAGTTTCAGTTTTGAGTTTGAAAAATCATTTCCCTTCGATCTACTTGAAGCTTGGGCTTAAATTTAAAACAAAAATCGTTTGTTATAGCATAAACTAAAGATAAAAAAAATCTATTAAACTTCAACAACTTGTAAATCTGTCTGGAAATCAAAATATCTGGACAAACTTCAAAAAAAAAATTCAAGTTTCTTTATTCACGAATTCAGGTGTGTAAATCGAATCCATATGCTTTAACATGATTTTTTAAACAAAGATCATAATTTTTAGAGTGGGAATGGAGGAGCAGTTCAGGGTTGTTCAAATTGCATTCTTTTGGCGATTTCTGGTGATCCTCTGGTCCGTGGGGGGCGGGATCTTTACTGGGGATAGAAGGATGATCGGGGATTCGAGGAAAAATAGTGCGGTGTTGGTCAGAGGGTTGTGGTGGCGGCGGCGAGCTCGTAAAGTCTGTAGACCTAATTTTGTCGAAGCTAAGTGATTTGTCTCGTTCGTCGTCTAGAAGTGATCGAGTGCAATGGGGTGTTCGGTGATGGTAGAGGGGATGACGACGAGTAATTGGCCAGAGTTTCAGGGTCTCTGGTGGTTGTGGTTGGGAGAACGATGCATTTCCAGGTTTCGACCTTGATCTCGAATTCGTTTTCGAGAGGAGTATGGGGATTCAGGATGGTTGGAGAAGGTTGCGGTGATGTTGGTCGGCGTGTTGGAGGGTTCGTCAGGGGTTGGAGTTGGCTCCGGTGCTGGTGCACGTGCACGAGTTCTGGTGATCTGGGAAATTTGGGTAGTTGGGGATGAAGCAGGGTGAACTCGAGATTTTCTCGAGTAACTCGAGTAATTTACTCGAAATTTTTAGGTGTAGACTCGAAGCAAGACTCGTGAGGCTCGGGTAGAAGTTTGCCCAGATTTTAAAAAAAACACAAACCTGTTCTGTTTCTGAAGTTTTAAAATTAAATTATAAAACAAAGTTTTAAACTGAGTTTAAAATCAGAGTTTAAATATAACTTCAAGTCAGTAAAAAAAAACTTAATTTGAGGATAAATAAAGTTTTACATTTAAATTGTTTTAATAACTTAAAAATATTTAAGCAATTAAGTGTATCGAAAAGGAATTTCAATTTAAATTTAAAGGTATACTTTAAATATGTGAAGTCAAAAGAAAATTTGATTTTAATTCTTTTGATTAATGAGTTATTAATAATTAATCAATTTTGATTAATAATGATTAATGTAAGTAATTACTTTAGCAAAGTAATTAAAGAAATTGTAAATAGTTAATGAAGGTCATTAACTTGAGATTATTAAATAGTTAATTAATATGATTAATTTTAATAATCAATTAGATTAATTAATTAAAGATAATCATTTGTAGAATTGATTAAGTGTAATTACTTATAAAAGTAATTAAGGAATTAATTACTCATTGTAATTAATTAAGTTAAATTTGATTAGTTTAAGTTAATTAAGTAAGTTTGATTAATTTTAATTAATCACCTAATGATTTAATAAATGTAATTACTTAATGTAATTAATGAAGTATAATTACTTAGTGAAGTAATTAATAGATGATTACTGGATGTAATTAATTGAATGATGATTAGTAACTTGAGTATAATTATTTGTTAGTAATCAAAGGATTTATTAATAAATGTGATTAATTAAGATTTATTGAATAATTAAAGGTTAATTGATTCATTAATTAAGGATGATTAGTTAATAATTAAAGGTTAACTAATAAATGATGAAAAGGAAATTTATTCCAGATAATTTGTAATTAACTCATGATAATTAACCCGGATTAATGATTATTCATAAGTAATACATCTGATTTAAATTAATCAATTGATTAATAAATTTTACTTGTGAATGTTTGGATTTTATTGAATGGGTGAATTGTTTGATATCCCTGATTTGAGATGCTTTGTGATATATCCTGATTTGTGTTGTGATCTGTAATGTAATTTATTCATCTGGGATGACTGTAATTTATTATCTATGAGATATATATCTGTGATCTGTGAATGAATGATAAGCGTTATAGTTTATACCGCTTATCAAATATATTGTTGTATTTAATCTGTGATGATTGAATGATGTTGCACTATTGTGTTAAACCCCTGGACCACACTTTTACACACACAAATATGGATTTCACAAGGAAATCGGTTAAGTCACATATGATTTAAATTTAATGTTTTTGAAATTTTAATTTTAATTTCAATCGATTTTGGAAATGGTTTGGGTTAAATGTTAAAGCTTTTGAAAAGGAGTTTTTAAGATGAAAGTTATTTCGAATAACTTGGTAAAGTTTCCAATTTAAATAATTTAATTTGAATTCAAAATTTGGAATTGAATTCTGTTTGGAAATTATGGTTAAAGATGTTATAAATGTGTTTATATGAATTTAAACCATTGTAAAAGTATGGTTTTGAGAATTTGAATTTAACCCAAGGACTTTAACTCGTATTAATGAATCTGCGGCATTTGAGTACAACTGAAGTACGGGTGTCGATTTTCGAACGCTGAAATTTGGATCGTGACAAAATATAACAAAAATGAGAAGAAAGCCCATGACTAGGCTTCACACCCAGTGCATCGGTGGTGCACGTTGGTCCACCGATAATCCATTTTAGGTATTTCAGCTTTTGATTGCCCGAATCGACGTACGATGCTCTGCCTTTTTACATGCCGTTTTCTCATGACTCTTTGGTGATTTCTTTGACTTGTATAGCCTTTGTTTGGATGTGTACCTTGGCAATGATGATAAAACTCGAATGTAGTGTATGTAGTTTTGAACGTGGAATGAATACCAGAATCATGTAGCACACGTGGCCGTCCTTGGTTCATAGTATTAACGTGCGATCTCCTGTAGAGCAATGAGGTTGGTCCAGGAATTTTGATGTGGACACAATTTGACTTGTAGTGCATGTGGCGGGACCGAACGTGAGTCCAGTTTGTATTACTATCCTTTACTGCAAGTGAGAAGACCGGATAGTGGCTGTAGGCATGTAATCCTTTGCCACAGGTGGCAAGATCGTATATGTATCGAGACTGGGTAGTAGATATAGATGTCCAATCCAACGCAGGTGGCGGGACCGAATTACTTATCGAGATCAGATTAAGTATCGGGGATCCTTTTGCAGAATATAGTAGTTTATGATTTTTGTTTGATGATAATAAACATATATATATATATATATATGTATGTATATATAAATGTATTTGATACAGTACTATTGTAATATCACAGAATAAAATAAACAAACCAAAATTTTATTTTAATACAATTTCAACAGTACACACGATTACAACAGAATCTTCCATAATATCTTAAATACAATATTCATATATACTACATTTTTGCTCTCATATACTACATACTTTCAATTACAATCACTCCTAACCTCACTCACTCAAATTCGACTTGTTATCCTCTTGCTCCATTTGTTTTTCTCCAATCATCTACTTTTTCTGTCAAATAACAACGTTGTAAAAAGAAAAAAGAAAAAAAAATAGAAATTGCAAAAATATAAATATATTTGAACTTGACATTGCCTCAGTTTATTAGTTTTATTCTTTTCCTATTTTGAAATAGGCACCAAAAATATCAATAATTTACACGAGCAACCTACATACGTGCTTCCATTCTCACTTAAAAGTCCTCATGGTTATGCATGAATGAAACACTTATACAAGAGAGGGATAAATATTCAAGTAGTTTCTAACCTCATTTAAAAGTCTTAACGGTTATGCATGGTTAGAAAAATCTTGACATTTTTTTAAGTAACTACTAACCTCATTTAAAAGTTCTAACGGTTATGCATAGTTAGAAAGTGCTTAACATTTTTTCTTTGTATAGTTTTTCAAAAATAATAATGTTCAAAAAAATTTCTTTATTAAAAAATACCACACTGCTCTCATTGTATAAAATTCCCCTAAACCATAACCCAATAGTCGCTCTAAAGTGGAATTCTGTCTAATTAGTAAAGTATTATGACTTTTGTTTGATTAATTGGAATTTTCAATATATATTTCTCTGTATATGATTTATGGTTTTAATCAAAATTCATCACTATATCAATTATTATTATTATTTTGATGATTAAAAAAGGGGGGAGATGTTAGGATTTTAGTGGTAGAGCAATACCCCTACAAATATTAAAGAGTTTGTTTCATTTTTTTAGTCGTATAATAATTTAACATTGATTTTTTTCTTTGGCATTTAGAATTTTATTTTAGTGAATATTAGGCTCAGGTCCCTAATAAGTTTTAAAATATACAAAAACCCTAGTAAAAAAAAGTATGTAAATTAGGTCCCTAGAATTAAGTAACTAAGTAACTGCATATAGTTATGCAATTATTTACTAAAAAATTACAGACATTTATGCAATTATATCCAAAAGTTGCATAAATTTATGCAATTTTTTCGGTGAATAATTGCGGAAATTTCCGCAATTTTTTTGGTGAATAATGGCGGAATTTTCCGCAAATTTTTGAAAAAATTGCGGAAATTTCCGTAATTTTTTGGTGAATAATTGCGAAATTTTCTGCAATTTTTCAGTGAATAATTGTGGAAATGTACGCACTTTTTTGAAAAAATTACGGAAATTTCCACAATTATTCACTGAATAATTACATAAGCGTATGCCATTATTCGGTAGCTTAATTCTAGGGTCCTAATTTACAAACTTTTTTTACTGGGGTTTTTGTGTATTTTTGAAACTTATTAGGGACCTATGCCAAACTGTCCTTTTATTTTAATTGCATGCATCTGTGTAGGGGGACTCTAGTTGTAGAAGGAAAATTTAAATGGGGGAGCTTGATCACACACATCAAAGTCGTTTGTTTGGCACAAAATCTTAATATATGTTTGTTACCATCAAAAGGAGGAGATTGTAGAATATAGCAGTTTATGATTTTTGTTTGATGGTAATAAACATATATGTATATATTTAAATATGTTTGATACAGTACTACTATAATATCACCGAATGAAATAAGCAAATCAAAATTTTATTTCAAAAAATATTTTATTTCAATAAAATTCCAATAGTACACATGATTACAACAAAAGCTTCCACAATATATTAAATACAGTATTCATATACACTACATTTTCACTCTCATATACAACACAATTTCAATCACTCCTAATCTCACTCACTCGAATTCGATTTGTTATCCTCTTGCTCCAATTGTTTTTCTCCAGTCATCTGCTTTGCCTATCAAATAACAACGTAGTAAAAAGAAAAAAAGAAACAAATTAAAACCGCAACAACATAAATATATTTGAACTCAACATTGCCTTAGTTTATTGGTTTTGTTCTTCTCATATTTTGAAATAGGCACCAAAATTATCAATAATGTACACGAGAAGCCTACGACATGCACAATGTATCACTATACATTCCATAAGACCGAGCACATACACAAAGCACATTTGCACCAACTCAATTTCAGGCACAAAAGCAATGTCAACTAGGTCACATGCAGCAAGGTCAAGCTCAATGGCTCAACACAAGCTAAAGAAAAACATGAACATAGAAATAGTTTAGAGGCAGGCACAAACACGTAGCAAACAAACCAAGTGCAAGCAGACCAACAAAGTGATGCACAAGGCCAAAATCAATTCAGAAATGTACATAAGACAAAGTACACAAAATTGGTGCAATAACCAAGCTAAGGTAGAAAAAAGACACACAAAGGTGCACCAGCAAGGTAGAGAAAAGCACATAAATGTACAAAGACAGGTGCAACAAAAAGATGCACAAGCAAAGCAAATCAAAGTACACAAAGGTGCACCGGCAAGGGGTGGCACAAGCAACATAAAGACATGCACATACACAATAGCAAAATGCAGTAGGGTGCATAGCAAGTTAATGACACAGCATAAGGATTATTTTGACACAACAATAGGGAAGCACAAATATATGCAGATGCAACATGGTGCATCACACAACAAAATATACAAGTGCAACGGTAAGCAAGAGCAACACCGACATGTATATCAACAAGCCATACACACAAGATCATGCACACACACAAAAGCTTACAAGGCAGATCTCATGTACAAAACAACAAAAGCAAATGCATAAGGACAAGCACAAACAAACACATCAAACTTCGACATTACTACTCAACAACAAGGTGCACAATAGCAAGTACACACATCAGACTCAACAATATGGCCAACAACATATCAAGAGCAGGTACAAGTTTATCAAGAATTTTAAAAATATATTAGAAGATTGAGCAAGTCAAAAATCACTAGCCGAAGTCAAATTTATTTCGAAGTATATCAGAAGAGGATTAAGTCAAAATCATAGATCATGTGCAAACAAATCAATAGCCAAGATTCAAAGTTGAAATATTCAAACTTGAAATTCACAAAATATATAAAATATCAAAGGAGAATTTTTTTCTCAAATCATTTCCTATTTAAATCAATCATCATTTGAAAATTTCTATCAAGTCGAGCTCAATACAAAAAATTAGAAAGACACAAATTGTATCAATTCAGTAATCAAAAAACGCTTGACGCTAGAAGCAGCTGAAGGAATAAATCATCACGCGAATCAAGTAGTCAATTGACAAAAGGACGTGGGCAAAATCTCATTTATGGATTGAAAATTGGTGGCTTCGAAATTGAGAAACCCTAGAAGATACAAGGAAGAAGAGCGGCTTTGAAATGAAAAGCGGATCAGTTTGCAAAAGAAAGAAAACGAACTGAAAAAATAGATACCACATTCTCCTAATTTGGGCCGTAATTATTTTTCTCTTTGTGTTTAATTGTCTTATAACAAATTAGGGTTTCTTATTTTTATTTTTATTGTAATTTGTTTTTAAATTTTATAAAACTCTATTTTTAACTAGGATCGAACTATGGGGCGTAGTTTGGGAATTGTTAACTTAGGGATAGAGTTGAGATTAGGTTTCGAGCTTAGGGTTAGAACAATCAAATAAGCGATAGTTACAAGTTGACAGGGTTAGTAAGCAGTCGATTGTTTAATATTAGTAGAAATTGTTGGGGGCGGCAGTAGGCAAGTATTGCCGAAGCTAGGTAAATATGTGTGTTGGTTTTATTTCTGCATTTACTCTATTATTATCTGTGCAACAATTCTTATTATTTTGTGAATTTATTATAAACCCTATTCACCCCTGGTAGGGTTAATTCGATCCTACAGCTTTACTGTAGGTGTTCGGGACCAGATCATTCTTAGATAGTATAAAAATTATTCTATAGCGCACTTGGAGGGACCGAAGATATTATACATTAGATTTAAATCATGTTATATCACTATAATAGTAGTATACATGGATTAGATTGGCTTCACTTACTCAGACGTATGTTCGACCCACTCCTATATTTTCTTTTACCTATATTGTTCATGGTGATGGAGTCTGTGACGAGATGGATCAGGAGGCATGGACTTATACATATTGTTAATATTGTATATAAACGTTGTAAATAAATTGTATATTAAAGACCCGATGTTACAATGTGTGGATTTGACTTGATTTAGGTTGTATAAACTTATATAATAATATTGGATATGTAATCAGATATATTTTTGTGATATTATATTGAGACCATTCAATGTGAGATTTTGAAAGTTTATATTTAGTATAACTTTTGTTTTAATGCTATGTAACGACCCGAAATTTTCAACGTTTCGAATGAGAATATTTAATCTATTTAAATATTCAAATTTGATTCGAATTTAATAAATAATAAGAAAATCAATTGTTAATAAAATGATTTTATTTTTAATGATGTATTTTTTATTTTAATTTATAGGTTTTTTCCTTAAGTTTTAATTTGGAAAATATTTAAATTATCGTTTGATGTATATTTGAGCAAACGTTAGTATTTTTTGAAATTTTACAGAATAAGATAACCAGTGTATTTTATTGTTGTTTTGGGATCATGTCACATTTTTGTATGCGATCATATTTTCATTTCTTTCATTCGTTGTTCGTACACAAATTAAGTGTAGTGAAATGCCAAAAATCACAAAATAAACTAAACCATACCCTTAGACTATTCTCCACCTTTACATATTTCCCTCTTTCCTTTTTCTTTTTCCATCTTCTCGATTTACAGTAAATAACTAAACCTAGCTAACAATTCAAAAATCAAAATAAAATAATTCACTCAACGATAAATTACATCTTGGATTCGTTGAACTCGCAGTGGAAAGTTCTTCAAATCCATGTGTGGTTTGGGAGTTGCGACGTTGACTTAGGATATACGACATTGGTAGGCTGATCTAGGGTTAGGAATTAGGGAGGATATAGGCGATGGTTGGACAAGGAGAAAGTGGCATAGTTATTCTTGAGTGAAGGGGAACTTGTGGAGGAGTTTTGAGGTATGTGGTAGGGTGTTGCGAATTGTGTCATGTCTAGTCAAGAGGAGAGGGGCCCAGGTCGTGATTCGGAGGATGTGATCGAGCTCAACTTGATTGGGTATATCGTGAAGCTCGTAGGAAGTGGAGTTTGTCGGTGGAAGCAGTGCATCGTTTCATCGTGCTTTGAGCAGGATAAGATAGAGGGAAGTTTTGGTAATGGTGTGTCAGTGTGTATGTGTGCACGTTTTGAATTTGGGGAAAAATCGATTTGGGGGAGAAGGATTAAATTGGGTAATTAATGAATATTTTAATCTCTAAAACTTATAAAATCAATAAATGTAACAACCCGCTATTTCGAACCATTCGCATCCACACATGTCGGACTTGAATTGCTCCAAACAACAGATTGTTAATGTTATATTTGGCAAAACTCAGCATATACAGTAAATAAATCAATCACAGAATCACAGACACGGAGTAATATAACAATAAGCAGCGGAATAGATAAATAGTAGTTCATGAAGCTACTATATAAACAATAGAGTTTGAAATAAAATACATCATGATATCTCAAATACAATGAAGTCTCAAATACAAATAGATGACAAGTCTGAACAAACACTGGATAACTAAAAGCTGAACAGATAGATCTTCAAACAAAGCTCCATTCTCCAAAGGTGAGTCCAAATGTTGTGACACTCGGTCTGACCCAAGCGTAAAGCAAAACACAAAACACTCGAGTCAGGATTAACATTCTTATATCAATAAATTCAACTCAGGTGAAATATCAACTGAAATACAAGTAACTTAAAGGATGTTTGGGATTTCCATCCTCTAAAGATCCGTGGAACTATCTAGTATTTAGTAACATACGCTATTATAATATGTCTATAGTAAGGTAAACTATTAAAATATCATTAAGGCATTACTCATATCCCCCTTAACACATTTTTATAATGCCGTAGTCTATACAGATACTGTAAACTCCACTCGCAAGTGGGCTATCAGGGAGCACTCCATAGGTACGGCACAAAACAAACTCGTAGAAGGCGCGATAGGGCTGCGACACGGCACTCGAGGCAATGCCAGGGTAGATATACCATTTGCGGATCCGGACTGGTGGTAACGCATAGAAGCTACTACCGTCCACCTCGTGACACACTCCCAAATCAAAGGGTGCACAATCAAATCACAAAAGCGATAGAATGGTATCGAAGAAATGTGCCCAATCGGAGGAATGACTTCACTTGGCCCGGCGTGGGTCCTATTTTAGCCCCATCAAACTGACTCACAGGAGTCAGGGCTACGTAAATACTGTATGGAATCATCACCAAACCATCCTACTTCATTCTGGAATCTCCACCACGTACACAGTTATTAAAGTGGTTTTCGGTATTGGCAAAGAGTATGACAATATCCGATCCAGGTCTCTTTAACAACCAAACGCTTATTTCACACCGTGGTCATTTCAATTCAAATAGTTCATACTTCATATCAAAATATCATATTCATTTCAAAACCATACCAATTGAATATCATTATTCACTTTAAAATATTCATTTCCAGAATCATAACACTTTTGAAACCATAGCACTTTTGAAACACAACACTTTTGAAATCACAACACTTTTGAAATCATAACACTTTTGAAATCATAACACTTTCTACTTACACAGTTAGATATTGAAAATAATATATAAAATAAACAGTTATAAATTAAAATAGTTTATATAATAAAATAATTTATGTATTAAAATAGTTTATATATAATAAAATACTTTATATAATAAAAAATAGTTTCCTCCATTCCACAAATCGATTCAAATCAGCTTGAATTCCGAAATTCAATTTAATAAATCCCAGCTCAGCAAGTTTCAATTTTTAAAGGTTAAAGATTCAATTCAAATTCTCAATAAACCATTTCAATTTAAATCAATTTCAAATCCAGGTTTGATTATTACTTCAATTCCAATAAGATTCAAAGTTTAAATATTCAACATTTACAATATAAGTTTCATTTATACCTCAATTTTAATTTTATTCAAACTAGAAAAGGTTCACTTAATCATTTTAATAACAATTAAATAAAATCTCAGTTTATAAATTTAAATCGATATTAAATATTCAGTCTCAATTTTATTTAAAATTGAGAATATTCGTTTAATCATGTTTTATCAAATCACATTATAAATCATATTTTCCAAAATCTCAAAATCAATAAGTTCAACAAATTCTTATTTAATTCAATTTTTTTAACCAATTTAAATTCCAAGTCAACATTAATTTATATTTCCAACCTTTATTATTAAAGTTATAAATCTATTTTAAAATATTAATATAAAATTTAAATAAATATTTTAAAACATATTATATACTAATTAAATTAAATTTTATTAAATTAAATCTTATTATATATATTTTTAAGAAAATAAAATTATAAGAAAAATCTTAAAATTTATAATTTCAAAACTAACTTATAAATTTAAAATTCCAAAACATATAATTTTTAAAATCTACAATTTTAACATATATAAAAATAACATTTATATATATATATATTATATTTTAAAAATCAATATTTATTTAAAACCGTATATCTCCTTTCAAAACTTTGGAAATGATTTTCAAAATATAGACCAATGGTGTCCGTATATAATTTTCTATCCTATGGTTAAGTGATATGGATATTTATCATTTCAATCCGCAATTTAAACATTTACGGGTATATATCGTTTCAACCCGCAATCCCAAAATTCAAAGTTAATGAAAATCGCTTGGGTTTATCATTTCAACCCATAACGATTTTCTCCTATTCTATACTAATAGGGAACTTGCAGAGTGAGAACAGTTATGATAATAATATAACATGTCAACAACAGGCATATATCATTAGTGACAATAAAATATAATATAAACAACAGGATATGGTGTCATATCCCACAAGTGAACAATTACAGATAATAACATATCATATATAACAATTAAATAATTAACAGTTCAAATTACCAGCATATTTCAATTGTCGTTCCAAGTGAAATCAAACTTAATAAATATAAAAGTGTTAATCGTGAGTGATTGCAAACCTTTCGAGGCTAGAGAGATTCGACAATGAAATGAGTTACGAATCCAAGCACGAATTCCAAAACAAAGTAAGATTGGCATGAATTTGATGACAAAGCTGATAAGTAGGAATCGTTGAGAACAATCAACCAGTTTGATAGAGATAGAATATATATATATATAATTTTATTAAAAATCAATATTTAAATTTTAAATACCTATAAAATACATCTTTTAGAAATATACAAAACTAAACTCATGTATTGATATAAACTAATATATAGACTAATATATATATTATATTTAAAACAATATCTATATTTATTTCACAATGACAATACCCATATTCCACTCAAAATTTTAATTTTCAAAACTACAAACTTTCTACAACCGCAACTATTGTTTAGGAACTATATATATATATAAACTATTAAAACTTGTACCTTAAACCCAAAATAATATATATAAATAAATATATGTGCAGGCTAATAATGTGTATATATATATATATATGCATATCACAAAAAAAACAAAATAGGTGGACAGGTTAAACAAAATTGTATGCAGACTATATATATGTAGATTATACATACCAAAAAATACCAATGCAACTTATAAAATTTATGTATAATATATATATTCACATTTAAATAAAAGCATACAACTAGATAGATTAAAGAATATATAGGCCTTATAGATATTTTATATATAACAACCAACTTATATACACAGGGGAGAGGATTGTAAGCTAAGCAACACATACATAATATATAGATATTGTATAGAACAGGATAAACATATAACTTTATAATAAAATCATATATGCAACTTACTTACATATACATTCTGACCAACTTATAATATATATATATACAATTTTGGAAATCAATATGTATACATGCAGGTTGAAAATATAATGTAACCAAACCTATATAAACTAATATATAACAACTCTATATGGTTGCAAATGTACTACATATATTATATATAATATGTACCGGTTTATAAAACAGATGAGAAAAGGCCAAGCTGGAGGACGTGGAGTGGCACTTCATGGTGGAGCTGAGGGTGAAGGCTAATGGCAGGGAGGAGGAGGATCGGAGGGGAGCAAGGCAGATGGAGGATGGCCTTGGAAAGGAAGCTCGGCCATGCTGTGGTGTTGCGAGCTGGGTTGTCGGGGCGGAGAGGGTATTGGGTCAGGAAGTGGGAAAACAAGGCTGTTGATGTGGTGGACTCGGAGGTTGCTGTGATGGGTTGTCGGAGGAGGAGGTGGTCGGCCGAGCTAGTGGATGAGGTAGGTGTGCGAGGCTATCAAGGAGGCTTCGTCCTGCTTGGTGGGAACAGAGGCGGACAGGCGTGGATGGGAGGTGAGGCGTCACCATAGAATAAAGTTTCATATACTTTTTTCTTCAAAAAGCATGGCTGAAATAAAAGAGAGAGAGCAAGGTGAGGAGATGAAGAAAATAGCTGGAAAGACGTGGCTACAATAACAAAATGAATACATACTTTATTATATATTGTTAATTTATCTCAGAAAGAAATGAACAGATCGAAAATGTAATAACCGAAACAAAATTTGTATTGAAATGGTGGGATATCAATGGTCAGAGAATATCAGAGGTTTAATAACCGATGGTTTATTTATATTTAGCCATTTGACAATTGAATGGGCGCAGAAAGTTCTAGAGACCCGAAACTGGTACCGATACTGCAGACCGTTACGCAGATTTCACCGCAAACCAGTTACCGAATTACACAAATGAATATACTGCAGAGATCAGCACGCCGAGATGATCAAAATGGTACATAGATATCGGTGATACGATCATCCTATCAAAAGTCGATATTCGGTACCGGAAATGCTGCTAAAACGCCGGAATTAAGATAAACGGAGCAATAGCAGTCCAAATTTAGCGAAACAAAATATGACGTCTCACTCAGAAGATGATTTACAAATTTATTATATAAAAATATCCAGGTTTGGAAAATATTTAATTATCATAAAGTAAAAACTGATTTAAATTTTAAATAAAATCACACAAGTAAATAAACTTCCATATTATCTGATGACAATTTACCATTTTCTATATTTAAATAGACGTATTCCAAATATCAAATATTTATTTCCAAATTCAATTATTTAAAATTTCCAGTTAATTACGTTATTAAAACCGTTAAAATTTATGGGTCATTACAATAAATTTCTCATATAAGGTCCAATTATGACATGGACTTTTGAATTGCGCTCGTAGGAGCATTATCTACACAATAGAGTTGGTTTTGTCAAGTTTGGAGAAAGTGAAATTTTCGACTAAAATCGAACGCCATTTGATTTTAGCTCAAACCGGAACACTTAAGCCTCAACTGGTATTTTGGTGAGTTAACTCATCTTTGGATGAATACCATATGATATATAGTGGATATAAATTATTGTTTTTATGCTTGAATGATTTATTTGTTTGGTTTGGTTGAATTTCCACTTTGAAAAGCGAATGACATATAAAATGAAATATAGGGAATTTTGTGGAGGAATCTGGATTTCTCGCCATTATGATTTTAAATTTCAGTTATATGCTTGCTGTATAAATTGTTGAATGCTAAAAGTTTGATAGTTTGGCCATTGGATGTGACATTGATATATGTTAAAAGATGAACCTTTTTAGTGATAAAGGTAATTGTAGCATTGGTTAGGTGATATAGCAACTATTGGTCCCATTTTAGTATTTTGAGATACTATGGTTTGCAGTTTTGATTTGAAAATTGTTTTTATTCACATGATGATTTTAAAAGTAATTTTGAGAATTTTCTTCGACATTTTATTTAGAAATGGTTGTTGAACTTCTTTATTTTATTTCAACCTTTTTGTTTATCTTTTCTAATTTATATGTAAATGTTTTTAAAGTATTTATTAAACAGGAAAGTTCTTATATTAATGAGTATTTATTTTGAAGAAATAAAGGGAAAATTTTCATTTATAATAAAGTGATTCTGTTTTAAAAGAAGATAGAAATATTTTAAACTGAATATTTGCGAAACGCTTTATATAAGTTGTTGTATAAAAGGATAGATTTATAAATGGTATTTATAAATAAAAGAATAGATCTATAAATGATATTTTATAAATAGAAGGATAGATTTATAAATGATATTTTATAAAAGGAAAATAATATCATTTTGGTAAATTAGAATAATAAATCGCATTTGTGAATTTATAGTGATATATAGAAGCACCGTTTTATGGAAAGTATTTATTCTAATCTCGTAGTCGGAGATTTGGAACAAGAAGAGGAAATTTAAAATTAGAAATTAATTAATAAAATAAGTTTTATAAATAGAAATGAGATTTATAAAAGGAGTTTTATAATTATATTTGGAGTTTTATAATTATATTTGGAGATTTATAAAAGAAGTTTTATAAATAAAAATGAGATTTATAAAAGGAGTTTTATAATTATATTTGGAGATTTATAAAAGTCGTTTTATAAATATTAATGAGATTTACAAATGGAGTTCTGTAAATATAAAAGAGATTTATAAAAAAGAGTTTTATAAAAGGAAAGAAATTTAATTTCAATAAATAATCTTTATAACTTATGGTTGTATGGAAAGTATCCTTTGCTTACTTTACACCAAATTCCAAGGTGGGTAAACACGTCCTTATCTTGAGAATTAAGAATGTATTTCGTGGAAAGAATATTACGCTTACTTATCCGACTTCACTGTTGATCGAGGGATAATACAATTTTGAAATTAGAAAGTGGTTGTAAGCATGTTTGATTTAATTTCCATATGACCCATTTACTTTCATCAAAAGAATAGTGTTTTGGGTTTATAGTAAACAATTTTTCTAAAGGACATTTGTTTTTGACCCATTAAACATGATTTTGGAAAAAAGGAAATCTTCCTTAAGATTTTAAATATACTTATACCATGGATATAAGTATATGAAGAAGTTTTCGAAGTATTGGAAGGGAAATGTTTTGTGAATATACTTGTATCTTGGAGATATGTATATAAATATTTTTCAAGTATTGAAAAGAGTAGAGAGGATTTATGAATATATCTTTTGAAAAAGATATTTTAATATGAATATTTGAAAGGAGATTTGAATTAATGAAATGATTAATTAAAGAGGCTTAGTGGTTACTTATATACTTAGCCATGCTTGGTTTCCATATGAAATTAAATCTATGATTTGATTATTTGTTTATTTGATAGTTAAATAATCGACTATCAAATCTTGGCCAGTTTTGAATGTATCGATTGTCGGTTCAGAGAGACTGGAATCAGATATGTTATCCAAAAACCACTTCAAACTGATATAAGCATTCGATTTTGAGACATCTTGAAGATGATGGAAATCAAAGACGGAGATCTTTGAAGTGCAATGACTACTTGCTACTAATCCCGAGGATGATTATAAAAAGGATGTAGTTGAAGTAGTGCCTTCAATTTGTTCAAATCCTGAACAACTTGTATGGATGATGCTAGCATTGCATTATTATTTGGAGGGCAGTGTTAGCATTCCAAGTGGGATTTGCTAAAAGGTAGAACTTCTAACCTCAAGCCTCACAATCAGTAATGCCTAAAATATGAGATATGCCACATGGCTATGTGGTTCACTACCATTGGGATATGGCATCACCCGATCTGGATCGATATTGACCCATTTATGTATGGTAGTGACTCGGTACGGTTGTTGGCCGGCAATCGAGGTGATGACATATTCGGTACTATCCAGGAAGGGGTAGGACGGTCTTTCCATGCAAGGGTTGAAAGGTTTTCGTCCTTGGTACATTTTCTCTAGAGATGTACTGTGATGGGCGGTACCCCTATAGCCTTGTCATTGATGGAATCCATTTTCCACTATGTGCCTTTATGGACTTAGCTGTATACCTAATATGCTAGAATGTAATTAATGTAACCATTTCAGCTATTACTAATTATTTATTTTAAACCCTAGACATTAATATAATACCACAAGTTTTCATATTAAATGGATTGGTTATCGTACGGTAAAACCTATCCATGTTTATGTGCGGCGTGGTCTTATGAGATACCTTTATTTTCGAAAGGTATTATAACATTAAAAATTCATATGATTGTGTTTCCCATGCTAGTTTACCAGACTGATTTAGGCGTTATTTTCTTATAACGTAGCCCGAGCACATTGCCAGATTTAGTTATGGATGCGTTGGAGCTTCAGGAGATGAGCGGGATGCCACCTGGACGTATTCATGTATCTTTATTTCCACTGCATTTGTCGGTCTGTATTTATCAGCATTTGTGAGAATAGTTTGTTATAACTGTCCAGGCTGATGATAGATTAATTTACTCTAATTGTTGTATGTATAATAATCTTTCCTTTTGTAAAGATCTGTTGTATATTATATATTACTCGTCACGATGTGGGATTATGTTCTGTCTTTTCTTTTCTTTCACCCCAACAATCTGCCTTTCCAGCATGAGGATATTCGGCTCGTGAATACCGTGGATGTATTAGTGTCGACTTTTGAGGATTGAAAAAGCTAATCGTCACACGCGTTATCAAAGTTTAGGTTAAGTGAACACCCTAGATTTGGTAGGGTAGACTCATTAGAGATAGGATTAGTAACACCCTAGAATGAGTTTGAATGTATTGTGTTGATTGATCTATTGAGTAGTTTATGAATTCTGGTCAGTACAAAAGGAACAACTGTATCAACAGAGATTTCTAAACTCTTGAACAAGGAAAATATACACAGTATTATTTTGAAATTAGTAAATGAAATAATTTTACCTAGGATTATATTTTATATATAAAGGAATAATTTTTATCACAATTATTATTTCTGTCATTTGGGGTTTGTATGCGAACAAAATGCTATGTAGCGAAATGCAGAAATTACAAAATAAACTAAACCATACACTTATACTACTCTCCACCTTTTCATTTTTTCCTCTTTCCTTTTTTCCCTCCTCTCCATTTACAATAAATAACTAAACCTAGTCACCAATTCAAAAATCAAAATAAATCATCCACTCAACGATAAATTACGATCTTGGATTTGTTGAACTCATAGCGAAAAGATCTGTAAATCCATGTGTAGTTTGGGAGTTGCGACATTAAATTGGGATTTCGACATTGGAAGGCCAATATAGAGTTAGGCATTGGGAATGATATAGGCGATGGTTGGCCAAGGCAAAGGCGACATGTTTCTTCTCGAGTGAAGGGGAGCTTGTGGTTGAGTTTTGGGGTAGTGCGCTGGTGTGTGGCGAATTGCGTCATGTGAAGTCGAGGAGGGAGAGGCCTCAGTCATAATTTGGAGGAGGCGATCGAGCCCAACTTGATTGGGTCCATTGCGAAGCTCGTAAGAAGTGGAGTTTGTCGGTGGAAGCAGCGCGTCGTGTCGTTGTGTGTGGAGCGAGATAAGGTGAAGGGAAGTTTCGACAACGGTGTATATGCATGTATGCGTGCACATTTTGAATTTTAGGCAAAATAGATTTGGGGGAGGAGGATTAAATTGGGAAATTAATTTGGCTAATTGTGTAATTAATGAATATTTTAATCTATAAAACTTAGGAAATCAATAACTTTCTAATATGAGGTCCAATCAAGACGCGGTCTTTTGCTTTTTGCTCGTAGGTGCATTATTTACGCACTGGAGTTGGTTTCGTCAAGTTTGGATCAAGTGTCATTTTGAGCTAAAATCGAACATCGTTCCATTTTGGATTGAACCGGAATGCTTAAGTGTCAACTAAAATTTTGGTGAGTTAACTCACTTCTGGATGAATAACATATGATATATAGTAGATATAAATTATTGTTTTTTTGCTTGAATGATTTATTGGTTTGGTTTGGTTGAATTTTCCCTTTGAAAAGCGAGTGACATATAAAATGAAATATAGGGAATTTTTTAGAGGAATCTGGATTCCACACCATTGTGATTTTAAATTTTAGTAATATACTTGTATAAATTATTAAATGTTAAAAGTTTGGTAGTTTGACCATATTGGATGTGACACTGATATTTGTTAAAAGTTGAACTTTTTAGTAATAAAGGTAATAGTAGCATTGATTAAGTGCTATGGTAGCTATTGGCCTCATTGTTTTGATTTGAAAATGGTTTTCATTCGGATGATGATTTTAAAAGTGATTTTAGAAATTTTCTATGGCATTTTATTTAGAAATGGGTTTTGAACTTCTTTATATTATTTCAACCTTTCTGTTTATCTTTTCTAATTTAAGTAGAAATGTTTTAAAAGTATTTTGGGAAGTATTTATTATATCGGAAACTTCATATAATAATGAATGTTTATTTTAAAGGAAAATAAAGGGGAATTTATCATTTATAATGAAGTGATTCTGTTTTAAAAGAAGATAGAAATATTTTGAAATAAATATTTGCAAAACACTTTATATATATTGTTGTATAAAAGGATAGGTTTAGAAATGGTATTTTATAAACAAAAGAAAGATTTATAAATGGTATTTTATAAAAGAGAAATTAATATCATTTTGATAAATTGGAATAGTAAATCAGATTTGTGCATATATAGTGATACTTGGAAGGATCAATTTATGGTAAGTATCTATTTCGATCTTGCAAATGGAGATTTAGGATAAGTATAGGAGATTTAAAATTAGAAATGAATTTATAAAAGAAGGTTTATAAATAGAAATGAGATTTATAAAAGGATTTTTATAATTATATTTAGAGAATTATAAAAGAAGTTTTATGAATAGAAATGAGATTTATAAAAGAAGTTTTATAATTATATTTGGAGATTTATAAAAGAAGTATTATAAATAGAAATAAGATTTATAAAGGAGTTTTGTAAATATAAAAGAGATTTATAAAAAGAAGTTTTATAAAAGGAAAGAGATTTGATTTCCATAAATGATTTTATAACTTATGGTGGTATGGAAAGTATCCTTTCCATACTTAACACCAAATTCCAAGGTAGGTAAACTCATCTCTATCTTGAGAATTGAGAATGTATGTCATGGTAAGAATAGTACGCTAACTCGTCCAACTTCATTGTTAATCGAGGGATAACACAAGTTTGAAATTAGAAAGTGGTGGTAAGTATATATGGTTTAATTTCCATAAGATTCGTTTACTTTCATCAAAAGAATAGTGTTTTGGGTTTATAGTAAACAATTTTTCTAAAGGACATTTGTTTTTGGCCCATTAAACGTAATTTTGGAAAAAAGGGAATCTTCCTTAAGATTTTGAATATACTTTACCATTGATATAGGAATATGGAGATGTTTCCGAAGTATTGGAAAGGAAATGGTTTGTGAATATACTTATACCATGGAGATAAGAATATGAATATTTTTCAAGTATTGAATAGAGCAGAGAGGATTAATAAATATATCTTTTGAAAAAGGTATTTTTGTATTGAAAAGAGATTTGAATTAATGAAAGGATTAAGTAAAGAGGCTTAATGGTTGCTTATGTGCTTCACCATGCTTGGTTTCCATATGAAATTAAATCTTTAATTTGATTGTTTGTTTATTTGATAGTTAAATAACTGACTATCAAATTTGGCCAGTTTTGAAACTATCAACTGTCGGTTCGGAGAGATCAGGAGGGGATATGCTATTCGAAAACCACTTCGAACTAGCATAAGCATTCGAATTTGAGACATCTTGAAGACGATGTAAATTGAAGATGGAGATATTTGAAGTACAAGGGCTACTTACTACTAATCCCGATGATGACTAAAAAGGATATAGTAGAAGTAGTGTCTTTGGTCTATTCATATCTTGAACAACTTGTATAGATGAATGCTGGCATTGCATTGTTGCTTTGAGGGCACTGTTAGCATTCAAGCGGGATTTGTTAAAAAGGTAAAACGTAGCCTCAAGCCTCATAACCGGTAATGACTAAAACAAGGGATCTGCCGCAAGGCTATGTGGTTCGCTACCATTAAAGTATGGTCATTGTCCAATCTAGATCGATATTGACCCATTTATGTATGCTAGTGACTATGTACAGTTGTTGGCCGACAACTGGGGTGATGACGTATTCGGTACTATCCAAGAAGGGGTAGGCTGGTGTTGCCATGCAGGGGTCGAAAGGTTTTCGACCTTGGTACATTTTCTCTAGAGTTGTATAGTGATGGACAGTACCCAGTAGCCATGTCATTGATGGAATCCATTTTCCACCACGTGCCTTTATGGACTTAGTTGTATACCTAGTATGCTAGAATATAATTAATGTAACCATTTCGGCTATGATTAACTATTTATTTTAAACCCTAGACATTATTATAATATCACAAGATTTCGTATGAAATGACTTGGTTATCATCAACTAGAAACCCATCCGTGTCTATGTGCGACGTGGTCTTATGAAATACCTTTATTTTCGAAAGGTTTTATAACATTCAATATCCATATGATTGTGTTTCTCAAGCTGGTTTACCAGACTAATCTGGGCGTTGTTTTCTTATAATGCTCCAGTTAGCCCAAGCATATTTCCTGATTTAGTTACGGATGCTTTGGAGCTTCAGGAGACGAGCAGGATGCCTCCAAGACGTATTCACGTATCTTTTTTTCCGCTGCATTTGTTGGTTTGTATTTATCAGCATTTGTGAGGACAAGTTGTTATAATTGTCCAGGCAAATGATATGTTAGTTTACTCTGATTGTTGTATGTATAATAATCTTTCCTTTTGTAAAGATCTATTGTACATTAAATATTACTTGTCACGATGTGAGATTCTTTTTTGTCTTTTCTTTTCACCCCCAACAATCTGTCTTTGCAGCACTTGGATGCTCGGCACGTGAATACCGTGGATATATTATTGTCGACTTTTGAGGGTCGAAAAGATTAGTCGTCACATGCTCTCTTGGTAATTCAATATGTATCACATAATGACTTACCATTTTCCAACTTTGTTGCGTAGTTACGAGGTTCCAAAACGGCAGGTTGTTACGGTTATATGTATATATAATCTTATATACATGTTAAGTTAATATTATATATACACACATACACACACAGATATATATATATATATATATATATATATTTAACGTTGAGAAATATATATGTATATATATATAAACACACACACATGTATATAAACGGCAAAATTGTATTTCACAAAATAATTTTTTTATTAAAACCGTGTGGTTATTATTTTTTATTATTAATTAATTATTTCCATACGGAAATTATAAAAAACTCAATTTTTTACAAAAAAATCTTAAAACATATACATAATATTTAAATATTTTATGTATTTTTATAATATACATACATATATATATGTATGTATGTATGTACTACATAAAAATTAGTTTCAGTATTTAAAAATAAATTATATATACACACATTTTTAATTTAAATAAATAAATATAAATATATATACATGTATAAATATTTTTTCATTTCTGAAAATAGATTATGTATAGGGATTAACAAAATTATATATATATATATATATACACGCACACATTTGTACACTAATATATATATTTTTAAATAATTTTGTTTTAATTGTTTAAAAATATTATTTAAGTTAGAAAATTAAATTAATTTTTTTTACTCGCTAGCCAAATAATATATGTAAATATATATACATAAAAAATTATTATTACACACACCAAAATGCGTGCACACACACACACACACTCTTATTTTTTCATCTAATGTTAACAACACAGACATATAATATAGGTATAAACTAAAATAGTAAAATAACATAATATATATATATATATATATATATATGAATGTAGATAGAATAATTACCATACTATGGTCTAGTTGTAAGACGTTACAGTGTCGAATCGAAGAATTCTCTATATCCAAACTTCTAGAAAGAGCAACCAGACTAAAAGCATCATCCACTGATCTACTATTTTATTAATTTTGTTTTATTTTGCTTGAAACTATGTTGAAAGCTAATAGGGGGCCAGCCAGAAATGATGTGAATAGAGGCGAAAAATAGAAAAGGCTAAAGTGGGGTTTAAGATGTTTAAATAGTGGAGATTCAGAGAAGCAAAAATGAGATCAAGATCCACACTTTCCTCTTGTTGTTTTACACCTTTCGAATCAACATTCAACCCCACCAAACCACGCTTAGTAGCCAAGCATACATGCTAATATCTAGGCCTCTAAATTGATTCAAGCCCGATCAAATAAATATGCATTTAAATCTAATCCAAACGCGCATCGATATCATAGAGCAATACCTGTGTGTATAACTTTATATACAGACTATTTTAATACTAAGAAACACAAATTAAATAAAATTTTATAATTAACATTTCATAAATATTAATTAATTTATAACAATTACAAATAATTAAATTAGGTGGTAGTAGTAGTATTCAGCATCTCGGTTATGTGACTCTTAGGTGCAAATTTGGTCGGCGATTAATATCGAACGATTCGAATATTAATGCTTACACGTCATCTTAGCTAGTGTGTGACGTTATTTTATCGCTTACATAGCTTAGGTAAAATCCAAAATTTCTTATTTTAAGTGTTACCCAATATTGATAATTATTTACACTAATTCGCTTTGTCAAAACTATATTACATTATAACTTATGGAATTCGGTAATGGTCAAAATTCCAATATCGTCTATATTCGACTTTATAGTTCAAACACAAAGTCCTTGGTTCAATAATAACAATTATTATTAACCGAAATGCTTTGTCCAGTTATTTTGAAAAGAGGGAAATCAAACTTTACTTTATTTAAATCTCTCAAATGAAACATTCGGTACAAATCAGCTTATATAGCTGAACAATAAACGGCCCAATAGACTAAGGCCCAAACTAAATTAAGCAAAGAGAGAAAATAACAAACGCAACAACACAGCAAAAGAAATAAAGGAAAAGCACAATGAAAAAGAACAACAATCAAAGAAATATTCGCAACACACCCCCTCAAGTTGATGCATGTAAATCTACCATGCGCAACTTGCTTCTCAAGTACTCCAGCTTCTTTCCATCAATCGCCTTGGTAAACACATCAGCAGTTTGCTCCTTTGTTCCAATATGCTTAGCACACACCAAACCTTGCTGCATCTTTTCTCGTACAAAATGGCAATCCACTTCTATATGTTTGGTCCTCTCGTGAAAAACAGGATTTAAGGCAATGTACACAGCAGCTTGGTTATCACATCCTAAAGCAATCGGCTTCTTCACTTCAAACCCAATTTCTGACATTAAGTGATCTACCCACATAATCTCACACACTACTTTTGCCATAGCCCTGTATTCAGACTCGGCACTAGAACGAGCCACAACATTTTGTTTCTTGCTCTTCCATGATATTAGATTTCCTCCTACAAACACACAAAAATTTGTTGTGGATTTCCTATCAACTTTAGAGCCAGCCCAATCTGCATCAGAGAAACACTCTACCTCCATATGTCCATGGTTCAAATACATAAGACCATATCCAACAGTCCCCTTCAAATACCCTAGAATCTGCTCAACAGCTCTCCATTGTTGCACAGTTGGTTTATTCATATATTGACTCACAATGGTAATAGCATAAGCCAAATCTGGTCTGGTTACAGAAAGGTAATTTAACTTTCCAACCAACCTCCTATATCTTTCAGGTTCATTGAATACTTCTCCTTCTATAGAAAGATCAACATTTGGTGCCATTGGAACTTTGCATGGTTTCATTCCAAGTTTTCCTGTTTCATTCAACAAGTCCAAAATATACTTCCTTTGAGATAAAAATATTCCTTTCTCATTTCTGATAACCTCAACACCCAGAAAATATCTCAATTCTCCCAATTCTTTAGTATGAAAGTGCTCATGAATAAACTGTTTCAGAGAACGAATTCCTGCTTCATCACTCCCTGTAATAACAATGTCATCAACATAAACAACTAAGAGTATAATACCTGCACCAGACTTCTTATAGAAAACAGAATGATCAAACTTGCTTTTGATAATGCCAAATGACTCCACTACACTACTAAACTTCCCAAACCATGCTCTTGGACTCTGTTTAAGTCCATACAAAGTCTTGTTCAGCCTGCACACCAATCCATTTCTAGCTTCAACTTGAAAACCAGGAGGTTGACACATGTACATTTCTTCTTGTAAGTCACCATGTAAGAAGGCATTTTTGATGTCTAACTGGTGTAATTTCCAGTTGTTTATGGTTGCTAGAGAAATGAGTAATCTGATTGAAGTTACCTTAGCCACTGGAGAAAATGTCTCCAAATAGTCTACTCCATATACTTGTGCATAACCCTTTGCCACAATTCTAGCTTTGTACCTTGCAATACTTCCATCTGGATTGACCTTGACAGAATAAACCCATTTACACCCAATAGCTTCCTTATCTTGAGGTAATTTAACCAAATCCCATGTTTTGTTTGCCTTCAAAGCATTCATTTCTTCCACCATAGCACCATACCATCTGATATCAGATAAAGCTTCAGAAATACCCTTTGGTGTAGTTACATTATCAAGAGATTTGAGAAGTAAACATGTTTGAGATGGTAAATGATCATATGCCACATATGATGCTACAGGGTATGTACATTGTCTTCTACCTTTCCTTAGGGCAATAGGAAGATTTAGTTCAGGATCACTCGTAGGAATTGGTTCATGAATAGGAATTTCTGGTTGAGCAACAATTATTTCTTCTTCTGTGCTATCACTCAAAGTATATATAAGAAAGTCATCAACCTCATCATCCTTCTGCAGAACATTTTCCACTGAATTCTGTGGTGCTTGAAAATAAGGTATGTCTTCATGAAACGTTACATCAATGGACACAAGATACTTTCCAAGGCTTGGACAGTAACATCTATATCCCTTTTGAACACGTGAATATCCCACAAATACACACTTAACAGATTTAGGGTCAAGTTTAGACAAGTTTGGTCTAACATCTCTAGCAAAACAAGTGCACCCAAATACTCTGGGTTTAACTGGATACAATGGTTTATCTGGAAGCAAAAGCTTATATGGTATCTCACCATTTAGCACAGAAGATGGCATTCTATTTATGAGGAAGCAAGCAGTGGAAACAGCATCAGCCCAAAAATACTTTGGCATATTTGTTTGAAACATTAAAGCTCTTGCTGTTTCTAGTAGGTGTCTGTTTTTACGTTCTGCAACACCATTTTGAGAAGCAATATATACACATGAAGTCTCATGAATTATGCCTCTATCACTCAGGAATTTTTGAAACAATTCAGATGTATACTCCTTAGCATTATCACTCCTTAGAGTTTTAATCACAGTATTAATCTGGTTTTCTACTTCAGCATAAAATTTGCAAAACACATAATATAATTCAGATCTACTCTTCATAAGAAACAGCCATGTTGTACGCGTATAATCATCCACAAATGTGACAAAATATTTAAAACCAGGTTTAGAAATGACAGCAGAAGGTCCCCATATATCAGTATGAACAAGCTCAAACATAGTGTTACTTCTTCTATTTATTCTTGGATTTGAAGACAATCTATGATGTTTAGCATATTGACATGAATCACAATCTAGAACTTGTAGTGAATTATATTTAGGGCATAATTTTCTGAAATTAAGTAAAGATGGGTGACCCAATTGACAATGAACCTTGAGTGCTTCATCTTTATTTATATAAGTTGCAGCAATAGATTGATCTTCCTTCAGCACATATAATCCATTTTGCTCATGACCTCTACCAATAATCTTCATGCTCTTTAACTCCTGGAATACACAATGATTAGGGTAAAAGGATATGCAGCAGTTCATCTTCCTGGTTAACTGACTAACAGATAACAGATTAAAGGCTAATTTTGGAGTATGTAGAACTGGGGTTAAAGACAATTGTGGAGTAAGGGTAACTAACCCAGATCCACTTGTGTTTGCTACTGAGCCATCAGCTAAAGTAATACATTGAGCAGATCTATTATTCTCTTGAAATTCAGTGAATAAATGTGAGTTACCTGACATATGATCGGTTGCCCCTGAGTCAATTATCCACTTGTTAGATTTAGCCACTGTTGACACAGAATTTGTTACACTCTTCAGCCCTTCTTTGTACTCAGTGAATTTCATGTATTCTTCTGCATTAACTAACACAGAACCATCCTCAGCCTTCTGAACAACATTAGCAGTCTGATTTGATGAGTTTTGCCACTTATTATTATTTGATCCACTATTTCCATTATTCTGCCTCTGTCTAGCAAGTTTCCAGCAATTTTGATATCTATGTCCAATCTTCTTACAATAAGAACATGAGTTTGAGGAATTCATAGCTCTATTTTCAGATCCAGAATTTCTTTGACTAATTAGAGCACTATTGTTAGATGCAGCTGGAGTTTGGTTACTTGAACTATCTGCTCTTAAAATTCGGCTAAATACCTCTTGTAAAGATTTAACATCAGATCCAGATAATACTTGCGCTTTAGCTGACTCAAATTCAGATGGTAAACCTCCAAGGAAGCTCATAATCGCCATTTGCTCCCTTTGTTGTTGTTGAATTTTCACATCCGGACTTATAGGTAATAGCAGATTAAATTCTTCATAAATCTTTTTAAAATTCATGAAATAATTCATTAATGTCTGATCCTGCTTCTCAACACGATAAAATGACTTACATACATCATACATCCTACTTAGATTCCCTTTTCTAGAATACAGAAATTCCAAATAATCCATCAGCTCTTTCACAAACTCACAATGATTAATCAAGCTAATAATATTATCGTCAATAGTATTTCTAATCTGAAGAAATAGCCTAGCATCATCCCTAAGCCATACCTGATCCTCTTTAGCATCCGAGTCTTCAGCAGGAGGGTCTTTACGAAGATGATCATCTTTCTCAATACTCCGGAGATAAAGCCGAATAGTCTTGCTCCAATCAAAATAATTCGATTCCCCCAATTTATGCTCAGTAATTCTTGACATTACTGGCATGACATCCATGATCGACTTGCCTTCCGCCATGATGAAGATTGATCAGGAAACAGGAGGGAAAAATGAAAACGAGAGATTATAGATTGAGGTGCTCTGATACCATGTTAAAACTTGAAAGAGGGAAATCAAACTTTACTTTATTTAAATCTCTCAAATGAAACATTCGGTACAAATCAGCTTATATAGCTGAACAATAAACGGCCTAATAGACTAAGGCCCAAACTAAATTAAGCAAAGAGAGAAAATAACAAATGCAACAACACAGCAAAAGAAATAAAGGAAAAGCACAATGAAAAAGAACAACAATCAAAGAAATATTCGCAACATAGAGCAATACCTGTGTGTATAACTTTATATACAGACTATTTTAATACTAAGCAACACAAATTAAATAAAATTTTATAATTAACATTTCATAAATATTAATTAATTTATAACAATTACAAATAATTAAATTAGGTGGTAGTAGTAGTATTCAGCATCTCGGTTATGTGACTCTTAGGTGCAAATTTGGTCGGCGATTAATATCGAACGATTCGAATATTAATGCTTACACGTCATCTTAGCTAGTGTGTGACGTTATTTTATCGCTTACATAGCTTAGGTAAAATCCAAAATTTCTTATTTTAAGTGTTACCCAATATTGATAATTATTTACACTAATTCGCTTTGTCAAAACTATATTACATTATAACTTATGGAATTCGGTAATGGTCAAAATTCCAATATCGTCCATATTCGACTTTATAGTTCAAACACAAAGTCCTTGGTTCAATAATAACAATTATTATTAACCGAAATGCTTTGTCCAGTTATTTTGACTTTAAGTTGACTTCAATTCGTCGTGATACTAACCTCATATGATTCAGGAGATAAATCCTCTATTGAATAGTGTTTTACTTCTAGTGCTTCCACTCTACCCAAATATAGTTGTTCGATGGATGTCATGACACAATGTAACTACAATCAATGTGGAGTTTTCACATTGAAGATCAATAGTATTCTCAAGTCAAGAGAACTGTGTAATATTTTCATATCAATTTTCCTGTTCGATCTTAGTTATATTAACCAATAGAAAACTATCAAGCGAGTCATTCCATAATTATCCAATATCTATCAGTACATAACTCCTTCATGCCCTCGGTAGTCATGAGTAATACACCGCCTAACATTTAAAGAGTGTTACGTACTCTAGTCTCAATGGATGCATCGATATCCAGTCTTGATACATCCTGACTAGGAATATTTAAAACAATGTGTTTGTTATATATTATGATAAAATAATCATAATTACAACAATTGCAATTACTATCACAGAACGCATCGTTTATGGATTTTTCTTTTAAATATACTTAAATTAAATAATTAATTAACTATAATACATTACATCAAGTATATATCATAAATAAATCACCTTTTATTTCAAATGAGATTTTATTACAAGGTTAATAATTTACAGAATTGCCCCTAGAGCATACCCCTAACTCTATCAATCTCCCACTTGCGCATAGGGTAAATTATGGAATCTCAATCCCATCCCTTCGAGTAGATTAACGAGAACCGACCGAGCTAGACCCTTCGTGAATGGATCTTCCATGTTCTCCCTAGTATCTACCCTTTGCATCACAACCTCTTTCTTCTCAACAAACTCTCTGATGAGGTGGAACTTTTGAAGAGTATGTTGTGATTTCTTGTGTGCTCTTGCCTCCTTTGCAATCTATATCGCTGCATTGTTGTCATAGAACAATGCCATTGGATTCTCTGTATCGGGAATCATTCTGAGCCCACTTAAAGACGTGCGCATCCAGACCGCTTCTTTTGCTGCTTCACTAAGGGCGATGTACTCGGCCTCCATCGTGGAATCATGCACCATTTCCTGTTTTGAACTTTTCCAACCGACAACCCCACTATTAGTCATAAAAACATATACCGACTTACTATCGTCAATATCACTCTGAAAGTTAGAGTTAGTATACCCCTTCACAGGGGCGAGCCTTCGGTCGGTTCGATCAGTTTTAATGTAAAAAATGTTAAACCGAATTGAAACCAAAAATATCAAAACCAAACCAAATTAATTTCAATTTATTCCATTGATAATTGATTTAACCAAACTAAAGAGGTAAGTAAAAGAAATTACCATATGTTATTATTCAAACGATTGATTTGCTCAAAGGAAAACATACATTTTTGTTTATATAAACTATTTTGATTTTTTGAGCTTATAGGAAAAATTAACTATTTCCAATAGCTAAAGTTTGTTTTTTATTACTAAAAAAATTATTAAGAATATTATAATGCTATGAATTTGGATAACATAACCAAAGTTTGGTTAATTCGGTTAAACTAATAACCAAAATAAAATTATTTTACAAACCAAATTCAAACCGATATAATTTCATAACCAAACCGAACCTACTGAACATAACCGGTTTGGTTGTTTAATTCGGTTCTAACCAAATATTTCTCAACCTTACCCCTTCAGAAGGAGGTTTCCATTCCTGTATAATAGGAATAGGTCCTAGTATTTTTTAAATACTTCAGTGCATATTTTACATCGATCCACAAGATTAGACCACTATCGGCTTACGCATCATGCACTTGCATCCACATTCGGTCTAGTACATAACATAGTATACATTATGGAACCAATGGCCGAAGCATACAGTATTTGTTACGACCTGCACCTCCTAACACACCGATCCAAAGCCTATGGCGACTTTTGGACTTGCGTCGGTGCCAAGAAGTACGAGCTATTGGATTTTTAAACATTACAGTGACTAAGAATATAAGGATAAAGTCTAAGACATTCTAGACTTTCAAATCTCACCGCGAAAGGCAGTAAAATATAAATGCAGAAAAATTGTCATTTTCGAATATATCATAGAAAACACTACCTTAAAACATACATAGTCATAATCCAGAGTACACAGAATATGACACATAGTCTGATATGATAACATGGAGAGTAATGGAAAATAAATAGCAACTCCAATGCTAAGCTCGCCTCTCTACATACTAATCTCTAGGTCTATCACCTACTGCCCTATCCTCTAGTGGTAAGGAGTACAAGAAAGGAAAGGAGTGGGCCAAACAAAAGTCTGGTGAATGATTACATCATTAATATATGGTGATCATATGCAATTGACTTCATTATTACTCTATGTGATCTAGGGTGTCCTACTTGTGCCAGTGAATTATTAATTTCATTTATCTAAGGGGTATAGTTTTGAACACACCTACACTGACATCTTGTGAAGGCTTATACTTAGGGTTGAACAACTAATCGAACCTCAAAACAACTATGGATTGGCTAATGGCTACTGGAACTATTCCAACATTGGGATACTTATAATATCAACCTTGGGACTACATTTTCCAAATTACAACTAACGTATTGTATTTACGCATTGAGGAGGGGCCTGCAACGTTGACTTGTGCAAAGACATATCAAAGTCACTACATGCGTGTCCACCTCTCAATTTTAACGTAACATCGCTTATCAGATCTTGCCGGGATCCATCAATAATATAGTAACATGTTCGTGCTATCGTGCATACCAAGGAACTCCCAATAGTGTCGTGCCACACACTTCTTCAAGCATCATCATTATCATTGTTGCGGGTACACCATAGATACTCCTGTGAGTGCAGTTTCTGATAGAAGTGCTTAAGTCGAATATCAACCCTGTTGAATAAATAATGTTTAGGCATCTTCGCTAGTGTACACATCTATCTAGTCCCGTAACATCCAAGTGTAACGACCCATAAATATATCACTTAAAATAAATGACTGTTTAGCTTTATCGATAATACAAATAATTTTGTGAGAATTATTTATAATAATTTATATGATTTTATAAATAAAATATGATCATTTTAATTAGTTAATAATAATAAGAAAATTTATTTCCAAAATTTGTTTACAAAAATATGCATATTAATTTAAAAGAGAAAATATGATCGAAAATCGGAATCGGGATTTGTAATGATACAATGTGAGGAAGTTGTGCAACGTTGTAGGAGTATGTTACATACACATATACATGTACATACGCATACATGTAACATGCACATAAATATATATATATATATATATACACACACCAAAATATAAAAATATAAAAGTATAACATAAAATATGCTGGAATGAATAAAATTGAATTGGATAAACTGAATTCAGACACAGACAAAGAGGAAAATACCCCCAATAAATTTACAAAAACCAATTTAGAATATTCCAAACAATTCCAGAACCATGAGGTTAAAGGCAAGGCGAAGGTGAATCGCGAAGGATCTCCTATGAAACTGAGGAGTAGGCCTTCCAACTCTAAATGTCAATAATAAGCTAGAATGTAAGGGGTCTAATAATGAAGTTAGACGCTTAGACCTCTTAAATTTGAGGAGAACTTATTCTGCTATTTTAAGTATTCTGGAAAACAAATTCAATGATGAAAATCTATCCTTTTTCACTTATACTATGGGAGAGGATTGGTCATATATGCACAACAATGATATAGGAGGCAAAGGTCGCATTCTACTATTATGGAATAAACTAAGCTGGAATATCAGTCTTCAACAGAAAGATGATCAACATATAACAGTTGAAGCTATTAATAAGGGTGGTCTAAAAGTAACTTTAAGTTGTGTTTATGCTAGTAATTTAGCATCCCAAAGAACCAGGTTATGGCAAGCCATCAAAGATATAGGTAAACATAATAACAACCCTTGGATTGCACTAGGAGATTTCAATTCAGTTCTTAGAGCTGAAGAGAAAAAAGGAGGTCGTACCATGAGAGTATCCCAGCTTGAGGAATTCAACAATTGCATATTAGAAGCCGGGTTGCTTGAGCCAGTCCACAACGGCCTGAAATACACATGGAGAAGTGGTGAAAATAAAAAGATTTCCTGCAGGTTAGATAGAGTGCTGGTTAATGTCAAGTGTATTACTATGATGTCTAATATCAAAGTTACCATTCTTCCCCCATCTACAAGTGATCATAGCCCTATTCTTGTTGACCTAGTTGATAAGGGATTGATTACTAAAGGTAAGCCTTTCAGATACTGTAATCATTGGTATGATATTGAAGGATACCAAGAAGCTTTAAAATTAAATGAATATTCAATGGTTGAGGGTACCCAGTGCTACAAACTGATTCAACTCATTAAAAAGGCTAAAATCCAATTAAAGAACTGGAACAGATGTAGACCGAAGGAAGGCGATTTGATATCCAAGCTTCAAGATAAAAGTGAAGCCCTTCTGGATATGATAGAGAATGGTGCAGATGATGATATCACGTGGCATAACTAGTACTTAAACCAAAGCAACTTAAAAGATGTACTCAAAGTAAAAGCAACTGAACTCAAGCAAAAAGCTAAGGAAAAATGGCTAACTGAAGGGGATGAATGCACTAAATTCTTCTATGCTAAAATGGCCATTCGTAATAATAAGAATAATAATATACAAATCATCAATCAGGATGGTCAGACAGCTATTACTGATGCAGAGTTTGAAGAACAAGCTATAAAGTACTATACTGATTTATTTAATGGAGAAGTATGTACTAACTTACCAACAATACATTGCAGGAGGCAGGTCAACTCGCATGGTAAGAGGATGCTGATAAGGTTGATTGATGAAGCTGAGGTCCTGAAAGCTCTGCACTCCATCCACATTGATTCCAGTCCAGGACCCGATGGATTCGGTTCCAAGTTCTTCATTCATCATTGGTGTGACCTGAAAGATCAAATAGTCTCAGCTATGCAAGAGATTTTACAAACAGGAAAATTTCCCAAAGAAATCAATCACACATTTATTTGTCTCATTCCCAAAGTTGATAATCCTACAAGAATTGAAGATTACCGGCCTATTGCCTGCTGCAATGTGATATACAAAATTCTAAGCAAGATTCTATGTAATAGGATGAAGCTGATTTTACCTGATCTCATTTCCGAGTGTCAAAGTGCTTTCATAAAAGGTAGAAGCATCTCCGAAAATTCGCTTATGGCTCATGAATTGGTAAGGAATTTCAATAAACCAGGCACTGATAAATTCTGTCTAAAGGTAGATCTTCACAAAGCATATGATAGAATTAGTAGACAATTTATTATCCACATGCTTAATGCGATGGGATTCCCTCTAAAATTTGTGAATCTAATATATGAATGCATAACTACACCTACCTTCTCTATATTGATTAAAGGCATACCAAAAGGATTTGTTGAATCCAACAGAGGCATTCGGCAGGGTGATCCTCTTTCCCCTTATTTGTTTGCAATTGCCATGGAATACTTTACCTTACAGATGGAACTGGCTACTCATCACAAGTTAATTCAGGCCATATTTAACTTCCAGCCTACTGTAAGTCATTTACTTTACGCAGATGACTTGCTCATTTGTATCAAATCCAGTAAGGAAGCAGCCGCTGCTATTAAAGAAATCTTCGGCAAATTAGACAAGTGTGCTGGCCTAAAACTGAATGAACTGAAAACCAAGTGTTACTTTAATAAAACTTGCAGAAGTCGTGTAGAGGTGTTGGACACCCTAAAAGTAAAAGAAGGAACTTTGCCTGTCAAATACTTAGGTATCCCACTATCTTCTAATAAGATAACTGATAGGGAATGTGCTATACTCATTTCGTCTATCAGGGATAGAATCGAGGGTTGGTGCTCCAGAATGCTTTCTCTTGCAGGACGTATAGAGCTGGTCCACACTGTGATACATTCTAAAATAAATTTTTGGATGCAAACCTTCCAACTTCCTGAAGCTTCCATTCACAAAATTGAAAAGATTTGTGCTGATTTCATTTGGAAGGGTGGAATGCATAAGATTAAATATGATTACCTATGCAGGCCTAAAGAGGAAGGAGGAGTGGGTC
Source organism: Allium fistulosum (assembly GCA_030737815.1). Classification (NCBI taxonomy): domain Eukaryota; kingdom Viridiplantae; phylum Streptophyta; class Magnoliopsida; order Asparagales; family Amaryllidaceae; genus Allium; species Allium fistulosum. Next base: position 352,413,459 of record CM060903.1, on the reverse strand, counting down.
TCAGAAGACTTAGGGATATGAGAGCTGTTCACACTCTTAAACAAGCCTGGAAAATTATTAATGGCAAAGGCCTTTGGGGGAACTGGATGAGAAGGAGGTACATTAAAGGGAATTTCTGGCAGATGTCACTGGATAACAATGCTTCAGCGAATTGGAAGGCAATCTTGAGGATTAGAGACACTCTAGCTTTGCTATGTACTCGAGAAATTGCTAATGGGCAGGACACTGATCTATGGAGTGATCCCTGGATTCAAGGTGAATCACTAATTGATATTTTGGGTATGCACACCTTTTCTGACTTTGGTTGTCCGCATAAAAAAGTGAATGATTTGATTAAGGCAAATGGGTGGGATTGCTCCTCTTTACCAATAAATCAAGATAAAAAGGAAATCATTCAATACATGCCTATCTACTATGGCAGAGACATGGATGTTTGGGTCTGGAAGCCTACTGGAAATGAATTTTCTACTAAGGCCACCTGGGAGGAGATTAGACAAAAAGACAGCAAAGCTTCTTGGAGCAAAATTATATGGGATCACGTTAACAATCCAAAAATGGCTTTTACAGCTTATAAAGCTATTCTGAAGAGACTGCCGACAAGGGATAGACTATCGAAATGGGGAGTGGTCAATGAAACTGTTTGTGTCCTATGTAATCAGAGCTCAGAATCACATGAACACTTATTTTTTGAATGTAGCTTTGCTAACTCGGTGTGGACCTCGTGCAACAAATACTTAAACATAAGTCCTTACTCTAACAACTTAATAGAACAAGTAGAGTACCTGAGTCGGAGAGGAGGCGATAAAGACGTTGAATCCAAGCTGCACAAAATCGCCATCACTGTGACTGCGTGGAGCATATGGAAAGAAAGGAATCGAAGAATTTTCCAGAGCAAGCATAGAAAGCACACGGAAGTTAATGGATTAGCAATTGTGGACATGCAGATAATTCTGAAGAGGATTAAGAGGGGGTTTCTTACCAGGCAGGCATGAGTCGAAGCTCATGTTGTAGGAGAGGACTGGAGCTTTCCATCGCAAGGAAACCCAAGTACGAGTCATCAGTTCCAGCCGCCATGAAATGATTTGGGAGAGAAGCTTTATCTTTTTTTGCTTTTTGGAAAGGGTTAGATTCTGTCGGAATGTATTGTACTTTGAGTTTGTACTGTTCAGCGTGGGCTGACTTTGTTCTGGGCTTTTAATGCCTTAATAAAATTTTACCAACTTACAAAAAAAACATAAAATATATAAGATATTTTAAGAAAACTTACCTTTTAAGCTTTTATAAGTCAACATATGTACATATGAGAAGATTGAAGTGATGTGCACATGGGGAGGGGGCCTTCTTGCTATGCTTTGGAGGAGAGGAGGTGTGTTGGAGAAGCTTTGAAATGGTGATGCAAAGGTGATGCGTACATGTCTTCCTTTATGCTCTTCTTTTTTCCTATAAATACCCTACCCTCTTCTCATCTTTTTCATTCATCTTCTTCTTTATAATCTCAAGCTTTTGCTTCCTATTTAATGGCATCCATCCTAAGAGAAATAATGTCAAAAATTATTTCAAAAAGAAACTAAAATTATAATATATAGTTATATATAGTAAAACTTCTCAAAACGATTCCAAAACTCCTCATTTCTCTTTGTTCTTCACAAAATCCTCTTCACTCTATCCTAGGCCGACCCCACTCATCACTATGCGCTAGGCCGTGCACCCCCTTGCCTCCTCAAGACTTGATCGAGGCATTTAGGGGCTAAAATCCAAAGAATAGCGAGCTTCAGAACTCGAATAGCGCAGCTATAGCAAATTTTAAAGTAAATCATTTAAAATCCAAGGTGAGAACTCCCAAAACTATTATACTATATGTTGGATTATGATATGATGTTGCAAATGGATGTTTATTATGATTTGATCATCAAGTTTGGTTGTTTTCATATGAATGTTGAATATATATACAAGTCAAGAATATACACATCGATAAACACAAAGGAAATCACTTTCCTTGAATTAATAAAATGGTGTATAGGGAATTGTTAAACCTCTTAAAAATGGTTTAAAATGTATTTGAAATCTTTTATAAACATTTAAAAGTGTTTTGGTGAAGTTCGAAAAGAAATTGGAAAATTTAGTTAAAAATATGCGCGTCGTGTAACGGTAGTTCACGATTTCGCGCTATAAAAGTCAAACAATTTTAAAAGTTTGAATATAGTTTGGAATTCTTTGAGATAAGAATTTTCTAAACTATTATATCCATAGTTTTCCAATAAAGAAAGAAAATCGAGATTCCGCTAAGTAGATTTTGAAATATGAGTAAAACAAGTTTTGGAAAAATCCCAATTTTGTAGTTCGAAATCCAAAACTGGATTTCTTTGAAAACAATGTTTTAAAATGTGGAATAAATATTATAAATGTTTTAAAAGTGATTTGAGTAATAAAAATGAATTTTCGAACAATAAAAAATCGTTTTGATCAATAAAGCTAAATAGGCACTTTCCGCAGCACTTTTCTATAACTTTTGAATTATAGTTTTAAACTTAACAATTCTTTTACAAATCTTTTATGAATGTTTTTAGATGATTTATAAAGTGTTTTAAAGATGATTTGAAGAATTTTTGGAGTGATTAAAGATTTAGAGTCGATCAAATAACTTGGCCGCCTTATGGGTGTTAAAGAGATAGTGTCTAGGCTTGAGTTTGGAAAACCAGTTTCCTGCTCTCCCTGGCTATCCGGACTGGCATGACAGAGGGGTTGGTTAATTTGGTTTACTCAGATCAATATCTTCCTAAATGAAAAATCAAACGATTTCGAATTTATTCTTAGAAAAAGAAGTTTAAAAGTTATCAAGGAATTTTATAAAAGAGGTTTAATAATTCCGTATATACCGAAAAGAATGTTTTATAAATGTATATCTCCAAAAGAGATTTCTCTAAAAGAACTTAATCAACTAATGAATGATTCCCTATTCACTTGACCTCTTTTATCAATGATTGGTTCAGAGAAACCAAGGTCGGATGTGGATAATTCTTGTCGGAAGACCACTTCGAACCAATTTACGTATTCGAAGTGAAGACATGAAGATAATTATGGAAGATGGAATGTAGGTCTACTTGTCACTGACCCTCAGGGGAAATTTTCCATATCATATTATATGGCAATATTTCATCATTTAAGATCTTCGATGCAAGGACTTCTTGCTACTAATCCTAGGGTAAATTCCCGATAGGATGTGGTAGGAGAGTGCCTTCGATTTCATTTAGTCCTAGAACGAACTTGTATGGACGGATGTCAGACCATGCATTCTTGAGATTTCATCGTTGACTTTTATAAATATACATCTGTTTGGTGGTGGATAAGGCAACTTCTCTTAGCTTAACACCTTTCGTTGAGACGAATGAGCTCGGGTGTTGTATGTTTGTGGAAGTCAATAGAGATTAAAGGAATGGTAGTGTGGCATTCAGAGTGAAATGTGCAAGTGAAAGGTAATCATTACCTCGAGCCTCACACCCGGAAATGGCCGAAACATGGTAGATGCAGGAAGGCTATGTGGTTCGCAACCATTAGGCTATGATCATCCCATTTTAGATAAATTTCTACCCGCTATAATGCGTTTAAATTATTGTGGTGTATGCTAAGAGACGTCTCAGATAGGTCGGTAACGACCGGGGTGATGACATCTAGTCTTGTGTTGGTAGAGGTGCAGATGTTCTGTTGACCTTGGTACATTCCTCTAGAGATGTACTGCTAGAAGGTTGTCCATTCACCTAGTCATTTGTATGGAAATCCATTCTCCAGTAAGTGCCTGCCAGTTTGTTTGTTGAACCCGCGTTTGTGGCTAGTACTTCTGGAATTTAATCAATGTAACAATTTCGGCTAAGATTGATAAGTTTACTTGCAAATGTTTTCGAAGATATTCCATTAAAAATAATATCAAGTATTTTGATGTAAAATGCCTTGGTTATCATAAGGTAAAAACACATTTCGTGTTTATGTGCGGCATGGTCTTATGAGATACCTTTTTGTTTTCAAAACACGTATTTTGAGTTCTCACACCAGTCCCATGACCGACCCAGAGTTTATTTTGTTTTCCCTTTATACTCTGGGTGCCCTATTTTCCCTGGCAGCCAAGTAGTCAGGATTCTGTTTAGAGTATTTTGGGAAGGAGCATGCTTGAAGAGATTTTGGAGCATGAAGCTAGAGCACCCGATGGAGATATCTATTGTTAACCCGCCTTTTGGCAAGGCTGTAGGCAGGCGGATTTAACTAAATTGATTGCTCGCATATTGAGGCTGGAATACGATGGGTTTGAGTCGAATGGATGGATAGACAACCAATCGTGAATTATAATCATGATTCTGAAGCCGGGATTCGGCATAGCCGATAGACAAAAGTCGTGGGATACTTGAAATATGAGTTTCGTCAAAAGTCGAGGTGATTCGTAATGATGGGGATTTGCTCTGAGTCGCTTGGGGGTTAGCTTCAGGTTCTCAAATAGGTTGCTTCGGGTTTCTAAGCTGTCTGCTTCGAGTCAAACAAGGCTTTACTTTGGGTTTTCAAGGGATCGACACATCCACAGGCTTGGGTCGACATATAGAAAATAGGGTCGGCATTCAAGGGGTCGGCCATAGGAACTATGCTTCGAGTCATGGACCATTGTGCTTCGGGTCGGTATGGCTGTCACTCTGAGTCAACACTACACTAACTTTGGGTCGGTAGCTTAATGGGTCAGTAGGATTTCAGCCACTCGGATCGGCAATCCTTGAACTCCGGGTCGGCACTAGGAAGGGTTCGAATCGACATAAGTTAAGGGATCGGCATCAAAGTGGGATCGTCAGAGTGGGATCGGCATAAAGCTATAGGATGGGCATCAAAAGGAAGACCCGGGTCGGCAACTACTCTCACTTCGGGTCGGTGATGGCCATGCTTCGGGTCAGTTATGAGGGAAGGTTGGCATAGGGAAATATCCGGGTCGGCTATGGTAAAATCAGCATAGGGTCGTCATTGGAGGAGGCGAAGACTAACTCCGGGTTGGTACCTATCTTCCTTTGGGTCGGAAAAAAGGGTTTGGGTCGGCGTCTTTGAATGAGGTCGGCATTGTGTTACTCCGAGTCGAAGCATAACTTACTTTGGGTCATAGGCGAGTTTGCTCTGGGTCATTTAGCATCTACTTCGAGTCATCCCCAGGGCAACATCAGGTCGGTATATTTAGAGCTTAGGGTCGGTCGTGATGAAGGGTATGGGTTCGACTATGGTCTTGGTGGGCCTGGATAACACGAGAAGCCCAGTAACTCAAGTCTTGCCTATAAATACGGCAGGCGGGGCTTTAGAAAAGGGATCTTCATTCTGTTCCCCTTCATCTTCTTCATTAAGGCTGCTCTGCCATTATTGTTTTAAAAACTCCGGATTGTAATTGTATTGATTCTCATATCAATAAAAAGTAAATTTCTGGAGTGGACGTAGGCCAGAGTCAGTCGAACCACTATAAGTCTTCTGTTATTACTGCTTTCTTTTTAATTTTGATTGTTCTTTATATTTATACTCTCTACATGCACTCTATCTGTTATTCGTGACTGTGAATTGGTGGTTTCAACGGCGTTTGGGTGTTAGTGACCAATTTTGGCAAAAACATTTTGGTGCTTTCATTGAGAGAGCTAGTACTGAGGGATTCTGAAGCTTGGATTTTGGATTTGAAAGCTTAGGAACTCGGATTCTGGAAGCTATGGTTGAGCAATCAACGAGGAGACAAAGGGCAAGGACAAGATGGAAATAATAGGATGCTAAAGAGGGAGGAGGAAATCCAGGATCAGAACCAAGAAAGGAAGCAAGTTGGATGCTGGATGAAGCTACGGATTTTGACATGGATCAGAACTTGGATGCACGTTTGGAAGAGGATGATCAGGGATTCCGTGAACTCGTGGGCAGGATGGAAGTGACAATCGAAGACCATTTATGGACGCTCATCCAGAAGGGCAGGTTTTAGGATTTCCTCACGGACTTGGGGGCAAGATGGAACGATGATCAGAAACAACCTATGGATGTTGGAATGGCTAGAAGTTGGAACCTAGGACTTGGAACGAGAATTAGCTGGCTTGGACATGGATTGGAAGGGCTGGGGGCAAGCCCCCAACAAAGGAAAATGGATCGACACTAATCATTCACATGGATGGGCACTACTCTCCCCATGGAATTGGGGGCATGGATCTTGTTGGCTTTTCTAGGAATTGGACATCGATGATGGAACAGGAGCATCCATCACCCACCACAAACTGGAGCAAGCCCGGCTTAAAGGCATAGGTCATCAACTAATTGGGATGGTATGGAATAAGTAGAAAACTCTGTGCAGACGGCTAAGTCACTTACTCATGTACGGGGATGGAGATAGCCCCTAGGCATGCTCTGGGATGATGATAAACCATGATGCTCTAGTTTGTGAAATCCGCTTTTTCTTTCAGATTTGGACAGTTGCTTTTCTGGTTTGGTTTTGGAGTTTGGTTTAAACTCCTGGTTTTTTTTGTTTTTTGATTTGGATTCTGGTTTGGACGTTTGCCTTTTGGTTTGGATTTTTGATATGAATTTCTGTTTTGCTGGTTTGAATCTGGATTTCGATTGGATTTCGATTGACTTTTTAACTGGTTTTGCCTAAAAGGTCATCGGGTATGGATTATGCCTGGCAAGGGGTAAGTCGCTTCGTCCGAACATGGTGGGTTGGCTTATTCAGGTCGTCGAGTATGGACTATGCTCGGCAAGGGTCCAGAGAGACCAGGATTCGGCCTAGGACTTAGGCCCCATATTATCTATCACTTGTTATTTCGGGTTGTCGAGCGTGGACTATGCTCGGTAAGGGTCCGGAGAGACCAAGATTCGGCATAGGACTTAGGCCCTATATTTTCTATCACTTGTTATTTCAGGTCGTCGAGCATTGACTATGCTCGGAAAGGGTCCGGAGCGATTGGTATTCGACTTAGGACTTAAGCCATGACATTACTCAGCATTCAGGGACACTGTACCAGGAACACCAAGGCATTGCTTAACACTGGTCATCGAGTGAAGATTGCGCTTGGCAAGAACCCGGAGAGGTTACAGATTCAGATTTTGGCTTTGAACAACTACGGATTTGGCAAAGGACCCCGATTGGTCTCGGTTTTGGATTATAGGACCCGGCGAGGTCCCAGATTGATTACAGGAACCCGATAAGTCTTGGACTTGGATAAAATGATCTGCAGAGATCGAGGATTTGGTGGTGCGATGAGCGTGGAATGCCCACATAGTGAGGAATGGTCAGTGGATTTGGCTGTCGGATAACATAATGGATATGGAATTAGATAATGACTCGGAACAGTCACAGATATGGCTATCAAATTCAGATGAAATTGCTTGATAATGGATTGGGTTATGGATCGGATGGTGTGGCTATGGATAACATATGGACTTTGGATGATGGATTAAAAGCTATTCAAAACACACCTTCCAATAGCAAGACATATTTTGGGCGGCAAATGTTAACCCACCTTTTGGCAAGGCTGTAGGCAGGCGGATTTAAGTAAATCGATTGATCGGATATCGAGGCTGGAATACGATGGGTTTGAGTCTACTGGATGGATAGACAACCAATCACGAATTATAATCATGATTATGAAGTTGGGATTCGGCATAGTCGATAGACAAAAGTCGTGGGATACTTGAAATATAAGTTTCGTCAAAAGTCGAGGTGATTCGTAATGATGGGGATTTGCTCCGAGTCGCTTGGGGGTCAGCTTCGGGTTCTCAAATAGGTTGCTTCGTGTTTCTAAGCTACCTGCTTCGAGTCAAACAAGGCTTTACTTCGGGTTTTTAAGGGATCGACACATCCACAGGCTCGTGTCGGCATATAGAAAATGGGGTCGGCATTCAAAGGGTCGGCCACAGGAACTATGCTTCGAGTCATGGACCATTGTGCTTCAGGTCGGTGTAGCTTTCACTCCGAGTCAACACTACACTAACTACGAGTTGGTAGCTTAAGGGGTCGGTAGGATTTGAGCCACTCGGATCAGCAATCCCTGAACTCTGGATCGACACTAGGAAGGGTTTAGATCGACATAAGTTTAGGAATCGACATCAAAGTGGGATCGTCAAAGTGGGATCAACATAAGGCTATGGGATCGACATCAAAAGGAAGATCCGGGTCGACAACTACTCCCACTTCGGGTCGGTGATGGCCATGCTTTGGGTTGGCTATGAGGGAAGGTCGGTATAGGGAAATCTCCAGGTCGGCTATGGTAAAATCAGCATAGGGCTGGCATTGGAGGAGGCGAAGACTAACTTTGGATCGACAAAAAGGGTTTGGGTTGGCGTCTTGGAATGGGGTCGGCGTTGTGTTACTCCGAATCCAAGCATAACTTACTTCGGGTCACAGGCGAGTTTGCTCTGGGTCATTTGATCATCTACTTCGAGTCATCCCCAGGGCAACATCAGGTCGGTATATTCAGAGCTTGGGGTCAGTCGTGATGAAGGGTATGGGTTCGACTATGGTCTTAGTGGGCCCGGATAACACGGGAAGGCCAGTAACTCAAGTTTTGCCTATGAATATGGCAGGCGAGGCTTTAGAAAAGGGATCTTCATTCCATTCCCTTTCATCTTCTTCATTAAGGCTACTCTGCCATTATTGTTTTAAAAACTCCGGATTGTAATTGTAATTGATTCTCATATCAATAAAAAGGAAATTTCTGGAGTGGACGTAGGCCAGAGTCAGCCGAACCACTATAAATCTTCTGTTATTACTGCTTTCTTTTTAATTTTGATTGTTCTTCATATTTATACTCTCTGCATGCAATCTATCTATTATCTGTGACTGTAAATTGGTGCTTTCAACGGCGTTTGGGTGTTAGTGACCAATTTTGGCGCTAACATCTATCTATCTATTTTTGTTTTCCGTTGTGTCTAAGTTAGACAATACTAGCAAGTGTGGGAGCAGGCAGTTTTAACAGTCCCTAGCTGGGTTAGTGCATACAAAAACTCGGATGTACCTTAGTAATGGTGATTGTATGTACTATTTATCTATTTAACGTAATGTGAGAATTTGTGTTTCTATCTTTTACTTTACTTTACCCCTGAAAATCTGCCTCCTCGGCACTTGGATTTTCGACACGTGAATACCGTGGATGTGTTAGTGTTAATTTTCGAGAGTCGAGGAGACGGGTCTTCACATTTGGTATCAGAGCTGATGGTTAAGCGAGAACCTTGGCTTTGGTTGGGTATAACCCATTAGAGATATGGTTAGTAATACCCTAGAATGAGTTTAGTCTTTGAGAGCGCACATTTAGAATCTTTATCCGAATAAAAAATGTGCTTTATATACATTCCCCAAGATAATTTTGTCTTTGTATTCTAAAGTTAGCTTACTAAATTTAGGTAGTAAGATATAAGTACTCGTAGAGGACGAAGGAGGGGAAATAATAGCACCACAACAACTAACGGTCGAACTCCAACCGCCACTGTAGAAGAAATAGCTCTCATACAACCCCAGGTTAATTTTTCCACTTTGTGTAAGAACTATACCGGCTTGGGGGGAAAACCATTCAAGGGTACATAAGCTATTATTGAAGTACAAGCTTGGATTAAATCACGCGAAAGGATCTTTAAAGTGTTGGATATCAGTAATGAGCAAAAGAGATTCTTGGCCTCATGGCAGTTACAGGAAGGGGCTTCGGCTAGGGAGTCTATTATCCAAAGTAAGTCGGAGGACACTTTCTCTTGAGAAAGATTTAAGGAGGTTTTGGAAGAGCAGTACATGCCAACATCCGGGAAATCTCGTCTTTGTAGAAGCTTTATGGATTTGAAGCAAGATGAAATGACTACTGAGGATTATGCGAATAAGTTCAATGAATTATCTTGTTTTGGGCCAGTTCTAATGGACACGCCTTTAAATAAGAATGAGAAGTTTATTTCTGGGAAGGGGTCATTTATAGATTTGCTAGATATGGGATTCTGTTACGAAACGCTAGATAAGAAGAATCCGGTAGAAGTTCAGACCAACAACAATGTTAACAACTGGAAGAAGAGGAAGTTCAATAATAGTGGGACAAAACCATGGTCAGGAAAGCCTAGAGAAGGATCTTTAGGAAACCGCTTTAAGGGATACATTTGTCACAATTGTAAGAAGAAGGGCCATATTGTAAAGGATCGTAGAAGTCCAAAGGTCCAGGATTCCGTCTCTCCTATGGCCCGGAATAGCCTCTGATATAATTGCCATCAACCAGGGAACATGATCAAGGACTATTCGATCATAAGGAAGGGAGAGCAAGCTAAGGTCTACGCAATAAAGGATGAGCCTTCAACCTCTCAAGATGTGAAGGGTAAAGGGAGTTTTGGAAGGTAATATTTTTATCGAAGATGTTTTAGTTAGAGTATTGTTTGATACAATAGCTTCTCATAGTTTTATTGCTAAGAAAACCGTAGAAGAATTAAAACTTGAACCTAAAATAGTTGATACCCGTATTTGTATGACGAATCCTATAGGCGGTACTACTAACCTTTGCATGAATTATGAAAAAGTCCAAATTTCCCACTCTTCCCATAAATTTCCTTTTGACCTATTTGTCCTAGATTTTATTGGATTTGAAATTTTACTCGGTATGGATTGGTTGACTAAACATGAAGCTATTCTAGATTACGTAAAAAGGATAATTTTCATGAAAATGAAGTTGGGGAAGTTTATAGAAATATCTTGCGAAGATCGTAGTCCAAGGAGGGAAAGTTTTCTATATGCATTAGACTCATCCAAGGAAGGATTAGGAACCATACCTGTTGTTAAGAATTCCTAGACGTTTTCGAAAAAGTGAAGAGTTTACCCCCACATCGGGAATTCAAATTTCGTATTGACTTGATTTCCGATGCAATGCCAATTAAATAACGAGACTGAAGGATGGCTCCAAAGGAGAGTGAGGAGTTAGATAACCAAACCTGAGAGTTATTAAAGAAAGGATTGATAAGGCCGAGTCGTTCAAGTTGGGGATCGACAGTAGTTTTTGTTGCCAAGTCAGATGGATCTCTAAGGTTGTGCGTAGATTACCGAGATCTAAATAAACAAACAATTAAGAACAAGTATCCTCTACCTTGAATAGATGACTTGTTTGATCAATTACATAGTGCTCGGGTATTTTTGAAAATGGATCTAGCTACAAGATTCCATCAGCTGAGAATCGCAGAAGAATGCATCCATCTAATCGCATTCAAAGGTCCATACACTTTCTTCGATTGGTTGGGTATGCCTTTTGGGCTAACTAATGCACCCGCTTATTTCATAGACCTTATGAATAGAGTATTTAGAGATGTACTCAATAAATTCGTGTTAGTATTTATCGATGATATCCTTATTTATTCTAAGACGGAAAAAGAACATAAAAGGTATCTAGAAATTGTGTTAGAGATATTGAGAAATAATGTGCTTAAAGCCAAATTCTCAAAATGCCATTTCTGGGAGACGGAGGTAAGATTCCTTGGACATATAGTATAAAGGGATGAGATTTCAGTAGATCTTGTAAAGGTTGCGGTTGTTCTAAATTGGAAGCAACCACAAACTCCTAAAGGAGTTCGTAGCTTCTTAGGTCTGGCAGGGTATTACAGAAGATTCATTCAAGACTTCTCGAAGATTGCCTACCACCTAACGAAGTTCACTATGAAAGATACCAAATTTATCCGGACTCCTAAATGTGAAGCAGCATTCCAGGAACTCTAAAGGAGATTAACAACCATTCTAGTTCTAGCAATTATAAATGGAAATAGTGGATTAACCATTTATACAGATGTTTATTGAGAAGGAGTTGGTGCAGTTCTGATGCAGGAAGGGAAGGTCATTGCTTATGCAGGAAGACAACTGAAGGTTCATAAGAAGAATTATGCAACGCACGACATAGAATTATTAGCCGTGGTGTTCGCATTAAAAATATGGAGGCCCTATTTTCTGGGTAAGAAGTTTTCATAGTTTGTTTCGATTAAAACTTTGAATTGACCTTAGTAAATAAAATTCCTCTTTTAACTAGGTGAGAAGTTTGAGCTCTTTATGGATCATAAGTCTTTAAAGTATTTTTTCACTCAGAAGGATTTAAACATGAGGCTGCAACATTGGTTGGAATTTCTCGCATCTTATGATCTAGATATTTTATACGCACCCGGGAAATCCAACGTAGTAGCTGATGCGTTAAGTAGAAAATATGCTACTATTTCTTGTTCGGTAGTAACTCCAACTCTTCTGGAAAGAATTTACAACATGCAAAAGAAGATCAATTCCTAAAGAAAACTTTTAAAGCTAAATATAAAGGGGAGAATTCAAGCTTTAAAATAGATAGCTGTGGAGTATTACGGTTGAATGGGCGAATTTGTGTTCCAGATGTGGAAAATCTTAGGAAGGAGGTGTTAGCTGAATATGACAAATCCAAACTTAGCATTTTCGGGAGTTAACAAAATGTATAGAGATATGAAGCGCACATTTTGGTGGAGAAGTATGAAAAAGGACATATCTATTTATGTTAGCCGATGCATAAATTGTCAACAAGTGAAAAGCGACCAATATAAAGTTGCAGGGTTACTTAAGCCACTGGAGGTTCCAGTTTAGAAGTGGGATCCAATATCAATGGAATTCATTGATGGTTTACCTCGAACAAGGAAAGGGAATAAAGGCATTTGGGTTATCATAGATTGATTAACTAAAAGTGCACACTTCATTCCAGTTAAGCCAACAAGGACCACTGCAAGCCTGGCATATATATATATATATATATATATGAAGGAGATTGTACGATTGCATGGAGTTTCGAGCAGTATAGTGAGCGATCGGGATCCAATTTTTACTAGTCAATTTTAGGAAGCATTTCAAACGGTTTTAGGAACAAGGCTAAATATAAACACTGCCTATCATCCTCAAACTGATGGACAGATGGAAAGAGTTAACCGCGTTTTGGAAGCTCTTCTCAGGGCATGTATTCTAGACTTTGGAGGTTCCAGGGAAATCATCTGCATGAAGAGTTCTCTTATAACAACAGTTATCAAGCTAGTATCGGCATGGTACCGTATGAAGCTCTATATAGTCGTCAGTGCAGGTCACTGGCATGTTGGATCAAAAATGAAGATCGGTTTATACTTGGTCCTGATATGATATGAGAAGCTTCAGAGAAAGTCGATGTAATTAGAAAGAAGCTAAAGGAATTCCAGAGCAGACAGAAAAGTTATGCGGACCAAAGGCATAGAAATTTGGAATTCTAAGTTGGAGATTAAATCTTTTAGAGAGTCTCTCTGATGAGAGGATTGGTGAGGTTTGGAAGAGCTGGAAAGTTAGCACCTCGATATGTTGGACCATTTTCCACTCTTGAATGAATTTGCCCACTAGCTTATCGAGTGCAATTGCCAGAAAGGTTGGCAGGAGTGAACAATGTTATTCATGTATCTCATTTAAGGATACATGTGCATGACCCAGAGCAAATCATAGAAACAGCTGCTCAAGAAGACTTGGTGGTGGAACCGAATTTAGCAGTTATTAGACATCCTATTCGAATCATTGATCGTGATGAAAAATGATTAAGGAGGAAGGTGGTAAGGTTAGTCAAAGTTCAATGGAGTGGAGATGCTGAGGATTGCACTTGGGAAACAGAGGATAGAATGAAAAGGGCATATCTCGAGTTTAGAATTGAAGAATGAACTGTATCATTATAGTGTACTCACCGCATGTGGTGTAGTCACTTATTCATACTTTTGTATATGTTCCATCATATCTAATATATTTCCTTTTGAGCTATATTCTCTTATCTTAATTTCGAGGAAGAAATTATTTTAAGGAGGGGAGTCTACAACGACCCATAAATATATCACTTTAAATAAATGATCATTTAGCTTTATCGATAATAATAATTTTGTGAGAATTATTTATAATAATTTATATCATTTTGTATATAAAAGATGATCATTTTAATTAGTTAATAATAATAAGAAAATTTATTTACAAAAAAATGCATATTAATTTAAAAGAGAAACTATGACCGAATCAGAATCGAGATTTGTAACGATACAACATGTGGAAGCTGTGCAACGTTGTAGGAGTATGTTACATACACATATACACGTACATATGCATACATGTAACATGCACATCAATATATATATATACATATATATATACACCAAAATATAAAAATATAAAAGTATAATATAAAATATATAAGATATTTTAAGCAAACTTACTCGTTAAGCTTTTATAAGTCAACATATGTACACATGAGAAGATGGGAGTGATGTGCACATAGGGGGCCTTCTTGCCGTGTTTTGGAGGAAGGGAGGTGTGTAGGAGAAGCCTTGAAATGGTGATGCAAAGGTGATGTGTACATGTCTTCCTTTATACTCTTCTTTTTTCCTATAAATACCCTACCCTCTACTCTTCCTTTTCATTCATCTTCTTCTACATATTCTCAAGGTTTTGCTTCCTCTTTAATGGCTTCCATCCAAAGAGAAATAATGTCAAAAAGAAACTAAAATTATAATATATAATTATATATAGTAAAACTCCTCAAAACGATTCCAAAACTCCTCATTTCTCTTTGTTCTTCACAAACTCCTCTTCACTCTACCCTAGGCCGAGCCCACTCATCACTACACCCTAGGCTGTGCACCCCCTAGCCTCCTCAAGACTCGATCGAGGCATTTAGGAGCTAAAATCCAAAGAACAACGAGCTTCGGAACTCGAATAGCGGAGCTATAGCGAATTTTTAAGTAAATAGTTTAAAATCCAAGGTGAGATCTACTACAACTATTATACTATATGTTAGATGATGATATGATGTTGCAAATGGATGTTTATTATTCTTTGATCATCAAGTTTGGTTGTTTTCATATGAGTGTTGAATATATTTACAAGTCACGAATATACACGACGATAAACACAAAGGAAATCACTTTCCTTGAATTAATGAAATGGTGTATATGGAATTGTTAAACCTCTTAAAAATGGTTTAAAATGTATTTGAAATGTTTTATAAATATTTAAAAGTGTTTTGGTGAAGTTTGAAAAGAAATAGAAAATTTAGTTAAAAATAAGCGCATTGTGTAACGGTAGTTCGCGATTTCGTGCTATAAAAGTCAAACAAGTGTAAAAGTTGGAATATAGCTTGAAATTCTTCGTGATAAGAATTTTTCAAACTATTATATCCAGAGTTTTCCAACGAAGAAAGAAAATCGAGATTCTAATAAGTAGATTTTGAATATGAGTAAAACAAGTTTTGGAAAAATCTCGATTTTGCAGTTCGAATTCCAAAACTGGATTTCTTTGAAAACGATGTTTTAAAATGTTTAAAAATGTGGAAATAATCTTATAAATGTTTAAAAATGTGGACTAAATCTTATAAATGTTTTAAAATGTTTAAAAGTAATTTGAGTAATAAAAAATGAATTTTTGAATAATAAAAAATCATTTTGATCAATTTAGCTAAAAAGGCACTTTCCGCAGCACTTTCCACCGCACTTTTCTATAACTTTTGGATTATAGTTTTAAACTTAATAATTCTTTTACAAATCTTTTATGAATGTTTTTAGATGATTTATAAAGTGTTTTAAAAATGAGTTGAAGAATTTTTGGAGTGATTAAAGATTTAGAGCCGATTAAATGACTTGACCATCTTATGGGTGTCAAAGAGATAGTGTCTAGGCTTGAGTTTGGAAAACCAGTTTCCTTCTCTCCCTGGCTATCCGGCCTGGCCCGATGGAGGGGTTGGTGAATTTGGTTTACTTGGATCAATATCTTCCTAAATGAAAAATGAAACGATTTCGAATTTATGCCTAGAAAAGGAAGTTTAAAAGTTATCAAGGAATTTTATAAGAGAGGTTTAAGAATTTCGTATATACCGGAAAGAATGTTTTATAAATGTATTTCTTCGAAAGAGATTTTGAAAAAAACTTAATCAATTAAAGAATGATTCCCTATTCACTTGACCTCTTTTATCGATGATTGGTTCGGAGAAACCAGGGTCGGATTTGGATAATTCCTGTCCGAAGACCACTTCGAACCAATTTACGTATTCAAAGTGAAGACATGCAGATGATTATGAAAGATGGAATGTAGGGCTACTTGTCACTGACCCTCGGGGTAAATTTCTCATGTCATATTATATGGCAATAGTTCTTCATTTAAGATCTTCGATGCAAGGACTTCATGATTCTAATCCTGGGGTAAATTCCTGACAAGATGTGGTAGGAGAGTGCCTTCGATTTCGTTCAGTCCCAGAACGAACTTATATGGGCGGATGTCTGATAATGCATTCTTGAGATTTCATCGTTGAATTTTATAAACATACATCTAATTGGTGGCGGAGAAGGCAACTTCTCTTAGCTTAACACCCTTCTCTGAGACGAATGAGCTCGGGGTTTGTATGTTTGTGTAAGTCAATAGAGATCAAAGGAATGGCAGTGTGGCATTCAGAGTGAAATGCGCAAGTTAAAGGTAATCGTTACCTGGAGCCTCACACCCAGAAATGGTCGAAATAGGGTAGATGCAGCAAGGCTATGTGGTTTGCAACCATTAGGGTATGATCATCCCCATCTAGATAAATTTCTACCCACTATAACGTTCGAGTTTAAATTATTGTGGTGTATGCTAAGAGATGTCTTGGATAGGTCAGTAACTACCGAGGTAATGACATATTCGGTACTATATTGTGACAAAGGTAGGCCGGTCTTGTGTTGGTAGAGGTGCAGATGTTTTGTTGACCTCGGTACATTCCTCTAAAGATGTACTGCCGAAAGGTAGTCCCTTCACCTGGTCATTTGTATGGAAATCCATTCTTCAACAAGTGCCTACCAGTTTGTTTGTAGAACCCATGTTTGTGGCTAATACTACTGGAATTTAATCAATGTAACAATTTCGGCTAAGATTGATAAGTTTATTTGCAAATATTTTCAAAGATATGTCATTAAAAATAATATCAAGTATTTTGATGTAAAATGTTTTGGTTATCATAAGGTAAAAACTCATTCGTGTTTATGTGCGGCATGGTCTTATGAGATACCCTTTTGTTTTCAAAACACGTATTTTGAGTTCTCACACCAGTCCCATGACTGACCCGGAGTTTATTTTGTTTTCCCTTTAAACTCTAGGTGCCCTATTTTCCCGGGCAGCCAAGCAGTCAGGATTCTGTTTAGAGTATTTTGGGAAGGAGCATGTTGGAAGAGATTTTTGGAGCATGAAGCTGGAGCACTTGATGTAGATATCTATCTATTTTTGTTTTCCGCCGTGTCTTAGTTAGACAACACCAGCAAGTGTGGGAGCAGGCAGTTATAACTGTTCCTGGCTGGGTTAGTGCATACAAAAACTCTAATGCACCTTATTGATGGTGATTGTATGTACTATTTATCTATTTAACGTAATGTGAGAATTTGTGTTTCTATCTTTTACTTTACTTTACCCCTAAAAATCTGCCTCCCTGGCACTTGGATTTATAGCATGTGAATACCGTGGATGTATTATTGTCGATTTCCGAGAGTCGAGGACACGGGTCTTCCCACCAAGTGTTGCAAACCTAGGCAGTTGATTCCTCTGCCTATACCAACATCCACACACACACACACACATATATATATATATATAATATACATATTAACTTACAACTTTGGGCCTTAGGCTAAGGTTCAGGCTGCATGCAGAATTCGATAACCGTTCGACTACTGGTCACTAAAACCGTCGATCGTTTACTGTCGACCAACTCCAGTGAATTTGTCGATCGGTCGTAGTTGTTTTATTTATTTTGATTTAGTTTGTTCGTCCTCCTCATTGTTAATTACTACCTTTTAATTATATTAAACCACTAATTACATTGAAACCAATTTTGTAAATCTACAACTCATAATTGCCCAAAACTTCATATTCGATTTTAGTAAATCAACATTAACTTAGGTTTAGTATCAATAGGTTTATATAAATTCATATTTAATTTGACAAAAAGGGTGTATTCAACTTGAATCAATTCTTATCCAATAGATTTAAATTACTGGATCTAGATTAAAAGAAAGGGATCATAATCATATAGGTTATAATTGCTGTGAAATTCCCAATCTAAATAAATGGTGTTTCTAATTTAAATTAAAATGATTCTAGCTCAAACAGGGTTAACAAAGTTAATTACATGTAAATCAACTTACTAATTATGAACCCACTCACCTCTAAAATGCCATCTCCCCCTTAATACACTTGGAATTGCTTCCACTTTGTGTAGAACTCTCGTTGATTTGATTTAATATCTTCTTCTTCAATCTCTGTATTTTAATTTTAATTTGGTTTCAGAGAAATTTTGATTTGAGAAATTTGTTTTCGAGGAGACAGAGATTTGGACAGAGTTTGGACATACAGCTTACTGCTAATGAATTATGCTTTAGGGTTGCAGTGTTATTTATAAGGATAGAAAGCAACCAGAACAATTTGATCAAATATTATCAAATCTGCACTGTTCGGCCTACCTAAACCCTTCACTGAAAGCGATGAGCGGTCGAGCGCTTGGTTTGGAGCAGTCAACCGCTAGTGATCGACCAGTCCAACACTGTTGTTGACCCCGGTGGAGCTTTCCTTATTTAAATATTTCTTTCCTTAATTAATTGTTTAATTAATTTCGATTCTAAATTTTCAAACGTTAATAATTGTATCTCCCCATAAAAATTAATAAGAAATTAACTAATAAGAAAAGAATTAATTAATAATTAATAATAAGGTTAAATATGGAAATTTTGTAAAAGTTAGAATTTGACCAAAGAACTTATGTCATTGTGATCCAGGCGATTTTCTGATCAATTTCCATATATAATGTTTTGAAAACGAAGCTCAAATGGAAAAGTTATGGACATTTGAAGTTTTTAATTCAAAATAATTTAAATGGAATTCAAATTCAAATTGATAATTAATTCTAAAATTTGAAATTCAAAAATTAATAGTGATTAGACTTGGATTTAGCAAATGTTAAAATCAAAGTTAACGTTAAAAGTTTAATTAAGGAATAAAATAAATTAATCAACGGTAGTAGGAAAACATTCCTAAAATAGGACCACCGGTCGACCGCCTACCATGGGCCAGTCGACCGCTAGCGATCAACCAGTAATGATGGCTAGGTTTTTCAACAATTGAACGACTCATATTTTTTTATTCTAAACCGACTTAAATCCGATGGTTCTAGTGCTTTTTAACCACTATAAATAATAGCCTAGCCCCCTCACTTTTATTCACAAATTGTTTTGGGAACTAAGCAAAGCTCTGCCAGTTTCTTTCTTCTTCAATATTCAAAAATTCTCTAGGGTTTTAGGTAAGGAATTTTAGATTTTAATATTCAATTTTTAATTTTATTCTCCTCCAATCCTTGAAATTTTGAGTCCAATGTATTCAAACACTTGTTGTCTATTTCTAAAGGAAGAAATTTAAAAAGAGATTTAAGCGGCGTAAGAAAATCCAAGAGAAAGAGCTATGGACCTTTTTATGATTGAAAATCTAAGTCTTTCTTATGTTAGTAATTGCATAGTATAATTTGGATTTGATATATGCTTCGGTGAATTTTGGTTTACGAAAACAACACATTAAAACTTCCAAAATTCCCCCAAAGAGGAATGTCAATTCTTATGTTAGAATCTCAAATATTTTATATCAAAAATAATGGAATTTGTGTAGGTGTTGTAGTTTTAATGTGTTACATTCTATTCCATGTCCTATCTTTTTCTTTGGATCTGATTAAGGGTTTTAAAAAGAATATATGAGGAAATTGTACGTAAGGTATGAATTCTTTTATTCATAGTTTGCACCGCCTATTTCTGCAATTTAAATAGAAATTCCCTTTTTCTAATTTCACGCAAAATGAAGTTTTTTTTTGAGAAAAATGTGTGATCCTCTACAGGAGAGGAGAGCACACATGTACATATATATAACAACAATAGAAAAGGAGCTGCCAACAAGCCTGGCAGGTAGCCAGAAACACCTCCGTACAAAAGAAAAATCAAACCCACACAAACTCAACACCGACCTGATACCATGGCCTAAAGCGACATCAAAAGAGAAATAGCCGTCTGAAGAAACTGCCGCAACCGCAACCTCAACATCCAAGCTAAAACATCTCAATATACTACATCTACACAAACCACTAACAAACTCCAAAACCACAAAACAACCCTCAATCGAAAGACTTAAAAGCTTTACGATTTAAATCAGAACTTCTCCTAATAATACCAGCTAAATAGCTCTTACTAATTCTTTTTCTTACTTTGGCTGCACGAAATAAATCTCTAGCATGGGCAAGGGAACGAGGAAATTTTCCTATAGATGCAAGATAGCAATACATAACGAATCTGAAACCCCCAGTCCAATAATAAACAGCTCTATCAGAACCGAGGTTATTGGGACAAGAATGCTCTGAATGTCCATGCAAAAGAAGTTGAATAGAGCATAAAAGTATTTGAATTGCATGTTTCTATTTTTGATCGATTCTGCTATTTTAGTATAAAATAACTTGGGTATAGGTTCTATTTTATACAAGTCTGTTGATTGAATTGTGGATATTGAATTTGTGTTATATTTATTGATATAGAATTGAACTTGTATAAATTTATGGTTTTGACATTTAAACGTTATTTTAGGGTGCAGTTTTCGCACATTTAGAAATGTATTAGGTGTGTACTTAAATACATATATATTAGCGCAAATAACATATTATTATAATGTATTAATTACGTAGTTAATATAATATTAATTATCATTAGATCCCTTTTACGAAAATAATTAATTGTAGAGACGAAATTGGTAGTTTTTTATAAGGCCTTAATAATGTATGCGGTGAGATGTGTGATAATATATTAAGACAGTGTTATAGATTATGGCTAAGTTATAGGGATGCGAGGTCAATTAAAAGACATAGAAATCTTATCAGCTAATTTGGCTACCAGCAATGTGACTTTGGGGCTGATGTGAGACATCGTCTATAATAAGTA
Organism: Allium fistulosum; assembly: GCA_030737815.1. Taxonomy (NCBI): domain Eukaryota; kingdom Viridiplantae; phylum Streptophyta; class Magnoliopsida; order Asparagales; family Amaryllidaceae; genus Allium; species Allium fistulosum. Next base: position 352,392,501 of record CM060903.1, on the reverse strand, counting down.
ACCACGAAGGACGCGAGATTAGTCCCAATTTTGTAGGGTAAACCTGTCCAGTTAATCCGGCTACCCGTACATACAAATAGTCAGACTAAAGTGAGACGTCACTATGGGTTACTGCTTCAGGGATGTAAGAAGCATTAAATGGTTAGAGTTGGGCACCGTAGAGGATATCTCAAGGAGGGCCCACTTCAGATTTGAAGTAGCAAGTTGCCTAAAGAGATTCCATGCAATGTCAGCTAAATAGTACCGAAGAGGAGTCCGGCTTGGGATCGGCATTAAATGACAAGGACCTGCCTTGAATGAGGATTATATGGTCAGAGTCTGCCTAATTTTTGTTAAAAGGTATTAATTGGCTTGGGTACTCTATTATATTGTTAAGACATTATTAACAATGGATATGGGTTATTGGGTTGAAAGAATAATGGACTCGGAAAGCCTTAGGGCTTATAGTCAGAAAACTTACAATATGGTTAAATATGTAAGACATATTCTTATTTAAAATTATATTACCCAAGTACTATTTTAGAAAGGCTCGAGATTTTATTCACTGGACATTTGTTGTTCTTACTCCCACATCATTTCAACACAAGTTAGAGATATTGATGCAAATTTTCAGAGATGGTGGCGAAGACGCTGGCTTGTGGCAGTTACTATTTATCTACTTGTGTTATTTCCATTATTTCTATTGTACCAATTAAATGATGTTGTAACTATGGAATACTATACTTCCAATGATTGTTTGTGGTATTGTGTTATGTTTTTATGACATTTGAATTTTATATAAAATGGGTACTATTCTGATATTATATTTTATCCTTCCGCTGTGAGTTTTTGAATGTGTAGATAAATAGCTCTGCGTATTGTTCTTTGTACCAACTAACAGCCAACTTTGGAATGGGTCTAAGTTTCGATGGGCCTTTTCTAGATCAAAATTTAGGCCTCTCTCAAGGCGGGTTTGTTAAATTTGGCATCAGAGCTTTGGTTACCACATCAATGGGGATAACTACACGTATGAATGGCGTATTTGTTATTTTTGAAAGCATTTTTCAAAAATCCTACTATTTACGCACACACTTATTTTAAATATACACAAACACACTAAGAAAATCTTTACTTCAGCATTTAATACTATCTTAGTAAAGGTACATGGAAAAGATTGTAACTCCAAATTAAATGGGAGTTACATGAATTTAAAAAGGATGTAAATGGATTAATAGGACCGATTAAAGAGATATTATAGTAATTATGGATAGATAAGGGAGGCAAAATATGTAAAATTAGAATGAATAAATAAATGCCTTAAAAATTGTCCGTTAGAATAATAACCATTTATTACGGACAATTAATGTTTATAGAAATAGCAAATAAATTTGTTAGGAAGTAATTAGATATTATAAGGCAGCATAATCGTCATTATGGTAAACTATATAGCCTTAATTATGTAGACAAAGATAGTGGGCCTATTCCAATACATAAAAATAGATGAGATAAGAACCTATGTGTTGTAAACAGTCAGTAGTAAGGAATGCTAAGAGTAAAGAAAGATGTGAAGAAAGAGTGGAGCAAGTTCTTGAAAGAAGGTGTACATCAATCACCAAGAAGTGATAACTGAATTTTTGTAAAGATTAAGTAGGGAAGCAGTTGGTTAGAAAGAAAGGACAATTAAAGTCAATTTTTAAATCCAACCATACGAGAAAGAATTTGGTAAAAGGTTAAAATTCCTTGAAAAGTTTTGAATATGTTTTTCAAGCGATTTATTGGAAAGTTGTTTTGAAAAAGCAAGGAAATTTGAAAATTCATAATTTAAAATTTTTGTTGAGTCGAAAGTTTCTGATTAGAAGTTTTTTGGTAAAAAGGGTTTTTCCATTTTTGAAATTCTAGTTTAAAATTATTTGAGTTAAAAAGTTTTCGATTTTTGAAGCAAGGGATTCATCAGCTTTAAAATAAATGTAAAATAAAGCGTAGGTTGGATTTGATGATTTTTTTATTTTAAAATAAATGGAAAATAAAGCGTAGGTTGGACTTGATGATTTTTTTCTTCTATTTCATAAATTTGAAAGTTCTTTTTATTAATTTCTTTCAAAAAAGGGGAATAAATGGTATTGGAACTTGATTAAAATAAGGTAGAGGGAATAGAAGGGAAAGAATGCCCAATAATGTAGGTAGGAAAACATTCTCACATTAGGAAATGCAGAGAATAACAGCTGTAATAGACTTTTATAAATTAGGATCAGTAATCTAGTTAGAAATTAATAGGATAGAAGTTATCCTGGTCTACTCCACTTTTTATGGTTTAAAGTTATAGAAGATGTTTTAATAATTGAATGGAATTACATGATGATAATTAATAAATGAGTTAGGATAATTTTGTGAATGCTATAAGAACAAACATTTATGTGAGCGTGAGAATTTTATATATACATTTTTCTATTTTTTTGAATAAAAATAAAATATTATTGAATTTGAAATGGTAATGAAAGTGAAATAAATTGGGATTGACAAGAAAAAGATTGCGAAATACTATAGGAGTTTAAATAAGACTTAACACAAAGTTATAAAAAGTAATTAGTTAGGTGACAGTATATTTTGAGTAATATAATAATAGATGCTGATGTATATCTTTGGGATAATATAACAACTTGAAATTAGAAATTTGGCATGCATGCTAATAGATTGTGGTTTGAAGTCTACACAATAATTGTCTTGTAACTAGAAATATCTTTAAAATAATGAATGTCCAATAAAGAAAAAGATGTTATTTTGGAATGCTATTGAAGTTTAATCTTTGTGATAGACTTAAATGGTGTTCTTTTGAAAGTTAAGCAGGATTTTGAAGAGGATCCTTACCTCTATATTATTTCAAAAGAAAGAATACTTACAACCACACACAGTAGCAATATACTACACAGCCAGTAGCAAACAAAAGTAAGTACATAAAAAACTATTCCAACATTCATATAGTATCTTATCCTCCAAGGAAATAGAAAGATCATTGCCCCAAGCTCTTATTTTCCTCATAATCTTTTAGCACACTCTATAGTGATAACGCTTCCATTTCTCTCAACCTCTTCAAACATCCTTAAATTTCGTTCTCTCCATATTTCATTCAAACAAATCCTCAAAGTTAGTAGAAGAACCCTAGTTTTGTAGTTCCTCCATCTAATAGCTAGGAAGATTAAGTACCAATCATCTCTAATAGGAATATCAAACAAATTTGTGAAGTTCAAATGTAGGAGATCGTTGCAAATTTCAGAAAAGGAGCACTTAAAAAATAGGTGCAAGTTAGATTCATTAGACTATTTACGAAAAACAAGTAGGACCTTTTTAGCAAGCCAGAATGAGAGAGCTTGTATTGGGTAAGTATAGCATTTTTTTATAACTCTCTGCATGAACAAGTTTTGCCTTGGATCACCAGATCTGTCCCAAACCCTATAATGCCAAGGATCTACCACACCATCAACAACCTGAAGCTTATATACGGTTTTTACGGAATGTTCTTTTTTCTCTGCACCGTACACAAGCTTATCATGCTTTCTTAAAGAAATTTTGGTAGAAGAGATCATCTGCCATAATTCTCTCACTCTAGTTGCTGTTGCAGTAAGGCAAGGTGACAGATCCATCAACAATATAATCAGCTGGCTTAGCATTTAAGGGAATGCCAGATTGCAATATTTCTAGATAACTTAGGTTTCTTTTAGAGAAACACCCCTTGCCACCCAAGGAGAACACCAGAAGGAAGCCTTTGAATCATGAGATAAAGACACTTGAAAGTGATACTTCAGCTCCTCCTTAAGTTATAAAGACTTCTCCATAACCAACTAGGATTTGATTTTAAGTTCAAATTCTAGAAATCCTTCCTTCCAACATAATGTTTAAATCATCAAATCTTCCAAATGGAGGTGTCGTTACTTATGACAGTGTACAAAGGAACTATATTTGCTACTTTGTTCCATTTCTTTATGTTAATTATTCCTAGCCCACCTTGCTTCAAAGGTAGTTGCACCTTGCTATAAGATATATGGATTATTTTCCTAGAAAATAGGGACCCAGACCAAAGGCAGTGATTACGTGCCTAATTAATCATCTAAAGTAATTTTTTGGGAAGAATGAAGACCTTATAATTGTAAACTTGTATGGAAAAAGAAATGGATTTTATAATTGTTAGCCTGCTTGCAGAAGAAATATGTTTATTATGCCCATGCTAAGCCGAACGATAATTTTCTCAAACAACTGCATACAACGATGCTTCCTTATCCTAGTGGTAGAGAGAGGTATAACAAGATGAAGCAAGCTCCTAGCCTGAAACTATATGTTATAAGGAGCTACTAAGGTTGTCAACGCATGCTCTTGAATACCAGAATATAAAATGGAAGATTTTAGATTTATTCACTTGAAGACTAGAGATCAAGTTAAAGTTGTGAAGAGTCCTAAAATTTGAATTCAATGAATGGGCATCAAGCTTGGAGAAGATAAGCAAATTGTAACGACCCACCTTTTTGGACGGTTTAAATCGACAATAATCCACACATGTCAACTCAAACCATTAAAAGGGAGGATTGTTATTGTGGTAAATAAGAAAATAAAAGAGGAAAGAAAGGAAAACAAAACACAATCTCACAACGGAATGACAAAATATAATAATCAAATAAACAGTTCATGAAGCTGTTTACAAATAACATTTGATTACACCTTTACAATACAAATCAGAGTTATACATACAATAGGAATAAATAAATAATGCAGCGGAACAACATGATTCAGTGTATTAATATAATAAATAGTAATAATATACTAAATCTTCGTCTTCGTCCTCCAAAAATAAGGTTTTCAACACTGAAAAGCTCAGGCTGACCCAAGCGTAATGAAAAGACAAAGCATTCAAGTCAAAACTAAAAGATCTTATGTAAGTTAAATCAACAACAAATAAATATAAGTGCAACGGCTTCAAAGATGTTTACGGGGTTTACACCTATCCAGTGTCTAACGTGCGTGCAATAACTTAAGAGATGTTTGGGATTCCATCTCCCAAGGATCTGTTAAACTATCTACATACATAGTACAATACGCTATTATAATATGTCTACAGTAAAGTAAAGCATTAAAATAGCGCTAAGGCATCACCCATATCCCCTTAACACATTTTTATATAAATACCGTAGTCTATACAAATACTGTAAGCCCCACCAAACAGGTGGGATACTCAGGGAGCACTCCATAGGTACAATACAAACAAAAGTTGTAATGGGATCGATAAGGCATATGACAGGGCACGCGAGGCAATGCCAGGGTAGGATTCTACCGTCTGCACTCTCGGACTGGTGATAACACATAGCAGCTACTACCGCCCACCTCGAAACACACTCCCATAATCAAATCGAGGGGTGGCCACCAAATCATTCGCAAAGTAATAAATATGGTATCGAAGAAATGTGCCCGATAGGGGAAGCGACCCCACTTGGCCCGGTATAGCTCCTGTTTTAGTCATCAAGCTGACCCAAGGGGGTCACAGCAACGTTCATACCTCATACAGTAGCGTTCGCCAAACCTTCCTACTAAATTCTGGATTCTCCACCACGTGCACAGTTGTTAAAGTGGTTTTCGGTATTGGCAGAGAGTATGATAATATCCGATTCCGGTCTCTTTAACAACCAAACGCTTATTTCACACCGGTTGGTTCTTTTACATTTCCAAAACGATTCATATTTGATATCAAAATATCATATTCACTTCAAAATCATATCACTTTCGAAATCATATTCACTTTCGGAATCATTATTCACTGTAATCATATTCATTTTCAAAATCATAACAACAAAATAGGTTAGACCACCATATCAAAATATTCGCAATTAAATCAATTAAATCTAAATCATAACGGTTCCAACTTTAAACGGTTTGAATATTGAAAGTAGTTTATATATTGGAATAGTTATACATTAAAAATAGTTTATATTAAAATACATATATTAAAAGTTGTTTATAAATTTAAAATAATATATATATTAAATTAGTTTATATTTAAAAATAGGTTATAGATTAAAATAGTTTAGATATTAGGAATAGTTTATATATTAAAATAGGTTATATATTAAAATATATATATTAAAAGTTGTTTACAAATATAAAATAATATATATATATATATATATTAAAATAGTTTATATTTAAAAATAGGTTATAGATTAAAATAGTTTATATACTAAAAATTATTAATATATATTAAAATGGTTTATATGAGAAAATAGTTTATAAGTTAAAAGAGTTTTGTATATTAAAAGAGTTTATATCGAAAATAGTTTCAAGTTAGAATTGTTTCTTCCAATTTCCCAAATTAATTCAAATCAACTTTAGTTTCAAAATTCAATTCAAATCAATCTTAGTTCAACGATTTCAATTCAAAAGACTAAAGGTTTCAATTCAAATTCGCATTAAAATCATTTCAGTTTACATCGATTTCAAATCCATGTTTGAACTACAAATCTAAACCACTTCAAAATTCAATAGGTTTTAAAGTTTAAATATTCAAATGTTTATAATAACTCAAATTTGATAAATTCATTTATATTTCAAAATTCAACTTTAAGATTTCAATTTAAATTCTTTAAATGATTCATTTAAGCCAATTTCAAGTTCAACATTTAAAACTTGGATTTTTAAAATAATTCAGTTCATATAAATCTAATTTTATTTCAAAATATCATTTAACTGGGTTTAAAATTAAGGATTTAAAATCATTTAATTTAAGCAATCCGAGTTCGTATATAATTTTCTACCCTATGGTCAAGTGATACGGATATATATCATTTCAACCCGCAATAAATTTAAATTTACGGGTATATATCATTTCAACCTGCAATCCCGAGTAAAATTCAAAATCCATAAAATCGCTCGAGTTTATCATTTCAACCTGCAATCCCGAGTAAAATTCAAAATCCATAAAATCGCTCGAGTTTATCATTTCAACCCATAACGATTTTTCCCTAATCTATAAGACCATTCGGGTATGTATCATTTCAACCCATTGTGATTTTCCTAACAATAACTATGGGAACTTGAAGTGTGATAACAACATATAAAATAAATATAATATTCAATCATCCAAATATCAACAATTAAACATCCATCACAATCATCATTGAAAACAACCAATAAATCACAACAAATAAACTGGTTATCATTATCAGGTATTTAATTGGCAATTAAATTTCAATATTAATTAAATAGCAATTAAATTCAATATAAATTCAAATTAAATTTAAACGACAATTTAAATACCAAATAGAAATCAATCAATTTCTAATTACATCAAAGATTTAATTTAACTAACATAAGATGGTTTTGTAGTTGTGAGTGGGTTAAAACACTCACCTTTGGTTTGTCGTCGATTAAAAATCCAAATTAGGCCCAAAAAATTAACAGTCTCAGAATGCAGCCAAACAAATACCAAAATGTCCGGAATTTCAATACGATTGCAACGGAGAAAACCGTGCGTCAAACGGAGCTCGTATGAAAAAGTTATTGATATTAGAACGTTTTAAAAAATTTAATTTTAATTAAAATAAAACAATGGATTAAACAGTAAATAACACGTTACCTCCAACCCTAACCACACGCTCGAACTCTCAACCACGCCCTCGTAAACCCAACCGCCACCCTTCATTGCATCACCGCCACCGCTACACCCACCTGCTCCAAGATCCATGACCACCACCATCACGAAAAAAATCTGGACCTAAAACCAGCTTCTCACCTGTTCCAAGCCAACAAGAAGGAGATCGGCATGGCCTTCCGTAGAGTGCCTCGAAAGGTTCCATACTAATACTAGATTGGAAGCTATTATTGTAGGAAAACTCAACAAGAGAAATATGATCTTCCCAACTTCCACCAAAATCAAGAACACATGCACGAAGGAGATCTTCAGGAGTTTGATTCACACGCCCTGTTTGTCCATCGGACTGAGGATGATAAGCGGTGCTAAAATCAAGCTTCATTCCCAAAGTTTTTGAAGACCTTTCCAAAATCTACTAGTAAATAATGGATTACGATCGCTAACAATAGAAGTAGGAACTCCATGCAATTTAACAATTTCTTTAACATAGAGTTTAGCCAAAAGAGGTACGGTTCGGCTGGACCGAACGGGAAGAAAATGGGCGGATTTTGTAAGTCTATCTATAATCACCCATAAACTGTCATGACCTGAACGAGAATGGGGAAGACCGTCAAAAACCCTAGTAAAAAAAGTTTGTAAATTAGGTCCCTAGAATTAAGTTACCGAATAATGGCATACACTTATGCAATTATTCAGTGAATAATTGTAGACACTTATGCAATTATATCAAAAATTTGCAGGCATTTCCACAATTATTCACTGAAAAATTACGGAAAATTCCGTAATTATTCACCAAAAAATTGCGGAAAATTCCATAATTATTAACTAAAAAATTGCGGAAATTTCCGCAATTATTCACCAAAAAAATTGCGGAAATTTTCGCAATTATTCACTGAAAAAATTGCATAAATTTATGCAACTTTTGGATACAATTGCATAAATGTCTGCAATTATTCAATGAATAATTGCATAACTATATGCAATTACTTATTAACTTAATTCTAGGGACCTATTTACATACTTTTTTTACTAGGGTTTTTGTGTATTTTGAAACTTATTAGGGACCTAAGACTAATATTCACTAAACTGTCATGACCTGAACGAGAACGGGGAAGACCGTCAATAAAGTCCATGGAAACTTGTTCCCACTTCCAGACGCGAATGTCTAAAGCTTGCTTCCCTTTCTTGTTGAGATTAGGGCCTTTGAACTTATTATCGGGATGCCTCTTCTTGTTGTTGTTGAAGTTCTTCTTGGCACCCCCTTCATCAACATCACTTTCTTTATCGGCCTCTTCAAGTCGAAGAGCGATATCTACAAGCTGATCGAAAGGCACTTCTAGTTTCAGAAGTAAAGCCTTTTTGAGATTCTTATCCAGACCATATATAAACCTTTGATTCTTCTTCAATGGGGTATTAATATACTCGACCCCATATTTAGAGAGGGATTCAAAAGATGCGACATAATCTGTCACAGAAGATTCACCATGAATAAGATCAATGAAGTATCGAGCTAAAGTTACCTTTTCTGCTTCAGGTACAAACTTTAACTCGAATCTTTCTTGGAATTGCTCCTAAGTAAGATCCGTTTCAAGAATTTCTGAAATCAAAAGTTTATACCAATCTAATGCTCTCTCCTGGAGCATGCTAGAAGCCACTTAGACTCGATGTAAATCCAAAAGATTCATGCGAGAAAAGATGAGATCACATGTTCTAAGCGAAGCTTGGACTTCTATAATGCTTTCGAAACCTTTGAATGGCTTTCCACCCAAATTGGTGTAATCACTGCACAAGTGTGCAAAACCAAATTTAGGATGAGTAGGCTCAGGAATGGGGCCGACAGCTTGGGCATTCTTTACAAGATCCAAAAGCTGTTGAGAAGACATGAATACACCATCCTAAGGCGAACCACTGGATTGACCAGTGTTAGGACGACCTGCTCTAACCATTTCTCTTCTTAAACAAAAAGAAAGAAGAGGAAAAAGGTTATTCTCAGAATGAATTCAAATAAGCTTGATCGATAAAACAAGGCATCATAAAATAAAATAGGATTAAACGGAACCTAAGGCACGATTCCTAAGAGAGACGTAGGACAATGATCCACGTCGTAATATCCTATATTGTTCCAAAGTTTGGCTTTGATACCATGCTGTGACGCCCCACCTCTATACACTCACTAACCAAGGATAGTACTGGGTAATGCCGTCGATTAGCACGAAGAATAAGGTTGTTGAGGAGCGACCAACTATATAATTGCTTTGAGGTAGTACCGATATGTCAGATAGTAGATCACACATTTCATTTCAAGAGAAAATCTAACATATTCAATACAAACTCAAAGCTACTACACAGTGGATAAATGCTCTTCGGAAATAATATAAAATAATCATAACATAAAATTAGGCACATATATTTATATTACAAAGGCGGAAACATATATGAATATAATACATAGAAGTGAACATCAGAGTTGTGGTCATAAAAGATCCACTACATCCTAAAAGAATAGGTACATGTACTACACAAAAGAATATGCATACATCAAAGAGTCCCTACCTCGTATACATGAAAGACAAAAACTACTAAGTTAAAGTAGTTAGCCAAAAGTTAGAAGCTAGTCCCTGCTAAGAAGTCAAGTGGAAGCACCTGAAACACCTCGGTCTGACCCGAGTATTATTTAAGAAGAAAAATAATAAACAAATCGGTCTAGCTATAATTATCATGTAAGATGAGATAGGATAAGAGATATGACAAATATATAATAACGATAAAAATCATACAATATCACAAATTTTCTCAAACACCCAAAAGAATATCATATTCTTTAATTTTATTCGCCAAATCACAAATATTGATAAGGCTTATCAATGAAAATCACAAAAATTGGTGAAACACAAATTCAAGAAATCAAAATTTAGAAATCCAGAAAACACAAAGGTGGATGCCTATCACAAATGGGAGCATGAAAACTCACAAACATGTGTATCAAAAATGAGATGTTATCCCATGGGTTGCTGACCCATAAAAATGAGCCGAAGCTCCACAGAACAGGGTATAGTCCCACCTTGCGGACAAATGAGCCGTAGCTCCACAAACGGTCAAAAGACCATGGGTCGCTACCCCACCAAATTGAGTCGAAGCTCCACAGAACGGGGTATAGTCTCCCACGCAGAAAAAGAGACATTGCACATCACAAGTCTAAATCACAAAATGATCATCATTGATCAATAAGTGTAAATTACACCAAGCTAGTAAATAAATGAGTTTAGCTTCATGTCCCATAACCACTGGCTTAAATTAAATATTTACGAACAAATTGTAGATTCCCACTCAAAAATTGTCACGAGATTTCAATCGAACAAGTCCAAGAATTAAACGACAAAGTAAACACAAGAGTTTCATACCACTTGTTTTGCTAAGTCGTTTAATTGGATTTCTCATACGAATGAGGTAAAGGTTTGTATATACTAGTAGATTGGAAAACAGTTTTAAAATCGAGCTGTGTATTAAAAGTAGTGTTGAAATCATTTTTGTGAAAGAGTTTTAATATTCAATACTAGTATAAAACCTTTGTATTTAAAGGTGACAAATCACAGAAACGATTGTGAAAACAATCTATCACAAAAATCCACATTTCGATAACGTGAATCAAAATCATTGAAATCGATATCAAATCCATCAAATGGAAACATCAAAACTCTAGAGAAGAAATCATCAAAGTTGATTTTGGTTGACAATAACTATACGGATCATCAAAAATCGATAAATCGAAAATCCACATAAAAAATAACCAAATTTCTAGAATTCAACAGTCACAGACGTCTGTGGGAAATCCACATCTGTGGGAAATCCACAGACGTCTATTCCCTATTTCGGGAAATTGTAACCCTGAGGTCACAGACGTCTGTGGATAATCCACAGACGTCTGTCACCTGTAGCGGGACATAATTTGCAAAGCCCTTAAATGGGCAAATCTACACAACTTCTCAGATTCGGAAGCGATTGAATGAGCAACTGCGACTAGGGATTTATGCCAAGCGACAACCCAGCCCTAAAGGCTCTTCAATACACCCAAAACAACATGTGTAAACACCCATGCTAGGGTTTTCATAAATTTTGACTTCAAAATACCAAAATTAGGAAAATTCACCAAACCAATTCAATTCAAAAGCAATTGAATAAGAAATAGATGTTAGGAATTCATACCTAACAACAATCAAAGCTATAGACATAGATGCGAGTTCAAGAACTCACCTTTAACCCAAAAATAGAAAAGATAAGCTCTAAAACAAGTTAAGATCAATTCCTCTTCAACTACACCTCTAGAATCTCCAATCTAGTATCACATGCAAAGATTTCCTAAGTTAGGTTATAGGAAATTCTGAAAATTGAAGAGAGATTGAGATGGAGAAGATGAAGAGGATGCTTACCTAAGCTTCTCTTTGATTTATAACTTGAATTTGAATTCTTAAGAAAAGCCAGGGCTTAGGAATTTTAATTTCCCTTCTTTTCCCCCATTTTTCCTTTACCTTGGAGTGTTAGGAAATAGAGAATGGAATGAATGAAGAGGAGTTAGGGTATTTGGTAGAAGGGTTTGGGTTATCTTGTTGGGTTAATGGGCTAGAACACAACCCAAAGCCAAAATGAAAATACCAAAATCCTAATCAACTCCAAACACAGCAATGTTTATACTTAAAAAAGTTATAAACGTCGATTTGAAATCAATGAAAGTGGTCTCGAGTCCGGATTCGATTGTTTACAAAAAGTCACATTTCGGACTTTAACAAAATTAACGATGCTTTATTTAAATAAAACATTTAAATATATAATCATAAAATATGCGGGTTGTTATAGTTAGGGTTTTAGAAAGAAATCTATTTATATGGACGAAGATAGATAAGAATGAATAACAGATCGTATTGGGTCGAAACGATAACGGCGACCCGAAAAGCCCGTTTCGTTCCCGAAATGAAAGTAGGTCATCCCATATATCAAAATATAGGTTTTTGATATTTTAAAACTCAATGGAACTAGTTTCAAACCCTAATTCCATTGTATATAGCAGGTAACTTTGAAAATTAGATTATTTTAATTGAATTCATTAAATTAATTTCTACGCGTTTCGAGACCGCACGATCAAATGACAAGTCCGATCGCTACGAAACTTAAAATCTTACAATAATTCAGTGTTATGGATCCAATGAAACTGGTTTCATCGAAATCTGAGACAGTGGCCAAAATGGCTAATTTCACGTTAATTAATTAAATTATTATTAAATTGATTTTAATCACTTTTTAATTCAAATTTAACAGTTAACCATTTTCATCATTCTTGATTACATATAAATTTATAATCTTTTAAAACAAATTTTCCACGTCAAATTCAATATTTAAATATTACATAAATTTTAATGTTAAATTACAATAGGAATAAAACCTATTTTATTATAATTTAAATTCCAATAAATCCCTTTATTTTGATTTCACTCTTAATATTTAATCAACTATTACCTTATGAATATAATTAACATTAGTTTACATTTTATTACATTCATATTGTATAGCTATCATCTTACAATATTAATTATAATTTTTAAATTCCAATAATTTCCAATTTAATTCCTTATTTACAATTATAACCAAATTAACTTTAAAATTATTTCAGTTGATTGAAATTAAAATAAAATAGTTGTCAATAACATTCAAACAACCTTATTATATCATAATCTAGTTATTTTCTCTTTAATAAATCATAAAATTTTAATTTCTCACAATATTAAATTGCAAAATCTTAATTAATTTAATATTTTTAATTGTCGAAAAAGGTAGAAACTTAAGGGGCACCCTGCTTGAGGCCTTGCTTCCCTTTAAAATGCCCAGACACACCTGAAAATTCACATGAACTGAAAAGTTAGTAGTAGAAATGCATGCCTCTACCCAGCAGATATACTTTCTTGGAAACCCCATTCTAGTCAATGCATAATATATGGCTTTCCGTTTAGTGGATCATAAGACTTCATGAAATCAATTTTCAAATAGCACCTAAGACTTAGGAATTACTGTTATAACCTTTTACCAATTCGTGAGTTAAAAGAATATTATCAACAATATTCCTGCCATGCAAGAATGCACTCTAGTTTAAGGAGATGAGAGAAGACAGAAATTGCTTGAGCTTCAAAGTTAGGGCTTTAGATATACACTTATACACAGTACTACAACAATAGATGGGTCTACAATGATTAACATTAGAGGGGGATACATTCTTGGGAACAAGGCATATTTATCCCTTTGAGTATTTTCCCAGTTGAAAAAAGTTATGGATAGCCTTGATAAACGCATCATTAATAATGTGCCAGCAAGGTATGAAAAAAAAAGTTAAAGCCATCAGGACCCCTAGAGCATTCAGTAGGATTGAGAACAAAGCATTTTTAATCTCTTCATTTGATATGTCTTGACACATGGTAGAAGCTTGGTCTTGAGAGATTGTAGGCAAGGGGATTTGATCCAGATTCTCAGTATTAATGTTTTGATCTCTGGGACTGCCAAGGATGGAGAAGAAGTGCTTCACAAAAGCCTACTAACTGCTTCCTGACCCCTATAGGTTATGTTGTCAGAGTCCTAAATCTAGTGAATCTTGCTTTTGCTGGACTTGGCACTGAGGTAATTATGATAAAACCTAGTGTTCTTATTCCCCTTCTTATCCCAGTTATCCCTACACTTATGTATGGTCATAGCAACTTCATCATTATGGACATCTTTTAACTTAGAAGATAGCTCTTATTCCTTAAAAGATAAAGACAAACATGATGGGTTAAGGAAAAGATTAGTTTGTACCATTTCAAATTGTTCTTTAATCTAAGAGGAAAGCTTGTTTCCTCTGCCATAGGTCTCTTTACTCCAGCTCCATAAAGTAATTTTGGTATGTTCTAATTTTTGTTGAAGTTTATACATAGGATTTCCATGAACTAGGGTAGCCTAAGCATTAGAAACAATAGAAAGGAACAGGGTGCTTAGTCTGAGGACTGAAAAATCTCAATGAAGAGTGGATTTTGACATATTGCAAATTGATAGACAAGAGGAGAATGTTTAGAAAGGCAAGGAGGAAGTATCTCATAATTAATGTTAGGCCATAGAGAAGGAGCTGAGTTATTCATGAAATTCAATCAAGCTTTGATAAGGTAGGAGAACCATTTCTAGACTTATCTAACCAAGTATGATACAAGCCATCGAGAGCACTTCAAGGAGATTAGAATTTAGAATTGCTTTTTTAAGGGAATAGTGTTAAAGAAGGGGAGCCTCTAAGCCTGTCATGAGCATAAAGCATTCTTTCCATTCCCTAGGGCAAGCCAGGGCAGGCTATAAGGATTCAGAGGACAAAGCTTATCAAGGAAGGCTTGTCTAGCAAAATAAAAATTATCTGCATAGACAAAAGTCACTAAAAAAGAAGTATTGGATTCAGAGTGATGAACATGACAGTGGCAAGATTGCTTGCAAGAGGATATAGGGGTAACCTCGAAGATTAAAGGATTCTAGATCAATAGAATTCTACCAAAAGGAGCATTGCCAAGATTGTGGTGATACTCCCAAGAAGGATTAATGAAGGAAGTAGCAACATAAATGGTATTCGCATTGTATTTTCTCTCAAGAAGAGTTAACATGTCTAATGTTTGAGATTGGATTAGATTTTTAACTTCCTATTGTTTGGCTAAATCATTCTCTCCTCTTATATTCCAGTCACAAATTTTGTTATTCATGATGATTGAAAGTGGATAGGGTCGTGGATGTTTTCACTGGTTGAATTATCAAAAGGATGACGGATGGTGTTAAAGGAGCCATCAATTGGAGTTTGTGCAATATTAGAAATTGAATTAAGAACAGAATTGTAAAAGAAAATATGAACTTTATCTTTATTTATTGTACAATTTGTAACAATGATTCTCATACTGTAAATAATACACGAATTGTCTTTTTATATAAAACAGAGAGTTTGGGCTTTAACTATTATCAGCCCATTTAGACAGCTTGGCAATCCAGGAGAAAATATTGGGAGAGTAGGAGCCGTTGGATGGTAAGAGATCCTGTGGCTGATAGACTTTGAGGATAAGCCTTGTTATGAAATGTAATAGTTGAGTCGGCAGAGATACGAACGCAAATACTTCCCCTCAATTCAAACTAGGGTTAGCCTCAAATCATGGCGATAAGGCGATTCTGCAAAAGAAACTTAAATTTTCTTTGAAGCTGAACTTCGAGACGCCATGGATGAAAGATATTTGAGGAAGACCTAGTTGGAGGAAGTCAGATCTGAGATCAGCTATGACTCTTGTATCTTCTCTGGTTTGATTTCTTTGACCTTTAAATCTTCTCTTAGCCTGAGAAAACTCGAGCTTGATAAAGCTTTGGTAAGGATGTCTGCTTTCTGGTAATATGTAGGAACATGACAAACTTGCAATTTTCCCTTATCTACTTGTTCTCGAACAAAATGTAGGTCGATTTCTATGTGTTTAGTTCGAGAATGTTGAATTGGGTTAACAGACATGTAGATTGTGCTTTGATTATCACACCATAACGTTGCTTTGCTGTTATTTTCAATTCTTAGTTCAGATAACATTGATTGAAGCCACATAATTTCGGCTGTAGCACTTGCTACACTTCTATATTTTGCTTCACTGCTAGATTTGGAAATAGTTGACTGTTTTTTTGAGCTCCATGAAATTAAGTTGCCACCGAGATATATGCAGTATCCAGTAGTAGATTTTCTATCATCTAGATCTCCAGCCCAGTCTACATCACTGTAGCCCACTAAGTTTAGATCATTGCCCCTTTTGATATGAAGACTGAAATTGATAGTGCCTTTAAGATATCTGAGGACTCTTTTAATTCCTTTCCAATGACTGTCCAGAGGATTCTGCATGAACTGAGACAGTTTGTTAATACTAAAGGCAATATCAGGCCTAGTTATAGTAACATATTGCAGTGCACCAATGATACTCCTATATTGCTTAGTGTTTAAAATGGGTTCACCTTGACTTTTGGAGTATCTTTGGTTACTGATCATAGGTGTTGGTTGGGATTTTGCATTGTCCATTTTGGTTTTGTTTAAAATGTCCAAGATATATTTCTTTTGACTGAGAAATATATCTGCAGAGGACAATTTTAAAACCTCAATACCTAAGAAGTAGTTTAGCTCACCTAAATCTTTGATAGAAAATTGTTTATGAAGATATTTAACTAACTCATTTATTTCATCAATGTTGTCACCTGTTATAATTAGATCATCTACATATATTAGTATATATATAGATGATTCATTTGTGATTTTGATGAAAAGTGAGTTATCAGATTTTGTGAACTGAAACCCCTTATTTGTTAGAGTGGTTTTTAATTTATCAAACCATACTCTAGGTGCTTGCTTGAGACCATATATAGCCTTGTTAAGTTTACATACAAGATTATTATTTTGTATGTAACCTTGTGGCTGCTGCATATAGATGTCTTCTTGCAGGACACCATTTAAAAAAGCATTATTCACATCCAATTGTCTCAAGTGCCAATTTTTATACAAAGCAATAGTAAGAACAAGTCTGATGGTAGAAGGTTTTACCACAGGTGAAAAAGTTTCACCAAAATCAAATCCATACTCCTGTGTGTATCCCTTTGCAACAAGCCTAGCCTTGTGCTTGTTTATTGTGCCATCAGGATTTTTCTTTAACCTGTAAGTCCACTTACAGTTAATAATATTTTTATTACCTGGAGGTGTGACCAGATTCCAAGTGTTGTTTTTAACAAGAGCATTGAACTCTTCATCCATGGCTGCTTTCCAATTTTTGTTACTAGCAGCTTGAATGAAGTTTTCAGGTTCTTTGTCAGAAGAGAATGTTATAGTGTAAGCTTTTGGCTTAAAGATGCCACTTTTGGCTCTTGTAATCATGGGATGACCTACAATTTGTTGATTCCTTATAGATGGTGATTCAGCTTGATTGCTTTGCTGTATGTTGTTGCCATGACTACTAATTTCTTCAGTTAGGTCTTGATCTTTATTCTGACTGTGATTGCTGAATGTTGCTGTAGAATTGTGCTAATTTGGAGAGCTTTGAAGTTCACAACCTGACCTAGGTGGTATAGTGAGTTGTGGATCTAAAGCATCCTTGTTAGCATTGTGATCAACATCCTTTTGGATGTCAGTATACAGAGGTAAATCTAGAATGGACTTACTTGGATTATAGACCTTTGCAGTAGTCTTTATATCTGAATTGCTAAAAGGAAACACAAATTCATTGAATACCACATGTCTACTAGTGATAATTCTACCACTTTCATCCAGACACTTGTACCCTTTTTGATTTGTACAATATCCAAGAAATGTACAAGATTTTGATCTGAAATTTAATTTATTCCTGTTGTAAGGCCTAAGACATGGGAAGCACAAACAACCAAAGGTTTTTAACATTTTATAGTCTGGCTTAGTGTTGAATAATTTTTCTATGGGACACATGTTGTTTAATACTTTAGTTGGAAGCCTGTTAATTAGATAAACAGCTGTACTAAATGCTTCAGGCCAGAACTTAAGTGGTATTGAAGCATGTGCAAGAAGTGATAAGCCAGACTCTACAATGTGTCTGTGTTTTCTTTCTGCTAACCCATTTTGTTCAGAAGTATATGGGCAAGTGGTTCTATGAATTATACCTTTTCTTTTAAAGAACTCATCAAGTGGTTTATATTCACTACCACCATCAGTCTGAAAAGTTTTCAACTGACAATTTGTTTGTTTTTCAGCCATAGTTATGAATTGTACAACAGCATTATATGTATCAGACTTAGCTTTAAGAAAATAAATCCATGTGTGTCTAGAGTAAGAGTCAACAAAGGAGATATAGTATTTGTACCCATAGTCAGAGTTATAGGGTGCTGGTCCCCATAAGTCTGAGGCAATCAGATCAAGAGGTTGTTTATACTCAGTTTCAGAGTTTGCAAATGGTAGTTTGTGACTTTTGCCAAGTTGACAATAAGTACACACAAAAGGTGATGCACACTCATTAAAGGAAATTTTATTTTCTAAGAGTATCTTCCTAACTATCTTCTCATTAGGGTGTCCTAATTTGTTATGCCACAGTTCAAATGTGTTAGTGCTATTTTTAGATATCATAGAATTATTGCACACTTTAACATCAATGACTGATTTATTAATCTGATCATCAGTTTTGCTCAATATTGTAGCATTACAAGAATTTTTAACTACAGGCCTTTTACAGTTTACAGAATTAAACTTGTATAAGCCTTTATCAGCTTCACCCTGCAATATAATTTCTTTAGTTAGCATATCTTTGATTAAGCAATATTTGGGATAGAATTCAAAAAACACATTGTTGTCTTTAGCAAATTGAGACACACTAATGAGATTCTTTTTTATTTTGGGTACTCTTAGAAGATTATTTAGGTACATCATTCTTTTTCCTTTAATGTGAGCATCCCCTATATGTGTAATGTTTATACAGTCACCATTACCCAAAGAGATTAATTGATTACCTTTATACTCCCTGTTGCCTGCATTAAGGTTTTCCAAGCTGCTGGTTATGTGATTGGTGGCACCAGTATCTGGGTACCATGCATCATCTTGGACCTGATCTGGCTTGGTGCCTTCACTTAACTGACAGCTTTTGGTATTATCAGAATCACCTTGAGTTTGAGCAAGATTAACACTGCCATTGTTGTTATTCCTTTGATTGTAGGAATTCTGTCCAGGCATGTAATTTTGATTGAATCTGAAGTAGCATTTTGCAGCAGTGTGGCCCATTCTTTCACAAATTTGACACTTGGGTCTTGTATTATTATTCCATCTTCCCCTGCCTCTAGATCTATTGGCAGAGCCTCCTCTATGATTGTATTGATCACTTTTATTTTGATTGAGATTCTTATTTTTTGTAGTGTAGTTTATTGATATTTCAGAATCAGTTGATCTTTTGTGATCAATCCTTGCCTCATGCGCAAGTAGAGTAGACTCAACAAACTGCATATCAGGAATGGTTCTCTGAGTTGTGAGAACTGCTATGACAGATTCATAATCTGTACTTAATCCATTTAAGACAGTCAAGACTTGTTCATCTTCAGGTATTTTACGTCCTGCAGCTTCAAGGAGATTATATAGTCTTTTAATTTTTGCTATATAATCTCTCATGGGCTCTTCTTGTTTCCTAATGCTTTGAAGTTCTCTTTTGTAATGCATTAGTTTTGCACCTGATTGTGTGTTGAATACTCTTTCAGTAGTGAGCCAAATTTCATTAGCAGTTTTGCAACTTATTACTTGAGGTAGCAATTTGGGAGTGATAGATGCCATGAGCCAAGAACTTATCAATCTATCTTGCCGATGATATTTTGTGTATTCATTGTTGCTTATAACCTTGTTTTGTGCATCAGTGATAAATTTGGGAGGAATGATAGAAGTACCAAGAATGTGACCCTCCAAACCATATCCTTCTATGGCTGTCTCAACTTGCACACGCCAAAGGAGATAATTATCTTCATCTAGCTGAACTGTAACCAACTGGCTTTGAGGACTGATTATAGTCTTGATCAGGCTGTTGGCTTCTGCTATCAGATCTGGAGGGGCAGGGTTACTTGCGTTGCCAACTTCAGAGTTGCTGTCGTCAGTCATGATGAGTGTATGAGGAAAGTTTGAGAGAAGAAGCAGTGGAAATGGTTTACGCCTGCAGGTATGAGACTTCTCTTTTCAAGAAAAATGATGAGCAACCAGTAATGGTGTAGGTCAGATGCAACCAACTTTAAAGATGATTTTCTTTAAAGTTTTTAAGGATGGCACTGACGATTTTCTGATTTCTTGAGAGGAGAAGAGTTTGCTTGTACTGGATGAATGATTTCCACACTCTAGTTTTCTTTTTAAGAAATCCTTGATGCAACCAAGAATTCGTTCTTTTAGGATGGCACTGGATTTCTTGATTGAAAACTTGAAAAAACCCAAATGATGAAACATAATCTGATGGGAAAAAGAAAAAGAAAGAACACCAAAAGATGATAGATGTTGTTTCTTGAATTCAGTTAATTTCAGGGAGGAGAAAGAAAAGTAAGAATTGAGAGATCGATTGAATGGCTGTTAAGCCTTTGATTTCTGCTCTGATACCATATTAGAAATTGAATTAAGAACAGAATTGTAAAAGAAAATATGAACTTTATCTTTATTTATTGTACAATTTGTAACAATGATTCTCATACTGTAAATAATACACGAATTGTCTTTTTATATAAAACAGAGAGTTTGGGCTTTAACTATTATCAGCCCATTTAGACAGCTTGGCAATCCAGGAGAAAATATTGGGAGAGTAGGAGCCGTTGGATGGTAAGAGATCCTGTGGCTGATAGACTTTGAGGATAAGCCTTGTTATGAAATGTGTTAGTTGAGTCGGCAGAGATACGAACGCAAATATGCAATAATACTTATAGCTTCTTTATCAAAAGATTAGCTTTTATCCCTATCTTTGGATGTACTTCTAGTTCTTCTTAGAGATATGATTCGCTTTTGAGTTTGAAGGGCAGCAGAAGTGTTATTTGTATTTGTCTTGGTAGAAGACTGGTAGACATGAACTTGAGATTTACTGATGTTAAGAGAGGAGAGATTGTTTATGTGCAAAACATGTGCTTGGTCTTGCATGAAATTTTGATCTAGAATTTTAAGGGAAGCACATACAAATGAAGCAGCTTCAGACAAACTTTTGCGTTGATGGGCAAGGTGACAGTTGAAGGGTTGTTGGCATTTGAATTGGAAGAAGTTTGATTGATTAGAATTTCAGAGTAATTTCTGTCAAGATGGGAGAGATTGTTTACATGCACTAATGTGCATGTCCTTACATGAAATTTTGATCATGTATTATATGGGATGCACATACTTCAAAAGCATTGCCACAGTCTTACTTTTGGCAGTGGATGGTGAGGTAACATGAGGTATTTTGTGCACAGTAACAGCAATATTCGGGATTTCAGAGATAGAGGGGGTTAAACAGGTAAAAGGTATGGGCGAGAAATGCAATTTATCAGAAGAAATATTTTCATGACTTAGAATAGAACTATCTTCCTTTTCAAGACATTTAAGATTAGCACATTGGCTAAGAGGACCAACGCTGGTTGAGCATAAAGGCTTGGTTGCATCTATTCAATTTGCAATTGTTGCATTATTGTTTACATTTTCCCGATCAACATACTCACCCTCTTCTATATCACTTAAAACTGTTTCATCATCATCCTTTTAGCCTTCCAACACATCAAACCTATTCGTAACTTTCATACATGACTTAGATTCAGACTTGTCACTACTTCCATTACCAGTTCATCACTTTTTAACAGATGTGACTGGCTTGTACACCTGCCTCTTAATATGATTTTTTTCCTTTGCTTTTAGATCTAGCAACCACAGAGGACCACCTCTTGCTTTTCTCACCAACAGTCTAAATTGATTGCTTCTTACTAATTTTACCATGATCAACCACTACTATTTTGGCATTGGGAGTTCATTGCTTTTTTCAATTCTCTTTAACATGACCAAACACCTTACAGACTTCACAAATATTTGGTTTCCAAGCATATTCAACACTAACATTTGCAGTTTTTCCTTTAGATAATTGAACACAAATTTGATCAGGCAATAGCTTAGTGCATGGAATTTCATCTAAAACTTTTGCATATTCAAATCTTTCAAGCCTTTCAGTGGATTCATCAAAACAAATTACTTTTCCTGTAGAGCTTGCCAGCTAATCTATGCCAAGTAAGGTCCAATTAACAGATGGAATTTCAGAAAGAAAAAACCAAAGTGGAACACTTTCACTTTCTCATGAACAAAATCTATAGAAGGATCCCACTATGAAAAGATAAAACCTGTCCGCGGGTGCGGCGCAGTGGAAAGGAGGCTTGGGTTCTGGTAAAAAGACCCAAATTCGATTCCTACCATGCGCTTTCCTATCCTATATAAATTTACCCGGGGGTATGGTTGCCAACAAGATGGTTGCCCCAGAAAGCATCTTCTTCTTCAAGCAATTCTAGAGGTGGGATTAAAACATTAGCATCACTGAAATTAAGATCAATTTTCTTAGGCTTGTACTTACTAGCATTTCTAGGAAGTTTCTTAAATAAGGATGCCCAAGGAGGAGAGAAAGGAGGAAGAAGAGAAGATGGTTGGATATAAGGAGAAGAAGAAGGGTCTAGTTACACTACATGATCTGGGATAGGGACAAGCAAAGGAGAAGGAGGAGTGGATTGGCTAGAGGAGAAGGTATGGAGAGGATCAAAAGGGAAAGGAGGAGGTAAGAGAGGGGCAGTAGATAATGGCGGGAAATTTGGATCAAGAACAGGAGGCGAGGCCATGGAAAATGATAATAGTAATAATATATCCTTTCAATGAACTTTTCTCAAGTATAAACCATAGTTTCATAAATTAATGGAGTAATAAATGCTAATTTGGAATTTAATGTAATAAGCTTATTTGTACAAAAACTATTTTTTATGTTGTTGAAATTTTAGATTATAACGAATGGTGAAAACCAAACAATGATTAATGGAGTAGATATGGATCACTAACTAAGTAAGACAGGGTAAAGGTTTGAGGACATGAACAAAATAGAAATAATATGTATAATATGATTTGGAAATTTAAAATCAGTCCCAAATATTTAATTGTAGAATGTTGGTTGTTAACCAGGTTTTAACCATGCAGAAATCAATAAGAGCTTGAGCGTCAACACAAAGACGGAATGACCTGAAACTTGGCAAAGACACTCAGAAGGACAAAAGGAAGAGCTTGGAAAAGTTTAGACTCAAAATTGGCTAAGTATTATATTTGGCCCGAATTAAGCCTCTTAATTTGGTACCGAATATAGATGCTGCATCATAGCATCTTCCCACATTGCAAGAGTGATCCCCTGGTCTGCTTATGCATATTCGTGAAGTTTTGTATTATTCCAGAGAGCCTATCATCTAAAATAAAGATATGGCGGTCCAAACGAAAGGATAATCTAAGTCATGGAAGAATGATGATCAAAACGCATTAACCATCTATCAAATTACATGGAGAGCATCTAGATGAAGTATGAAACTCAATATAAAATAGTTTGATCACCCAAAGTCCAAGGATTAGATTCGGTACCAAATTCAGGATCTTAATTCGGCACCCAATCTAGTCCTTTACTCAAGTGGTCATCATTTTCCTTGTGCTATCTTGGGTCACTATGTGGACTTCTTTGGTAGCGGGTTTCTGGTCCAAGATGTCTGCTATCACTATAAATACAAATGAAAGAGCAACTAAGAGAGGTCTGGTTTATGCCATTACTACACAAAAGCCCTGTCGTTTCTTCAACTCTCTCTACTCAATAGTCACCAAAGCAGTTCCTATAGGAAATTATAGGACTTAAATTAGTCTAACACATGTACTTGTGACTTGTTCATTCTCAAACACCTTGTAATCATATACAATCAATAATCAAAGCTATAAAGTGGACGTAGGCTTAGTTAACAGCCGAACCACTATAAAAGTTCCCTATATCTATTTATTTATTTGCTACTTTTCTATTATATTTGCTCTGTTCTAATAGGACTGGTACTTTCACATCGCACTCTTGGTGTTGATCCGTTTTTTGGGGTTAACATTTTGGTGCTTTCATTGAGAACTAGTGAACCCGGGCTTAGATCTAGATCTCCACTTTGGATCGGATAGGTCCAAAAGTTAGAACCACAAATCCTACTTTCAAAAGAATTTGAAGACTTGCCATTGAAGATCTATGCGGGAAGAAAGAGAAAAACTTCTGGGAGATCAATCGATGTAACATTTGGTAGTGATAGACCAAACCACTAGCACGTTGAAGTTATAATGCCACCAACTTACCAACATGAATTAATACTGGAAATCAAGCACTAGAATCTTCTGTTCATCATGAAATTGTGACGAAAGGATAATTTAACCAGATGGTTGATCAACTTAACCAAAAGATGGCTGATAGCCAGAAAACTCTTATGGAAAAAAATAGACGCTTTGATAGCACTACAACCACCAACTGCCCAAAGGACTAGGCTGGAAACTGTAGAGGATATGGAACATGATAATTCCTTCGTCTTAGGCTTGAATAGGAGGGGTGGCAAGCAAAAGAAAAAGAAGATAGCCGATGAAGCGACTGGAATTGTTATTGAAGGTAATGGAAGTACCCCTCCTGTCGGAGGACAACCTGCCGCAAACCTTAACCTTAGAGTGAAGGCTCCTCAAGGGAATATTGCGATGCTTCTCTCTGATTCTGAGGATGACATGCAACTTGATGCTAAAGGACTGGAATTGATTGGTGACATGGGCAAGCAAAGCACCGGAAAAGAAGTTCAAACTGTCGCTATAAAGCCAATTGCGCACCAACGGAACCCTGTAGAGTGGTTCTCTCAAAGAATGGAGAACCTAGACTTCAGTTGGTAAATCAAGGCGTTTGCGGAGTCAAACGCATGGTGTAGCCTCTGACGGTCGACCTGTGGACTACTAGACTAGTGAGCATTTATTGCGGAAATGGTTAAATGCTCAATGGAAGAAAGTAAGGGCAGGAATGACGATGATTGGGGTTTTTCACCAAGCCGAACTCCGTTTAATGAAAACATTTTAAGGAAAGAAGACTCCCAAAAGTTTACAATGCCGACCACACCATCTTACAATGGGATAACGAAACCCAAACAACACTTGTACAAGTACAATTGGCTCATGATGGAGCTAGGGCAATAGATGCAATTCGCTACAGATGTTTCCCTGTTTTCCTGGAAGATGTTGCTTCTATGTGGTATATCAGACTCCCAGCAAAATCCATTTCTACAATTGACGAGTTACTAAGGAAATTCTTGGAACAGTTCGGGCCTCAAATGGCACAACCAAAAGATGTGATGTCTCTATCTGGCCTTTTCCAGGGACCAAATGAGTCGTTAAAAACCTTTATGAACCAGTTTAATACTACGGTTACTGAAGTGAGCAATCCTAATAAAGATATAGTATTCAGGGCTTTAGTCTGAGCTATCCATCTGGACACAAACTTTGAAAGATGGATTAAGATAAAACAACCAACCACCATAAAGGAGTTCAACTTTGAAGCCGAGTTAGTATTTGAGGTTGGAAGAGGCAAACGTATTGGAAGGCAAGACTGCTAGTGTGCAACCAAAGGATATAGTGCAAAGCAAGGTAGGGATCAACCAAGATGGAAAAAATTCTGAAGCTGCGACAGGAAGTGCAGGGGAAGAAGAAAATCAGAAGAGGAAAAACCAGAACACTAGTAGAAGTGATGGGAATGGAAAGCGGATCAGGAACCTAAGATCCGAGGAGTATACGCCATTGAATGACAGCTTGGAGAATATCTACCTTGCAACTCAAGGAACTGAGCGATACAACAAGACTCCTAGGGAGGAAGAATCTGAATGGTAGAAGCAATCGGGGAAGTTTAGCCACTTCCATGATCCTTATGGGCATAACAAGGTTGAGCGCTGACATCTAAAAGATATGATTGAGGAATTGATTAGGAACAACAAGCTACAACAGTACGTGAAGAAATCGTAAAAATCTAACCAGCCTGTTGGGCCTCAAGTTCTAAGTACTCAAGGGAACCAACCTAGATCCAACAGAGAAGGATCCAAACGGATAGAATAGAGACTAGTTATCGACACTATTTCCGAAGGACCTCACCTGGCATAAAAGAGTTAGGGGAAGATGGAGCGATACGTGAGTTCACTAAAGCATGTTCCGAAAGAAACTTATTTTTCAATTGAGGATGGTGCTCCAGCAGCAGCAAAGGACACTCAATGATGATATAATGTTTCGAAACCGAGACACTGAAGGAGTGGAAGCGTCGACTCTCCACCATATGGGGGCGACCATCGGAATTGGGCTAGCATTTGTATGCCGAGTCCTGATGGATAGTGGATGTGACGACCCGGAATTTTTGTATATTTGAAATATGAATATTTAATTTATTTTAAATATCCGAAGGTTAAATTTTAACTTTAATTTCAAATATACAGTATTTCTTTGGATAATTAATTATTAATTTAATTATCGGGATTGGGTAAAATATGGAATCTCGATTTTAAGCCTGTTAAAAATAGTTCAAAGGTTCAGAAAATTTATATTGTTAATACTGAAGATGATAGAACTTTTAAAATGGAATTTTAAAAGAGTTTTGTTCAGTTTTAAAAATATATCGTTGAAATTAAATTTAAAAATAGCTGTCCGAGGCACAGTCTCGAAATTCGACGAAACCAGTTCCATTTAATTCGTAATATTAAATTATTGCCAGATTTCAAATTTCGTAATTTTCGGAACTACCGTGTGACCGTACGAGTTAGAAACGTCTAGACAATAATTAATCGTTTTAAATTTAAATATCCTTCGTCTTTTCATCTATCAGATCTTTTTCAACTCAACCGACCTTATCTCTTTCTTTCTTCATTCTTAAGCCAGGTAACGGAAGAAAATTTTAGAGCACGTGTTCACCTAATAGAACACGCGTCCCCCTTAAAAGTAAACAACCGAACACTTCATCATTTTCGTTCAAAAGAAAATAAATGGCCAACCGAACCTTTCTAATATCTTATCCCTTTCTTCCCCTCTCAGTTAAATTGAGTCTCTCTTCCAAGCATCCAAAAGAAATTTTTTAATGGCCGACTCAAATTCGTTCGAGAAAAGAAAGGAGGAGTGACCGCCTCGTTTAAAAATCAAGTGGGTCGGGGTGCGATCGAATCTCGAGACCAAGGCGATTTACATGGAGGGGAGCGTTCAGAACTTGGCTCGCATGTGATGTCGACAGGGAGGTTCCACAAAAATCGAGCAATTGGGAAGGGGCGCCGCGATTGATGTGTCGAGGTATTGGACTCGCGATGGAAGTTTCGAAACATCGTCAGGGAACTCGCGATCGAATCGCGACTGTAGTGGGAAATCAACGACTCGTGGAGGCCACGATGAGGGGTTCGAAATGAATTCGATTTGATCGATCGAGTTCGATCAACGGCGCTGGTTTGGAGATAGTTAACCTTCGACTGGGATTAGAGATGCTCGTCGATTTAGGATTTTTGTGGTCGCATCGTCGCGTGGTATCAGCCTATTCGAATCGTGATAACTGGCAGTAAGGTATAGTTTTATATTTATTTATTTTACTTATCTGAATTTACTAAGGATGTATATATTTACAGAAACATATATATAAGGTGTAGGCAAGGCATGATGTTAATTTAGATATGAATTGTATTATGAATTTATTTAAATAACTCAAATTGTTATTTTAGAGATTGTTAAAGGGAATTAGTTTAAAATTAAATCATCAAGTGGACTAACTCACTAGTAAATTTAATTAGCAATTAAACTTATTAAATGGAAAATATATTTTTGGAGATGGATTTGTTTAATAAACCTATTTACTTTATTTTGTTGCTAAAAAGATATTTTTAAACTATTAGCTTGAAATAAATTATGGGTTATGAAATTTATTAAATCGGTAGTAGATTGATCGATAAATTCATATAAATTTTTGTTCAAGGTCAAAAGTCGGGAAACCAAAGCAGTATGGAAGTGGATTACAAAACGCAAAGAAAAAGGTGAGTTAATCTCACTCAGCTGAATTTTTATTTTAAATTTAAATGGTTAAATTTAAATAATTGATTGGATGATTGCATTGATTGATGTGCTATACTATATATAGTAGTATATAGCAATATATACATATTGGCATATGTATATATTGGAATTGTTGATATTCCCGCATTTTATAGCGGATGAGACCCTATGCGCCGCATAATAGCGGATGATTTATATAAATCCCATATACCGCGATATTCCACCTCGAAGTGGAATTGGTATTGTGCTAACGTCTGTGGATGCAGGGAAACAGGTTGGAGGGATCCAACTGGATTCCTCAAAATTTTCTAGACTGTTTTATATTCTGTGTTATGAATATTGATATCCTGTGATGATTTTATTGGTAATTGAAATATTGAATAATATGGTTGGATTGAATATTTCAGAAGAAGAAATTATCAAAATGTATTAAATTGGATTTTTGGAAAGAAATAAATCTTAAGTTAAAAGTATTTTGAAATAAATGAAATGAGCAAGGAATTTATTTCAAAGTAAAGTAAATCGGAAATCAATTTGGGATTTGATTTAAGCGTTAAAACGGGATTTTTTTTAAAGAGAAGTGAGATTTTGGAATTTATAAACTGGGTTTATAAAGTAAAATAAAATATAGTGGATATTTGAATATAAATTCAAGGTGGAAATTTATAAAAAGATATGGTTTGGTTTAAAATAAATGTTGATTTATTTTTAAAAGATGGAAATGAGAAGTGTATTTCTCTGGATAGCCAAGTACGTTTTCAAAGTAATTTTAAATATAAGTTAAAAGTTTTAAGTATGTTTTAATAAGCATGTTTTAGAAAATTGATTATTTCTAAATGTTAATTTTCAAAGTAGGTATATTTTAAAAATCTATTATTATAGTAATTATATAAAAGTGAATTGTTATTCTGTTTTAAAAAGAGAAATTTAGTTTATATTTATAAAGAGGTTTAATTTAAAGTATATATTTTTAATAAAGTATTAAAGTAGTTTGATTTCAATGTTATAAAATATATTTTAAAATAAAGTGTTTTTAAATTATTTTAAAATCTAAAAATGTTTTGTACTTGGTGTTTCAGAGAAATAAATATTTGGAAATGTATTCCGTAAGCGGAAATTGTTTGAAATTGTTTTCAAAAGGAGTTTGAAAATTTGGAAATATATCTTGGAAAGATATTTGGGTAAATAAATAATGTGGGAAATTATTTATTGTGTGATGGTTGCTTGTGGATGTTAATTGATAGTTAAATAACCGACTATCACTATTGGCCAATGCGCTGATCGTTTCGAAGAGACCGGGATCGAGTTTCCGTATACCGGGATTCTAGGTCTGGAGACTCGAATACCACTTCGATCCGGTTTGTACGTTTCGTGTAACGTGTTCGGAGTCGAAGATGGAGCTGTAAAGTGCAAGGGCTAGTCGCTACTAATCCTGAGGATATTTCCAAAATGGATGTAGTAGGAGTAGTGCCTTCGGTTCCGTTCAAACCCAGGACGGACTGGTATGGACGAATGCTTGCGAAACATCGTCAGCGGACGATGGGCATTCTAAGGGATATGTGCTATAAAGGTATCGTTTAGCCTCGAACCTCATCAACCGGGAATGACTGAAAATCAGGGGTTATGCAGCAAGGCTTCGTGGGTAGCTCCCACTGGAGGGTAAGGTCATCCCTGTCTAGATGTCCCTTTTTATTTCGGCTTAGTGGTGCGGTTGCTGATCCCAACCGTGGGGTGATTTTATTCGGGATCATCCAGTAAGGGATGGTTCCGGCCTTGTGTTGCAGAGGAGCGGGCGTACTCCTCGGTACTGTGATCTAGGCCACGTACTGTGACAGGTGGTACCCCAGTGCCTAGTCATTCGTTGGAAATCCATTCTCCCTACGTGCCTGTACGGTTTTGATTGTGCCCAACTATTGTTGAAATGTGAGATGCAAGCATTTCAGCTAGATTCTATTTTACTTTCTGTAGACACTATTATAATATCAGAGGATTTTGATATAAAGTGTTTTAGCTATCGTAAGGTAAAAAAAACCCGACATGTTTATTTGTGGCGTGGTCTTACGAGATGCTTTTGTTTTCAAAAGATTTTGAAACTTTAATAATCAATTTGAGTGTGATTTTCTCACGCTGGTTTTCCAGACTGACTCGGGTATTGTTTTATATGATGCTCGGGTCAGACCGAGTATTATAGGTTACAGGATATGATGATGTGGAGCTCAGGAGACGAGCTGGATGACGATACGTACTCTCGTACTTGCTATTATTTTTCCGTTGTGTATTCAGTTGTATGATATTGATGTGATGTACTCTGATGATGTATTTGGATGTATATATATATATACAGATACAGTTTGATTGGTGTAAAGATCTGTTGATATATATTATATTTTATTCCGCTGCGTATGTGAGATTCTGCTGTTGTTTTTCTATTTTTCTTCTTCTACCTCTTCTTCTTAACTAAAATGGTCCGGTTTTTCGTGTTAGAAAAGCCCGGGTTGTTACAGTGGTATCAGAGCTTAGGCTAGCGATAACCTTGGCTCTGGTGGGCATTTTGAGAGTACTAATAGATATGAGCGCGTATTTGTTAGTAAATATAAAATGGTTTTATATTGTGTTGGTTGGTTTATTGAGTAGTTTATGGATTCTGGTCAATACGAGTAATTAACGTCATTGATAGGGATTTCTAAACACTTAAGTAGAACAATTCGACACAGTATTGTTTTAAATAGGGTGAATGAAATAATTTTGCCCAAATTATTTTTGTATATAAAGAAATAACTTTTGTAAATATATATATTCGGTTGCTTGGTTGTTAGGAAGTGATAATATTAAATTATTATCATTTAAGTGTAAATTGAATAAAAAAAAAAAAAAAATTATTGAAAGTTTATAACCAAGTTGAAAAATAAATTGATATAACAAATGGAAATCGGAGAATATCGGTTATAAATGAATTGAATGAACTTCATATACAAATGTGATTTATAATTGGAAATAGGATTCCAGAGAAATGTTGAAAATAAATCGGAATGGAGTTCAAGTTTGGAATTTTGGGAAAAATTCAAATTCCTGGGATTTAGAAATGGTTTTCAAAAAATTTTGGAGAACTAATAGTATTATTTCAGGAATATTTTTGAGTTGAATTTGAAATCTTGTGAGATTTGGGAATTAAAAGTATTTGAAATGTTTTTAAAGAGATGAAAGCATTAAATGCTCTGTCGGTCGCTGGAAAATAACTTCGATGATGACTGCAGCATCATCGATGTTCATTTTCGAGTCTCCAAAGAAAAATTGCTACCAAACTGTTTTAAAATTGGAATTGTTTGTGAACTAGGTTTGGTTTTAAAATTCCAAAGGGAAATGAAATTTGTCAAGGGTTTTGGATGAAGTTGATTTCAAAAGTGATTTTGAAATTTTGGAGAATTGTTTAAACTCTGGAATCATATTTAAAATGTTTATATGGAATAATAAATATGCCAAACTAAATAAAATATAAATCCTGTAGTAAAGTATTAAAATGTGAATGAAATCGATTGTAAATGAATAAAATATAGATATAAATAAATTGGGACTTATAAAATTTGGAAGTAAAATAAATAAGCCAAATAAAACTGTTTGTAATAGTAAGGAATATAATCCAGAAATTTAAATTATAAAATAGATTGAACACTTGAAAATAGTAAAGTGTTTTTGAAATAAAAATCAAATATTAGAAATAAGTAGATTGGAAACGGGTAGTGGATCTAGAACTCAAGTTATAATTAAAAGTTAACATGAAGTGTTAACAAATTAATTATAATTGAAATTGTATCATATAAAAATGAAATTGGGTTAAAATAGAAATGGTATGAATTGCAAATAGAATCCAACTAAGTGGAAATAAATTTTAATCGAACTAAATTTAGGTGAGTTACAGATAACATTTAATTGGAATGCGTCGAGCTAAATAATCGTTGTGAATGAATTAAGATAAAAAGGAAATCCACTTGGTAATGAAGATGAACCTAAGTAGTTAAAGGGTTCGAATTCAAAATGCAATGAAAATGAGATTGTATAAATCTATTGAGTTAATATAAACAATAAAATTTGTTTTGAATCAATTGTAATGATATGAGTTTGTTTGGACTTAAAAAAATAAATTGAAGTTAAGAAAGGAAGTTGTAAAATCATTTAAATTGAATGGGATGGTTTAAATGTTGTTGGGAAACAATTAAAATTAGTGTTGGAACATTTCATACGTGTTTATGGAAGTATATAACATGCATTGTAATAGAATCCATATTTTAGCTATTTAAATATAAGTGAAATGCTATGAACTTCCTATATTTGTCACTTACACTTTTAAATTGAGTTAGTACAGGTTCAGGGAAGCCGTATAGCTGATTTTGGGTTGCATTAATTGCTAAATAATAAGCCGCTTGCTTTAAAAATGCTAAAATAGAGGTACGCCTACGCAAAAGAATTTAATAGGAGATATGAACTGCATATATTGATATATATTGTGATTTCCGGCCTGAGGCCGATGTATATACATATTTGTGCATCCTGCGATATCGCAGAAGTCCCTCCGTACAAAGGAGACTCTGCCAAAATTTTCTAGAAATTTTGAGAGTTAGAAAATTTTTGAAAATTTTTGGAAATTTTCACTGACAACAAATGATTTAAAATTTGTTAAACAAATAAGGTTGAAACTGAGTATTGAAATCTATTTAAAATGTGAAAGTAAAGTAAGTGAAATCGAAGGAACTAACGAAAGTAAAGCTTGCAAACAAATTTTTAATTGAGATTTAAATTAATTAGTAAGTGCAACTAATTCAATATTCAAGTGGAAGATAAATTGAATTCAAGTGGAAATGTAAAAGCAAAAGTGGATAGAAATGAATAGGAACTTCAATAGTGAAGTGAAAATATGTATAAGCAGTATGTAAAAGGTTTATCTTAAACTTAAGAAATGAATAGTGAATTCTTAAGAAAATGTGGTACTGAAAGTATGCTAAGTGAATATTTGAATTAAGGTGAGACTGTAAATTGTGAAATGAGATAGTTGTGAATAAAGGGATAACAATTAAAATGAATGTGAATAAAAGAGAATTGATATAATTGGTAATCAATTGGAATTTATACGTAAGATATACGTATATTATTTTATTCGCATAGCTATTTGGTCCAGATTTCGAACACAGAATTTCGAGATAGTTTTATCGATCCGAATTAGGATTTTTCACTCGATTTTCGACGGCGAGCCTGGATATGGGTTGTTGATTGATTCTGGATATTCTCTATCATAGTTGGTGGCTATGCAAGGAGAATGACGGTTTCTGATCAAGGAACCAGATCTGAGTCCGCACTAGGAAGTCGGGTGGACGATACTAGTTCGGAAGTGAAATTGTGTGATCGATTGAGCGATCGAATGTGATATTGCGTACGGATGATATATGTGCATCGTACGGGCTTAAGTAAAACAAATATTGAAAATTTGTAAAGAAAAGTATAAAATGACTTTGGGATTGTGATTGAATATTATTGCTTAGTAGGATATACAGGTGTATAAAAGCAAAGGATAAATTGGGATTTTTTAATTTAGAAGATAAAATTTAATGGCCCGACAAAAAGGTATGAATTTGAATTTCTATATGAAATTTGATTGGGTTTTGGATCCAGCCACTTGGCTTTTTGTTTTCTTTTGAGATTGGGAGGCCGTAGAGCCATTTT
Organism: Allium fistulosum; assembly: GCA_030737815.1. Taxonomy (NCBI): domain Eukaryota; kingdom Viridiplantae; phylum Streptophyta; class Magnoliopsida; order Asparagales; family Amaryllidaceae; genus Allium; species Allium fistulosum. The sequence goes on along the minus strand of CM060903.1, from coordinate 352,358,572 downwards.
GTAGTAGTACCGAGCTAGCCGCGCAAAGGAGACGCTGGCGAAATTTTTTGGAAATTTAGGGAGTTAGAAAAATTTTGAGAAAATTTTTATAATTCAAAATTTGAATTCAAATTTAAATTTGAATGGATAAGTAGGTGGTATGAGTTGAACTTATGAATAAGTTTGGGAAGTTAAAAGATGATTAGTGTATCATTAATAAAAGATTGTTATGGAAAGTTGTTAAAACTATTTGGATGGGGAAAAAGAACGGGTATCGAATCATTTCTCTTAACTGGTAATTTCGGGGACGAAATTCTTTTAAGGGGGGAGGAATGTGACGACCCGGAATTTTTGTATATTTGAAATATGAATATTTAATTTATTTTAAATATCCGAAGGTTAAATTTTAACTCTAATTTCAAATATACAGTATTTCTTTGGATAATTAATTATTAATTTAATTATCGGGATTGGGTAAAATATGGAATCTCGATTTTAAGCCTGTTAAAAATAGTTCAAAGGTTCAGAAAATTTATATTGTTAATACTGAAGATGATAGAACTTTTAAAATGGAATTTTAAAAGAGTTTTGTTCAGTTTTAAAAATATATCGTTGAAATTAAATTTAAAAATAGCTGTCCGAGGCACAGTCTCGAAATTCGACGAAACCAGTTCCATTTAATTCGTAATATTAAATTATTGCCAGATTTCAAATTTCGTAATTTTCGGAACTACCGTGTGACCGTACGAGTTAGAAACGTCTAGACAATAATTAATCGTTTTAAATTTAAATATCCTTCGTCTTTTCATCTATCAGATCTTTTTCAACTCAACCGACCTTATCTCTTTCTTTCTTCATTCTTAAGCCAGGTAACGGAAGAAAATTTTAGAGCACGTGTTCACCTAATAGAACACGCGTCCCCCTTAAAAGTAAACAACCGAACACTTCATCATTTTCGTTCAAAAGAAAATAAATGGCCAACCGAACCTTTCTAATATCTTATCCCTTTCTTCCCCTCTCAGTTAAATTGAGTCTCTCTTCCAAGCATCCAAAAGAAATTTTTTAATGGCCGACTCAAATTCGTTCGAGAAAAGAAAGGAGGAGTGACCGCCTCGTTTAAAAATCAAGTGGGTCGGGGTGCGATCGAATCTCGAGACCAAGGCGATTTACATGGAGGGGAGCGTTCAGAACTTGGCTCGCATGTGATGTCGACAGGGAGGTTCCACAAAAATCGAGCAATTGGGAAGGGGCGCCGCGATTGATGTGTCGAGGTATTGGACTCGCGATGGAAGTTTCGAAACATCGTCAGGGAACTCGCGATCGAATCGCGACTGTAGTGGGAAATCAACGACTCGTGGAGGCCACGATGAGGGGTTCGAAATGAATTCGATTTGATCGATCGAGTTCGATCAACGGCGCTGGTTTGGAGATAGTTAACCTTCGACTGGGATTAGAGATGCTCGTCGATTTAGGATTTTTGTGGTCGCATCGTCGCGTGGTATCAGCCTATTCGAATCGTGATAACTGGCAGTAAGGTATAGTTTTATATTTATTTATTTTACTTATCTGAATTTACTAAGGATGTATATATTTACAGAAACATATATATAAGGTGTAGGCAAGGCATGATGTTAATTTAGATATGAATTGTATTATGAATTTATTTAAATAACTCAAATTGTTATTTTAGAGATTGTTAAAGGGAATTAGTTTAAAATTAAATCATCAAGTGGACTAACTCACTAGTAAATTTAATTAGCAATTAAACTTATTAAATGGAAAATATATTTTTGGAGATGGATTTGTTTAATAAACCTATTTACTTTATTTTGTTGCTAAAAAGATATTTTTAAACTATTAGCTTGAAATAAATTATGGGTTATGAAATTTATTAAATCGGTAGTAGATTGATCGATAAATTCATATAAATTTTTGTTCAAGGTCAAAAGTCGGGAAACCAAAGCAGTATGGAAGTGGATTACAAAACGCAAAGAAAAAGGTGAGTTAATCTCACTCAGCTGAATTTTTATTTTAAATTTAAATGGTTAAATTTAAATAATTGATTGGATGATTGCATTGATTGATGTGCTATACTATATATAGTAGTATATAGCAATATATACATATTGGCATATGTATATATTGGAATTGTTGATATTCCCGCATTTTATAGCGGATGAGACCCTATGCGCCGCATAATAGCGGATGATTTATATAAATCCCATATACCGCGATATTCCACCTCGAAGTGGAATTGGTATTGTGCTAACGTCTGTGGATGCAGGGAAACAGGTTGGAGGGATCCAACTGGATTCCTCAAAATTTTCTAGACTGTTTTATATTCTGTGTTATGAATATTGATATCCTGTGATGATTTTATTGGTAATTGAAATATTGAATAATATGGTTGGATTGAATATTTCAGAAAAAGAAATTATCAAAATGTATTAAATTGGATTTTTGGAAAGAAATAAATCTTAAGTTAAAAGTATTTTGAAATAAATGAAATGAGCAAGGAATTTATTTCAAAGTAAAGTAAATCGGAAATCAATTTGGGATTTGATTTAAGCGTTAAAACGGGATTTTTTTTAAAGAGAAGTGAGATTTTGGAATTTATAAACTGGGTTTATAAAGTAAAATAAAATATAGTGGATATTTGAATATAAATTCAAGGTGGAAATTTATAAAAAGATATGGTTTGGTTTAAAATAAATGTTGATTTATTTTTAAAAGATGGAAATGAGAAGTGTATTTCTCTGGATAGCCAAGTACGTTTTCAAAGTAATTTTAAATATAAGTTAAAAGTTTTAAGTATGTTTTAATAAGCATGTTTTAGAAAATTGATTATTTCTAAATGTTAATTTTCAAAGTAGGTATATTTTAAAAATCTATTATTATAGTAATTATATAAAAGTGAATTGTTATTCTGTTTTAAAAAGAGAAATTTAGTTTATATTTATAAAGAGGTTTAATTTAAAGTATATATTTTTAATAAAGTATTAAAGTAGTTTGATTTCAATGTTATAAAATATATTTTAAAATAAAGTGTTTTTAAATTATTTTAAAATCTAAAAATGTTTTGTACTTGGTGTTTCAGAGAAATAAATATTTGGAAATGTATTCCGTAAGCGGAAATTGTTTGAAATTGTTTTCAAAAGGAGTTTGAAAATTTGGAAATATATCTTGGAAAGATATTTGGGTAAATAAATAATGTGGGAAATTATTTATTGTGTGATGGTTGCTTGTGGATGTTAATTGATAGTTAAATAACCGACTATCACTATTGGCCAATGCGCTGATCGTTTCGAAGAGACCGGGATCGAGTTTCCGTATACCGGGATTCTAGGTCTGGAGACTCGAATACCACTTCGATCCGGTTTGTACGTTTCGTGTAACGTGTTCGGAGTCGAAGATGGAGCTGTAAAGTGCAAGGGCTAGTCGCTACTAATCCTGAGGATATTTCCAAAATGGATGTAGTAGGAGTAGTGCCTTCGGTTCCGTTCAAACCCAGGACGGACTGGTATGGACGAATGCTTGCGAAACATCGTCAGCGGACGATGGGCATTCTAAGGGATATGTGCTATAAAGGTATCGTTTAGCCTCGAACCTCATCAACCGGGAATGACTGAAAATCAGGGGTTATGCAGCAAGGCTTCGTGGGTAGCTCCCACTGGAGGGTAAGGTCATCCCTGTCTAGATGTCCCTTTTTATTTCGGCTTAGTGGTGCGGTTGCTGATCCCAACCGTGGGGTGATTTTATTCGGGATCATCCAGTAAGGGATGGTTCCGGCCTTGTGTTGCAGAGGAGCGGGCGTACTCCTCGGTACTGTGATCTAGGCCACGTACTGTGACAGGTGGTACCCCAGTGCCTAGTCATTCGTTGGAAATCCATTCTCCCTACGTGCCTGTACGGTTTTGATTGTGCCCAACTATTGTTGAAATGTGAGATGCAAGCATTTCAGCTAGATTCTATTTTACTTTCTGTAGACACTATTATAATATCAGAGGATTTTGATATAAAGTGTTTTAGCTATCGTAAGGTAAAAAAAACCCGACATGTTTATTTGTGGCGTGGTCTTACGAGATGCTTTTGTTTTCAAAAGATTTTGAAACTTTAATAATCAATTTGAGTGTGATTTTCTCACGCTGGTTTTCCAGACTGACTCGGGTATTGTTTTATATGATGCTCGGGTCAGACCGAGTATTATAGGTTACAGGATATGATGATGTGGAGCTCAGGAGACGAGCTGGATGACGATACGTACTCTCGTACTTGCTATTATTTTTCCGTTGTGTATTCAGTTGTATGATATTGATGTGATGTACTCTGATGATGTATTTGGATGTATATATATATATACAGATACAGTTTGATTGGTGTAAAGATCTGTTGATATATATTATATTTTATTCCGCTGCGTATGTGAGATTCTGCTGTTGTTTTTCTATTTTTCTTCTTCTACCTCTTCTTCTTAACTAAAATGGTCCGGTTTTTCGTGTTAGAAAAGCCCGGGTTGTTACAGTGGAAGCTCTATCAACATCTTGTTTCAACATACGTTCGATCAGATGAAGATAAGCATGAAGGATGTGTCTGCATACCAAATGAAAATCCCATGCTTTATGGGATAACCAAGATAGTTAATCAGGATGATTGACATGCCTATCGAGCTCGGAGAAGGAGAACGAGGGGTAATCCTTATCCAATCCTTCTTGATCGTGGATGAAATGTCAGCTTACAATGCTTTCTCGGGTCGACCGACCCTTGCTGATTTTAGGATCGCTTTGGCTCTGTGGTGCCTTACTATGAAATTCCTGATGGAGAATGGGTTGGAGTTATAATGGGAGATCAAAGTCTCGCTAGAGAATGCTATGTCGCTGAGTTACACGAATCGAAATGAAAAGGAAAGGGAAAGAATATGGGGAAGTCTCTCCTCATTCGTGAACCGTCAACATAGCAATTACAGAACCGCCCTAGCTCGAGGACTATGGTCATTTTGATAAGGCTATGGTCCCTAGGAAAATGAGTTCAAGGGAGGAACGGGCAGCACTGGCAGAGATCACGGTGTCAGTCCTATCGATATGGATGACCCAACTCATAAGATCACAACTTGGGAATGAAATAAGAATTGGTCAAATTTCTTTGTGCCAACCTGGACGTATTCGCTTGGGCACATTCCGATATGTGTGGTGTTAACCCAAAAATGGACCAATACCCTGGTTTGAGTGAGAAAGCACCAGCCCTGTTCTTACAGAGCAATAATATAGAGAATAAATGTAAAGAGAAGAAACAAAAAGAAGACAAGAGAATTTCTATAGTGGTTGGTCTATTAATGAAGTCTACAATCGCTTGATAGTTTTTATTATAGACTGATCGTTGTTGCAAGTTGTATTTGATTACAAAGCATTTGAATATCCTTAGCTAGATTGAATCTCCAAGGTTGGAATCACTGTGAATTCCTTTGAAGACCGTTGTAAGGGAGGTGAGGAGTAAAGAAAGCTTCCAACAGAGTTTCAACAACCAGTCTAGAGAAGATCCCCGTTTGTGTTGCAGGTAGGATGATATTTGTAGAGATTGGAGAGTCACTGGGTTAAGCTCGTTCACTAGACGCTTGCAGATGATCACAGGAAGGAACGGTGGGAGTTCTGTAGCGACCCAAGCCAAAAGCATGGATCGCTAGCAATCCATGATCTATGGATCGCTAGTGATACGTAGAGTATGTTCGGAGGTGAGCCGATTCCTTAGCACTTCCCTTTGCTCTATTCCATTTGAGCCGCGACAACCCAATGATGACGTTGAAAGTCTATAGGGTGGATCGTGTAGAGTATATGCAAGTATATGTGCTAAATATATAATGCAACTAAACCAATACTAATCTAAGTAAATTTAGAATAAGCACACCAGGATTTTATACTGGTTCGGACCTCCCATCCTACGTCCAGTCCCGAAGCTCCCTTTCGGAATTCGACTATCAAACACCCTCGCTTCGCCCGGAGGAATAGGCTTGGTTACAATAGATTGTTCTTGTCAAATGTGTGTTCTATAACACGTATATTGACTAATTAGTACAAATGCTTCCAATATATATATATCTAGAAAGTATTGTCTATGAAGAACTGTATATTTGGAAGAGTAGAATACAAGTATAGATTGTTAGAGATCAAGAGTATATGATAGAGTGTATGATTAGAGAGCATAAGCAAGTAAGGTGAGTGTTCTCTTGATTCTTGAAGATATAGATAGTTGTAGAGAGATTCCTTGAGTAGTTGCATCCATTAACAAGCACTCTACAGTTGCTTCTATTGATGATGAAGAGTTGCAGCGAAGAGAAGCGAAGACGTCTATTCAAATCTGGCGGTTGAAGATCTCGAGTTTGAATTCAGACGTTTGGATGTTTGTATCAGACGTCTGAGCCTGTATAATTTTTGTTCAGGGTAGATTTTCAAACGTCTGGGTGCATCTACCAGACGTCTGGTCTTGTCTATTTTGATGTTCCAGAGGATATTTTCAGACGTCTGACTTGTGCACTCAAACGTCTGAAAACTGTGCATGTCCTTTTTTGTGCATGTTTCTTGTTGCTTCTTTGATCTTATCGACTTGTAGTCTCTTGTATTGTTCTTTGCACCTTGTTTTTGTCTTTCTAGTGATGTTGCTCTAGCAAGTACCTATATATAGAAATATATACATATATTCGATTTCCATTGTATAGTTGTTGTCATCGAAACCATAGATTTGATTTCCTAACAATCTCCCCCTTTTTGATGATGACAACTATACAATGTACTTATAAATAATTATAAATCTCCCCCTGAATATGTGCTTACCATAATTTATTGTGATCTGTATTATATCTCCCCCTTTGGCATTATCAAAAAGAATACAGAACCTTGTAAAGTTTTACCAGATATTATAAGACAGAAATATATACAGATATAACACACCAAAAGAGAACTTTTCATTGATAACATTTAGTTGATTACATTCATATAGTTTTATAGTTTTGAATACATAAGAGAAAGTCCTAGAAATCTAAGATTCTTTTGGGGATGCTTTCTGCAGATCATCTCATTTATCTTCAATTTTGGAAGAACTAGGTTGCATTGTAGGAGATGTCAGAGTTTGTTCTAGAGGTTTTTCGTCAACAAGTTTTGAGTGCTTCGAAGGAGGAGAAGGCACTGGGGTTGGCCAGTCTTCTGAAGGTGGTGTAGGACCACGAACCCTTTGAAGAACCTCTTTTAGAACTGATAAGACAGTTGAAAGTGATGTTTCAACTGTGGCGAGGCGTGTAGCAAAGGATGTTTCAAAACTATCAATGCGTCTAGCCAACACTTTTTGATTTTGAGATAAAATATGTTGATTGTGAAGAGTAAGGTCTCGAATACTTTCATTTGGATTCGTGTCCGTTCGAGTCTCCAAAATATCATCTTGAGACGTATATTCGAATGGTGCAGGAGGAGGAGGAGTAGTTTCGCGAGGTTGTTCCACTTCTTGTGATGGGTCAGGGTGTGTTTGAGGTGAAGGACCAGCTTGTCTGGCTTGACGACATTACGTCCACTCGTCGAATAATATAAACTCTGGTGGATTTTCCGGTAGGTGCATTAGTGAGAAAAACTTTATGGAAGCATATTTTGGAGAGATTTCTTCAAATGTGGATAGGTAGGAAGGAATGTTGTGAGCTCGTAGTAACCTCATGATATATGTAGGATATATGATAGATGGTCGTGATCGAGTCCAAAAATGTTTGAGCTCGTCAAATATAAACTTTGCCCAATTGACCCTCGTTCCACTTAATATAGCATAAAGAGCCTTGTGCTCTAGTTCCGTTATCTGCTCATGACTACCGAGACGAGGAATGATAGTGTTAATAATCATACAAGTTATAAGTCTCGCCTTAGGCCGTAGATATTTGGAGGCAAATTTTGGCATTTCATCTTCCCATATTTGATGTGTTACATTGTTTCGTGGTTTGAAACGCATATTGGGAATACTATATAAATCCTCTTCGGATTCGGAACATCTAAGAAATTGGACTTGACCAAGATCCTTTGTTATAAGTGCAGCAAAATGGGCCACTTTGCAAATCAGTACCCGAACCCGGCTTGTGGACTACTCTGCTATAATTTCAACAAATATGGACATATGAAGAACCGGTGCCCTTTTCCAAAGAAGGAATCACAAGGACAAGCTTTTACTATTGAGGAAATACCATCTACCTCTAGTGATCCAAAAGTAAAGCAGGTGTTGTAAGGTACATTATCCATTTTCGATATTCCTGTTAGAGTATTACTTGATACCGGTGCATCCCATAGTTTCATTGCAGTAGATCTTGTTGATAAGTTTAACCTCAAACCCATTCTTTAAGACAATTCTCTTTGTGTGTCGAACCCAATTGGGGGTCCGACCAATCTTGATACCATGTGTTTGAAAGTGCCTATTTCTTATCGAGATTGGCACTTCTCGTTCGACTTATTCATTCTTGGGTTCATGGGTTTTAGGTTACTTTTGGGGATGGATTGTTTATCTAAGTTCAATGTCATCCTTGATTTTAGTAGAAGAATCATTGTGATAAAGAATGCAGTAGGCAGAAGCATTGATATCTATTGCAGAGTGCTTAATAAGTGGATGAGCAGTTTCCTTTATTCCCTCGAAGTACCCAAAAAGGAGATAAGGAATATACCAATTGTTGGGGACTTCAAGGATATTTTTGAAGAAGTGCAAGGTTTACCTCCTCACTGGGAAGTAGAGTTCCACATTGATTTGATTCCACGAACCAGACCGATTGTACAAACTCCTCGAAGGTTGGCTCTGAAGGAAAGGAGAGAGTTAGAGAAGCAGACATTTGATTTATTTCAAAAGGGTTTGACCAGACGCAGCACATCGAGTTGAGGATTTCCGGTAGTGTTCATTACCAAGGTGGATGGTTCTCTTAGATTTTGTATAGATTACCGAGAGTTAAATAAGAGGACAATCAAGTATCCTTAACCTAGGATTGACAACATGTTTGACCAGCTCCACGGAGCTCAGATATTTTATCAATTGGATCTTGCCACTGGTTTTCACCAATTAAGGGTGGCAAAGGAGAGTGTACCCTTTTAGAATCCCTGATAGTTTTTATGAGTGGTTAGTCATGCCATTTGGATGGACTAACGCACCCGCATATTTTGTGGATTTGACGAATAAAGTGTTTCGGGATTTTCTTAATAAGTTTGTTCTCGCCTCCATTGATGACATTCTCGTTTATTCTAAAACGGGGGAAGAGCATAAGTACCATCTTCAAGTTGTTCCAAGTACTTTAAGAAGTCATGTTTTAAAGGCAAAGTTTTCTAAGTGTCATTTCTGGAAATTCAAAGTTAGATTTCTAGGGCACGTAGTTCCGAGTGAAGTCATATAAATGGATCTAGCTAAAGTAGTTGCGGTTCAAGATTGGAAGAAACCCGAAAGTGCGACTGAGGTTGGGATTTTCTTGAGATTGGCAGGTTTCTATAGAAGATTTATTAAAGATTTCTCGAAGATCGCTTCTCATTTAACAAAGCTAACGAAGAAGGATGCTAAGTTTGTTTGGGCACCCAAGTGCGATCAAGCTTCAATGAATTAAAAGAGAAATTGACAAGTGCTCCTCTCTTGACTATTCCAGATGGGAGTGAAGGATTAATAGTTTACATGGATGCATGTAGGACTGGATTGGGAGACTGAGGATCATATTAGGGAAACTTACCCTAATCAGGTTAGTTGTTTGTTGTTTGAATGCATTATGAATATTCTATTATGGCATAGTTGCTTTGCATTGTTATATGAATTTCTAAATATAATACATACCTTTTGGACTGTTTTTTGTGTATTAATTTCGAGGACGAAATTCTCCCAAGGGAGGAGAGTGTAACGATCCTTAAATTAATCACTTTGTATTTGAATATTTTAATAATTTTTAAAAATTTAAAGAATGGATTTTTAGAACCAAATAAATATATTTTAAATATTAATTAATGATATTAAAATCATTTTCAAATTTTGTTTACCAAAATAAATAGTTCGAATAAAATAGAAAACGTGACCGAAAAATGTTTTCTGAAAATTCGATTTTCAGCATCGGAAAGTCATCGAAAACGTTGTGCACATTTTTGTATCACTCATATACACATACACATACACACACATGCACATGTGTCAAGTGATAAGATAATAAATGTGTTAAAGTTAATAATCAAGCTTAGTTTATATATAAACCTTGATTTGACATAAAATGCACAAAATATATTAAACAACTTTAGGAAATTAATTAAAAACCTAAGCATCACTTAAACTACCTAAGATGGGACCTAAAGCATGGTGTAGGTGGACCTAGGGGCTAACTGTGTACTAAGGGTAGTGGAGAGGCATGGCTTCCATGTTACATGACAACATATTTTTTTTCTTCAATGTTTAAGCTAATTTAAACAATACTCCACTTCTTTGCATATAAATACCAACACATTCTCCCATTACATCTTCATTTTCATATTCACTTCCCTTTTCTTCATGTTCAAGACTATCCATGGCTTCTAAAATTATTTCTAAAGTCAAAAACTAGTGAATACACTTCCAAAAATAAATCTAAACTCGTTACTTCACTTCTGAAAACCATTCTCTACTAAACAAGACCCTATACCCCCATGTTTCCACCAATGCCGAGCCCCATATGATCTAGGCTGAGCCCAAAAGCCCACAAAAGGTCCACTAATCAAGTCAAGTGCATAGGAAAGTTTAGTTCTAGTGTTGCTCGAAGAGTTAGTGCGATTTCGATTCAAGTTAGTAAGTGTTTTGGTGAGTGAAGCTTCCAACTTTGAACCATAAAGTTTAAACTGTGTTCATGCTCATATTTGTAGTTATTAAATGCTTATTGTATAGTTGTGAAGATGGTTTGGTTGATGGATTGGTTTGTTGCTTGAAAGTTAGTCGCTTCAAAAAGTTAGTAAGCGAATCTTAAGTTATATGAAAATCTAGTAGTTAAATCAATCCCGTTGTAAATAAATGCTTGATATATGTTTTATTATTGTAAATCATCATGAATGTATGCTCATTCCCTTACTATGTGATGTTTGGTTGTATTGCAAATGACATAAGCTTGAATTCCGAACTGCACGTATAGCGATAGTCGTTATATCGGCACTTTCGGAAAATTAGCTTTTATCGAAACCGTTTGGTTTTATTGTTGTGCTTGGAATTATTTTACAAGTTAATCAAGTTTTTGATTAATGATGTTTTCAAAAATAATAATTTTTTTAATAATGATTATTTAATTTAATTAATTAATTATTTAATTAATAAGGGTTAAAGTTGACTAATTAACTTATTAACGATGTGTTTTAAATTTAACTAATTACTTATTTAATGATGTTTAAGTCTAATTAATCTTTGGATAATGATGGATTAAGATTTATTAATTTATTAATTAACGATGTTTTTAAAATTAATTAATCCTTTTTTATTAATGACTTTTTTTAGCAAATCTAGTCGGCTTTACAATGGGCCGTGCCACTATGAATATAATAGGAAAACAGGTGTGATAACCCAAATTTTTGGACATCCGGTATTTGGATAATTAACCGGTTTATTCAAATAAAATTCTGATAATAAAAGATATTTGGTTATATAAGTGAATTTGAAAATATAATAAAAATTGGATTATAGATATTTGGATAAATATTTGATAATCTCCTAATATAATTACTTAAAATTTGACAAATTATTCTTTTAAAACAAATAATAATGATTGTTTATATATATGGATATAAGAAGATTTTAAATAGAAAAATTATTATTTTCAAACAAATTGAATTTGTGTTTGTTTAAGTAAATATATTTGTGTGAGTTGATTACAGTTTGGATTTTAAATTGTATTTGAATTTGGATATTGAATTTCAAAAGATAGATATATATCTTAAATATATTTTGGATTTTAAAATATATTATATAGGATTTTATTTAGGATATAGTTTGTTTTATATTATTTTCTTTTAAGGATTTTATATATATATATATATATATAAATTAAGAAATGTATATATTAATTAGGAAATTAAATATAAAAGCTTTTTAAACCATTTAAAAAGTAATTAACTCATGCATAATAACAAATGTAAGCTAAGGATTACATGAAATTACAAGTGTAACTAATTTGATCATACAATTTAACAAGTGTCATGATATTCATTTTCTTTTCATTTTTAATAAAAGATAAATTTTGTCTATATATACCTCTCCTCTCTCTCATTTTCTTTTATCAGTTCATTTTCTAAAACAAAACAATGAAAACAGATCAAAAGCAAAAATCTAAAACTAAAACCAGTAAACAAATCAAAGAGAAAGCAAACAACTATCATCTTCTCCCAGTTTTCAAACCGAAAGCAACCTAAGATCAACTCAACAACATCAGATTCAAGCTAGAATTCAAATCATAGTAGCTGTTCAAATTTCCAGTTCAAAGGCAAAGTTTTTCCAGCTTTCTCTGTTCATCTTTTCTGGTGAGTAAACATTTTCCTTTAAAAGCTAAAACCCTTTGATGCTAATACATGTGATATATCTGTGTGATGATGATATAAATATGTTTGTTTGCATGGATGTTTCAACTTGAATCTGGTTTGAATTAGGCTATATATTTGTAAGCATGCCTGTATATATATGTATATAAGTCTCTGTTAAAAATCTCAGGCTCAAGATCAACTTAAAAAAAATTCCTATCTTCCCAAAACATCACTGTTAGTCTAGGATCATTAAAAAGGAAATGATAATAACAATGTAATCTTATTTTTAAAAATAATTTTAAGTGTATATAAATATTATGGAAATTGAAGATTACAGTAAAAATCTAAAATAAGTTGAAAACCAATATATACAATTTCATCTTTGGATTTTAGAACCTGATTCGTATAAGAGAATCATGAATTAATATGAATTTGGTGATTTTTAAGATGGTATATATCGGGAATTAGTGGGATGAACGGTTTTGCCTTATTGTCGATTTTCGGTGAACGTCAAAGTGGCGAGCGACGAGATCACTACTGGAGGAGGCTGGAGTATAAGGGTTCTTAGGAAAATTGGAAGGAGGATTTTTAGAGGACGGTGGTGGCCAGGGGATGTCGATCTAGGGTTAGATGATCTGTTTTTGTCTGGGTATGTGTCGAGGAGATCTTGACGTCGTTGGTGCATCGGATCAGATCGCGAGGAGGGGGATGAATGTTGAGGTTCGATACGCAACTATGGACGAGGCGGCAGGTTTTCTGGTGGAGGAGTTCGTCGTCGGTGCGAGTTTTTAATGGTCGAGTTTTGATCCCTGTGGGTTCGATTGCTCGTTTTTGTTCCTCTGGCAATTTGGGCGATCTGAGTGGTTGTGAGGGACGGTGGGGACGTCGGCGACTTGCCGAGGATCGTATCGATGGTCGGAGTAGGGTGGCTGCGGCGTACACGTGCACGCATGTACACTTGTTCTGGTCTGGGTTTTTGTTTGGGTTGGGAAGAGTTTTGGTTCGGGTTTTACTCGAGTTTTTCTCTCGTGATGACTCGGGAAAAGTTGTACGCGAGTGTTGCTCGGGGGAATTTGTAGTTGTCTCGAGTAAAATAATTATGTTTTCAAGTGTTTAAGGATAACATAATTAAGCTTTTTATAATCCACTTAATCATTATTTTAAATAAAGGTGTTATTTAAATGTTGATTTAATTAAGTTGTAAAATTTATTTTTACTTAGAAAGTTATTTCTTAAAGTTTTACTTAATTAATAATGTAATTAAATTAAGAAGATTAAATTTGTTTTATCATTAATTAAACTTAAAGAGTTTAAGTTAAATTATAGATTAATGATAAATTAATCCAAAATTTATTTAATAAGATTTTTAATGATAATTAAGAAGTTATTTAAGATAAATGACTTATCTTTTAATTAATTAAGGTTTGAGTGATTTAGATTAATTAACTAGAGAAAGGTTAATTAATTATCAACTAAGGGTTACTTTATTAATGTGATTAATTAATGATAAATTAATCAAGGATAATTAATTAAGGTTAATTAATCAAAGTAATTAATTAAGGTTAATTAGTTGATTAAGATCAATTAATTAAGTAAGTATAACTAATTAATTATTAAGTAATTAAGGAATAGTTAATTAATGATTAAAGGTGAATTAATTTATGACTATAAGATAATTACTTTGAGAAGTTAATTAAGGATCAATGAAATTAATATGGATGAGTAAAGGATTTGTGTAATTAATTTAGAGTTAATTACTTATTGTAATTAAAGGATAATTAGTAAATGGTGATTAAATTAAGATGGAAAAAAAATAAAGGATGATTAATTTATTGGTTTGTAATTAATTAATATTAAGTAAAGATAATCTAAGTGATTAGATTAGAAATTAATTTAATTAGGGATAAATTAAATTAATCTTGGAAGTGATAAATCTTGCTTATGAATGATTGAATGATGTTAAATGTTTTGAATTGGTTGATATTTCTGTATAAAGAGATTTGTGATATGTTATGTTTGAGATGGAATAGTAATAATAAAGTTATCTCTTGATGATGAATTACTATGTAAAAGCGATATCTTGCATCTAAAGTTTGAATTGTATTTCATTAGAATAACCTGGGTTAAGATGACATTGGATTCGAAGAGACCGGGGTCGGGTATCAGTAAATACCCGAAACCACTTCAATTCTTTATAAAGTGTGAGTTAGAACCGAACAGGCTGGAATCGGAATAAATTAAGTAACTGGGTCTTTAACTGAGCAATAGTTCTTCGATATTGTTTGTATTAGTGATGGACTTTGAGAACTCGTAGGAAGGTACGAGTTACCCTGGTTTGCAAATAAGTTTTATAACTTAGTATTTCATGTTATTTGGGTTTACTCACGCTGGTTTCCAGCCTGACCCGGGTGTTACTTTGATGTAATGCTCGAGTCAGACCGAGTATTACAGATTTTCAGGTAAGGACGTCCTGGATCTCAGGAGGCGAGCTGGATGGCAGGAACGTATGGAGTGTATTCCGCTGTGATATATTGTTTTATCTGGGACAAGTTATTTTAATTGTCCAGTGTTTGTGTATATGTTGTAACTCTAATGTATTAAAGTGTAATTTAACTGATACAGTTTCTTTGTATAAATGATATTATATGATATTATATTTTGATCCGCTGTGAATGTGAGAATCTGTGTCTTATTCTGTTTCTTTCTCCTGTCTCTTTTCTTTTTCTCCTAACTATCTGGAATTTTCGGGTTCGAAAATTCCGAGTCGTTACATTTGGTATCAGAGCGAAGGTTAAGCGAGAACCTTGGCTCTGGTGGGATTACTCATTAAGGATAGGGTCAATGGTACCCTAGAATGAGTTGAGTGTGTGTGTGTGTATATATATATATATGAGAGCGTACTTGTTATTTTCTTATATAAAGGTTTTTAAATGGTTTTAAAAATAAATGATTTTTATATAAGTTTATCTTTTGATATATATAGAAATAATTTTCTAATTATTAAATATATTAAAGAAATTGGTTATTGAATCTTTGGAATTAAATATAATAATGAGAATTAAGTGGTAATAGTAATACAACCAAATTGAAATTAAATGAAGATAAGTTTGAAATGGATCCAAACTGAAATTAAAATCTTGAATTTGTAAAAGTGTTATCAAAATAAAGATAATAATGAATTGGTTTCCAGATATGATAATCTCGGTTATTATCATAAATGGTTGTTGTGTTTAATAATGAAATGTTGTAAATGATTAAGTAAAATGAAATGTTTTAGGGAAGTAAACTTTTAGGTGAGTATGACTTATAAATTGAAATTGAAGATAATTTAAAATTGTGAAATTTTAAATCTAAATCCAGAAAACTTGAAATTTGTTTTAATTTTTTTTTGTTTTGAATTAAAACCAAAGGTAGTTTAAAAATTTAAGGTATAATTTGATGTGTAAAGTAAATAAATATGTATAAATGTGGATATACATAATATCAAAGATGATTTGAAATAAACTCTAAGTGTTGAATTTTAAATTTTTCCTTGGAATGTGATATGAAAACCCAAAGTGATAAGTTTTTGAACTTATAAGTGGATAGATAATTAATATAAAGTTTAAAATTGGAAATGGGAATTCAAATTGGGTAAAGTTGACTGGATTAAATTGAATTTGACTTAAGGAAAGTTAAATGAGCTTAGAATGAACAACTTGAATTGGAAATTTTAAGATGAAATTGAAATTTAACTTGGGTAGTTAAATGGTTGATTTTAAATGGGAGTTATGAGTGATCTCAAAATGGGTTTAAGATCTGGAAATTGAAAAATGGATGTTGTTAATTGATGTTTGGATAAATTTGGATGTTTATTTATCTCGATATCATTCTATTGTTATAAATAATCTATGAAACTGAGAATTGGTTTTAAAATTAGAAATGGATAATAAATTAGAATCTGAAGATTAAATTGTTTTTGAATTCTTATTTGAACTTTGTAATAAGTTAAGTAAAGATAATTTTAAAATGGAATTTTGGAATTTGGATTCAGAATTAAATGGTTTAAAGATTTAAGTTATTAAATTAAAAATAAAGGTTGATTGATTTAAAAGTAAGGGTTAATTTGACTTAAGGGATTAAATCAACATTTAAAATATTTAACTCGAATTTATATAATTCGAGATGGTTTTAAGTTGAGATTTGAATAGAATTAGTTCAAATTGAATTTGATTTGAATTAATTAGAATTGTGATTGAAGATGTATAAGTTTAAAAATCAAATGGAATTTGATTTGAATTTGGAAAGGAATTAAGGTTAATTCAACTTGAATTGGGATTAAATCAATTTCAATAGAAATTGAAGTATTGAGTCAATTTAAATGGAAGTGGAAATTTAAATTGAATTGATGGGAAATTAATTGGAAATGGAGATTGGGAAATTAAATAGTTTGGCTCTGGATTATTTTCAAAATAAATTGTTTTAATACAAATATATTTTTCCAAACTATTTACTATACAATCTTTCTTCTTAAACCCCAAACTGTCTTATACTTATTTTACAATTATTTTGGAACTATTTAACTAATTTGAAACTGTCTTATAAACTAATTACTATTTTTTAGTTACTTATATCTAATCACTATTTAAAAAAAAAACTATTTTGCAATTATCTAACTATTTTATACCTACTTAACTATTTTACAGCTATTTTACAAACTAATAACTATTTTTCAACTACTTATCTATTTTAAACTTTTTCAAGCTATTTTTAAATTTAAATAGGTCAGAGTTCAAAGTGTTTGTAATTGAAGTAATAACTCAATTTGAAATGGAAGCAATTGAGAATAAGTGAATGGAATTAAAGGAAATGTGAATAGAAAAGAGAATTGATTTGGCTAATAACCAATAAAGGTAAATACGTAGGATATACGTATATTATTCTATTCGCATAGTGATTTGATCCAGATTCGAGCACAGAATTTCGAGATAATATTATCGATCCGAGTTGGGATTTTTCGCTCGATTTTCGACGGCAAACCTGGATATGGATTGTTGATTGGTTATGGATATTCTCTATCATAGTTGTGACTATGCAAGGAGAATGACGGTTTCTGATCAAGAAACCAGATCTGAGTCCGCACTAGGAAGTCGGGTGGACGATACTAGTTCGGAAGTGAAATTGTGTGATCGAGTGAGCGATCAAATTGATATAGCGTACGGATGATATGTGTACATCATACGAGTTTGAATGAAATTGATATTGAAATTTGTGGATAAGAACTGTAAAATGGTTTTTGAAATGAAAATTAATATGGTTAATAACTTTATAACAGATTTATCGAATTTGAATATTTGATTTGGAATAAACAAAGTTATATATCTTTATTATATAAGATAAATCTTCCCTTGTTGAATCTATTGCCAAAAGAAAAGAGTTTTGAAAATATTTGAAGTATAAAAGAGGTTTTATACAAGTTTGAAATGATCCAAAGACTTTCAAAGTTATATATATATATATATATAAAGGATCTTATGAGAATGATTTTGGGAAAGGTTTTGGAACCTATGGATTTTGAAAAGGCTTTTGATTTTTGAGAAAATCAGTTTTGGGAATTTGGAAAGTCAAGTTTGAGAATTATCGATTTTGGGAATCGATTTTGTGTAAAGGAGATTTTGATATAAATCATAAAGGGTATGATTTGAAGATACTATAAGTGTATAGTATAAAGTGTTTTGAGAATGGCTTTGGGGAAAAGGGCGCTTCCTTGAAATGAACTTCTCAAGAGTGCCACAGGGTGGTACTGCCTTGAACCCTAAGGGGGGATTCTAAAGTTGATCCTGTGAGGAGTCCGGACAAAACTAGTTCCTGAGGATTATTTGTGTAGCAAAAGTCGAGGGGCTGGTGCCCACAGAGGCATTTGGGTTATGCTGTGACCTGTGCAGTTAATGCCCCGCTATTACCTCGCTATAACCCCGCTATATCTCATAGCGGGTTTCTGCCGCTACGATTTTTCCATATAGCCCCACAATATAGCCTTTCCGCTTTAATCCCCGCTATTTCCGCTATATCCCGTTATTTCCGCTATATTCCGCTATTCCCGCTATATCTTCTTTAATAAAATGAATTGAAAAATTCAATTTATACATTATAAAAATTATGAAACTAATTTATTTGATTTAATTTTTAATATATTTTCAGAAATGAAAATACTCTAATATTCTACTAAATTCAATTATATTATATAACAGTTTTACGTTTATTTAAAGTATATTCACACATGTTTTTATTTAAAAAGTATTTATGTATTATTTATAATTCAATTGAATGATAATTTTTCATTTAATTACCATTTATATATTCGTAAAAACATTAAGTATGAGTTTTATATGCTATTTTAAAGCCATCCGCTATATCCTGCTATATCCTCGCTGTATCCCCGCTATGACTTTTTGCACCTCCATCGCTTTGAATCTACCGAGCGCTTTAACTGCACAGGCTGTGACGACAGTGTAACTCGATGTCACTGCGATCTACTGCAGACCATAGCGAAAGTCGTGTGTGCCGTTGAGAGCCAACAGTCTATGTTTGATTTTATATCGGTAGACTGCTACACTATGGTAACATAGCGAAAGTCATGTGTGCCGCTGAGAGCCAACAGTCTGCGTTTGATTTTATATCGGTAGACTGCGACCTATGTAGGAGTGGAGAAGTTTCATTTTGACAGCGAAAATCGTGTGTGCCGCTGAGAGCCAACATTTACATGGACTTTTGCCGCGACGGCAACGTAACCCTGGAATGTAACTGCGATCTGTTGTGGGTTCCATGGTGTAATCAGTTACATGGACTTTTGCTGCGATGGCAACGTAACCCGGGATGTAACTGTGACCATGGATGGGGATGATGATTTCCAGAGCATCCTCACCAAAGATATTTCCTCTATTTTCAAAACTGTTTTCTATATTTTCATAAATTATTTTCCAAGTATTTTCACTTGGTGTTGAGAACGGGTTTACCAAGTACTTATAGATTTTCAGTCCGACGCCTGATCAACGTATGACTGAATTTCTGTGAGAACGAGGATGAACTTGTTGAAACATCGAGTTATAAAAAGTATTTTTATTAAGACCTATTTTATAATAATATATAGATTTTTAGAAGTGTTCTCAAATGTGGAAAATAATAATAATAATAATAATAATAATAAATTATTGGATTTTAAGTATTGAATAAATTCTGGCTTCGTTCCTTTTCGGGGACGAAAAGATTCAAATGGGGGAGGAATGTGATAACCCAGATTTTTGGACATCCGGTAATTGAATAATTAACCGGTTTATTCAAATAAAATTCTGATAATAAAAGATATCTGGTTATGTTTCCTGGAGATTTGACCAGGCAACTAGCGCTCGACATCTCAGACTGTCCGGCATCCAGCAGTGTTCGGCGACGCACTTGGCATCTAGGAGTATTCGGCGAAGTACACAGCATCCATAGTGTCCGGCATCCAGCAATGTTCGGCGTCAACTGGCACTCGGCGACAACCAATGCTCAGCGCTAGCGTTCGGCATCATTAGAACTCGGTGATAGGAGAACTCGGCATCAAGAGCGCTCGGCATCCCAAGGTACTCGTCGTAGTACTCGGCAACAGGAGTACTCGGCATCCCAAGGTACTCGGCGTAGTACTCGGCAACAGGAGTACTCGGCATCCCAAGGTACTCGGCGTAGTACTCGGCAACAGGAGTACTCGGCAACCCAAGGTACTCGGCGTAGTACTCGGCAACAGGAGTACTCGGCATCCCAAGGTACTCGGCGTAGTACTAGGCAACAGGAGTACTCGGCATCCCAAGGTACTCGGCGTAGTACTCGGCAACAGGAGTACTCGGCATCCCAAGGTACTCGGCGTAGTACTAGGCAACAGGAGTACTCGACATCCCAAGGTACTCGGTGTAGTACTCGGCAACAGGAGTACTCGGCATCCCATGGTGTTCGGCGTAGTACTCTACATCCAGAAGACATTCTGTATGCACAACTACTCAAGATAACGGTGTCGTTCGGCCTGTATGCACCGTTCGTTCAAGAGCTTGAGATGGAGGCACGTTCGGCCTCAACAGACAACCATCCTACACTTCCCACGACACCAACACACCGTTCGGCATAGAAGGAATGGTTCGGCGTAGCGGCGTTCGGCACACCTGGTTCGGCATACAGCGACCACTGCACTGGGGCTTGAGCGTTCGGCTATCCAGCCCACTTGGGAAGTCCAGCCCATATTTACCTATAAATAGAGGGGCAGGGTCACGGTGAAAGGGATCCTTTTTTGGAGAGAGAATACGGGGGAGACTCTGCCATTCTCAAGACTCATCTTCTCTACTTAAACAACTTCATTCAAGCATTTGATTCACGAATTGTATTTGTAATCAACTATAAAGAAGATCAATAAAGTTTAACCTCAAAGTGGACGTAGGCAATTACGCTGAACCACTATAAATTTGGTGTTCTTACTTTCTGCATTTAAATTAGCATTGTCTTCTCTGTTTAATTTACTTTCATCACTTATATCTCTACACAATCTTTCTGAACGAGGTTAGTGACCAATTTTGGTGCTAACACTTTGGTGCTTTCACGGAGAATTGAATTCTCAGACCTCAAGGATCTACTTTGAAGCTACTGGATTGAACAAATCCCCCAAAGAAGATCCGACTCACTGATAGGACATCTGTTGATTCTACACAGAGTTCATACCAATAACTCTACAATGGCAAGACCACGTACCAGGTCAGCTTCTCACAATGCGGATGCCCACGAGACTGCTAGCGTGCAACAAGCAGGGCCTAGCAATCAACCAGCAATTCCAAATACAGGAGTTGCCACTCAGGACCAAACTCCAGTTGTCACCAGAATAGAGTTCAACGACTTGATGAGAGAGCTCAGGGAAAGTAGGAGACAACTAGGAGAGCAGATGCAAGCCAATGCCAACCTGATGGCACAACTTACTCAGCAGCAGCAATAGAATGCTGGGGGCAATCCCGCTGCTTACTCCTCATCTGACAGCTCTACCTCCTCTGATGAACCTCCCAGGCGCAGACGCCGTAAGACTGATGCTGCGCGAGCAGATGCTGCTGTTCGAACAGCTGGAGACCGCGACCAAGCAAGAGCTGGAAGCTTCAGGACTGGGATACAGATGGAAGATAGAGGCCCAGATCATCAAAATGCTAACGATGTCGAACCTCAAGATGCACGATTGGCAGATCGCCAAGAGAGGAGGCATCAGCATGGACAGGCGCGTAGAACAGACTCCAACCTTCCGCCTTCCATACAGACACCCGATCTGACAGCCATGATCAGGCAACTGATGAAAGAGAATCAGGGCTTATCAAATGATGACTGGGGAGTGTCAAGAAGTCATACTCCGTTCACGGATGTTGTGTTGCAAGCGGCGTACCCCAGGAAGTTTAGTATGCCTACTATTCCTGCATATGAAGGAAAGACTGACCCTAGACAACATGTCATGAGGTACGAATGGATGATGGATTCAACCAGAGTGAATGATGCCACCAAGTGTAGGTTCTTTCCGATTACTCTATCTGGGATCGCTACTATGTGGTTCACCCGACTTCCTCCGCGATCCGTATCAAATTTCGAGGAGTTGGCAAAGAAGTTTATTGAGCAGTTCAGGATACACACTGTTAGCACCAAAATTGGTCACTAACCTCGTAGAAGAAGATTGTGAAGAGATATAAGTGATGAAATCAAATTAAACAGAGAAGACAGTGCTAATCTAAATACAGAAAGTAAGAACACCAAATTTATAGTGGTTCAGCGTAATTGCCTACGTCCACTTTGAGGTTAAACTTTATTGATCTTCTTTATAGTTGATTACAAATACAATTCGTGAATCAAATGTTTGAATGAAGTTGTTAAGTAGAGAAGATGAGTCTTGAAAATGGCAGAGTCTCCCCGGTGTTTTCTCTCCCAAAAAAGGATCCATTTCACTGTGACCCTGCCCCTCTATTTATAGGCAAAAGTGGGCTGGACTACCCAAGTGGGCTTGATAGCCGAACGCTCTAGCCCAGGCGCTGCATGCCGAACCAGGTACGCCGAATGCTTCCATGCCGAATGGTCCTTCCCATGCCGAACGGTGCTTCTGATGTATGGGAAGTGTAGGATGGTTGCAGTGAAGCCGAGCGTATCTCTGTTCGAAGCTCTTGACCGATCAATGTATGTAGGTCGAATGATATCGTTACCTTGTGTAGTTGTGCATACTGAATGCCTTCTGAATGCCGAACGCTCTCGTTGCCGAGTTATCCTATCGCCGAGTTCTACTGACGCCGAGTACTCCGGATGCCGAGTACCATGGGATGCCGAACACTAGTTGACGCTGAGCATAGGTTGTTGCCGAGTGCCAGTTGATGCCGAACACTACTTGACGCCGAGTACCCTTGTTGCCGAGTACTACGCCGAGTAGTCTCGATGCCGAGTGTTGTTGATGTCGAGTGCTCTCGTATGCCGAGCAGTCTCGTATGCCGAGCAGTCTTGGTGCCGAGCAATCTTGATGCCGAGCGTTGGTTGACGTTGAGTGCCAATTGACGCCGAACACTGCTGAGTACTACGCCGAACACTCCTGGATGCCGGACACTATGGATGCCGAGTACTACGCCGAGTACTCATGGATGACAGTTGCTTCGCCGAACACTCCTGGACGGCAAGTGCTTCGCCGAACACTCCTAGATGCCGGACACTCTCTGATGCCGAGCACTTATTGCCGAGTACTAGTTGCCTGGTCAAATCCCCAGGAAACACTTGCCCCCCAAAGTGTATTGCGTGGCCGAACGTGATGCGCTTTGAATCTGGTACAATCTACCTCGGAGGTACCTCTTCAAGAATGTTAGCGAAGGAGGTGCGAGACGAACAAGGTTGGGATGCCGAACGATACGTTCGAAGCCGAGCGTACCTCGTGTGCCGAACGCTCTGGTATTGACTGGTTCTACCGGGTATAGCCTCTTCGTCTTCTACCTCCCTCTATATAACCAGGCGCCCTTCCACCATTTTCTTTTACGTCTTCTTTATTATCACTCTTAGAGATTTGCAATCCTATCAGATATAAAGCCTATATAATCCATTCTCAACTTCGATCGTCGAATTAGGTATCCTTCCTCTAACAATTGCACTACTTCCATTTTAGGTTCATCTTATGGAAACAGAGTATTTCCTTTAGTTGTAAACGCGTGGCTAGTGGGAGTGGTTCGCTCGTTTGGAATCGCCGAACGGTGCACGGGAGTTGAGCCTAGCTCCTTTGCGCTGATCAAGATTGGAAGAAGAAAAAGGTAGATGGGGAGTCGAACGGCGTAACCTGCATCGGGCGATCTGTCTCTGTCGTTCGGCGTAAATGGAGTGGGAGCAGGGTGGAGTTATGATCTAAGGCGGAGCTCTACTCTAGCCGAACGAACTTAAGCCGAACACTACCCTAATGCCGAATAGACGCATTCGCTGAATAACCTTTAGCCGAACGACATAATCGCCGAACAACTATCGTGCCGATCAATACTTAGACATGCCGAACGAACGTATACACCAAACAGGACTTAATCACGCCGAACGCACATATACACCGAACAGGACTTAGTCACGCCGAACGCACATATACACCGAACAGGACTTAGTCACGCCGAACGCACATATACACCGAACAGGACTTAGACATGTCGAACAGTAGTTATATGCCGAACAAACATATACATGCCGAACAATTTTAATGCCGAACAGAACCTTTGACTGGACAATGTCTTTAACCGAACGAGGCTTTTAGCCGGGCCAGGACTTTAGCCGAACACTTGACTATGACTTGACCGAATCAAAATGCATGCCGAACGATATAAATGTCAAATTAGACTTACGCCGGACACTTCATAAATCACATGTTTTCTGAATCTGGAACTGTAATCGCCTCAAGGCAAGCTTTTTGGGACGGTCAGCGATGACGGTCTTCGAAGGCGGCGATTCGAAGCTAATCATTATATCTTTAAAATCTCACTGCTTGTACACTATTGTTTTCACTAGTTCACACACCACGTGGGGGGGTAAACTCGTGTTGCTAATTCTAACGTTCAACGTTTTTTGAGTATAGCTCTCTCAAGCACTTAGTTATTTATTTGGGATGTCGAGAAAATCTAGCTCCGCCACCATATCCGACAGGCCTGGGCCGTCATCGAGGCAAGGAGCCGCAGATACTTCTAACCCGTCAACCTCTCCCGCACATAACTTGGCGCCTGATGCTCTGGAGGCAACCATCTTACTAGACAATCCGATCGATTCTCAAGCCTCGAAGATCAACGAAGCTGCTCTGCGACGGATATGTTCTATTCACGGGATTCCTTTTGCCGACGTGTTAGTTCCTTCAAGACACGATCGCCCTCATCTGCCTCCAGTCGGGTATACTACCTGCAACAAGTTTATGTGTTGGATGGGAAGCGTGCCTCCATTTAACTTATTTCTCCGGGATGTACTGCAGTACATAGATATAGCTCCGTCGCAGCTGCACCCGAACGGCCATGCATTTCTATACGGGACTTATCTACTTTTCATGGCTGTCTTCTCCAGACCTCCAACCCCAGGTGATATCAGATACATTTATATGTTCAAGAGACGGAAAGACAGTCCTTCCTTTATGTTTCTCGAGCCATACCACAAGTGCCAGATCTTGACAAGGGCATGTAGCAAATTCGCCCTGTACAAACATGAATGGTTCTATGTGCGCTGCCCGTCTGGTTTTGCTAGGAGATGAGTTGAAGGCAGTAAGTCTCTCTGCTGAATCGTTATTCGTATTTAATTGGGGTCATGCTTTTCCTAACTCTTCATTTCATCTTTTCAGGTATCAACCCGCGTCCGGAAGGCCGAGGATATTCTGAGGCTGTTGAAGCCATTAGAGCTCTTCCTGCTGAGGATCGAGACATCCGGACTATCATTTCGAATGAATCGCTGTCGGGGTTCGGCTTGCTAGCCCCTGGTCGTCGGATCAGCCTTCCAGAAGGTGTTACAATTCCCAAACCTCCATCTGGTAAAGGGAAAAAACTTGCCGGACCGTCGCCGCGTCGTGCTCCCGACACGCACGAAGAAGGCGAGCGCAAAGAGGATGATGCCCCCGAAACTCAGGGCGAGAACGTGAGTCCCGCTTGGAATCCGGCAATCGAAGTTCATGATATTGAGACATCATCCTCCCCTTCGAAGGGAAAGAAGAAGTTGAAATATACGGTTCAAAAAGAGAAAGTTGGTGGCACCTCAAAAGTTACGCCCATCCCTCCTGAGAAAGAGGCTTCTTCGCAGCACCTGGAAAGTTCTCTGAGGGGTCTGTCCAACCTGTCTATCCCCGATGATTTACTTAATTACAAGTTCGATGATCCTGAAGCTCTCAAATTCTCTTCGCCCGCTAGAGGCGATGTAGGAGTTCAACTCCCGGCTCCAGGAGACAACACTCCTATTAGCAAAGATAAACGAACGGGTCCGTCGGGGGGAACACTAGGACACACACGCACATGCGCATTCCATAATATACTTCAAGTCTTTTTAATTCGTGAATTTCCCTTAACTTGTTGTTATTTCCATTCTTTGCAGGTGATATGGGCCGCTCTCACGGACTTGATTGCCTTCAGGGGTCTTCTATATTCCATCATTCAGGACGGGATTCTGGTTCAGGCAGACGCAGGGACCGAGGTGATTATGAAGATAGGGACAATCGTCCTCGCGGGTCGTCTCACCGCAAGAAAGCACACTCTCAATCTTCCCAGTCCCGCGATCTTCCTCCTCCAACTAAGCCGGATAAAGAGAAGTCTTTGCAGAAGGGTTATCAGTCTGATGCTGCTCGAGAACAACATTCCAGTTCATCGAGTACGAGGCAAGTTCGAGAGCAACGTAAAAGAACGGAATTCTCAAGGCCTCCTCCTCCTATTCCTGCCGTGGACCCAACTGTTGCGGAAAAGATGGTCGACCTTAAGGCCAAGTTTCCGAAAATCTGTTTTGACGGCTTGAAATTCCTCCCAGCCATCCATCACATTCCTGGGCACGTGAAGCAAAGTGCCATTGCCTACAACAATGACGTCTATGTTCAACATGACGCATTCGTGCACTTGGTGGAGAAGATCTCGGAAGTATCTGTCGAGCGTCAACACGAGATTGACCGTCTGAATCTGGAGGCTGACAGCGATAAGAAAATCATCAAACTCCAAGACGAAGAGCTCGCTTCGTATAAGTCAAAGCTAGAAGCCGCTGAACAAGGTGCGAAAGATACTGCTGAGGCAGTTACTCGCTTAGAGGTGGCTCACAAAAAGGAGCTTGACGAAGCAGTTCAGCGCAGCGGCGCCCTTGCCCTAAAAAAAGACTCTGTCCAAAAAGAAAGGGACGCGCTCGCTACTCAAGTCAAAGAGCTAAAAGAACAACTCTCCAAGGAGAAAGAAGACAAAATAGCTGCTCAGGAAGAATCACAGCGGTATTGTGATGAGATTGTTGCTACTCGACTCCTGAAGACAAAGCTCGACGGTGAACTTGCCGGGGTCGAGAAAATGAAGGATGAGGCTCGTGAGGAGGGCAAAAGAATGGCTGTGGAGGAGCTTGATTCTCGCCTTGAGGCGACCGCAGAGGCCGGCAGGGAAGAGGTCAAAAGTATGTTTGACCCGTTGATCGCCGAGTACGGAGCCCGCGCTCTTATGCACCATGACTTAACATTCTTGGGCGACGGCTACCTCGAATCCCTGGCTGAGGCATGGGAAACTCTGATAAAGATCAGGAAAGTTGAGTCAGGCTCCGAAGAGGTCGACGAGGATGCATTGGTGAAGGAGTTCCTGAGGGGGAATGAGCCATCGGATTTATCCGCAGCATTGGCTCTTTATGGCAAAGGCTCTTCCCCTTCGAAAGAGAAGAACGACGAAGCCGGCCCGTCTGAGGCCGACGCTACTACTCCTCACATCGCCGCTCCTTATGCTGCTCAATCGGCTGGTCGGTCGACGCTTGATCCATTCGAGCAGCATGCCAGTTATGATCCCGAAGATCCCGGGCTTGGCGTTCATGTGCTGTCACCTATCCTGGAGGGTGAAACCCCGCGCGCCACCGATAGCCAACCAGATCCTGGTAGGAAATTCTTCTTTCTCTAGAAGTTGAAGAGATCCCGTCATTTTTCAGCAATGGTTATTCGTTCTAACGCCCATTTCTTATATTTTTATGTAGGTCGTTCTGACGCCGAGCCAACTCCGAGGAGCGATGACGCCAAGGAGGAAGCAGAGAAAACAAGCGACGTTGCTCACGCAGGAGTAACTCCCGGTCCAGACGCTCAAGTGATCGGGGTGCTTGATGATGACAAACTTGATACTTCGTCTCCTGCCGAAGGAAGCGATGAAATTAAAATCACTGGCGCCTCTGAGCATACTTCAGAGATGAGCATGAAGGACCGTCTTGCCGACGAGGAGAAAAGAAAAGTCAAAGTCAAAGTCGAGTCTGAAATACTGGAACTCACTGACCCGCGGAACAGACCTTTGAAAATCATTCTCCCGGGCAGGTCCAAACCACTAGATGTTCCGTCTCCTACTCCTGACTCTGTTTCTCTAGCAAGCAAAAAGTCCAAGAAAAAACGTGAGGGAGAGGAGTCGTCGGAAACATCAAAGGAAGACAAAAAGAAGAAGTCGAAGAAATAATCGATACACTCGTTCAACGAGTTTTTTGCTTAAGTCTTGTAGTTGCTTTTATCTTTCACAACTTGCAGTTTGTATAGAGAGGTCTGAATTTTGTAGGAGTGATCATGTATCCCCGTTTTGGACTTATCGAATAAATTTTTAGTTTCTTTATTGCTTGAATGATTCTATTGTCTTCCTTTGGTTTGTTGACTAACTGTAGCCATAACTCAAGTTCTCATGAGTTGCATTATCTCCCGGTCCGTTCTTGAGTACTTGGACTCTCTCCGATTCTGCGCTCCGGGAACTCGGAGATTTGAGATCGATTATACTCTAGTTCACGCTCTGGGGACTTAGAGTGCTCCGCTCCGCACTCTGGGGATTCGGAGATTTGAAATCGTTTATACTCTAGCCCGCACTCTGGGGACTCAGAGTACTCCGCTCCGCACTCTGGGGATTCGGAGATTTGAAATCGTTTATACTCTAGCCCGCACTCTGGGGACTCAGAGTACTCCGCTCCACACTCTGGGGATTCGGAGATTTGAAGTCGTTTATACTCTAGTCCGCGCTCTGGGGACTTAGAGTACTCCGCTCCGCACTCTGAGGATTCGGAGATTTGAAATCGTTTATACTCTAGCCCGCACTCTGGGGACTCAGAGTACTCCGCTCCGCACTCTGGGGATTCGGAGATTTGAAGTCGTTTATACTCTAGTCCGCGCTCTGAGGACTTAGAGTACTCCGCTCCACACTCTGGGGATTCGGAGATTGGAAGTCATTTATACTCTAGTCCGTGCTCTGGGGACTTAGAGTACTCCGCTCCGCACTTTGGGGATTCGGAGATTGGAAGTCGCTTATACTCTAGTCCGCGCTCTAGGGACTTAAAGTACTCCGCTCCGCACTCTGGGGATTCGGAGATTGGAATCGTTCATACTTTAGTCCGTGCTCTGGGGACTTAGAGTACTCCGATCCGTGCTCTGGGGATTCGGAGATTCGGAATCGTTTATAGTCTAGTCCGCGCTCTGGGGATTCGGAGATTCGGAATCGTTCGTACGAGTCTGTATGTCATGCAGGATAATGTAATTCATCATCCAATTAAGAGATATAGAAACTTCATAGAAAATGTGGCTTCAAGCCTTTATTAATGAAAATCAACTAAATTGCTTGATTACAACTTTCACAAGGAAACTAAGTCATTATTGAATGGAAACATGCAGGAAATAACAGTGCCTACAACAAGAAAGGAAAACATGCTAAATGTAATAGTGCCGCAAATGTTCACTGTTCCATGCTCGGGGGAGTGTCGCGCCATCAACGGTCGCTAGCTTGAATGTTCCTTCTCCAAGCTTCCGTTCAATGGCGTATGGACCTTCCCAGTTGGGATTCATGCGCGATGGTACCGGGAAGACTCGTTTCAGAACGAGATCACCCACATCAAAGATTCTTGGGCGGACTCTGCCGTCGTAGTAACGCTTGACTCGATGTCTGTGCGCCGCCGCCCTTAATTCAGCTTCTTCACGCTTTTCGTCGATGCAGTCCAGTGATTCCAGCAAGAGGTTTTGGTTCGTCTTGGGATCATAGTATGTCACTCGGTGCGATGGAACTTTAAGTTCCACGGGTATAACGGCTTCAAAGCCGTATGCCAAGGCGAACGGAGTGTGGCCGGTCGCGGACTTGTGGGTAGTTCTATACGCCCATAATGCTGTCGGGAGTTCATCTACCCACTTGCCTCCAACCTTCTCCAGACGCTTCTATAGTATGGACTTGATTATTTTGTTAACGGCCTCGACTTGTCCGTTAGCTTTTGGGTGTGCAACGGCGGCGAACTTTTTCTCGATGCCGTACTTTAAACAGAACTCTTTGAACTCTCTACTTTCGAATTGCGTTCCATTGTCTGTAATGATGGTGCGTGGAAGGCCAAAGCGGCATATAATGTTTCGTACAACGAAGTTAATGACCTTCTTAGAGGTGATAGTGGCCAAAGGTTCTGCCTCAACCCATTTCGTGAAATAGTCGACTGCAACTATTGCATATTTCGCACCACCTTTAGATAAAGGCAAAGAGCCGATTATGTCGATTCCCCAGATCGCAAATGGCCAGGGACTGATCATTTGTGTGAGTTCCGTTGATGGAGCCCTCGGGATTTTTGCATATCTTTGACACTTGTCACATTTTCTTGCGTAGTCCGCGGCATCCCGGTTTACGGTGGGCCAGTAATATCCATAGCGGAGGATCTTCTTTGCTAGCGTTTGCCCCCCAGTATGGTCGCCGCATTCCCCTTCGTGAACTTCTCTCAAGACTCGCTTTGTTTCATCATGAGCGATGCACCGCAATAATGGGACTGAGAATCCTTTTCGATACATTGATCCATCCTGTATTATGTATCGCGCGGCCTTTCGAAGGACCTGCCGTCTTTCGCTTCTTTTTCCCGGTAAGGCCCCGGTCGTTAGGTACAGTTTGAACGGGGTTATCCATGATTCCTTCTCGATTTCTGTTCCCAACACGCGATCGACTTTCATTTCGTCTATGCTCGGGGCATGCAAGACTTCGACGGGATACAATCCCATTTGTTGCGTATCGTCGGTACTTGCGAACTTGGCCAATAAGTCGGCTTCTTTGTTCTGTTCGCGCGGGATATGTGAGATGTCATAACGCTCAAGATTTGATAGTAGTTCTTGGACCTGAATGAGGTACGGAGCAAGCTTCCGTCCCTTTGCTTGGTAGTCTCCTCGTACTTGGTAAACCACCAACTGCGAGTCACAAAAGATTTCGACTGATTCGATCCCAAGTTCCCTGATGAGTTTCAAGCCAGCGATCAGTGCTTCATATTCGGCTTCGTTATTTGTAGCCGGGAAATCGAGCTTCAGGGCATAACAGATCGATCGGTTTTCTGGAGTTACAAGAACTACGCCCGCGCCGGAGCAACGGTCGTTTGATGCACCGTCAGTGTATAATTTCCATCGAACGGGGGGAATGATGTCGTGATCGTCCGGTTCGATGGGTATGGTAAATTCAGCGATGAAGTCTGCTAATGCTTGCCCTCGGATGGCTCTCCGTGGTAAGTACGCAATATCGAATTGGCTCAACTCGATGTTCCATTTTAGCAATCTTCCAGAAGTTTCCGGTCGTTGGACTACCTGCCTCAGGGGTTGATCGGTATAAACACCGATTGAATGCGCTTGAAAGTATGGGCGCAGCTTGCGTGATGCAATCACCAAGCAGTAAGCTAATTTCTCGATTTTAGGGTAATTCTTCTCTGCCCCCGTTAAACTCTTGCTAACATAATACACTGGCTTCTGGACTCGATCCTCCTCACGAACCAAAGCTGCGCTTATCGCATGAGGGGATATAGCCAAGTAAACGTACAACATCTCATGGTCAACTGGTTTTGATAGCATTGGTGGGCTTTCCAGATGCCTTACCAGATTCCGGAACGCTTCCTCACAGCTAGACGTCCATTCAAAATTTCTCTTTCCTTTCTTTATTATGTCAAAGAACGGGATGCACTTGTCAGTTGCCTTGGATATAAATCGACTCAGCGCAGCTACTTTTCCGTTCAAGCTCTGTACCTGCTTTATAGTCCTGGGCGCTTGTACATCTCGAATAGCTTGGATCTTTTCTGGGTTGGCTTCGATTCCCCTAGCGTTGACGATGAATCCCAAAAACTTCCCTGATGCAACACCAAAAGAACACTTCAACGGGTTGATTTTTATTCCATAAAACCTGAGTATGTTAAACATTTCAGCTAAGTCTTGAATGTGGTCGTTTGACCGTCGTGACTTCACGAGCATGTCGTCCACATAGACTTCCATGGTTTTACCCAGCTGGTCCTTGAACATTCGATTCACCAAACATTGATAAGTCGCTCCAGCATTCTTCAATCCAAAGGGCATCACTACATAGCAATACGGTCCGACATTTGTAACGAAGCTGGTGTGTTCTTGATCCGGAATATGCATTGGGATTTGGTTGTATCCTAAGTACGCGTCCATGAATGACAACAGCTCGTGTCCTGTGGTGGAGTCGACCAACTGATCGATCCTAGGCAATGGGAAACTGTCCTTTGGGCATGCTTTGTTCAAGTCGGAATAATCTACGCAAGTACTCCATTTTCCATTCGCCTTCTTTACTAGCACGGGGTTGGATACCCATTCAGGCTAGAGGGCGTCGCGGACGAACCCATTCGCCTTGAGTTTGTCCACCTCCTCTCCAAGAGCGGCGGATCTCTCCGGATCCATTCCTCTCCTTTTTTGCTTGACTGGGACGTATTTCGGGTCTATGTTCAACATATGACTCGTGATGGCGCGAGAAATCCCACACATATCAGAATGCGTCCAGGAGAAAACATCAAGATTCGCCCGGAGGAAGTCGCCAAGGTCTTAAGTCATTGCGGGGCCAAGCTGTGATCCGATCTTCAGTATTCGCGAGGGGTCGTCACGGCTAACTGAAATGTCAATTGTTAATTCAGCCGTTGCCGCCTTCTCTTCCCTGGGTTTCTCATCGTCGTCTCTCGGATCTATATCTCCGTAGATCCGAGAACTATGCCCGAGCCAGGGCTCGGGCGCTACTTGTCAATTATCCGCATTGAGGATGCGGACGGGGTTGTCCGCAACCTTTCCCTTCTCCCTCCGGTGGGCCTCTCGGAGCTCGGCCACATAACAGGAACGACCAGCTACTTGGTTACCGTGAACAATGCCTACTCCTTTGCCAGTCGGAAACTTCAAAGTTAAGCACCACGGGGCTAATGCCGCCCTAAATTTAGCCAGGGCCGGCCGACCCAAGAAAACATTATACGGAGAGTCCACATCCAAAACCACAAAGGGTAGAATTCGTACCCTCCGACGCTCGCCTTGTCCCAGTTCAACTGGTAACTCGACATATCCTACTGCATCAGTCGCAGCGCCGTTAAAGCCGTGGATACGAGCTTTGGATGGTTTCAAGTCTTTTGTCTCTAGCTTCATCTGATCGTAGGCCTTCTTAAAGATGATGTTGACTGAACTTCCACAATCAATCAAAATTCTTTTTACATATGCTGGTCCGATCGTTGCAGATATGACCATGGGGTCGATGGTCAGAGCCTCTACCTGATCAGCGTCTCTGTTCCTGAACACAATATCGTCTGTCATCACGCGCTGCTGCTTAGCAGGGGCCCCGTCCTCTACGTTCGAACAGCACTCAAAATCTGCATGCTTCAAGGAGCTTGCATATCGTTCCATCTCTTGCCAGTTCTTATCTGCGGGATGAGGTCCGCCGATAATTGTATTTATGACCAGTCTTCCAACAGTCCGGGCAGGCTCCTCAGGATGACGTGGAGCTGGTGCACGACCTGGGTTGGACATCCCCTGTCCTCCTTCCTGTGGATCCTTTACAAATTCTTGCAACTTCTTTTGTCTGATCAATTTCTCGATAGCATCATGCAGGTGTCTGCACTCTTCCGTGTTGTGTCCATAAGTTTCATGGAAGCGGCAATATTTCCCAGTCCGCTTCTGTTCCTCGGTTGATTCTTTCGGGCGCGGCTTTCGATATTGAAAAGTATTGCAGGTGGATAGGTAGATGTTCTCAAGTGGGGCGTTTAGCGGAGTGTACTCGCTGTAGCTGGGAATTCTTGACTTCCACTTTCCCGCTTCTTTCCTCTTTCCTTGACTTCTTCCTCCGGACTCTTTGGGATGCACAGGCTTACTCTGGACATTGACTTGGACCTTTCCCGAATTGTCTCCAGATTGCTTCACAGCAATGTTGCTCTTGATTGACTCTTGGGCAGGTCCCGGTGCCTTATCTCGTCGTACCCACCTAGCTTCCTCTCTTCTTATGAACTGGTGTGCCTTGGAGTAGAAACGCTCTAGCGTAGCCGGAGGTTTTCCTGCCAACCAGTCTCCAAACTCAGAATCCGGATCTACACCTCTCATTACAGCCATTAGAATTGCATGGTCATTGGGATTACTGACTTCAGTTGCCGCAACGTGGAATCTTTGTAAGTACTCCTTTAGCGACTCTCCGGGATTTTGGATTACACTTGACAGAGACATCACGTCCTTCGGGCGTGTAGTGTGTATCCTGAACTGCTCAATAACCTTCTTTGCCAACACCTTGAAATTTGATACGGATCGCGGAGGAAGTCGGGTGAACCACATAGTAGCGATCCCAGATAGAGTAATCGGAAAGCACCTACACTCGGTGGCATCATTTGCTCTGGCTGAATCCATCATCCATTCATACCTCATTACATGTTGTCTGGGGTCAGTCTTTCCTTCGTATGCAGGAATGGTTGGCATGCTAAACTTCTTAGGGTACGCCGCTTGCAGCACAACATCCGTGAACGGAGTATGACTTCTTGACACTCCCCAGTCGTCATTTGATAAGCCCTGATTTTCTTTCATCGGTTTCCTGATCATGGCTGTCAGATCGGGTGTCTGTATGGAAGCTGGGAGGTTGGAGTCAGTTCTACGCGCCTGTCCATGCTGATGCCTCCTTTCCTGGCGATCTGCCAATCGTGCGTCTTGAGGTTCAACATTGTTAGCATCTTGATGATCTGGAGCTCCATCCTCCATCTGTACTCCGGTTCTGAAGCTTCCAGTTCTGGCTTGGTCGCGGTCTCCAGCTGTTCGAACAGCAGCATCCGCCCTTGCAGCTTCAGTCTTACGGCGTCTACGCCTGGGTGGTTCATCAGAAGAAGTTGAGCTGTCAGATGAGGAGTAAGCAGCGGGATTGCTCCCAGCATTCTGTTGCCGCTGTTGAGTGAGTTATGCCATCAGGTTGGCATTAGCTTGCATCTGTTCTCCCAGTTGTCTCCTGCTTTCCCTAAGTTCTCTCATCAAGTCATTGAACTCTACTCTGGTGACAACTGGAGTCTGTTCTTGAGCGGCAATCCCTGCACTCGGGATCGCTGGTTGATTGCTAGGTCCTGCTTGTTGCACGCTAGCAGTCTCGCGGGCATCCGCATTATGAGAAGCTGACCTGGTACGTGGTCTTGCCATTGTAGAGTTATTGGTATGAACTCTGAGTAGAATCAACAGATGTCCTATCAGTGAGTCGGATCTTCTTTGGGGGATTTGTTCAATCCAGTAGCTTCAAAGCAGATCCTTGAGGTCTGAGAATTCGATTCTCAGTGAAAGCACCAAAGTGTTAGCACCAAAATTGGTCACTAACCTCGTAGAAGAAGATTGTGAAGAGATATAAGTGATGAAATCAAATTAAACAGAGAAGACAGTGCTAATCTAAATACAGAAAGTAAGAACACCAAATTTATAGTGGTTCAGCGTAATTGCCTACGTCCACTTTGAGGTTAAACTTTATTGATCTTCTTTATAGTTGATTACAAATACAATTCGTGAATCAAATGTTTGAATGAAGTTGTTAAGTAGAGAAGATGAGTCTTGAAAATGGCAGAGTCTCCCCGGTGTTTTCTCTCCCAAAAAAGGATCCATTTCACTGTGACCCTGCCCCTCTATTTATAGGCAAAAGTGGGCTGGACTACCCAAGTGGGCTTGATAGCCGAACGCTCTAGCCCAGGCGCTGCATGCCGAACCAGGTACGCCGAATGCTTCCATGCCGAACGGTCCTTCCCATGCCGAACGGTGCTTCTGATGTATGGGAAGTGTAGGATGGTTGCAGTGAAGCCGAGCGTATCTCTGTTCGAAGCTCTTGACCGATCAATGTATGTAGGTCGAATGATATCGTTACCTTGTGTAGTTTGCATACTGAATGCCTTCTGAATGCCGAACGCTCTCGTTGCCGAGTTATCCTATCGCCGAGTTCTACTGACGCTGAGTACTCCGGATGCCGAGTACCATGGGATGCCGAACACTAGTTGACGCTGAGCATAGGTTGTTGCCGAGTGCCAGTTGATGCCGAACACTACTTGACGCCGAGTACCCTTGTTGCCGAGTACTACGCCTAGTAGTCTCGATGACGAGTGCTCTTGATGTCGAGTGCTCTCGTATGCCGAGCAGTCTCGAATGCCGAGAAGTCTTGGTGCCGAGCAATCTTGATGCCGAGCGTTGGTTGACGTTGAGTGCCAGTTGATGCCGAACACTGCTGAGTACTACGCCGAACACTCCTGGACGCCGGACACTATGGATGCCGAGTACTACGCCGAGTACTCATGGATGACAGTTGCTTCGCCGAACACTCTTGGACGGCAAGTGCTTCGCCGAACACTCCTAGATGCCGGACACTCTCTGATGCCGAGCACTTATTGCCGAGTACTAGTTGCCTGGTCAAATCCCCAGGAAACACACACTACGCGCCCAAAGGACGTGATGTCTCTGTCAAGTGTAATCCAAAATCCTGGGGAATCGTTGAAGGAATATTTGCAAAGATTCCACGTAGCAGCAACTGAAGTCGGTAATCCCAATGACCATGCAATTCTGATGGCTGTAATGAGAGGTGTGGATCCAGACTCTGAGTTTGGAGACTGGATGGCAGGAAAACCTCTAGCTACGCTAGAGCGTTTTTGCTCTAAGACACACCAGTTCATAAGGAGAGAGGAAGCTAGGTGGGTACGACGAGATAAGGTGCCAGGGCCTGTCCAAGAGTCAATAAAGAGCAACATCGCTGTGAAGCAATCGGGAGACAGCTCCGGAAAGGTCCAAGTCAACGTCCAGAACAAACATGGGCAACCCAAGGAGTCCGGAGGAAGGAGTCAAGGGAAAAGAAAAGAAGCAGGAAATTGGAAGTCGAGAATTCCAAGCTACAGCGAGTACACTCCGCTAAACGCCCCACTTGAAAACATTTACCTATCCACCTGCAATACTTTTCAGTACAGAAAACCACGTCCAAAAGAATCAACTGAAGAACAGAAGCGGACCGGGAAATATTGTCGCTTCCATGAGACTTATGGACACAATACGGAAGAATGTAGACACTTGCACGACGCTATCGAGAAGTTGATCAGGCAGAAGAAATTGCAAGAATTTGTGAAGGATCCACAAGAAGGAGGACAGGGAACGTCCAACCCAGGTCGTGCACCAGCTCCACGTCATCCCGAGGAGCCTGCCCGGACCATTGGTAGACTGGTCATAAATACAATTATCGGCGGGCCTCACCCTGCGGATAAGAATTGGCAGGAGATGGAGCGATATGCAAGTTCCTTGAAGCATGCAGATTTTGAGTGTTGTTCGAACATGGAGGATGGAGCCCCTGCTAAGCAGCAGCGCGTAATGACAGACGATATTGTGTTCAGAAGCAGAGACGCTGATCAGGTAGAGGCTCCGACCATCGACCCCATGGTCATATCTGCAACGATCGGACCAGCATACGTAAAAAGAATTCTGATTGATTCTGGAAGTTCAGTCAACATCATCTTCAAGAAGGCCTACGATCAAATGAAGCTAGAAACAAAAGACTTCAAACCATCCAAAGCTCGTATCCACGGCTTTAACGGCGCTGCAACTAATGCAGTGGGATATGTCGAGTTACCAGTTGAACTGGGACAAGGCGAGCGTCGGAGAGTGCGAATTCTACCCTTTGTAGTTTTGGATGTGGACTCTCCGTATAACGTTTTCTTGGGCCGGCCGGCCCTGGCGGAGTTTAGGGCAGCGTTAGCCCCGTGGTGTTTAACTTTGAAGTTCCCGACTGACAAAGGAGTAGGCATTGTTCACGGGGACCAAGCAGCTGGTCGTTCCTGTTATGTGGCCGAGCTCCGAGAGGCCCACCGGAGGGAGAAGGGAAAGGTTGCGGACAATCCCGTCCGCATCCTCAATGCGGATAATTGACAAGTAGTGCCCGAGCCCTGGCTCGGGCATATTTCTCGGATCTACGGAGATATAGATCCGAGAGACGACGATGAGAAACCCAGGGAAGAGAAGGCGGCACCGGCTGAATTAACAATTGACATTTCAGTTAGCCGTGGCGACCCTTCGTGACTACTGAAGATCGGATCACAGCTAGGCCCCGCAATGACTGAAGACCTTAG
Organism: Allium fistulosum; assembly: GCA_030737815.1. Lineage (NCBI taxonomy): Eukaryota > Viridiplantae > Streptophyta > Magnoliopsida > Asparagales > Amaryllidaceae > Allium > Allium fistulosum. Next base: position 352,320,554 of record CM060903.1, on the reverse strand, counting down.
CGACTTCCTCCGGGCAAACCTTGATGTTTTCGCCTGGACGCATTCTGATATGTGTGGGATTTCTCCCGCCATCACGAGTCATATGTTGAACATAGACCCGAAATACGTCCCAGTCAAGCAAAAAAGGAGAGGAATGGATCCGGAGAGATCCGCCGCTCTTGGAGAGGAGGTGGAAAAACTCAAAGCAAATGGGTTCGTCTGCGACGCCCTCTACCCGAAATGGGTCTCCAACCCCGTGCTAGTAAAGAAGGCGAATGGGAAATGGAGGACTTGCGTAGATTATTCCGACTTGAACAAAGCATGCCCTAAGGACAGTTTCCCGTTGCCTAGGATCGATCAGTTGGTCGATTCCACCGCAGGACACGAGTTACTGTCATTCATGGATGCGTACTCAGGATACAACCAAATCCCAATGCATATTCCGGACCAAGAACACACCAGCTTCGTTACAAATGTCGGGCTGTATTGCTATGTAGTGATGCCCTTTGGATTGAAGAATGCTGGAGCAACTTACCAACGTCTGGTGAATCGAATGTTCAAGGACCAGCTGGGTAAAACCATGGAAGTCTATGTGGATGACATGCTCGTGAAGTCACGACGGTCAAACGACCACATTCAAGACTTGGCTGAAATGTTCGACATACTCAGGTTTTATGGCATGAAGATCAACCCGTTGAAGTGTTCTTTCGGCGTTGCATCAGGGAAGTTTTTGGGATTCATCGTCAACGCTAGGGGAATCGAAGCCAACCCAGAAAAGATCCAAGCTATTTGAGATGTACAAGCGCCCAGGACTATAAAGCAGGTACAGAGCTTGAACGGAAAAGTAGCTGTGCTAAGTCGATTTATATCCAAGGAAACTGACAAGTGCATCCCGTTCTTTGACATAATAAAGAAAGGAAAGAGAAATTTTGAATGGACGTCTAGCTGTGAGGAAGCATTCCGGAATCTGGTGAGGCATCTGGAGAGCCCACCAATGCTATCAAAACCAGTTGACCATGAGATGTTGTACGTATACTTGGCTGAATCCCCACATGCGATAAGTGCGGCTTTGGTACGAGAGGAGGATCGAGTCCAAAAGCCGGTGTATTATGTTAGCAAACGTTTAACAGGGGCCAAGAGGAATTACCCTAAAATAGAGAAATTGGCTTATTGCTTGGTGATTGCATCACGAAAGCTTCGCCCGTACTTTCAAGCACATTCAATCGATGTTTATTCCGATCAACCCCTGAGGCAGGTACTCCAACGGCCGGAAACTTCTGGAAGATTGCTAAGATGGAACATCGAGTTGAGCCAATTCGATATCGCGTACTTACCACGGAGAGCCATCCGAGGGCAAGCATTAGCAGACTTCATCGCTGAGTTTACCATACCCATCAAACCGGACGATCACGACATCATTCCCCCCGTTCGATGGAAATTATACACTGACGGTGCATCAAACGACCGTTGCTCCGGCGCGGGCGTAGTTCTTGTAACTCCAGAAAACCGATCGATCTGTTATGCCCTGAAGCTCGATTTCCCGGCTACAAATAACGAAGCTGAATATGAAGCACTGATCGCTGGCTTGAAGCTCATCAGGGAACTCGGGATCGAATCAGTCGAAATCTTTTGTGACTCGCAGTTGTTGGTTTACCAAGTACGGGGAGACTACCAAGCAAAGGGACGAAAGCTTGCTCCGTACCTCATTCAGGTCCAAGAACTACTATCAAATCTTGAGCGTTATGACATCTCACATATCCCGCGCGAACAGAACAAAGAAGCCGACTTATTGGCTAAGTTCGCGAGTACCGACGATGCGCAACAAATGGGATTGTATCCCGTCGAAGTCTTGCATGCCCCGAGCATAGATGAAATGAAAGTCGATCGCGTGTTGGGAACAGAAATCGAGAAGGAATCGTGGATAACCCCATTTAAACTGTACCTGACGACCGAGGCTTTACCAGGAAAAAGAAGCGAAAGACGGCAGGTCCTTCGGAAGGCCGCGCGATACATAATGCAGGATGGATCAATGTATCGAAAAGGATTCTCAGTCCCGTTATTACGATGCATCGCTCATGATGAAACAAAGCGAGTCTTGAGAGAGGTTCACGAAGGGGAATGCGGCGACCATACTGGGGGGCAAACGCTAGCAAAGAAGATCCTCCGCTATGGATATTACTGGCCCACCGTAAACCGGGATGCCGCGGACTACGCAAGAAAATGCGACAAGTGTCAAAGATATGCAAAAATCCCGAGGGCTCCATCAACGGAACTCACACAAATGATCAGTCCCTGGCCATTTGCGATCTGGGGAATCGACATAGTCGGCTCTTTGCCTCTATCCAAAGGTGGTGCGAAATACGCAATAGTTGCAGTCGACTATTTCACGAAATGGGCTGAGGCAGAACCTTTGGCCACTATCACCTCTAAGAAGGTCATTAACTTCGTTGTACGAAACATTATATGCCACTTTGGCCTTCCACGCACCATCATTACAGACAATGGAACGCAATTCGAAAGTAGAGAGTTCAAAGAGTTCTGTTTAAAGTACGGCATCGAGAAAAAGTTCGCCGCCGTTGCACACCCAAAAGCTAACGGACAAGTCGAGGCCGTTAACAAAATAATCAAGTCCATACTATAGAAGCATCTGGAGAAGGTTGGAGGCAAGTGGGTAGATGAACTCCCGACAGCATTATGGGCGTATAGAACTACCCACAAGTCCGCGACCGGCCACACTCCGTTCGCCTTGGCATACGGCTCTGAAGCCGTTATACCCGTGGAACTTGAAGTTCCATCGCACCGAGTGACATACTATGATCCCAAGATGAACCAAAACCTCTTGCTGGAATCACTGGACTGCATCGACGAAAAGCGGGAAGAAGCTGAATTAAGGGTGGCGGCGCATAGACATCGAGTCAAGCGTTACTACGACGGCAGAGTCTGCCCAAGAATCTTTGATGTGGGTGATCTCGTTCTGAAACGAGTCTTCCCGGTACCATCATGCATGAATCCCAGCTGGGAAGGTCCATACGCCATTGAACGGAAGCTTGGAGAAGGAACATTCAAGCTAGCGACCGTTAATGGCGCGACACTCCCCCGAGCATGGAACAGTGAACATTTGCGGCACTATTACATTTAGCATGTTTTCCTTTCTTGTTGTAGGCACTGTTGTTTCCTGCATGTTTCCATTCAATAATGACTTAGTTTCCTTTTAAAGTTGTAATCAAGCAATTTAGTTGATTTTCATTAATAAAGGCTTGAAGCCATATTTTCTATGAAGTTTCTATATCTCTTAATTGGATGATAAATTACATTATCCTGCACGACATACAGACTCATACGAACGATTCCAAATCTCCGAATCCCCAGAGCGCGGATCGGAGTACTCTAAGTCCCCAGAGCGCGGACTAGAGTATAAACGATTCCAAATCTCCGAATCCCCAGAGCGCGGATCGGAGTACTCTAAGTCCCCAGAGCGCGGACTAGAGTATAAACGATTCCAAATCTCCGAATCCCCAGAGCGTGGATCGGAGTACTCTAAGTCCCCAGAGCGCGGACTAGAGTATAAACGATTCAAAATCTCCGAATCCCCAGAGCGCGGATCGGAGTACTCTAAGTCCCCAGAGCGCGGACTAGAGTATAAACGATTCCAAATCTCCGAATCCCCAGAGCGCGGATCAGAGTACTCTAAGTCCCCAGAGCGCGGACTAGAGTATAAACGATTCCAAATATCCGAATCCTCAGAGCGCGGATCAGAGTACTCTAAGTCCCCAGAGCGCGGACTAGAGTATAAACGATTCCAAATCTCCGAATCCCCAGAGCGCGGATCGGAGTACTCTAAGTCCCCAGAGCGCGGACTAGAGTATAAACGATTCCAAATCTCCGAATCCCCAGAGCACGGATCGGAGTACTCTAAGTCCCCAGAGCGCGGACTAGAGTATAAACGATTCCAAATCTCCGAATCCCCAGAGCGCGGATCGGAGTACTCTAAGTCCCCAGGGCGCGGACTAGAGTATAAACGATTCCAAATCTCCGAATCCCCAGAGCGCGGATCGGAGTACTCTAAGTCCCCGGAGCGCGGACTAGAGTATAAACGATTTTAAAACTCCAAATCCCCGAAGTGCGGAGCGAAGTACTCTAATTCCCCGGAGCGCGGACTAGAGTATAAACTATTTCAAGCCTCCAAGTCCCCGGGGCACAGAGTCAGCAAGAAGTCCAAGTACTCAAAAGATGTGGGACGAGAGGTACGCCATGTCCAAAAATGTTTGAACAGCACAAGAATGGACCGGGAGATAATGCAACTCATAAGAACTTGAGTTATGGCTATAATTAGTCAGCAAACCAAATAAAGACAAGAGAATCATTCAAACAAAAAGAAACTAAAACTTTATTCAATAAGTCCAAAATGGGGATACATGATCACTCCTACAAAATTCAGACCTCTCTATACAAACTACAAGTTGTGGAAGATAAAAACAATTACAAAACTTAAGCAGGAAACTTGTTGAACAAGTGCATCGATTATTTCTTCGACATCTTCTTCTTGTCTTCCTTTGGTGTTTCCGATGACTCCTCTCCCTCACGCTTTTTCTTGGACTTTTTTGCTTGCTAGAGAAACGGAGTCAGGAGTAGGAGACGGAACATCTAGTGGTTTGGACCTGCCCGGGAGAATGATTTTCAAAGGTCTGTTACGCGGGTCAGTGAGTTCCAGTATTTCAGATTCAACTTTGACTTTGACCTTTTTCTTCTCCTCGTCGGCGAGACGGTCCTTCATGCTCATCTCTGAAGTATGCTCAGAGGCGCCAGTGATTTCAATTTCATCGCTTCCTTCGGCAGGAGACGAAGTATCAAGTTTGTCATCATCTAGCGCCCCGATCACTTGAGAGTCTGGACTGGGAGTTAGTCCTGCGTGAGCAACGTCGCTTGTTTTCTCTGCTTCCTCCTTGGCGTCATCGCTCCTCGGAGTTGGCTCGGCGTCAGAGCAACCTGCACGAAAACATAAGGAATGGGCATTAGAACGAATAGCCACTGCTGAAAAATGACGGGAACTCTTCAACTTCTAGAGAAAGAAGAATTTCCTACCAGGGTCCGGTTGGCTATCGGTGGCACGAGGGGTTTCACCCTCCAGGATAGGTGACAGCACATGAACACCAAGCCTGGGATCTTCGGGATCATAACTAGCATGCTGCTCGAATGGATCAAGTGTTGGCCGACCGGCCGATTGAGCAGCGTAAGGAGCGGCAATGTGAGGAGTAGTAGCATCGGCCCCAGACGGGCCAGCTTCATCATTCTTCTCTTTCGGAGGGGAAGAGCCTTTGCTATAAAGTGCCAATGCTGCGGATAAGTCCGATGGCTCATTCCCCCTTAGGAACTCCTTCACCAAGACATCCTCATCGACCTCGTTGGAGCCCGACTCGACCTTCTTGATCCTTATCAAAGTTTCCCACGCCTCTGCCAGGGATTCGAGGTAGCCGTCGCCCAGAAATGTTAAGTCGCGGTGCATAAGGACGCGGGCTCCATACTCGGCGATCAATGGGTCAAACATACTTTTGAACTCTTCCCTGCCGGCTTCTGCGGCTGCCTCGAGGCGAGAATCAAGCTCTTCCACAGCCATTCTTTTGCCCTCCTCACGGGCCTCGTCCTTCATTTTCTCGACCCCGGTGAGTTCGTCATCGAGCTTTGTCTTCAGGAGTCGGGTAGCAACAATCTCATCACAGTATCGCTGCGATTCTTCTTGAGCAGCTACTTTGTCTTCCTTCTCCTTGGAAAGTAATTCCTTCAGCTCCTTGACTTGAGTAGCAAGTGCGTCCCTTTCCTTTTGGACATAGTCTTTTTCTAGGGCGAGGGCACCGCTGCGCTGGACTGCTTCGTCAAGCTCTTTTTTGTGAGCTGCCTCTAAACGAGTAACTGCCTCGGCAGTATTTTTTGCGCTTTGTTCAGCGGCTTCTAGCTTTGACTTATACGAAGCAAGCTCTTCGTCTTGGAGTTTGATGATTTTCTTATCGCTGTCAGCCTCCAGATTCAGACGGTCAATCTCGTGTTGACGCTCAACAGATACTTCCGAGACCTTCTCCACCAAGTGCACAAACGCGTCATGTTGAACATAGACGTCGTTATTGCAGGCAATGGCACTCTGCTTCACATGCCCGGGAATATGATGAATGGCCGGGAGGAACTTCAGACCATCGAAGAAAATTTTTGGAAACTTGGCCTTAAGATCGACCATCTTTTCCGCAACAGTTGGGTCCACCGCAGGAGTAGGAGGAGGAGGCTTTAAAAACTCCGTTCTTTTACGTTGCTCTCGAACTTGCCTTGTACTCGATGAACTGGAATGTTGTTCTCGAGGAGCATCAGACTGATAACCCTTCTGTAAGGATTTCTCTCTATCCGGCTCAGTTGGAGGAGGAAGATCACGGGACTGGGAAGATTGAGAATGTGCCTTCTTGCGGTAAGACGACTCTCGGGGACGATTATCCCTATCTTCATACTCGCCTCGGTCCCTGCGTATGCCTGAACCGGAATCCCGTCCAGAGTGATGGAATATAGAAGACCCTTGAAGGCGATCAAGTCCGTGAGAACGCCCCATATCACCTGCAAAGAATGGAGATAACAACGAGTTAAGAAAAGTCCGTGAGATGAGGAAAAACTTGAAGTGTATGATGGAATGCATATGTGCGTGTGTGTCCTAGTATTCCCCCCGACGGACTAGTTCGTTTATCTTTACTAATCGGGGTGTTGTCTCCTTGAACCGGGAGTTGAACTCCCGCATTGCCTCTAGCGGGCGAAGAAAATTTGAGGGCTTCAGGATCATCAAACCCGTAATTAAGTATGTCTTCGGGAATAGAAAGGTTCGATAGACCCCTCAAGGAGCTCTCCAGATGCTGCGAAGGAGCCTCTTTCTCAGGCGGGATAGGCGTAGCTTTTGAAGTGCCACCAATTTTCTCCTTTTGAACTGTATATTTCAACTTCTTCTTCCCCTTCGAAGGGGAGGATGACGTCTCAATATCTTGAACATCGATTGCCGGATTCCAAGCGGGACCCACATTCTCGCCTTGAGTCTCAGGAACATCATCTTCTCTGCGCTCACCTTCTCCGTGCGTATCGGGAGTGCGACGCGACGACGATCCGGCCTATTTTTTCCCTTTATCGGACGAAGGTTTGGGAATGGTGACACCTTCTGGAAGGCTGGTCCGACGACCAGGGGCTAGCAAGCCAAACCCCGACAGTGATTCATTTGAAATGATAGTCCGGATGTCTCGATCCTCAGCAGGAAGAGCTCTAATGGCTTCAACAGCCTCAGAATATCCTCGGCCTTCCGGACGCGGGTTAATACCTGAAAAGATGAGATGAAGAGTTAGGAAAAGCATGACTCCGATTAAATACGAATAGTGACTTAGCAGAGAGACTTACTGCCTTCAACCCATCTCCTAGCGAAACCAGAAGGGCAGCGCACATAGAACCATTCCTGTTTGTACAGGGCGAATTTGCTACATGCCCCTGTCAAGATCTGGCATTTGTGGTATGGCTCGAGGAACATAAAAGAAGAACCGTCTTTCCGTCTCTTGAACATGTAAATATATCTGATATCACCAGCGGTTGGAGGCCTGGAGAAGACAGCCATGAAAAGTAGATAAGTCCCATATAGAAATGCATGGCCGTTCGGGTGCAGCTGCGACGGAGCTATGTCTATGTACTGCAGTACATCCTGGAGAAATAAGTTGAATGGAGGCACGCTGCCCATCCAACACATGAACTTGTTGCAGGTAGTGTACCCGACCGGGGGCAGATGAGGGCGATCGTGTCTTGAAGGAACTAACACGTCGGCAAAAGGAATCCCATGAATGGAGCATATCCGTCGCAGAGCAGCTTCGTTGATCTTCGAGGCTTGTGAATCGATCGGATTGTCTAGTAAGATTGTTGCCTCCAGAGCATCAGGTGCCAAGTTATGAGCAGGAGAAGTCGACGGGTTAGAAGAATCAGCGGCTCCTTGCCTCGATGACGGCCCAGGCCTGTCGGATATGGTAGCGGAGCTAGATTTTCTCGACATCCCCAATAAATAACGAACCTGGCTAAGTGCTTGAGATAACTATACTTAAAAAACGTTGAACGTTAGAATTAGCAACACGAGTTTTCCCCCCGCGTGGTGTGTGAACTAGTGCATGCAGTTGTGTACAAGCAATAAGATTTCAAAGATATAAAAATGAGCTTTGAATCGTTGCCTTCGAAGACCGTCATCGCTGACCGTCTCGAAGAGCCCGCCTGGTGGTGATTACAGTTCCAGATCCAGGAAACATGTGGTTTAAGAAGTAACCGGCTTAAGTGTAGTTTGACATTTATATTGTTCGGCATTTTTAATGTTGTTCGGCAATTGCTTTGTTCGGCTAAGGTCATGGTTCGACCTAAGGGTTGTTCGGCTAAAGTCAATGTTCGGCATGTCAATTGTATTGTTCGGCTAAAGTCAATGTTCGGCATGTCAATTGTATTGTTCGGCTAAAGTCAATGTTCGGCATGTCAATTGTTCGGCTTGGGTTATCGTTCGGCTAAGTTATTGTTCTACATTTTAGTAATTGTTCGGCATTGATGCCGTTCGGCATTCGAGATTGTTCGGCTTGGGTTATCGTTCGGCTAAGCTGTCGTTCGGTCTTAGTTGGGCTAAAGTAGCGCTCCACCCTCGGTTTCAACTTCGCCCTACTCCTTCTCCATCTGCGCCGAACGACAGAGACAGATCGCCCGGCGAAGACTACGCCGTTCAACACCCTATCTTTCTTTTTGTCGTTCGGCACGAAGGAGCTAGCCCCAACTAGACAATTCCAAATGTGTGAGCCGTTTCTGCTCGACACATATCATACGACCATAGAAATGTCCCATTTCCCACGAAAACAGTCTTGTGTTGAAGTAATCTAATCACTGAAGGAATGATACCTAGTTCGAAAGTCGAAGTTGAGGAAGGATTAATTAGGTCTCAAATCTGGTAGGATGGCGAGAATTGCGAGTCCTTAAGGAAATGACAGAAAAGAAAGCGTAAAGGGAAAATGGTGAAACGGCGCCTGGTTATATAGAGGGAGGAAGAAGTCGAAAAGGCCATGACCGGTAGAACCGGTCAAGGTCATAGCGTTCGGCCTCGGCGCATCGTTCGGCAAGGAAGCACCATTCGAACGCGAATGTCTCGTTCGGCATTTGGAACACGTCCGGCACACATCGGTCCCACAAAAGGGGCGTCTCCGTTCGAGGTTAGCCAAGGGTTTAAGACATGACGAAAAGGTTGCACGGTTCAAAGCGCATCACGTTCAGCCACGCGATACACTTTGGGGGGCAAGTGTTTCCTGGAGATTTGACCAGGCAACTAGCGCTCTGCATCTCAGACTGTCCGGCATCCAGCAGTGTTCGGCGACGCACTTGGCATCTAGGAGTATTCGGCGAAGTACACAGCATCCATAGTGTCCGGCATCCAGCAATGTTCGGCGTCAACTAGCACTCGGCGACAACCAATGCTCAGCGCTAGCGTTCGGCATCATTAGAACTCGGTGATAGGAGAACTCGGCATCAAGAGCGCTCGGCATCCCAAGGTACTCGGCGTAGTACTCGGCAACAGGAGTACTCGGCATCCCAAGGTACTCGGCGTAGTACTCGGCAACAGGATTACTCGGCATCCCAAGGTACTCGGCGTAGTACTCGGCAACAGGAGTACTCGACATCCCAAGGTACTCGGCGTAGTACTAGGCAACAGGAGTACTCGGCATCCCAAGGTACTCGGCGTAGTACTCGGCAACAGGAGTACTCGGCATCCCAAGGTACTCGGCGTAGTACTAGGCAACAGGAGTACTTGGCATCCCAAGGTACTCGGCGTAGTACTCGGCAACAGGAGTACTCGACATCCCATGGTGTCCGGCGTAGTACTCTACATCCAGAAGACATTCCGTATGCACAACTACTCAAGATAACGGTGTCGTTCGGCCTGTATGCACCGTTCATTCAAGAGCTTGAGATGGAGGCACGTTCGGCCTCAACAGACAACCATCCTACACTTCCCACGACACCAACACACCGTTCGGCATAGAAGGAATGGTTCGGCGTAGCGGCGTTCGGCACACCTGGTTCGGCATACAGCGACCACTGCACTGGGGCTTGAGCATTCGGCTATCCAGCCCATTTGGGAAGTCCAGCCCATATTTACCTATAAATAGAGGGGCAGGGTCACAGTGAAAGGGATCCTTTTTTGGAGAGAGAATACGGGGGAGACTCTGCCATTCTCAAGACTCATCTTCTCTACTTAAACAACTTCATTCAAGCATTTGATTCACGAATTGTATTTGTAATCAACTATAAAGAAGATCAATAAAGTTTAACCTCAAAGTCGACGTAGGCAATTACGCTGAACCACTATAAATTTGGTGTTCTTACTTTCTGCATTTAAATTAGCATTGTCTTCTCTGTTTAATTTACTTTCATCACTTATATCTCTACACAATCTTTCTGAACGAGGTTAGTGACCAATTTTGGTGCTAACAGGTTATATAAGTGAATTTGAAAATATAATAAAAATTGGATTATAGATATTTGGATAAATATTTGATAATCTCCTAATATAATTACTTAAAATTTGACAAATTATTCTTTTAAAACAAATAATAATGATTGTTTATATATATGGATATAAGAAGATTTTAAATAGAAAAATTATTATTTTCAAACAAATTGAATTTGTGTTTGTTTAAGTAAATATATTTGTGTGAGTTGATTACAGTTTGGATTTTAAATTGTATTTGAATTTGGATATTGAATTTCAAAAGATAGATATATATCTTAAATATATTTTGGATTTTAAAATATATTATATAGGATTTTATTTAGGATATATTTTGTTTTATATTATTTTCTTTTAAGGATTTTATATATATATAAATTAAGAAATGTATATATTAATTAGGAAATTAAATATAAAAGCTTTTTAAACCATTTAAAAAGTAATTAACTCATGCATAATAACAAATGTAAGCTAAGGATTACATGAAATTACAAGTGTAACTAATTTGATCATACAATTTAACAAGTGTCATGATATTCATTTTCTTTTCATTTTTAATAAAAGATAAAATTTGGCTATATATACCTCTACCTCTCCTCTCTCTCATTTTCTTTTATCAGTTCATTTTCTAAAACAAAACAAAGAAAACAGATCAAAAGCAAAAATCTAAAACTAAAACCAGTAAACAAATCAAAGAGAAAGCAAACAACTATCATCTTCTCCCAGTTTTCAAACCGAAAGCAACCTAAGATCAACTCAACAACATCAGATTCAAGCTAGAATTCAAATCATAGTAGCTGTTCAAATTTCCAGTTCAAAGGCAAAGTTTTTCCAGCTTTCTCTGTTCATCTTTTCTGGTGAGTAAACATTTTCCTTTAAAAGCTAAAACCCTTTGATGCAAATACATGTGATATATCTGTGTGATGATGATATAAATATGTTTGTTTGCATGGATGTTTCAACTTGAATCTCGTTTGAATTAGGCTATATATTTGTAAGCATGCCTGTATATATATGTATATAAGTCTTTGTTAAAAACCTCAGGCTCAAGATCAACTTAAAAAAAATTCCTATCTTCCCAAAACATCACTGTTAGTCTAGGATCATTAAAAATGAAATGATAATAACAATGTAATCTTGTTTTTAAAAATAATTTTAAGTGTATATATTTGGTAAATATTATGGAAATTGAAGATTACAGTAAAAATCTAAAATAAGTTGAAAACCAATATATACAATTTCATCTTTGGATTTTAGAACCTAATTCGTATAAGAGAATCATGAATTTTAATATGAATTTGGTGATTTTTAAGATGGTATATATCGAGAATTGGTGGGATGAACGGTTTTTCCTTATTGTCGATTTCCGGTGAACGTCGAAGTGGCGAGCGACGAGATCACTGCTGGAGGAGGCTGGAGTATAGGGGTTCTCAGGAAAATTGGAAGGAGGATTTTTAGAGGACGTTGGTGGCCAGGGGATGTCGATCTAGGGTTAGAAGATCTGTATTTGTCTGGGTATGTGTCAAGGCGATCTTGACGTCGTTGGTGCATCGGATCAGATCGCGAGGAGGGGGATGAATGTTGAGGTTCGATACGCAACTATGGACGAGGCGGCAGGTTTTCTGGTGGAGGAGTTTGTCGTCGGTGCGAGTTTTTAATGGTCGAGTTTTGATCCCTGTGGGTTCGATTGCTCGTTTTTGTTCCTCTGGCAATTTGGGAGATCTGAGTGGTCGTGAGGGATGGTGGGGACGTCGGCGACTTGCCGAGGATCGTATCGATGGTCCGAGTAGGGTGGCTGCGGCGTACACGTGCACGCATGTACACTTGTTCTGGTCTGGGTTTTTTTTGGGTTGGGAAGAGTTTTGGTTCGGGTTTCACTCGAGTTTTTCTCTCGTGATGACTCAGGAAAAGTTGTACGCGAGTGTTGCTCGGGGGAATTTGTAGTTGTCTCGGGTAAAATAATTATGTTTTCAAGTGTTTAAAGATAACATAATTAAGCTTTTTATAATTCACTTAATCATTATTTTAAATAAAGGTGTTATTTAAATGTTGATTTAATTAAGTTGTAAAATTTATTTTTACTTAGAAAGTTATTTCTTAAAGTTTTACTTAATTAATAATGTAATTAAATTAAGAAGATTAAATGTGTTTTATCATTAATTAAACTTAAAGAGTTTAAGTTAAATTATAGATTAATGATAAATTAATTCAAAATTTATTTAACAAGATTTTTAATGATAATTAAGAAGTTATTTAAGATAAATGACTTATCTTTTAATTAATTAAGGTTTGAGTGATTTAGATTAATTAACTAGAGAAAGGTTAATTAATTATCAACTAAGGGTTAATTTATTAATGTGATTAATTAATGATAAATTAATTAAGGATAATTAATTAAGGTTAATTAATCAAAGTAATTAATTAAGGTTAATTACTTGATTAAGATTAATTAATTAAGTAAGTATAACTAATTAATTATTAAGTAATCAAGGAATAGTTAATTAATGATTAAAGGTGAATTAATTTATGATTATAAGATAATTAATTTGAGAAGTTAATTAAGGATCAATGAAATTAATATGGATGAGTAAAGGATTTGTGTAATTAATTTAGAGTTAATTACTTATTGTAATTAAAGGATAATTAGTAAATGGTGATTAAATTAAGATGGAAAAAAACTAAAGGATGATTAATTAATTGGTTTGTAATTAATTAATATTAAGTAAAGATAATCTAATTGATTAGATTAGAAATTAATATAATTAGGGATAAATTAAATTAATCTTGGAAGTGATAAATCTTGCTTATGAATGATTAAATGATGTTAAATGTTTTGAATTGGTTGATATTTCTGTATGAAGAGATTTGTGATATGTTATGTTTAAGATGGAATAGTAATAATAAAGTTTTCTCTTAATGATGAATTACTATGTAAAAGCGATATCTTGCATCTAAAGTTTGAATTGTATTTCATTAGAATAACCTGGGTTAAGATGACATTGGATTCGAAGATACCGGGGTCGGGTATCAGTAAATACCCGAAACCACTTCAATTCTTTATAAAGTGTGAGTTAGAACCAAACAGGATGGAATCGGAATAAATTAAGTAACTGGGTCTTTAACTGAGCAATAGTTCTTAGATATTGTTTGTATTAGTGATGGACTTTGAGAACTCGTAGGAAGGTACGAGTTACCCTGGTTTGCAAATAAGTTTTATAACTTAGTATTTCATGTTATTTGGGTTTACTCATGCTGGTTTCCAGCCTTACCCGGGTGTTACTTTAATGTAATGCTCGGGTCAAACCGAGTATTACAGATTTTCAGGTAAGGACGTCCTGGAGCTCAGGTGGCGAGCTTGATGGCAGGAACGTATGGAGTATTCCGCTGTGATATATTGTTTTATCTGGGACAAGTTATTTTAACTGTCCAGTGTTTGTGTATATGTTGTAACTCTGATGTATTAAAGTGTAATTTAACTGATACAGTTTCTTTGTATAAATGATATTATATGATATTATATTTTGATCCGCTGCGAATGTGAGAATCTGTGTCTTGTTCTGTTTCTTTCTCCTATCTCTTTTCTTTTTCTCCTAACTATATGGAATTTTCGGGTTTGAAAATTCCGGGTCGTTACAACAGGTGCTCTGCACATGCACAGAACAGCTAAATCTGGTTTAATAGTGGGCATACCACTTAAAACATAAAAAACAAAGGAGAACAAGAGCTAGATAGAGAGACTAGACTACACGGAAGGACAAAAGTCCCCCTTATCATTACTGATATCAGCGTTAGTACGAGGACCCATAACATGCTGAACAACAGAAAAGTACATAGCCAATAGGGGATCATATGATCTTGAGAGAGAAGTGTAGAGATAAATCTGATCCCAAGAAGGATCCAAGAATTGCCACCAATTGCGAGCACCATCAATACCAGAGGTCGAAAGAGATAGACCCTTGCCCTCAACATGATAAATAAGTCTCCTAGTCTCGTCATCACCACCATGGAACATGTGATAACTATGCATCTGCGGGTCATATCTCATCTTCGTGACTAAATGTACCCAAGATCTCTCATCTAGCTCCCAGTAAATGATCTCATCGTCAGAATCGCATTCAACAGCTTCAGTAAGTGACTCCGCAGAGGGAGAAACATGAATCGCATGATCAGAGACAGTAGGTAAACTAAACTTGCGGACCCATTTCATTTCCATCCTAGGGAGGGGGACTATGTCAGCAGGAGGAAGGGGAGCATTCCTAGAACACATCACCGCATAATGTCCAAAAGACTGATAGATAGTGCAAATATCAGGTTTCCAGTTGTAATTTACTCTTATCTCCATCTTGTGTCCTTCCATAGTCCTTACTTTCAAAATTGATGGAAGTGGTTTCAAAGGGGTTATTTAAATCAATGCCCCAGCATATAGTAAATTCTTACGAGCAACGGTATTAGCATCGAAACATTTGAAATCATTTATAAGGCTAGCAAGCCAGTTCGGACCAATAAGGGGTTGTAGGACAGATGGAATATTAGAGAAAGTAGCCCAAACCGGTATCGATAGAATCTGTTCTCTAGCTCTGTCAATACCAACACTCCAAGGAGTAACAATAAATGGTTTTCCTTCAATAATAAGAGGGCTAGTCTCAAGAGCTATAAGTTTGTCTTTATTGTTCCCAAATTTAAAGTAGAAAAAGGAATTTATAACTTGCACATGAAGAGTACCTCTCATTTTCCATGCCCACCCAAAATATTCACGAACTAACGAATATGTAGATGCAGCATCAAGAAAGAAACCAACGAGGTGTTCAGACCAATGGCCCACGGCCTCCTGAACCACTTCCCATGGCCTCACGAACTACCGAATATGACTTTTAAAGGTTAATAAATCTGTTTCACCTTAATTAATCTTTCCTTAAATAAAGTTTTAAATTAATTAATCACTTTTAAATAATGATATTTAATTGTTATTAAATTAATTTAATTAATTATATTATTACTTAATTGAATCAATGATGCTTTAAAGGTGATTTACCTTTTCTAATTAAAGGTTATTGAAGTTAATTAATCAACTTAGTTAACAAACTTTTAAAAGTTAATTAATCAATGAAATAAGGATGTTTTGAGTTATTGAATCCTTTTTATATTGATGTTTCAAAGTTAGTAAACTCTTTTAACAAAATTTTTTTAAGCTAATACTTGTAATGTGAAGCCAAGTACGAATTCGGGTTTTAAAAGAAAAGGTATGAATTGTTTATGGAAACGGATTAATTTCCGTAAAGCGATTCACTTGTATGGAAACAATTTATTTGTATAATTAGAGCTAAACATCAAAGAAGTAGACTTGTTGCTATTTCGAAAGTTAAGAATAATCGTGGGACCTGACTTTGAGGTAACACTACCTTGATTGTCCGGTATTATTGTCAACAAAGGAATAGTATAAGTTTCCATATACAGTCATTTTATATCCTTGATAGTTGGTTTCTCAGCTATCGTTTACTTTCGCTTCTTTATTATCATCACTCTAAGATGATTTGTTGCTCCGTTGAGTTTTGTTATCCTTTGTCGGCAAATGACTGAACCCAAAGCACGAAAGGATGGCCAGCTATGTGGGGTTGCTCCCATTAGGGTATTTTCACATCTCATCTAGATCGAATTTCATATGCGCATTTAGATGTGAAATATTCGGATTCTCGGTAAGATTTGGCGGGGTCCGGCCGGTACATTTCCAAGAAGTGTCATGGAGTATATGAGCTTCTCAGAAGTATATTACTAGAGGTATACTTCAAGGGTGGTGCACTTACTCGTCATTTTTTGGATATTTTCCTTTTCTTATTTGATTCAAACCTTAAAAATTATTTCATTATTTAAAACGGGAAGAGTCAACCACACTTTGTGGTGTTTAATTATTTATCCATTCTTTACGTTTGGATGTTGATTTATGTGGGAGTAAACGCGTTCCATGTTCAGCAACGTGGTATCCATGTTTGTGTTTAATTTCACACCCATTATTTTAATAGTTTAACTCATACCTGATATATCGTTTGACCCAAGTTGTTTGTTTTCCTAAACTCACGGGTACTCATTTTATTTGAGTAGTCCGAGAGTAGAAGGTCTTTGTCGTGCTCTTTTGAAGATGACGTCCGAGCAGTAGGCTATTATCCGCTTAGCTATCTATTCCACTGTTTTTCTAGTTTGTGTAAGTGTATTTTTGTTTCAGCATGTGTTAAGGTAGGTTGTTATAACTGCCTAAGCTGATTTGTAGTACTTTTCTGTAACTCTGATAACTCCCTGTTAAAGAGTAACCTAATGTATTATTGACTGTTATGATTTATTTAGCAGTTTCGTTGTGAGGTTTTCTATTCTGTTCTTTATTTAACCCCATGATGATTCATCTTTTCGATGCTTAGGTAACGACACACGAACACTGAGGATGTGTTAAGTGTCATTCCTAAGGGTCAGAAAGGTAGGTCGTCATAAAGAAGGTATAGATTTGATGAAGTTTTGCTCCTGTGATCAGGTTAGAGGCTATAAGAATTTTACTTGCTTTTGCAAATCATAATAAATTTTAAATTATTTCAAATAGATGTCAAAAGTGCCTTTTTAAATGGATTTGTTAAAGAAGATGTGTATGTAGAACAACCTCCACTTTTTGAAGATGAAAAACTACCAAATCACGTTTATAAATTAAAGAAAGCTTTATATGGTTTAAAATAAGCATCTAGAGTATGGTATGATAGACTAAATCTTATTTATTACAATCCAATTTTGAAATAGGAAAGGTAGATAATACTCTTTTTATTAAAAGAAATAATAATGATATTCAACTTATACAAATATATGTAGATGATATTATCTTTGGATCAACAAACGAATAGTTAAATAAAGAATTTTCAGATATATTAACTAAAGAATTTGAAATGAGTCATATGGGAGAACTAACCTTCATTTTAGGATTACAAATAAGATAATTAAATAATGGAGTCTTTATAAATCAAGATGAATATGCCAAAGACTTACTTAAGAAATTTGGCATGGCAAATACTAGCGGAAAACCAACTCCTATGGAAACTAATGAGAAATTAAATAAAGAAGAAAACTCAAAAGATGTAGATCAAGAACTATATAGAGGTATGATAGGGTCATTACTTTATATTACTGTTGGTAGATCTGATATAATCCATGGTGTTTGACTATGTGCAAGATATCAATCTCAACCTAAGAAAACTCATCTAAAATCCATAAAACGAATATTAAGAGAAATTAACAACACAATAAAATATGGACTTTTCTTCCAAATGAAGATTCTTTTAATTTAATTAAATTTCATATAGTAGTTCTGACTATCTTGGATGCAAATCAGACCGAAAAAGTACAAGTGGAACTTGTCACTTTTTAGGACACATTTTCGTTTCTTGGTTTAGCAAAAAGAAAAATTATGTATCTCTGTCCACACCAGAAGCAGAATATATTTCAGCTGCACTAGCCTATTCACAAGTAATTTATATGCAACAACTTTAAAGACTTTGGTTTAAATTTCACTAAATCAATAATATACAGTGATAATAGTAGTGCAATAAATCTATCTAAAAATTCAACACATCATGCTAGAACGAAACATATAGACGTAAGACATCATTTTCTAAGAGATAATGTAAATAAAGAAGTAATTTCACTCGAATTTATAAATACTGAAAATCAAATAGCCAATATTTTAACAAAACCATTACCTCAAGCATCTTTTATTAAGCTCAAAAGAGAATTAGGAATATGTTCGTTCTCTGAGATATAGATATAATAGTATAAAAATCAAAGAATTAAATTAAAAACAAAATTGTGTCGGCATATACTGGAAAATTTTAAAAACATATTTCCCTCTAAAATTCCAAATTCAAAAACCACTTATATAATCACCAAATTCAAAATTATGTCCAGTTTTGTGTCTTTCTTCTTCTCTAACTTCTAAAATAAAATAAACCCATGGCCTCCTCGAATACCAAAAGCCCAAGAGAAGTTAATCCATGCGTTTCTTTCCCAACACCCATGCAAGGCCCTCTCCTGAACATCACCATGGCCAAAGTGATAAAAATAGAGGATGATATGAAGCATGTATTGCATATGCTTACTGAAATAGAAGTGGTTCAACTTTGTCTCACTACAACAAAAGTTTGTTTTGACAGCATTTATTATCAGCGTTTAAACATTGAATGCTATAGTAAATGTTTCTGAGAGAGTTATTCGTGAGGATAAACGCTGAAAATAGTGTCGCTGTGTTTATTTTGGTTTGCCGCCAACTCACGTGTTTACTTCCAGAGAAAATTCATTTTCCCTCGTCTCTTAATAATTCATTTCCCTCTCCATCGTTTTTCATTTTTCCAACTGTCCATTTCGATTTCAATTCTCCTACCACCAGATTGCAGCATCGTTCATCTTCCGTGTTGATTTTGATTGAGCGTCTCTGTCGCCGGCTCTTCTATCAGCATCGATTTGGAATTGATTACCCTAAACTTGGTGGAACTGGTGAGCGTTTTTTCTTAACCCTAGTTTTCAGTTAAGTTTGAAACATTGCAAAGTATCATATCTTGCTTATCTGATCAAGTTTAAAGTTTCAAACGATTTCGGTTATTAGATTGAGAAGGAAAAAAAATAAACTAAAGATGAACGTGGATGAAGTCAGTGGTCCATAAAAAAAGTAAGGCTCTGTTTGTTTTGCTAAAATAACAGCTGAACACTTAATAGAATAAGCGAAAAAGGGTTATTTGACTGTTTGTTTTAAAAAAGTGATGTTACCTCCTATTCAGCATAACGAATAAGCAATAAATTTTTGCTTTTTGGGAATGCTGATTGCTTATTGAAACAGTTTGTCAATAATACATTTTTTATGCATGATTTAATTTTTTTTCTCTTTCAATTGTGTAAATATTATTCAAACTGTTCTAATATTTCAAACTCAGTAGTAATTTTCATTTCTACTCAAGTTTTTCTAGGTCGAGCTAAACTTTTATTATTTGGTGTTGATTTTACTCACTTTTGGTAATTTTCAATAATTCAAAAATAATATAAAAAGTTATACAAAGTAAAAAGTGTTTGTTGATGCCTACAAATAACTTTTGGATATAAATGATAGCTATCAACTCACTAATAAGAATAAAAATTATAAATAACTTCGAAAAAGTGGATAAAAGTATGTGAGGACTTGTGTTAAAATGGAACGAAAAGTTTTATTTCTATCTTTAAATTTGTAGAAGGAAAAATAAAATAAAAATGGCATTTGTAAGACAATTGCTTCAAAGAATAATTAAAATTAAAATTGTGAAATGGGGCTTTGTACATCAAATTTTTATGTCTAATGTTATTACAAAAAAAATCCCTATAGAAATAAATATATAATTCAGATTCTAAATTTTTTAAATTAGAAAACGCAAATCAGCTTGAAGTTTTCTTATAACATCAAAAATATAGATTTAGAGTTGTTTATATACGGTCAAATCTCGACGGTCTAATGTTGATTTAAAGTTGTTTAATATAGATTTAGAGTTGTTGATATGTAGACAGTGGTTATGTGGGAAGTTAATGAAGTGAATATGTGGATGTGGTCTGATGCAAGACTGATGGTGGAAGTGCAGAGTCATGTAGACAGTGGTTATGTGACAGTTTGAACAGAGATTGGAAGATGTGAATTGGTGAACGAAGTGGATGAACTGGTGAAGTCTGATGGTCAGTAGCCGTAATTGATGTACAGTAGGAGTTGTACAATGGCTGTTGATGGTTTGAATGTGTATAGTAGGAATTGTGGCTATGAGTAAGGAGACTCTTTTTTCCTGAATAAACCATTTTGTTTTTGTACTTACAATCATAACAACTAATTGAATTTTGTCATATAAATTCATTGGAGTGAAACTACAAATTTATACCTGAAACTATTTATCTCTATTCACTATAAATTGATAAATGGAGTGAATTCTGATTTTTTTTTTCTTTCTATTTTTTTGACATGGAGCATGGGTGGATAAATGTTTGTCTGAGATAAGATGAATCACATTACTACATCTTAGATTTCATGAATTTTTTTGCTACATATTTACCACGGTTGTGTTTACATATTTGTAGTAGCTGATTTTGGATATTCCCCTTAATTGGTGATAATGTGTCCATGTCTATTTGTCAATTTTAATTTGAGGTAGGTATTGTTAGTATATTCAATTGTATAGCACTTTCCTATTTTTAACTTTTGAAATCTTTCCTTCTCATTTCCATAACAAAGAAACTTTTCCTTCTCATGAAAAAAGAATTGAAGTTTCTTACTGTTGCAAATTCTTCAATGACCCACTAAATTATCTACCGCCTCTGCTGACAAGATGTTATTGAAAGTTAAAACTTAAAACTACTATCTGTAGTCTTTATTTAAAATTTTGCTTCACCACATTACGCATTGAAGTTAACATGTTTTTTGAATATTCGAAAGGTACAATATGGAGTACAATTTAGCTATGATGTACTTCAGAAAGTCTCGAATAAGTAATGTGAACATGTAAATATAAGATCTAAATTAGGTATGAAAAAGTACTTGCTTAAAGTTTTTGATGATGTTCAACCAAAGGGTTCATTAATGAAGAATTATGTAAATGGAAGCAAATGATCAGACTCTTTACTGACATCAAGTATCAGGAACCAAATTTATTGTTAATGGCGCAAGCCAAGTATCAGGAGAGGGGTAATGCATAGACATTACTCCGGTGCTACAAAATAGCGCCGTTGTAATGGCAAATTTTTTGGAAACAGTTTGGCTTACATAATTCCTTTTGGTTTGTGGCCTAAATTCATGTGGATGTTTCCCAGTGTAGCTTTGCAATGTTTATACATAACAACTAAATGTCAGAAGGAAATGCATTAACCAATACATTTTGAATCGTTGTATATGCATTTTAGTTGTGTCATGCCTCTGTTGGTTACTTGTATGTTTTATGTTTCTGGCTTCATGTTCCTATTGTCATGTCGCAGTGTTACACTCGTTTGTTGGTGATGCCTGCTTTGGAAATTTATGCATTTTTTTACTAGATTTGGTATCGGTAATCTCTACTTGATCTAGGTGATGATTATGGTTTAATCTTTTGTTTTGCAAATTTTTTGTTGCTGCATTTGGTTATGGTCTTCCCTGGCCATCTTTGAAATTTGCATCTCTATGAAATATGTTCTGTTGCTTGTTGGCAATCTGGTTGTCTTCTGAATGCTAGCTTAGGCTATATTTTTTAGCTAGCTGTGTTGGAAATTTGTAGTTGGTTTGGGCCAATTTTCATAGATAGTAGTGTCCTACCGTATCTAAGTTTGTTAGATACGTTTGTTTCTACGAGTTGCTTCCAGCGTGGAGCTTATATGCGTTTTCTTTTGCAACCTGGTTTGTATGTTGCACCATACGTGGTGCTTGAGTAAGTTTAGTCATTCAGACAATCGACCTAACTCCTGTTTTTAATACGTATTTATTACTTTTGTTGTGATAAAAGTGGACGGTCCACAATAAAAAACGGCTGGCCTTGCCAAAAAAAATCAATCGTTTTAGTTATGGTTGAAATTAGTTAATTAATTATTTTATTAATGACTTGTGTAAAGATATTTAATTACTTTAACGATGGTTTAAAGTTAATTAATTGTTCATTTATGATGTTTAAAGGTAATCAATTAAAGTTAATTACTTCTTTTTTCAGTTTTTGTTCTTTATTTTTGGTTACATAGTATCAAATAATTGCTACATTAGATTGCATCCTCGAATTTTGATTACTTTTCTTTACTTAAATTCGATCAAATAAACAAATTCTACACACTTTAGTACTCTAAGCTCTTGTGTTTATCCTTACATCGTCGGTTGATTGTATTTATAAAAAATGTTAAAATGATAAGCCGATATTTTACAACATATATTTGAAGCTCATGACGACTTGAAGAACCTAGGTTTCTGTCCTTTTTTTCATCTTCTTCTCCCCATTTTTTGATGTGTATATTAATGAAGTATTTCTTGATGTGTATATTATTTTCTATACGTCTTAAGAAGAAACTCATAATGAGTATTCACATTTAAACAAGCTAACTAAAAGGCCCAGAAACTCTTCTAGCATTCATTACTTGTTTAAATAGTCTAATTTCCAATTACTATTTTGAATTTTAGATACTTGATTGCTTCCATATTATATATGATGATGGAGAAAGACTGGTTGCGTCTACACAGGTAATCATATACAAGTAAATTTACACATAACTTTAGACTTAACATGTTTTGAAAATGAAAGCTAACATTCTTGTTGCTTTCAATTTTAAACATAGAACCAGTAAAGAGTATGGAAAAGGAGCTCAAAATTTTATACGTGTTGCGAAGAAAAAGTTAGGGGATGTAGAGAAAATTTTGTGTCCTTCTTTAGATTGTCGAAATCTTAGTCATCATTATGGTGAAACCGTCATTGAGCATTTAATTATAAAGGGAATGGATCCTAAGTACAAAGATGGTAGGTGGTATAATCATGGCGAGCAAGTAGATGTTGAAAATAATAATAAAAAGAGTGAGGCGTACGACTTACTCAAAGCAATTCACTATGAAGATGAAGACTACTTTAATCATAATTTTTTTGATGATGATAAAGATAAGGATGATGCACAGAGACGACACGATGATTTACTTAAGAACTTGGAAGATGCAGAAACCCCATTATATCCTGGTTGCATAGATCATACAAAGTTATCTGCCATCACTATTTTGTATAACCTTAAATGCGAAACTGGATTATCCGATTCTGGTTTTGATAAGCTTCTTAATGTGCAACAACTGTTTTTGCCAAAGAATAATGTACTTCCTAAGACTTTATATGAAGTAAAGAAATTCCTCAAACTATTTGATATGGGGTTTGAAAAGATTCATGCATGTGAGAATGATTGTTGTCTTTTTCGTAAAGAGTATAAAAATTTGAATGACTGTCCGAAATGTGGTTCCTCAAGATGGAAAATGAATCAGGATACAAATGAGATTATGCAGGGTATCCCGGTTAAGGTGTTGAGATATTTTCCAATAATTCCAAGATTCAGAAGAATGTTCAGATCTGAAAAGATGGCAGAAGCATTAAGGTGGCATTTCAATAATAAAAGCAGTGATGGAAAGATGCGACATCCCGTAGATTCTGTAACATGGAGCACAATTGATGAAAATTGGGAATCATTTTCAGCCGATCCACGTAGTCTCAGACTTGGTCTTGCTACAGATGGGTTTAATCCATTTTCCATGTTGAGTTCCAAATATAGTTGTTGGACAGTAATGCTTGTGACATATAATTTGTCTCCTATGTTGGCCAGTACCTAACTTGTACGAAAGTTTGCCTGATTAGTGGTTGGGGTTTTGGACATTGCGGAAATTTATCAGTTTCCATTGTCTGTCTTCTCGATGACTATGCGATCTTATTAATTTCTTTATTCAGTTTTTAAATAAAATTACTATATTGTGATATTTTTCTTTGTTACAGGCTAGATTTAAACTAGATGAAGAATGGAAAAAGGTTCCCATTCTTCGGCAAATGGGATGTATTTGGAGGTGTTCAAAAAGTAAACTAGTTGACAAGTTATTAAAGGCAAAAAACATGGAGGAATGGCTTCGACTAAAACCAGATAATGTCAAAACTATGAAGGAATGGAAAAGGTTTATTGAGTCCAGAACTAGTAATGAGTTTAAGGTAATTATATAGTAATTGTTTTAATCATTTCTATATATAAAATATAAGTGCACAAAGAATGAAAATTAACTAATAAATGTGATAAATCTTTATACATAGTTACGAAGCGAAAAATTCAAATCCATGAGGGGTAAACAAATGCCACATACTTGTAGTCGTCGAGGAATGGCACGATTAACTGAAGATATGGTGAGAAAAAATATTTTATTAATTTACTATGATTAGTTGTTTTATCTAATGTTATGTCATTTTTAATGCAGAAAGAGGAAAGTGTAAAGCCTTCTTCCATTTCTAGAGTTGATGTTTGGGTTAAATCTCACACTCATAAGAATGGCGAACCTGTGAATGCACATGTTGCCGAAATTGTTGTAAGTGCTTTTGACCTTTTTTAAAGTAATTATTTTGAAAATAATATAAATTAGAACTCATATTTAAAATATATTTTTTGTAGGAGAAAATAAAAAAGGTGGAAAATGAATCACAACCTAGCTTAACATGTAATTTCAAAGATGATTCTCTCTCACAAGTGTTGGGACAAGATAGACCTGGACGACTACGTGGAATGGGAAGAGGCATGACTGCGACCAAGGCGGTTCTCTCACAAATCAAAGATACTCAAGTAGCTCAATGTCAACATAGTGTCTCAGAACTAAAGCAAGTGGTTTACATGTTAATGAAGCGTCTGGTATGACTTTTAATTTATAATTTAAATGTTTTTGGTGTTCAGAAATTTCGAGAATGATTTTCAATTTCATGGAGATAACCTAAATGACAAAACAAGATATCTATGTTTTGGCGTCCATTGTCCTTAAAAAAAGATTTCTCTATGCATGGTTACAAATCTGGCTACTTGGATGAACAAACAGCCAAAACATTTGCCATTGTAATTCAACTCTTATACAGAGCATTTACAATAGAACAGGGTGTTGGTGAGAGTGAGGTTTTTCTTTTTGTTTTGTTTTGTGTGTGTTTTGCATTTAAAAAAAAACCATTTTGTTGTGTGATTTTTATGTGATTTTTGTGCTCATTTTGTTGTGTTTTTGTTTTTCCGGTCTATATTTGTTTTGCATTTGCATTGCTATTTAACAAAAAAACACATTACAATTCAAAACCCAAAAAAAGGTCATTTCATTTTCATTGGTTTACATTTTTCTTCTTCCTCTCCTTTCAATTTTTTTACACTGTTTTTTTGTTTTACATTTCACTCAGTGTTACAAAAATACTCTCTGCCTGTTACATTTACAAACCCCCTGCATACACCACTATCAAACTCTCCCATAACAGCGCAGCACATTCTTCCCGACCACATCCACTTCTCTCTTCACTGATTCCACAACCTAACTGCTGTCAACATTATCACCTTCACATACATCCCCTGCCTTGTTAAACCCTGCCTTAAATTACATTCTGTACACAACCATTTACATTCTACTGCTCTCGGCCTCAATTTGCTCACTGCCCAACAACAGTGTGCACCTCTCCTCTGTCCACATACCAACATCCTCTACATCATTTAAACAACATCTCCACCAACAAAACTGTCAACTTCCTTTCCTATTGTAAGCTTATATTATTATTTTCAGTACCGAATAGCTAACTACATCAGTTGGTTGCAATAAAAAAATATATATAAAATGTGAAGAACACTGCATCAGGCATACCAAAGCTGCGAAAGTATAGTTATAACTCACTGGATGTTCAGTATTTTTTTCTTTGTTCTTTTCTGAAAAGATTTTATACTGTCAAAGATTAAAAGCTTTATTATAAGTTTCTGTGATTATTTTTCTTTGATTATTTCAACAATTTATTCTTTGGTTAAATGAACGTCTATTTATTTTTACCATTAATTTGCAATATTATTGATTTGGCAGGATAAAGGAAGTTGGGGAGAAGAGAACACATCCGTAGTGGTAAAAATCCAACGGTTGCAACATCATACATAATTTGATATCTAAATCAATAATCAATATAATATAGTTTTGGTTAATTGCAGAGTAAGTATAGTCAAACAGGTGATAATTGTAGTTTACTGCCTTGGCATGGAGATGATGACGAGGTTGTCGCCGAAGGAAAAATTGTGTCAAGCGATCCGAAAGAACTGTGCAATGAAGTCCCTTTAGGTGCAAATGCCAAAAAAAATTTGATTGTCCATCCAAGAAAATTAGATGTTTTCTTATGGAGGCCTTCTCCTGGTTTGGTATATATAAGAGATGCCAAGGATGAGATAGTAGCATGGCCAGCTGATAAAGTTGTTATACACAAAAGTGAGGACTCCAGAAAACAAAACAAGGTAAGTTTAACACTAATTAGCATTTTTTTAATATGTAGGGCCATCGTGGATAATAATCTCTATCCATAAATTTAGCATTTTATGGTAGTATGGTAGTATGGTTTAGCATTTTTTTTGTATATTTCTATTGCTACAACGCTTTAAAGATGTGTTACTGAAATTTGTGCAATGTTTTTGTATATTTCTATGTTCAACTTAAACAAATGTATTTTTTTAATAGAGTAAAACTAATAGCATGGAAACCAATTGCAAGCTGTATGATTGGGGTGGGAGCAAAGAACTGGTTGCTGAAGGACGAGTGTACTCGAGTGATCCAAATCAGATAATTAATGGTATTCCTCTTGGACCAGATGCCAAGATAGTTTGGGTGGACAATCCAAAAAAAGAAGATGCATTTTTGTGGAGGCCTATAGTTGGCATGACATGTATTGGAGAAGCTATTGGTAAGAAAATAGCATGGCCAGAATCAATAGTGGTTGTTGAAACGGTTAACGCTAGCACATATCCTGCTCCTATGATCAATGCTCCAACATCTCTTACGGTAACATGTTCATATTGCTAATATTCCTCTCAAAGAATTGTTGATATCGTATTACCATTTTTTTTGTTATGTGATAGAGTGCAAATTTTTCTGCAAATACCAAATGCAAGTTGATTGATTTAGAGGGTACGGGAAAAATAGTAGCAGAAGGAACCGTGTCTTCAACAGATCCAAATGCTTTGGTACATTCTGTTCCACTGGGACCAAATGCGATAAGAGTTTGGGTGGATGTTGTAAAAGTCCCAAATGCACCTATATGGCGGCCTACATCCTTCATGGAATGCTTATCAGATGCTATTGGCTCGACTGTACGTAGCATGGCCTGTTGCGAATGTTAGAATTGGCTCAACTTCCATGTAAGTTTCACATCTTGTTTATATGCAATAGACAAGATAAAAAACTACTATAGTTTCATTTGATTAAATATGCTAGTGTAAATGAGAATTGATTGGCTGTGAGCGGTTTTATTAAATCTCATAAATTCAAATCCATTGTTAACTCTCCTGATTTTGGGAAAAAATGTCCATTGTTTTTTTTTTGGGAGTGAAGTGAAGTTTTTATGTAGTTCTGGTATTTGTTTTGGAGTTGAATGGTTGTATAACAAAGGAGTGTTATAGGCAGTAGCAAGAGGAGGAGCTTGGCAAA
Source organism: Allium fistulosum (assembly GCA_030737815.1). Lineage (NCBI taxonomy): Eukaryota > Viridiplantae > Streptophyta > Magnoliopsida > Asparagales > Amaryllidaceae > Allium > Allium fistulosum. The sequence continues at coordinate 352,292,871 of CM060903.1, read as the reverse complement.
GGAAGGTGAGGATGTGAAGTGATAATGAAGTGTTGAAGTTGGGGTATTTATTGTATTTGATGGAAGTGTGAACTGATTTCAGTTTTATATGACAGTGGTGTAATTGTTTGGTGATGCAACAGTATGTAGGCTGGTAATGACTGTGTGCAGTTTTGATGTAGGGGAAGCTGTCGAAATGAGATGGTGTAACAACAGTGAAGTACGTTGGTTATGATGTTTGGTGGAGGAGTTAGGTGGGACAGTTTGATGGGGGAAGTTTGGAAATGGTGATAGTGAAGTTGAGGGAAGGCAAATGAAGTTTGCTAAAGGTAGATGTGTTGTATGTTGGTGGTAGGGGAAGTATGGTGTGGTCAGAGGGTATTTTGTAAGTAGTGGGTGTTGTGGTGGTTGTTTCAGTGATTAGAGGGGTCGATGCAGGAAGATGAGAGAATTATATATAGAGGAATGTTGATTATGGTGGACATTTAGTGAAGTATGGTAGGGATGTTGGTGACTGTTTGGCAGTAGCAAAAGAAGAGAGGTAACAAAGTGGTGTTTAGGTGTAGCAGTATGCAGAGGAGAGGGTGGTTTGGAATGTCAGTGCATTTGCAATGCACCGGTGGTTGAAATGCGTGATTGAATGGTTTTATGGTGGTGTTGAGGAGATGGATTTATGCACGGAGTAGATTTTTCAAAGAAATGCAGTGTTGTTTGAAGTAGAAAGTGGAATGTGCAGGTATTGGCTGGCAGTTCTGTGGCTTTGTAGCAGGGAGGGAGGTGATGGAATTGGTGGTATGGGAAGTGAATGGATGAAATGGAGTTGCTTATGACTGTGCAATAGGAATTGGTGGTGGACAGCAATGAGTTTGGGCAGAGGAGGATCTGTAGACAGAAAGAGGTAGTTTGAAGGAGATGTATGTGATATTTTGTAAGTGACTATTTTGGACAGAGGATGAGTTTGACAGTGTTACAGTTTGATACGGATAGGTTGGATTTTATGATGTGAAGTATGGATAATGAAGAGGAGTGGCAATATACTGCACGAATTGCTGTGGTTCTGATGGTTGTGAGAGTATTCAGGTGGGTTGAGAGTTTGCATTGTTGTGTGCACAGAAATGGATATGGGTATGTCAGTTGGAGGTTAAATATTGGGGATTTGGTTGTTTGTTAAGGAATGGTGACTGTTGTATGAATTTGGTTGTGGCTGCTGTAAAGTAGGGTAGTGAAGTATAGTTGTTGATGATGAAGATATGGGTTGTATGTTGTTGATGCTGTGGAGGTGGAACTATTGCAGTAAGATGGTGACAGAAGTGGTTTGAGGAGGTTTGGTTGCGGTGGTTGAAATAGGTTAGTTGTCGTATGAAGCAGGTTGTAGCACCGATGTGCACTGGTGAAGAGTGAGGTTGAAAGACAGTGTACTCTGGTGATTGGAAGTGAATGAGCAGCAAGTTAATGGCTGTAAAGGTTATGTAGAAGTGGATAATGGTTGAAGAATGTGTTGTCAGGAAATGTTGGCAGAGTGGTTGTTGAAGTTTGCTGTAGAATGATGGGTGCTCAGGGGAGAGTTGGTCGAAGCAAGGCAATGCAGTGGTGAAAGGATGTGCACTATATATAGTTGGAGAAGTATGGTCTGTGCAGTAGTTTGGTAAGGCAGAAACGATGATGTTTATACGTGAAGTGGTTGAAGTATTTGGGCAGTGGTGGATATTGATTTTTTGTGAAGCAGTGAGTACTTGTTTGAGGGTGGTGATATGATCGGGTGGACGAATTTGGGTATGTTAGCAGTTATGTAGAAGTTGGCGGTGAGGAGATGGTTTTGTTGACAGAATTGTGCAAGGGTATTCGGGTGGACGAATTTTGAGCTTCTTCTTATTCTAGATTTCTAGTTGCATTTGCATATTTAAAAAAAAAAATTCAAACAAAAAAAATATATTTTATTTCCTTTTTTTCCAAGTTGCATTTTCTTATACATAAAAAAATTGCTTGCATTACTTGTTTCAGGTTTTCATTGCATTAGTTGCTTCATTTTGTTCTCTATGAACATTGCATCTTCTGTTACACTACGTTTCTGTTTGTTTTCAAGTCATTGTGCACTTCCTTCTCTGCTTACTGCATTATCTTTGTTACATTCTATTTTCTGTGCATTTTGTTTCATTGCAGTTGGTATTCCCTATTTGCATTACACTGCATTTTTGTTGGAGTTTATGTATAAAAAGTTTTCTTTGCATTTTGCTTCATTGCAGTTACAAACTGTGTTTGAAAAAAAATTCACTGATCACAATTCCATTTCTCTTCTCTGTTTTCATACTTCTCTTACATCTCTATTGCTTTCCCTACTGCTAATACCACCAGCAACAACCAAATCGCACGACCACCATCTACTCTAACACTTCACCTGAAATACGCAATTGCATACAAGCAGCCATATCACCTACAACATAACTTCACTTCAACATCCAAACAAGCATAACAGCCTGACACAGTACATTCATCACTGAAATCATCCTTCACTATCATTCTCTGACATTCATTTCACTGTCATTCCATCCACAACCATTTATAGCTGCTTACAAACAGTCTCCCACTACACTGCCAACACTTCTGCAAATAGCAAGTAGCAAGTAGCATATGAAACTTCAAATTTTTAGATGGCGTTTACTCACTGATCATTTCAAATTTCTTCATTGCAGGTAATTAAAGATGGCGATGACACATTCTTCTTCCGTAGCAAGTAGCAAGTAGCAAGCATATGAAACTTTTTAGATGCACGTTTTGTTGTTGGCATTTGGTGTGGACTTACTGTATTGATATTATACTTTTACTTAACGTGTCTTTGTTTAACAGAATTTGTGGCAACTTGGTTTACTTTGTTATTTTTGTTTATGGATATTATTGAAACTTGGTTTATGGATGTCTTTTGTTTATTAATATTCTCTTAACTAGTTTATGTAACCAATTAATAGTTATTAGAACCTGTTATATATACTAGTTGCTTGAATATGCTTAAAATATAGTTTTGGAATATTCAAAAGTAGAGTGGAATATTAAAGCTGTTATATAAATAGAAGACAGCGTTTGATTAATGCTGTCAATGAAGAAACAACAGCGTTTAATTCGTGCTGTAATTATCTTGAAACTGTCAATAACAGCGTTTATTACATGCTGTCGAAATGGTTGATGATTCAATCACAGCGTTTTTAACATGCTGTCGAAATTGTTGATGATTCAGTAACAGCGTTTAGAAAAAGCTGTTGTAAACAGTTAAAGTAGAATTTGAACATCTTCGACAACTAAATTATAAACGCTGTTGAAACATAATACAACATGTCTGAAAACGCTGTAAAAATATTATTGACAGCTCGTAATAAACGCTGTCACAGAGTTGTTTCAACAGCGTTTGAAGAAAAGCTGTTGTAAGTTATGTATATACGACAGCATGTCGTTATACAGCGTTTGTAATAACGCTGTTGTATCATATTACAGCTTTATCAAACGCTGTTAAAAGCCTTTTGTGGTGTAGTGTCTCTTAAAGGAACAAGAGAAACAAGACCGGATTCTGCGGAATCTTCAGAAATACCTATTGGATATTCCAACAAATCCAATAGTAATTAAAGAAGATACTCCTACTCAATAAACTCAGAATCCTGTGAATAAAGAAGAAGAAGAAGAAGAAGAAGAAGAGGAAGAAGAGGAAGAGAAAGAGGAAGAGAAAGATGAGGGAAATAACGAAGGTGACAATGAATTTAAATGCTTTGGAGAAGTTTGCTTTGATCGAGATGGAAATCTCATCGAACGAAGAGGAAAATTTGCCTTCACTACCCTTTTTGTACCGTCCACAAGTTCCCCATAATTAGGAGAAAACCATAGATATAGTTATAATTCATAATAAGTTTATTTTGCTAGAATTAATTTAGCTTTGTGTGCTTTTTAAGTTTTTAGGATTTGCATGTTTTAATGTGGTTTTGTGTGACTATTAGATTTGTTGTTTGATTAGTTTGGATTGTTTATTTGACTTGACATAATTGAATTTATGTATAGAATGAACCATATAAATAATAATCGACTTCATTTCATAATTTTTCATTATATAATCATATATTATCATGTTTATTAGTATAATTTATCATCATTTTTACTTAGATTATTGATTTTGAATTAAGTATATCATTATGTCCTTTATTTAGGGGGAGTAATTGTTAGCTTTTCACCTATTTTTGTTGATGACAAAGAGGAGAAAAATATAAAATATACATATGCACATATTAAGGGGGAGTTATCTAACATAAAGGGAGTTATATTATATTTTATATATAAAAATAATAATGGTTATCATTATCAAAAATGGAGAGATTGTTAGTACCTCAGATATTGATTTTGATGATAACAACCTTGGTAAAAAATATACACTCGTATAAAATAGGGATACCGATAATTTTGCCAAGTTATATAATATACAGTGCAGGATATTATACAAGTTTTGAATTGAAGACTGTACAATATAAAGACACAAGAGCTGGACATAAAGACTCATGAGTATAAAGATCAAGATATGAAGATTTCAAGACTATGGTACAGTATCTAGAGTCATAGAATATAGTTAAAGTCCCTGGTAGCAATCTTTGACCTTAGTTTCTCATTTTCTTATCATTTATATTTAAATCAAAATATATTTAAAAAGATTTTATAAAAGATTTCTAAAGTTTATAATGTTTATAAACTATGTTTAAACTATTTTACAAAGTATCAAAATATTTTATGAAGCATTAGATTTTCAAAGGATATTAAATAAACAAGTTTTCAAAATATACTAGGATATGTCGACACATAGGCAGATTGTATGTCGACATACATGCCATAGTTTTCAAATTTGAAATAAAGTGTTTATTCGTTATAACTCTTCGCGAATGGATATGTCTGTTTGTTCTCTATATATATGGGATTTCCAAACAAATTTTTATTAACTACTTTCTTATTATCTTCTCTCCTCTTACTCTACCAAAATTTCTATTGAAAATATATTCAAAATTTCTCAAATTCAAATCAGAACCAATTCAATCTTCATTGTATTGATTCTCTACTATTTATTCTCTGATTTCAATCATCTCTCTCACTCAATCAAAGATCAAAGTGATGTCCAAGAGTCTATAGGATTAATTGTATCCAAAAATCAAACAATGTCTTTGGAAAAACGATTAAAACTCTAGTTGATTGGGTGCGATTGTGTCCCAATTCAAATCAATTGGGTGTGCTTGGTGTCCCAGAAATCCAAGTGGGTGTGCTTATGTCCCGTGTCAAATAAAGTGAGTGTACCTAGAGCTCAAAAAATCTGGAGGGTGTGTCTTGTAGCCTTGAAATCAAAGGGCTGCCAACTACCAGTCTTGTGATGCGTATCGAATATCATAAATAACAACGGATTCATCGATCTAGGGCACGACCCCACGATCAGGTCGCTAGGGTGGATACTAGCCAATGTGTTTCACTCCTAAAAAATGAAGGAAGCTGGATATAATATTGATGGTCATATAGTTCTCATACCCTATAGTTATGCATATCTCTAATAGTAGGCCAATACATCGCTCTCATAAGTCAACAACTGGCTATATGGTACTCCACACGAGTATAACATATACACATGAGTGTAATGCTATTTTGAGTCACATTTACTTACTAAGAATAATAAAACAAATGATATAACGGTGTCTCATACCATCGCATGTTATTCGGATAATTACTCAAGGCTCGTAAACTACACTCGGTCCACACCAGATATCTCTATATGACAAGCCCAATGAATAATCGAAAAAGTATTACCGAAAGTTCCATACCAGATTGCATCGCTAATTCGTTTATTCAAATTTCTCGTCACATACAAATGAAATCCCACAAATTAAAGAGAAGGATGTCTTCACTGTATCATCTTAAAATATAACTCAAATCAATATCAATGGTAAATCTTTCATAGTAAGTAATTAAATGTAGAAGAAAAATAAATTACAAGAAGTAATAGAATTATACTTAAATAAATACTTTATACAAACAACTATTACTATTAAATATTAGATTAGATTAGATTAGATAATACTCTTAATTTGTTTATATAATCACAATGTAAGATTTTAAATACAGAAATTCCTTTATTATCCATATATATATATGTAATATAACTTCCAAATCACTTTATAAGTCAAATATAATCATAGAAATCATTTTCTAAATTTTCTATAACTAAACACTTCTTCTAAATAAACTAAACAACTTCCGATATAATAGCCTTACCTTTGAAATAACTAATATATTATAAATCTCTTTGTATAAATATTCAAAATCATTAAATATTGTATTAGAACCATTAGATAAATGATTTTATAATTTATTCGCAAACATAATCTAATTTCAATTGAATAAATGGATTAAGTAAAATAAAAATCTAAAATAAAAGTTATAATAACATCTTAACTATATTAAATAAATTTCCAATAATATAAATACTAGTAGGCTATTAATACAAGATACAATGTTAAATAACCACCAATAATCATGCTTTTTAACTAATTAAGAAAATGATTTTAAATATAGAAAATATAATTAATAAAAGTTAAGAAAACCAAAAATTTCCCAGATTCACTTAACTAAAAGATTTCCCCAGTCAACTAAACACAGTCGACTAAAATTATAAAAGAACTGATTGAATTTGAGTGTTGCTCTCGGCGATGAAATTTATACTAGTTCAGGCGACCGAATAATCCCCTTAATCGACTGGATTTCTGAAACACAGAAACTGAACTCTTGAATTTGAAATCAAATTCTAGACACACTTCAAGATAATTCAAATTCAACCAAAACAAATTCACATAAGCCTAAGGAGAGTGATCATATACGAAATCCATCCACAACAACATGTGTATAAGATGAAATCAATTATATAAACATAGTTGTGAGTGTAAATAACACTTACCTTAGCCATACCTAAAAAAATTCCTTCTTTCCATCTATTTGGTCTTTATTGAAAATCAACATGCTCTCAAACTTGATCAAAAAGCAGACTTCCATATGCCATGAGGTGTAGAGTGGTGTATATTTATTTTAGAATTTATTAGATTTTATTTGATTTCATAATGATTAAAAGATGAAGAGGGTTTTCATTTTTCTTTTATGAAGCTTGAAGAAGAAGTGTAAAATTGTTAAGCATGAATTGTATTTGTGTGACATGAAGTTGGCTTTCTCAATAAAGAAATATAAAGAATAGTCTAGAAAAAGAATTATCTACGCAAAAGCTTCATGAACAAAGGTTTACGCCTTACACAATTCTACGCCCATTCCATCATTTTCTTCTCTTTTCCTCTTTATAAAACTATTTTATACTAAATATAAATTACTAAAAAACTTCAAATAAAATCATATTAACATCATTAAAATGTTTACTTAACATTATGAAATTTTTACAAAATTTATTTTCCTTAAATTCTTTTGTTTTAATTAATTATATAAAAAATTACCTTGCTTTTCCAACTTAATAAAAGTTTACTTTTTAGTCAAGACCAATTCAAATCTTTACTTAGAAATTATATTTAAACAAAACTTCATTTCTTATTCATATACAAGTTTATAAAATTTTAATTTCATATTCTAACATTTTTTATTTTAAATCATTTCTCAATTACATTTTTAAACTCAATTATTAAATAATTTCCAAACCATTCGTTTAATTAAAATTCTATTCATTTAAAATATACTTGTCACCACATTTATCAATAATACTATATTTTTTAAAATTATCCAATCACTTTTACCATATTTAAAATCATTTTAACTCTTTAAATATACAAATAAATCCAAATCTTTGTTGTTTAATATTTTAAAATTCATTTTAATTAGTTTAATCACTATTATTATTATTTAATTAAAACTCAATACGGGGTCGTTACATCCTTTTCCGATACTACAAAGGATTGGGAACCTTGCTTATATAGTCAACTTACCTCAAAGAGTGGCCGGAGTGCACAAGGTGTTCCATGTTTCTCACTTGCGGAGTTTGTGCATGACTTAGGTGTAATTATCGCACCAGATCATCTAGATGATATCGAGATTGACGCAAAGGCTTCGTGCCTCGTAGGCCAATTCGTATCGTCGAACATGATATGAAGTAGCTTAGGAGGAAGACAGTGAAGTTAAGGAAGCTTCAATGGAGCGAAAGCGAAGGAGATTGCACTTGCGAGACCGAGGAGAGGACAAGGACAACATATCCTAAGCTCTTTACTTGGTGAGCCTTCTATTTATTGATTTTACTTTCACTTATGATATCATGAAGTATACCTGAGTATAGTATCTTATATGCTAGGATAGGCTTGTATGTTACCTTTAATCTTGTAACAACCTTTCTTTCTATACTATAGTAATAAATAAATTTAATTAAAATAAAACGTTTGATTTGATTTTTAATAATTATTACCCTTCAAAATAAAATTTTACCCAATAGAAATTTATTTAATAAAAGATTTGGTTTTAATAAATTGGATTAAATTAATAAAATCTTTTTGAATAATATATTGAAATTGAATTAAATGTTTTAATTAATATAAAATTATTTGTAATGTAAATAATTTTTATAAATCAATGAAATAGTCAAAAAATAAATTTATTTTATAATTATATAATGAATAATTAAATAAAATTAAACAAGCATCGAGTTGAACGAAACTGTGTAATTATTGAAATATATCTTGTAAAATGTAGTTTAAATTAATTTGAACTCGACTGAAATATATTTATCAATATATGTCAAAGATTTAAATTTAAATCTAAAAGTGAAAGAAATTAATTAAAATTAAATTGAATTAGAACTTAAAGCCTAAATCCATTTAAAATACTTATTACTTTTTTTCACCCAAACACCCATGTAACGACCCGTATTTTTACGGATCGAAAGATCGTAAAACCCTTGTAATTAGGTCGTTAGTGTGGTTAAGTCATTCAGAGTTTAAGTCTTGTAGAAGTTAGGTCGTCTGGTAGTTAGGTCGGGTGAACGACCTAAGAGGTTGGAGCGACCTAAGGTAAATAAGTCGGCGACTTAAGGGTTAGCGACTTAGGAGTTAACGACTTAAGTTAGTAAGCGACTTAAGGAGGGTAGCGACTTAAGAATTAGCGGCAACGACCTAGTAGTTAGCGGCTTAAGGATTAGCAGTATAGGAGTTAGCGAGTTAACGACCTAAGGAACTAAGCCGGTTAACGACCTAAGGGAGGTAGGTCGTTCGAGCGACTTAAGGGAGATAGTTAAGTGGTTGTAGTTGGGTCATGGGCGACCTATGGGGTGTTCTGTTAAAGTTAGGTCGTAAGCGACCTAAGGTAGATCACTTTGTTTAGTTAAGTCGCATAAGTTTCTAAGTCATTAGGTCGCATGTCTCTGTAGGTCGTGCACGTAGTTAGGTCGTGACCTTGGATGAGTCGTTAAGTCGCGAGAGTGTTGAGTCGTTAAGTCGCGAGGGTGTTGAGTCGTTAAGTCGCATCTCAGTTAGGTCGCGACTTATGATAAGTCGTTAGGTCGCGCACTTGCGTTGTTGCTAAGTCGCGCATGCGTTAAGTCGTATCTCAGTTAAGTCGTAGGATTTGCTAAGTCGTAAGTCGTAGGTCGTGGGGTTTTCATAAGTCGTGGACGACTTAAGGGGGCGAACGACTTATGGTTCAGCCTATAAAAACACGTCCTTGCCTCACTTTTTGGGATCCGGATTTTAAAGCGACGAAGTGCTGCCATTCTGAGAGCTCGAGAACTACACTTCTTCACTTCTTTTCTCCACTTTAATTTTGTGCTTCCTTCCATCCAAGAGCTGAGATTGAAGATCTACATTCTTCGAAGAGAGATTTCATCGTTTGGAGCGAAATTTTGGCGGATCAAGCTAGATCCTTCGCTGTCCAGATCTAAAGTGTGTTGCTTTTGAGGTGTTTAGGTGATTCGGTGAGTGGTGGTTATCTCTCACACGGACCCAAAGGAGTATATTGGATTGTTGGCTTGATTGTGTGTTAAAAATAGTGATTTCATGCATTTTCGTAAACTTAAGTATAGATCCATTGTTCATGATGATTTGACATCCATTTTACTACTTGTTAATCTATGCAAGTTCATTCATCAAGTTGTAGAGATATTGCTCATGTTTCATGCTTGTTAGATTTGGACTCTTTATTTACAAGATTGCCATTATTGTTATAATTGTTTATTAGATCATGTTTGAATGCTTGATTACTTGGATTAATGATGGACTTGATTGATTGTTATAAATTAGTTGATTGATGATTTGATTTGGACAAGTTGGTCGAAGATGATTCAAAAGCTAAAGGGGAAGGCTCTTGAATAAGAAAAGCTGCTCGTGGCATATGACGCGGATGATAAAGCTCATATGGATAGATTTGATGATGATGTTGAGATGAGGCTTTGCTATGATGAGATGAAGCGAGGCATGATGTGAGATAGCCTTGGTTTAATCCAGACGGGGTCATTCCAAGCATGTTGTTAACTCGGTGAAATGGTTCGAGTGGGTAATGGTTGGCTCGAGAGGGGTTTGAGCTAGTATGAGAATAGTCGTCGAGGAGGATGACTAGAAGGCTGAGATTTCATCGTTGTTGAAGGTTCTAGCAGACTCAAAGCAAGAGTACGCTGGGCAGATTCGATAGTCCCAAAAGACTACAGTTGGTGGTCGAGTACTCTGGGCAGATTCGATAGTCCTAGGCACGGGCTGCGACGACGTGCAGAGTTTTGTCTAGAACCGGGGTTACCATTAACCCTTGACGGACGGCTGAAAGAATGTGTCGGTCATTCAATTAACGGTGGTATCGAAGCAAAGATAACAGTGATGGCCAGAGTCATGGATGTTTGGTTGTATCGTCATTCGGTCTCAAGAGCAATATTTTCTGGGTGCTTATCTGATCTTGGTTTAGGCCTTGGGGGTTTGTACTTGGAAAACATTGACCTTGACTCGAGTGATAATTGCTTTACTTTAAATGTTTGCTTTGCTATGTTTACTTCTGCTTAGTGTGTCTGTGGGCTATCACTGTAGAAAGAGGTGGAGTGGGAGGGTTGGATTCCTATTCCTTTTACCTTTATGCTCTTTTGGTATGTTGTTAGTTAATTTACCGCTCACTAAGACTGTTGTCTGACTCAAGGTTTTATGTTCAACTCTTATTACCTTGGGCTGTTCATCCATTTTGGGATGGGCAGACTAGGTAGCAGGTGACAGGTGCTGTTCTTAGTTTCCAATGATGCTGATGACGAAGACGAGCTGGAGGCTTGCATATTATTTTCTTACTATATGTACTGGATGTTCCACTGCTTGTATAATTCTCTGAGTGATATGTAGTGAGGCTTGATGTATTGACTATTCAGATGTTTGTATTCAACTATTATGAAGCTTAATTGATGAGATTCTATTTTGTGAAACTTCACTATATATATTCTCTATTGTATTTTATCCATGCGCTGTGAGTAATACGATAGATTCTGCTGTTTTAACTTACCCCTGACGATCATCCATGGCTGCCTTGCACACTTTTCAGCGCACTATCCTTATGTTTAGTGCAGGAGTCATGGGCGGTCATCACATTTGGTATCAGAGCATTGGTTAATCGATTTTACCCAATGCTCGCTGACGTAACTACGTATGAGAGACGTAATTGTATTTTGATGGATGATTACTATATATAATATAGTAGCTTAGAAGGATTTGAGTCCTTTATGCAGTTGTTTCTCAAGGTGTGCTGATCATTTCTTTTATAGATATTAAGAATCAGTCGAAGAGGGAGACCAGCTGCTAGGGAAGGCCGTGCTGCTGAGGGGCTACTGATTATGCTGCTATGTTCGAGGCTATGATGACTTCGATCATAAGAAGGATGCCAGCTCCGGGGCCAGTAGTTGATGTTGGAATTCAAGTTCAAGCTCCAAGATCGGTGGATATTGCTAAGCTGTGTAAAGACTATACTGCTCTTGGAGGGAAGATTTTCTTGGGAACAGAGTCAACCATTGAAGTCCAGAGATGGATAGATGCTTGTAGAAGAATCTTTGGTGATTTGGGAATCGAGGATGCAACCAAAAGGAAGCTCGCATCAAGACAGCTTCAAGGGAAAGCTTCTGACTGGTGGAACTCTATCACCATTGATACTCCGAAGGAAGAAATTACTTGGGAGCAATTCCAAGCCAGATTTGAAGCTAAGTTCATTTCTACAGCTCAGAAATCTATTCTGTTTAAGAAGTTTGTAGAGCTCAAGCAAGATGGAAGACCAGTTCTTAAGTATGTTTCTGAGTTTGAAGCCTTGTCTAAGTATGCCCGATCGTATATTGAATCTTCGTACCAGAAGAATGAGAAGTTTGTGACAGGCTTGGACATTTATCTTGGGAGGCAGTTGGTGGATCATCTGGACGATCCATTTGAGAAGCTTGTGGAGAAAGCTCTCAGGCATGAGAATCTGTTTCCTAAAGAAGGATCTGTTGTTGCTGTGACCAAGGAAGAGTCTAATCCACAGTAGGGTGGAAACAAGAAGAGGAAGCAGCAGCAACAAAAGGGTAAGGATGGCCAGAAGAAGCCGAAGGGCGAAGTGACCTGCTACAATTGTCAGCAGAAGGGCCATTTCTCCAGAGATTGCAAGAATCCAAAGGTGTCGGTGAAGTGCCACAACTGTGACAAGCCGGGGCATATTAAGAGGAATTGTCCAGAACCGCGGAAGGACAAGCAGATTGTGCAAGCTTATGCTTTGGGGGCTGTTCCATCATCTTCAAAAGCTCCTACCGATGAAGAGAAAGGAAAGAGTGTGGTGGTTCAAGAAACTCTTTCCATATGTGGTGTTCGAGTTAGAGTGTTATTCGATACTGGGGCGTCGCATTCTTTTGTTTGTAATGAACTAGTAGGCCGGTTGGGTTTAGAACCGGATATTGTTGATAGGCCATTGGTTGTGACTAATCCAGTTGGGGGTTCGTCTTGTCTGTGTATGCTATGTCGTGGTCTGATTGTATCGAGTCATGATTGCTCTTTTGTTTGTGATTGTTTTGTTCTGAACTTTGCGGGGTTCAGAATTATTTTGGGTATGGACTGGCTTAGGAAGTATGCGGCAAAGGTTGATTGTGAAAGGTTGGAGGTGACAGTCGAGAATGTGGAAGGGCGAAAGGTTGTGATAAGATGTAAGCATGAGGAAGGCGTCTTCATGAGCTTCATGTATTCGCTGGTTGTTCCACGGGATGGACTGTCATCGGTGCCAATCGCTAATGGATTTGAGGATGTCTTTGATGAGGTCAAAGGGTTACCGCCGCATAGAGAGATCGAGTTCTGTATCGATCTAGTTGAAGGAGCCAAACCTGTTGTGATGCCTCTTAGGCGGATGGCGCCTAGGGAACAGCAGGAGTTGAAGGTGCAGGTTGATGATCTTTTACAGAAAGGATTCATTCGGCGTAGTGTGTCCGAATGGGGTGCACCAGTTGTGTTTGCAACCAAAGCAGATGGATCATTGAGGTTGTGTGTGGATTATCGTGAGCTGAATAAAGTGACTAAGAAGAACAAGTATCCATTGCCGAGAATAGATGACTTGTTTGATCAGCTTCACGAAGTCAAGGTATTTTCTCAGATGGATTTGGCAACGGGATTTCACCAGTTAAGAGTGGTTAAGGATAGTGTGCCGAAGACTGCTTTCAATACACCATCCGGTTTCTTTGAGTGGCTGGTAATGCCGTTTGGATTGACCAATGCGCCAGCATATTTTATGGATCTTATGAATAGAGTGTTCAGAGATCAGTTGAACAAGTTCGTACTAGTGTTCGTGGATGATATTTTGATTTATTCTAGAACTGAAGAAGAGCACAAGACGCACTTGAGTATTGTTTTGGAAATCTTACGGAAACATCAGCTGAAGGCTAAGTTTTCGAAGTGTCACTTCTGGAAGAGTGAAGTGAGGTTCTTAGGCCATATTATCTCTGGAAATGGAATAGCGGTTGATCCAGCTAAGGTGGCAGCAATCCAGGATTAGGTTAGACCTAAGAATGCATCTGATGTGAGAAGTTTTCTTGGATTAGCAGGATACTATCGTCGATTTATCAAAGACTTTTCCAAGGAAGCTGCACCATTAACAGGATTGACGAAAAAGAACCAAGTATTCAGATGGGATGCTAAGTGTGAGCAAGCTTTCAGAATCCTGAAAGAGCGATTGACAAGTGCTCCTGTTTTGACTGTTCCAAGTGGAAATGATGAGATGGTGGTTTACACCGACGCATGTGGTACTGGACTTGCAGCAGTGCTGATGCAGAAGGGTAAAGTTGTTGCATATGCTAGTTGACAACTGAAGCCGCATGAAAGGAATTATCCGACTCATGATTTGGAGTTCGCGGCGATTGTATTTGCTCTGAAGATGTAGAGACATTACCTATTGGGAGTTCGATTCGAGTTATTTACAGATCATAAGTCGTTGAAGTATCTTTTCTCCCAAAAGGATTTGAATCTTAGGCAGCAACGATGGCCAGAGTTTTTGGCATCATATGATTTTGGTATAGCCTATACTCCGGGAAAGGGTAACGCAGTGGCAGATGCGTTAAGTCGAAGACATGCAGGATTGGGAGCCATGTTTTCAGAATGGAAGAGTCTCGAGTATTTAGCTGGATTTGACTTCAGGCCCAGATGTGAATTGGATCCTGAGATGTTGGCAAACTTATCGATAAGACCGACTCTTGTGGAAAGAATTGGCGAGAGCCAAAAGCGAGACGATAAGCTTGTCAAGATTATCCATGATTTGGAATCTGGATTAGACCCAGAAAAGGATAAAGGATTCGAGGTCGATCGAGAGGGTTGGCTTCGGAAGCAAGGACGACTAGTTGTTCCCGATATAGATGAATTGAGAAATGAAGTTCTGAAGGAAAGTCATCACTCAAAGCTGACAATTCATCCAGGAGGAAATAAGATGTATCGGGATATGAAGAGAACCTATTACTGGGAAGGTATGAAGAAGGATGTTGGAAATTTTATTTCCAAGTGCATGAACTTCCAGTTGGTAAAAGCCGAACAGAAGAAGCCAAGTGGATTGCTTCAGCCATTAGAAGTTCCTACATGGAAGTAGGAGCAAATATTAATGGATTTTATTGACGGGCTACCTAGAACAAGAACAGGAAATGAAGGGATTTGGGTCATCATAGATCGTTTGACTAAGAGTGCAAGATTCATTCCTGTTCGATCAACTAGGACTGCATCGAAATTGGCTGAGCTATATGTTAAGTGGATAGTTCGATTCCATGGTATTCCGAAAAGTATAGTGAGTGATCGAGACCCATTATTCACTAGTGGATTTTGGAAGAGCTTCCAGGAAGTTTTGGGAACCGAGTTGTGTTTGAGTACAACTTATCACCCCCAAACAGATGGCCAGACCGAGAGAGTCAACCGAGTTTTGGAAGATCTCCTCAGGGCATGTGTTTTAGATTTCGGAGGATCATGGGAAGATCATCTTCATTTGGTGGAATTTTCATATAATAACAGTTACCAGTCAAGCATTGGTATGGCACCGTATGAAGCATTGTATGGAAGATCGTGTAACTCTTTGACATGTTGGTTGTAAACAGGAGAAAAGTTGATACTTGGGCCAGAAATGATTCGACAGACTTCGGATTGCATAGAGATCATTCAGCAACGAATGAAGGCAGCCCAAGACCGACAGAAAAGTTATGCTGATAAGCGTCGTAAGGATTTGGAATTCAACGTAGGTGATATGGTTTTTGTGAAGATTTCTCCACAGAAGAATGTTATTCGATTCGGGAAGAAAGGAAAATTGACCCCGAGATTTGTTGGACCATTTCCGATCATCGAGCGAATTGGAAAGCTCGCCTATAAATTGGAGTTACCAGAAAAGATGTCGGGTGTGCACAATGTTTTTCATGTATCGTATCTACGGAAGTATGTGCACGACTCGAATACAGTAGTTTCTGCTGGTAGCTGTGAAGATTTTGAAGTTGACCTAGTTGATAAGAGACCTCGTAAGCCGCTTCGTGTTGTGGAAACTGACACGAAACAGCTTAGGAGGAAGGTAGTTAGGTTGCTCAAGATACAATGGAGTGATGATGTTAAGACTGTACATGGGAGGTGGAAGAGAGGATGAAGGCAGCTCATCCTGAACTCTTCAAGGTATGGCCATAAGGTGTCGTGTCATCTCACGACATTGTAACTTGTTCTAGTCTTAGAATTCTGCATGGTAGGCTAGTAATTGGATGCATGATTTGTTGATTGCTATGGATGGTAGGCATGCAGAATAGTTTTTGATTGCTTTTGTTTGTTTGGAATTTCGGGGGCGAAATTCCTAAGGGGGAGAGTATGTAACGACCCGTATTTTTACGGGTCGAAAGATCGTAAAACCCTTGTAATTAGGTCATTAGTGTGGTTAAGTCATTCAGAGTTTAAGTTGTGTAGAAGTTAGGTCATTTGGTAGTTAGGTCGGGTGAACGACCTAAGAGGTTGGAGCGACCTAAGGTAAATAAGTCGGCGACTTAAGGGTTAGCGACTTAGGAGTTAACGACTTAAGTTAGTAAGCGACTTAAGGAGGGTAGCGACTTAAGAATTAGCGGCAACGACCTAGTAGTTAGCGGCTTAAGGATTAGCAGTATAGGAGTTAGCGAGTTAACGACCTAAGGAACTAAGCGGGTTAACGGCCTAAGGGAGGTAGGTCGTTCGAGCGACTTAAGGGAGATAGTTAAGTGGTTGTAGTTGGGTCGTGGGTGACCTATGGGGTGTTGTGTTAAAGTTAGGTCGTAAGCGACCTAAGGTAGATCACTTTGTTTAGTTAAGTCGCGTAAGTTTCTAAGTCGTTAGGTCGCGTGTCTCTGTAGGTCGTGCACGTTTTAGACCGTGTACGTAGTTAGGTCGCGACCTTGGATGAGTCGTTAAGTCGCGAGGGTGTTGAGTCGTTAAGTCGCGAGGGTGTTGAGTCGTTAAGTCGCCTCTCAGTTAGGTCGTGACTTATGATAAGTCGTTAGGTCGCGCACTTGCGTTGTTGCTAAGTCGTGCATGTGTTAAGTCGTATCTCAGTTAAGTCGTAGGATTTGCTAAGTTGTAAGTCGTAGGTCGTGGGGTTTTCATAAGTCGTGGACGACTTAAGGGGGCGAACGACTTATGGTTCAGCCTATAAATACACGTCCTTGCCTCACTTTTTGGGATCCGAATTTTGAAGCGACGAAGTGCTGCCATTCTGAGAGCTCGAGAACTACACTTCTTCACTTCTTTTCTCCACTTTAATTTTGTGCTTCCTTCCATCCAAGATCGAAGATCCAAGAGCTGAGATTGAAGATCTACATTCTTCGAAGAGAGATTTCATCGTTTGGAGCGGAATTTTGGCGGATCAAGCTAGATCCTTTGCTGTCCAGATCTGAAGTGTGTTGCTTTTGAGGTGTTTGGGTGATTCGGTGAGTGGTGGTTATCTCTCACACGGACCCAAAGGAGTATATTGGATTGTTGGCTTGATTGTGTGTTAAAAATAGTGATTTCATGCATTTTCGTAAACTTAAGTATAGATCCATTGTTCATGATGATTTGACATCCATTTTACTACATGTTAATCTATGCAAGTTCATTCATCAAGTTGTAGAGATATTGCTCATGTTTCATGCTTGTTAGATTTGGACTCTTTATTTACAAGATTGCCATTATTGTTATAATTGTTTATTAGATCATGTTTGAATGCTTGATTACTTGGATTAATGATTGACTTGATTGATTGTTATAAATTAGTTGATTGATAATTTGATTTGGACAAGTTGGTCGAAGATGATTCAAAAGCTAAAGGGGAAGGCTCTTGAATAAGAAAAGCTGCTCGTGGCATATGACGCGGATGATAAAGCTCATATGGATAGATTTGATGATGATGTTGAGATGAGGCTTTGCTATGATGAGATGAAGCGAGGCATGATGTGAGATAGCCTTGGTTTAATCTAGACGGGATCATTCCAAGCATGTTGTTAACTCGGTGAAATGGTTCGAGTGGATAATGGTTGGCTCGAGAGGGGTTTGAGCTAGTATGAGAATAGTCGTCGAGGAGGATGACTAGAAGGCTGAGATTTCATCGTTGTTGAAGGTTCTAGCAGACTCAAAGCAAGAGTATGCTGGGCAGATTCGATAGTCCCAAAAGACTACAGTTGGTGGTCGAGTACTCTGCGCAGATTCGATAGTCCTAGGCACGGGCTGCCACGACGTGCAGAGTTTTGTCTAGAACCGGGGTTACCATTAACCCTTGACGGACGGCTGAAAGAATGTGCCGGTCATTCAATTAACGGTGGTATCGAAGCAAAGATAACAGTGATAGCCAGAGTCATGGATTTTTGGTTGTATCCTCATTCGGTCTCAAGAGCAATATTTTCTGGGTGCTTATCTGATCTTGGTTTAGGCCTTGGGGGTTTGTACTTGGAAAACATTGACCTTGACTCGAGTGATAATTGCTTTACTTTAAATGTTTGCTTTGCTATGTTTACTTCTGCTTAGTGTGTCTGGGGGCTATCACTGTAGAAAGAGGTGGAGTGGGAGGGTTAGATTCCTATTCCTTTTACCTTTATGCTCTTTTGGTATGTTGTTAGTTAATTTACCGCTCACTAAGACTATTGTCTGACTCAAGG
Organism: Allium fistulosum; assembly: GCA_030737815.1. NCBI lineage: Eukaryota > Viridiplantae > Streptophyta > Magnoliopsida > Asparagales > Amaryllidaceae > Allium > Allium fistulosum. The sequence continues at coordinate 352,274,288 of CM060903.1, read as the reverse complement.
TTTTATGTTCAACTCTTATTACCTTGGGATGTTCATCCATTTTGGAATGGGCAGACTAGGTAGCAGGTGACAGGTGCCGTTCTTAGTTTCTAACGATGCTGATGACGAAGACGAGCTGGAGGCTTGCATATTATTTTCTTACTATATGTACTGGATGTTCCGCTGCTTGTATAATTCTCTGAGTGATATGTAGTGAGTCTTGATGTATTGACTATTCAGATGTTTGTATTCAACTATTATGAAGCTTAATTGATGAGATTCTATTTTGTGAAACTTCACTATATATATTCTCTAGTATTTTATCCATGCGCTGTGAGTAATACGATAGATTCTGCTATTTTAACTTACCCCTGATGATCATCCATGGCTGCCTGGCACACTTTTCAGCGCACTATCCCTATGTTTAGTGCAGGAGTCATGGGCGGTCGTCACAACCCATATTGCTATACCCAAACCCATGTATCCCATAAGCCCTAACCTCCTCCAGAATCCTTAAATCAATTGCGACATTAAGGAGGAAAAAATCACATGCGACCTGGCGACGATCGAGTGAGGAGGTGAAGGATATCAATGACGTCGTGGAGGGTGCTGCGTTGTAACGACTCAGTGTTTCGAACCATTTGCATCCACACATGTCGGACTTGAATTGCTCAAAATATCATATTGTTAATTTATATTTGGCAAAACTCGGCATATACAGTAAATAAATAGATCATAGAATCACAGACACAGAGTAATATAACAATAAGCAGCGGAATAGATAAATAGTAGTTCATGAAGCTACTATAAAACAACAGAGTTTGAAATAAAATACAACAGAATATCTTCAATACAATGTAGTCTCGAATACAAACAAATGACAAGTCTGAATAAAACAACTGGACAGTTGAAAGCTGAATAGATATAGATGGATTCTCAAGCAAAGCTCCAAAGGTGAGTCCCAAATGCTGTGACACTCAGTCTAACCCGAGTGTAAAGCAAAACACAAAACACTCGAGTCAGGATTAACATTCTTATATTAATAAATTCAACTCAAGTGAAATGTCAACTGAAATACAAGTAGCTTAAAGTACGTTTGGGATTTCCATCCTCTAAGGATCCGTGGAACTATCTACTATGTAGTAATATACGCTATTATAATATGTCTATAGTAAAGTAAAAGTATTAAAATAGCGTTAAAGCATTACCCATATCCCCCTTAACACATTTTTAAATATTCCCATAGTCTATATGATACCGTAATTCCTCCGTAAACTGGAGGGCTATCAGAGGAAACTCCATAGGTATGGTACAAACCAAACTCGTAGAAGGCGCGATAGGGCATGCGACAAGGCACTATAGGCAATGCCAGGGTAGATATACCGTTTGCGTATTCGGACTGGTGGGAACGCATAGCAGCTACTACCGCCCACCGACACACTCCCAAATCAAAGGTGCACCCAATAAAATCACAAAGTAATAGAATGGTATCGAAGAAATATGTCCGATAGGAGGAATGACCTCACTTGGCCCGGCGTGGCTCCTGTTTTAGCCGCATCAAGCTAACTCACGGGAGTTAGGGCTACGTAAATACCATATAGAATCGTCACTAAACCATCCTGCTTAATTCAGGAATCTCCACCACGTGCACAGTTGTTAAAGTGGTTTTCGGTATTGGCAGAGAGTATGACAATATCTGATCCTGGTCTCTTTAACAACCAAACGCTTATTTCACACCGTGGTCGTTTTATAATTCAAATAGTTTATACTTCAAAATCAAAATATCATATTCATTTCAAAATAATTTTATTCGATATCATTATTCACTTTAAATAATATTCATTTCCAGAATCGTAACACTTTCAAAATTATAACACTTTCGAAATCATAACATTTCTGAAATCATAACACCTTTGAAATCATAGCACTTTTGAAATCGTAACACTTCCAACTTAAACAGCTTAGATATTAAAAATAGTATATATATTAGAATAGTTATAAATTAAAATAGTTTATATATTAAAATAATTTATATATTAAAATAGTTTATATATATTAAAATACTTTATATAATAAAATAGTTTCCTCCAATTTCACAAATCGATTCAAATCATCTTAAATTCCAAAAATTCATTTTGTATCAATTCCAGTTTAACCATTTCAATTTAAAGTTCAAAGATTCAAGTTTCAATATTCAAACATTTACAATATAAATTTCATTTATATTTCAACATTTAATTCTAAATTTATACAAATTGGAAAGTATTCACTTAATCCTTTCAATAACAATTTATTAAAATCCCAATTTATAAATTTAAATCAATATTAAATATTCAATCTCAATTTTATTTAAAATCGAGAATATTCTTTAAATCACTTTTTATCAAATCAAGTTATAAATCATATTTTCAATATCTAAAAAAATCAAAAAGTTTAAATAAATTCTTATTTAAATTCAATTATTAACCAATTTAAATTCCAAGTCCACATTAAATTTATCTTCCCAACCTTTATTATTAAAGGTATAAAAATCCATTATTAAAATATTAATATAAATTTCAATAAATATTTAAACATATTATATACTAATTAAATTAAATTTTATTAAGTTAAATCTTATTATTAATTTATTTTATATAGAATATATATATATATATATTAAAATAGTAAAATTATAAGTAAAATCTTAAAAATTTTATTTTCATAACTAACTTATAAATTTAAATTTCCAAAACATAAAATTTAAAAATCTAAAATTTAGACTTATATAAAATAACATTTATATATATATTATTTTTAAAAATTAATATTTAGTAAAACCTAGATATTTCCTTTCAAAACTTTAGAAATCATTTCCAAATATAGACCAACGGTGTCCATATATAATTTTCTATCTTATGGTCAAGTGATACGGATATTTATCATTTCAATCCGCAATTTAAATATTTACGGGTATATATCATTTCAACCCGCAATCCCAAAAACTCAAAATCAATGAATATCGTTTGGGTTTATCATTTCAACCCATAACGATTTTCCTCTATTCTACAAGATCGTTCGCGTATGTATCATTTCAACCCATAGGGAATTCTAAATTAATAGGGAACTTGCAGAGTGAGAACAATTATGATAAAATATAACATATCAACAACAGGCATATATCATCGGTGATAAATTAAATAAAATATATAAAACAGGATATGGTGTCGTATATCACAGGTGAACAATTGCAGATAATGGCATATCATATTTAACAATTTAATAAGTAGCAATTCAAAATTAACAGCTTATTTCAATTGTCGTTTCAAGTGAAATCAAATTTATTAAATATAAGAATGTTAATCGTGAGTGATTGATCACCATTCTACGCTAGAGTTTTGACAATGAAAAGGGTTACGAATCCAAGCACGAATTCCAAAGCAAGCAAAATGGACACGAATTCAACGAACAAAGCTGATAATCGGAATCGATGGAAACAAATCATAATCGGCTTGATATAAACTGAAACGAAATATATTATGTATATATATTTCAAAAATAAATTTTAAAACATATATCTGCCTATCTACATAAACTAATATATGAACATATATACAAACTTACATACATGTTATATTTTAAAACAATATACATATCATAAAAGTCAATATCAACTTACTTTATTAAATATATGTATATATATAATTCAAGTCAATCATATATGTAAACCTATACATATACGAACAAACAAATTTTTATATAACTTTCATAAGTTTTAGATATATGAATTATAAGTTATATATACTACATATATAAATAGCAGCTTATATATAAAATAATCTATTATAAATTTATACATTAAACTCAGCAGTTTTATATAAACTGATATATAAATCTTATGTATTATAAACCAACAGATCTTATATAAAAACTAATATATAATTTACATACTTTTAAACATATTGAATAACAATACTTTAACATATATAAACTGTCATATTATAACTCATATTATAAACAAACCTTACATATAAACCTTTATATTGTAGTCATAAAATAGTATATATCCAGTAAACATATATATTACCTGATATATATATATACTTGTAACATATATATATGTATACTCACATATCCTATATAACTTATAGAAACTGATATATATATATATAAACAAATAAGTTTTATATAAACTTACATATATAAACTACAAAATATATACATGCAAAACTTACATTTATGCAACAGAGAGGAGGGGAATGAGGTCCACATGGGCTTGGGGTCTGGAGTGTGGCGCTCGGCCGAGTAGATGGTGGCGGGTGAGGATGTAGTCAAGAGGGAAGGCGATGGGTTTGGGTGTGGAGGTAAAGAGGCCTGCGTGGGCTGCAAGGTGAAGGGAGGAGGATGGAAGCGGGCTCAAGGGGTACAGGCGCGCATGGGGCTCGGCTGTGCTGGAGTTCAGCGGCCACGGTGAGGTTGCTGGGTTGCGGCAGGCTAAGTGGAAGTGGGGATGGTGGCTATCGGCTGTTGGAGGTCAGTGGTGAAGGCTCGGCCTGAAGAGGGAAAGGTTCGGAGCTGATAGGGAGGATGAGATGGAGGGACTTCCTACTTGGATGGCTTGTGAAAGGTTGATGGGTGGAGGCCGTGATAGGTGGACGTGGAGGCTTAAATAGGTAAGGCAGCTAGGGATAAGAGGTCGGGAAAGGAGGGGTCTCGAAAATGAGAGGTGAGAAGCAGAGGAAATGACGAACAAGATGGCTAAGATAGAAAAGAAGAGAGGGGGAATTTTGTGAGTAGAAGAAGAAAACGTAGGCAATAGAAAAAATTATATATAATTTATATTATTCTCTCAGAACCAAAAAGAGAAGTGGAAGAGACCCAAAGCAACAAACGAACTAGCGTAAAATAAATTTGGAATAGTAAAAGTCCAAAAGTTGAATTCTAGGAAATAATATTAAAGCTGATGACCATTGGTTTTAAACGGTGGGAAAGGAAGGGTCAAAGAGAACAAAAGACGTACCGTTACGGTTAATCATTTCGCGTGTTATGCCGCGTACCAGTCATCAAAACACACAAATGAATATACTGCGGAGATCAGCATGACGAGGAGAATAGAATTGTACACATATATCAGCGATACGACCAACCTATCAAAAGTCGATATTTCGCTGCTAAACTGCTGCAAATTTGCTAAAAATAAGATAAACGAAGATAAAGAAGTCCAAATTTGACGAAACAAATATGACGTCTCACTCAGAAGATGATTTACAAATTTATTATATAAAAATATTCAGGTTTGAGAAATATTATTATCATCAAGTATTAACTGATTTAAATTTTAAATAAAATTACACAACAAAATAAACTTCCATATTCTCTGATGAAAATTTACCATTTGCTATGTTTATATAGACGTATTCCAAATATCAAATTTTCATTTCAAAATTCAATTATTGAAAATTTCACAAAATTTCGGTTAATTACATTATTAAAATCGTTAAAATTTTCGGGTTGTTACATGCGTGATGGTGCACACTAAAGTTGCATAAAGTGACATGATGGGGGTTGTGCATGAGCATGGACCTGACCTAAGGAGGTGGTCGAACAAAATGCTACGACCCTAGGTTTTGATGGTGCGATAGAGGAGGTCAGTTGAGGATGGTTGCATTTGTATTAAAGGGATTAGCTAGCACTTTAGTTTGAAGGCACAAATGGCTTTGGTCGTGCATTTGGAGGTAGCACTACAACAATTGAGGCATGCAAATTTGAGCATTGACGAAGGAGGAGATTGGCAATTGCGTTGAGCAAATGTTAGTCGGCATTTCGGAAGTCGAGCACTGTTTTGCTGAGTTTCTAACCCACAACTATATTTATAATTCCCTTCCTGCTATATACGTATAATCTCAATATTGGTTAAATTGCATGGTTGAGATGTTGGTTTAAGATATTTGATTGATTGTGTGATATTGGTTACGAATTTGTATTGGATGTTGAGATTTTATGTACGTTGGATTATCAAAATGCAAAGGAGGTGCTGTCTGATTGCATTTTTGAACTGTGTAGTTTTTTTATATGTTCGTGAAGTAATTTTACTCCATAATTTATATATTTAGATATTTTTTACTTTCTTGTTTTAAAAAGATGTTTGAAGTTTTGAAAAATTATTTAAGGATTTTGAAATTTAGTTAAAGTATGTTATAAATAATTTACCAAAATTTTGTTCATTTCAGCTATTTCATATTTAAAAATATATTTTAACTATAAATATAAATATAGTTTTCTTTTGGGTATAAACCCCTTTTTAAAATCAATATTGTATTATATTATAAGTTTGGAATTGTTTTAATGGAAAAATATAATATGAAAATAATAATATTATTTAAGTGATTTTTATTATAAAGGTTATTTAAATATTATTGGAAGAGTTTTCAAACATTGGAAAAATATATAATCCTTTTTATAAAATAATTAAATGATTTTGGTTATGTTTTGAATAAATAAAATCTCTTTCAATAATATAAGGATTTCAAATATGGTATAATTTAAAAGAATTCTATTTCAAAATAGTTTGAGTATAAAGTGGGAATATTGGATTATATCCTATGGTTTTAAATAAATATAATTTATTTTGAAGTATATATATATATTTATTTTGAAAATAGTAACTAATTATAGAAAAATTATGGAAAGACCTCTATAAAGGATATTTGATTGGTAAAGTGATCTTGAATGTTTTAAAATATATAAGTAGAGATTTGGAAATAAATTTTGGTATTTTGGAATTATATAAATAAAGTTAAGTTACTATTCAATATAATAATATATTTTAAGGATTTTAATTGATTTCAAATATAAAATTGATTTAGCAAATGTTATCTATATTTTTTAATTTATTAAAAGAAAATTTTATATACTTGGCTTTCATTAAAACTATGGAAAATATGAAATATTTTGTGATTAATATTTTAGATTTTATAAAGTGTATTTCACTAATAATATGGTCACTTATGTATTATATTTATATATAAATATTTGAATATTTGATTTAATTGTATAAAGAAAGTTATTGTTGAAATTATTATTATTTTGTTTCTGAATTAAATTTGGATTTTTATGTATGATTTCTACATTTTCTGATTTCTCATTTCTTTTATATTAATTTTAATATCATGAATGATTCATTATTGACATCGACTTGGTTTGTGATTTTGATATGATATAGTAATGACACTCTTCTTTATGATTTCGTGATATTTAATTCTCTATGATGAGAAATCCAAGTAAACGGATTCGTAATACTGTTTGGGATGGGGCATTCGGTAATATTTCTTTGGCTATTCTTTGGACTCGCTATACAAAATATTGTGATGATTGAATGTAGTTTATGAACATTGAATAAATGATTAAGCACCACGCGTGTGACGCCCCGGAATTTTCGATCCCGAAAATTCCAGATAGTTAGGAAAAGAAGAAAGAGATAGAAGAAGAAGAAACAAAAAAACCAAACTCAGAATCTCACATTCGCAGCGGATAAAATATAATATCAAATAATATTCTTTATTTCAAAGAAAACTGTATCAGTCAAATACATTTTAATACATCAGAGTTACAACATTTCACAATCACTGGATAGTTAAAATAACTTGTCCCAGATAAATAACAATATCACAGCGGAATACACTCCATACGTTCCTGCCATCCAGCTCGTCTCCTGAGCTCCAGAACGCCCTTACCTGGAAATCTGTAATACTCGGTCTGACCTGAGCATTACATCAAAGTAACACCCGGGTCAGGCTGGAAACCAGCATGAGTAAACCCATCTAACATGAATTACAAAGGCATATAACTTATATATAAACCCGGGGTAACTTATATCAATTTACGACTTCACAAGTTGTTATAGACATCACTTATTTTCACACATCAACTTCTAAGTGTCAAAACTAAGATTAAATGGTCCAATTCACTTAAATCATTACATGCCAGCCCATTGATTCCACATATCAATCTATAAAGAATCGAAGTGGTTTCGGGTATTTACTAATACCCAACTCTGATCTCTTCGAATTTAATACCATCTTATCCCAAATTATACAAATGAAACACATTTCAAACTTCAAATACAAGGTCTCACCTATACACATTAATTCATCATCGGTAGATAACCACATTATCTCAGTTTAAACCCATCACATAATATCACAAGTCACATATCCGAGGTATCAACCAATCTAAGGCATGCAATATTATTCAATCATTCATAAGTAAGATATCTTGGTCATACTATTTCTAATTAATTAAACAAATTAAATTAATTACTTCAATCACTCTTAATCCTGCTCATTTAATATTAATTAATTAATTACACAAATTAATTACCCTTAACAATTTAATTCATAGATTCAATCCTGATTAATCACATTAGAATTACTTCCCTTAATTACTTATATCTATTAAATCAACTCCTTGATTAATTACATTAATTAATCTTTTAATTACATTGAGTAATTATTTCTTAATTACTTCCCTTAAGTAATTATTCTTTAATTACTTCCCAAATAAGTAATTTCCTTCCATCTAATTACATCCAGTAATCATTTATTCATTACTTCACTAAGTAATTACACCTCATTAATTACATTAAGTAATTATACTTAATCCAACATCAAATGATTATCTTTAATTAGTTAAATTTAGTTAATTAATTAGAGTTAGCCATATTAACTTTATTTATCTTCACATATTCATTATTTTAAAATAAATCAAATCATAATAACTTAAAGCCAACTCTTTATCTTTAATTTAATTACATAATTATATCATTACCTTATGAAATAAAAAAAACATTTAGAATTCAATTTGAAATTAGAAACCATTTAAATCATCTTATAAAAACTTTAAAATCCTTGAATCCTTTCAAATGCTTTAACAAATTTTAATAAAAATCATTATTAGAACCACTTATTCTACTTTTCAAACTTATCTATTTTATATAATTTAAAACTTGTTAATCATTCATCTTTGAAACAATTATTTCATAACTTAAAATTTGTCTTAACTTGTTTAAATATTTTAAAACTTGATTTTTTTTTTAAAAATTTAGCTTAAGTTTAAAACCAGATCTCACTTGAACAACTCGAGACCACCCTACTGCATCCCGAGTCTATCACGAGACAACCATCATCTCGTTTGCTTCGAGTCGCACCTCAGAAAACACGAGCACAACACCTAGTCGAACTCGTCTTCCCCAAACTTCATTGTTCCCAGATACAACGTGCACGTGGTGCACGTACACCAGCGCCTCCCACCTCCGGTGATCATCGCGGCGACGTTCGACCATCACACGAACTCACGCGACCACATTCGAACACCCAGATCGCACGCCACCCACACAAATCGAAATCGAGCCTTCTCGACCATGCTTGAAAACCACCATGGCCAGAAAAACTCCTCCTTCCCGAAGCCTCCGACCTCGAGATCGCCGACCATCAACACTGAAGCTTCGTCATCCAACCTAGCACCCATTCGCACCATCGCGAACCACTCCGGCATCTCCACGGCAACGCAAAAGCCACAAACCCATCGATGAACAAAACAGACCTGAAACCCTACTTCGCTCAATTCCGGCCACCACGGCCATTAGAAAAATACGAAAGTATTTTTCCCACCCTCGGCAATCTCCCAGCCACCTTCAGCTACAACCCTGCCTCCATCCACCGTGCCAATCAACGGCAGTCACTCAAAATGCCAAAACCGTTCATCACGGAAATTCTGATCGGATATCGATTGAAAAATCATGAAATGAATGTTAAAAATCATGATTTTTAATCACGAATTTACCCATGAAATTTAAATCAGAATTTAGATTGGTTGATTTTCTTCCAATTTTGATTTCCACTGTATTCTCTTCAAATTTGAAGTAATTTCAAATTATAAAATCCTGGAACTATTTTTAAAATCATTATCATACTTCAACTATCAGTTTTCATTTTAGTATCAAAGTCTGATATTGATCCTATTTAAGAGATTTGAAATTTTCTTAAGGAAATCAACTCCTGTAAGTAAAACAGGGTGGATATATACATACAGGAACCCAAATATACACATACATTTCACAATTCAACTTGCATTCACAATTGACATTCGTTTAAACATATATGCATCATCACAGCACAAACCATCACATGCATCAAAGTTGAATCACAGATTAAAAAGTGTTTACTCACCTTTTAAACTTGAACAGAGAACAAAGGACACAGAGCCTATTATATTTGATTTGCAACTTGATTGTTTGATTTTCCTGAACTTGAATTACTTGATTTCAAAGTGGCAGTTTGTATTATGTTTTTCCTTTAGTTCATTCGAACCAGAGATTAAAGCAAAACAAAGGTATATGTAGAGAAGGAAGTGTACAGGGTAAGTTTTTGCTGGTACACAATTGGTCAGAGATTTTTTTCTTGCTCAGAGATTTTTCTATACTCTAGCTAATTCAAACCCAAAAATATAAAACAAAGTAGAGGTATATAATAGAATAGAAGACAGGCTGCATTATCTTGTACACGGCAAGATTCATTCATATTATTTTTTTAATTTTTCTTTGGTCAGCCTTGACCTGATTTGATTCTTTTGCTTTGACTTGATAAAATATTTTTGTGTGCTTGCATTAATTGCTATGTCCCCTCTTTTGTCTACATATACATTCATATGAATTGAAATATATGTATGTATACATGTCCTTATGTATATACTTGCCTACATATGTATTTGTCATTATATAGATAAATATATGTATATGTTTACATTTATTCACATAGGCATTTACACTTTTATCCACCTTAGCACTTATATATATAGATTTACATATACAATATACATTTACCTTATCATGTTTTCCTTTTATTTTATGTATCTATAGGTATTTATTATTTTCATACACATTGTTTTTATAATATATATACACATATTCACATATACAACACTTAAATGGTCATTTATATCTATCTATAGAGGTTGTTGTCATCACTTTGTAGATCTTTGCATTTACCACCTTCACTATACATACATGTATACATATTCTTATGCAATTTTTCCCCATTACATATATTTTCATATACTCACACACTATTTCCTATTTACATGTATATCACTTCGTATGGACATATATACATATATATACATCTATACACTTATAAATCATCAATATCACAAAGCTTATATGTTTTTATTTATATATATTTATGGACACTTAATCTTAATTTAGAGGGTGGAGTTTAATATATATACATTTCTAAAATATTTATCATATTCAGAAATTTAAAATTTAATATTCAATAATTAAAATCAATTAATTACACAATTACAGATGCCAAAAATACGGGTCGTCACAACGTGGTGGTATAGGAAGCCAATGTGATACTTATTCGGTTATTCATTGTAAGTAGATGTCGCTCAAGTTTCGGGAACTGGGATATTGGTTTATACTTATGTGAGGTGATGCTCTAGGTAGGGCAAGTTTACATGCTCAGGATAGAGCAAGTTTACAGGTTCGGAGTAGAGGAAACTCGTGGATGTTGTGTTATGGGATATACCCATATATATGGATATATTTATATATATATTATCTAATTGTCTATCATGAAGTGCTCTAGGGATATGATTATGAGTTAGACGGAACTAGATGGCTAGTTTCCACCATGATGGCCTAATCGTACGGTCGCGCCCCAGATCTGTGACACTTTTAATATATTTCATATGCGCATTATGAGATTTTAGAGGAAGGCGGAGTAGCCTTTAGGTGGTGTAGCCCTAGCTACTTGTTGTCACCTCATAAAGGCGAGATCCGGGTCATGACTAAGAGTCCTCACATTGGTGGGAACATTAGGTGGATATAGTCACGATACTAGGTAGGTAATTGAAGACTATAGGAGCAGATCCGAGTGGTGTAGCCCTTGGCTCCTAGAGAAAGCGAGGTAGTTATCATTCTCCTTTCTAATTCTACACTGAATGGTAGATAAGTACATATTGTCTATAACCTCACTAAGTATAGATATGAGTGGTGTAACCCATACATTATGATGGGTGGTGTAACCTATACATTATGATTTGACTCTACTTAGGACTTTGTGTCTATCGTACATTCAATTCCCATCACTATTTGTACATATATAAGGAGATGAGATTATTCCAGTGATGTGATAGATGTCCAAAGTACATTGGATTCTCATATCTTTTATTATTATGTATGATTTACCCAGTAGGTGCCTTATATATATTTGTGTTTGTGTGTATGTCTGTATGTATTACATTGATGTTGATATTAAATTATTTAAGATTGAGAGATATATTTAGATAATGTTATATGCCAGCCTGACTATTCTTGGCAATATCTCATATATTGATAATTACTGGATTTTGATGATGATTTTGGAGATGGATGATTCACCTATTTGACATTATTTCCTCGATTTAATTGTTTGACTTGATTTATATGGGTGATGACATTTTTACTCTACATGGTTTGTGATTGAGGTTATGATTATTATTATGAATTATTCTGAAGATATTATTGTATTATTATTATATCCAGTATATACCGAGTTCTGTACGTATAATGACCCTTTAATTTAGATATAGTCTGACCCGTGTGTTATTTATATAATACTTGGGATCAGTCCGAGATATTTCAGTTTTAGGGACAGTGAGACCAGCCTTTGTTGTTCTAAGGATAGAGGAGACAAAGATGTAGTATTATTGTATATCATCTGAGTATTATATAATTTCATGTATGTATATTCTGCTGTTGTATATTGGACATACCTACTATATTAAGTATTATATATTATCAATGCAATTCCGACTCTGTATTCTCTGATATTTATAGTATATTGTATATTGTTCTATCCTTGAGGCATACGAGTTTATTGCTTTGTGTCGATACTGTGTACGTATATGTGAGTTATTTATTTGATGTTTAAATACGTACTAATGTTAGCCCAAGGGAATATTCACATGTGTACCCCATATAGCCTCATTCTTCGTATTATCTGATAGTATTACTCAATAATACTCTTAGATAATATAAGAATAGAGGTGGGATGTTACACATCTGTTGTTGTGTATGCATGTTTGATGTGTGATGACTGCATATGCTGTTATATGGTTATTAGGGATGCACGGTAACCTTATTGATTTTGTTTGGGATTTCAGGGGAAAATTTCCTAAAGATGGGGGAGTAGAATGTAACAACCCTTATTCTACAAATCAGATGATCGTAAAATATAAATATTATTTTTATCTAGTGTCATATGATTATACAACTTTGGGAAACGACTACTAGAGACATTTTCCTCCTTAGAATATTTATCAGAAGACTTTGACCCTAAAAGTCTTGCATGGCCTATAACTTTTGATAAGAGCCGAATTGGGATCTAAAACCACTTCCTTTAGGTCGGGATAATGTTTCTCTTTCTACAGATTGGTCCTAATTGGAAAATATACTTACCGTTTGAGAGATATGGCTACTTGAAATTTCACTTGATTTTCGACAGCTTAGTGGGTAATTGGTGAGTTAATGGCTAGACCCAAAGCCCATTTCAGGATGAGCATCATGAGGGGGATGATGGGACTTCTCTCCATCATTTCACTTTTCCTAAAATAGGGAAAGAAACCTTAATCAACTACCTTTAAGCCAAAAAGTTTTCTTAAACCCTACTGTAATTAGCCAAATTTTGTCATTAAGGAGAGATTAGTGAAATTAGCATTTGGGATTGGAGATTCGCTATTGGAGACATCTTAGAGCTACTGTTCATCTCGGGATTTATGCACTTTGGGTTTGCTTTAGATTGCTTTGGATTTAGGTGAGAGGTTAGGACCTCCACTTGCTAGTTAGTCATTATACACCTTAAAATGATGTTTTAAAAATGATATTTGGATACTAAAACGTGTTTTAATCCTTAACAAATCACATATGTTAATTTGAAATCATTTTACAAAGTTTAGTTAATTTGTGTTCTTATGGATCTCCCTTGTTCTTATAGCTCTTCTCTAGTTTATACCCATAGATTTAGGCTCCAATTTGATGTGTATGAATGCTTGCTTGTTTAAATATAATTATAGGTTAATCTTGAATGTATGATGTTTGTTTGGTTGAAAATGCCGATCGAATGGCGACTTAGAATTAGGGATATTTCTTAGATCGATGATGATCCAAGAATTCAAATTCACCCAAATTTGATGCGAACTATGTGGGGGCAACAAGGAAGGCCTCAAAAGCCTAAGCTTCAAGTTTCAAGTTGATTGGAGTTCGTTTTCTTAAGTTATAAGTGAAAGAAGCATGGATCACCAGAGATATTCAAGTGCATGGATCGGTGGTCTTGCTTTGAACTTAACTTCGGGCTTCAAGGAGGGATGTTCGGGATGAGCCAAGGGAAGGCAATGGATCATCTAAGGGGAAAATTTAGCTAAAAATTGGCTAAGTAATGGATCGATACCGTTAGATCGGTACGGATCTATAAAGGGGTGAGTTGTGGAGACTTTGGATGCAATAGCCCTACATTCTATGCGATACAAATAAATAAATTAAGGTAAAATAAAACTGTTTGAATTTGATATTTAACAATTAAATTTTAAAAATATATTTTTAGTTAATTAAATTATATTTAATATAATATTTTGATTTAATAAATGAATAAATTCTTTTTGAATAATTTATTGAATTGAGTAAAAAAAATTAGTCATTATAAAATATTTTAAAGTGTAAATTTTTATATGATTGAAATAGTTGGGAAATAAATTTATTTTGTGACAATGCAATGAATAATTAAATAAAAATAAACTAGGATTGAATTGAACAAAATATTCCAATTATCGAAATATAATATGTGGAATGAAGTATAAATCAATCTAAACTAGGTTGAAATATATTTATAAATATTCAAATTTAAGTGCGAAAGAAATTAATTAAAATTAATTAAATTTGAGATTAAGGCCCAAGACAAAATCATCAAGCCCAATTTCTTTCACCTTGTTCTAGGACCCTCCTTGTATCTTCATTTGAAAAGCCTGAACCCTTAACTCACTCACTAGTTTTGCCCAACTACCCTCAAAATCAAAATAGCGAGACCTTAAAAAAAGTCGCATATGAACAAAAGATTATGGATAGCATCAGAAAACGCTGCAGGTAAATGGAGGTCTTGTGCGATTGCAAGGGTTGGCGGTGACATGGTTGAGACGCAAGCGATGGTGTTGGCGACTATTGTGTCATTGAAAACCTTAGTAGCAATGGAGGGTAGCTCAGGTGTGATGCCAGGCATCAATGAAGGTGTGTACTTGCGTGAGACAATAGAGGAGCAATGACTGACAATGTTGGCGAGGGTTAGTGATTAACATTTAGACATCGTGTGTATGCAGTGTTGGTAGTCTAGTGATTAAGCAGGGATGAGGGATTAGTCTGCGATGTGGTGACGAAGGCTGTTGCGAGGACTATGACATGCGGTAGATGGCTTTAGGCTAAGGGCAGCGATGTTGTGGCTAATTTGGGAATTTCGATCATCGAAAAGGTGAGTTTCTAACTCACAACTATATTTATAATTCATTTCATATTATGTACATATGTATTATCTTGTTTATTATTTGAATTGTTTAGTTGAATTGATTGGTTGGATTGTGTGTGGTTGTTGTTGTTTGGATTGTTGGGTACACTGGTATTTCAAATATACGAGATACAGCTTAAGCTCGGAAAACCAAATCGTAAAAGAATTCGAAGTTGAATGTTGATGTGGAAAAACGAATGTCGTTTTATTAAAAATCGTACGAGTTGTTTTATTATGGATGATTTTTGGGGTTGATAAAACAATTGGTTGAAATTCAAGTTTATTTTCACCAAATTGAAATTCAAGTTTGTCATTGAAATTATTGATTTCAAAACCAAAGTGGTGATTTAAATCTTCCCCGTCGGAATTTAACAACTCGTCATCCAAACGTCCAAAAAATTTGTGTTCATTAAATTCGTCTTCCTTTGTTGGATTATCAACAACTTCATTGCGTATCTCAATTTCAAAATCGAAAGTTGTTGTATTCAAATTTTCAAAATTGAGAAAAGGAAGATCAAATTTTAAATTTGGTTCCACACCCTCAAAAGAATTGAAATCCAACTCAATTACCGTGTTTTCAACAACTTCATTAAGATTAATATTTTCAATTTCAAAAGTTGTTATTTGAAAATCGTCGATTTGGGTAAAAGATGGATTATTACTTAACTCGTCACACGTTGGGATTTGGTTTTGTTGTTCACGTTGTTTCATATAAGTTTCAAACAACGAATCTGTGTTATCATCATAAATTTCGTTCATTTGTTCAACAAAATCAAATTTATAATTATTATCTTGAGGATTTTCGACTTGGATTTGTTGAGAACATATTCACTTGCGTCATAGTCGAGATTATTCCCATTGCCAAAATTATTTGAAAAGTGGATCACATTTTCGTTTTGATTTTGAAATTCATTTTGGAGTTCAAAATTGAATTGGCATGGGTTATACTCAAAATCGTTTGAATTTTGAAGTGAATTCAAATTTTGATTATTTTGAAAACTTTGATTTGAATCATTGCCCAAGTATGAATTACAAAAATCATTTATCTCTTGATTTTGTTGTGTAGTGATTTCAAGTAAAAACGAAATGCTCTTTTCAAGATTCGAGGGTTGGTCATCGTTTCGAAAACTTTGTTTTTCAAAATTCGAATTGTTTAAAGAATAGTTGTCGTTAAAATATCCATATGAATTTGGAGTTAAATAATATGGATTATATTGATTTTAACAACTATTGTAATATTCAAATGAGTGGGGAAACTCAGACATTTTCTAGAATGCTTTTTCTTTTTTTATAAAGGAGAAATATTTACAAATAAAATTTATTTTTCAAAAGGGAAATTGATTTTTGTTTTGTTTTTTTTGGTTTTTCAAATTTTTTCTTTGTTTATGAAAAGGTTTTATAAATTTTTTTTTGGATTTTGGTTTTTCTAAATTTTTTTAGATTTTTGAAATTTCAAAGAAAAAGGATTTAAAAATTTCAAAGGAAAAGGAATATTTACAATTTTTTAGTTTTGGATTTTGATTTTTTTAAAATATGCATGAACTAATGCAACTAAATGAATGCAAAGGTTAATTACAAATGATTTATCCTATGTTAACCCAAAATTGTATAATCACACATTGTCTTAAATAAACAAGATAGTTCTCAGCCAGGTAACGGACATGATTTATTAGTGCACCATGAATCACCATAGCAATGCAGCCGAAGGTTTAAGTACCCTCGGTGAAACAACCACTATAATATTTACGAATCACCGTAATATTTATAAATGGTTATTGCTCTACCGTAGCCTATACACCGAGAAATTAAATTGTTCAAAGAAGCTAATTTTCCAATATACAATTAAGTGTTATCAATGTCTAACCGTTATTATTAATCAAAATAAAATGCAAAGCAGAAATTAAATGTGTATTAACAATGCAAGTACGAATGGATTTTTGTTTTTGTTTTTGAATTTTTTTTAATAAAATGCAAATCCAAGTAACCAACAATGTAATTCAAATAAAACTAGAGATGAGGTTAAAGGCAGCAAATTTTCTTATATAAGCAAGCTAGCAATTTATTTTTGGAAAGCGGAGCGGTAGTTTTCAGCAAGCTATTCTTCCTTTATTTCCTGCTTTGGCAACCTGAAAATTAAAAACAAAATATATACAATTGTTATTATTATTATTATTATTATTTGGTTGTTTTTTCTTCTTTTATAAAGGAAAAGTTTTGGAAAGAAAACTACTCAAAACAAAATTTCTTTTTTTTTTGAAAAGGAAACAAAATTTAAAAGTGAAGTTTTACTTAATTTTTTTTTCTTTTTGGAACTAAAGACAATTTGAAACAAAACTAATAAACTACCCTTTTAAAGGCATTTTTTTGTTTTTTTTTCACTTCAACAAAGCAAAACAAACCAACAAACTTAAAACTAACAAAACAAAACAACAAATTTAAAATTAATAAAACAAAACAAAGTCTTACTCAGGCCTTCGATACAAACCCGGCCCAGATGAATTCAAACAACACAATTCCAATGCTTTTAAAAACTTAAGACCCGACCAAACGCTTAAATCCTAAAACAAAACGCGGATCAACATTCTCAAATACAAATTACCACTTCCAAAATTCTTCAAAATTTTAACTTATTTCATACTTTTCAAGAGATATCGAAGTTCCAACTGTCAGTGACTCGGCGCTGTAAGCGGACGAAAGTGATTTGGGTGTTAACAATTCGGCGTTGTTCGATTGTGGAGATGAAGGGGTTCGAATTGAGGTGCGATGGCGGTGTTGGATTTGAAGCTGTCTTAATTGGGTTGCGACTTTTTCGAGGTGGAATTGGTGGCTGTCGCGTGGAAGAGATGAGGTAGTCCGAAGATGTAACTAATGCGGTAGAGGTAGGAGTTTGTACCGTTCAACGCAATGATGGAAGATGTTTGGCTGTTGAAAATGTAATGGAGTGTCGGGGAGGATGCGCGGGAATGTGGTTAAGTTGTAGCAATAATGTGACTGTGTTTGAGGGGTTGAAGTTTGGCAGTGAGGATGTGGTCCGTTGATTAATGGTGGTGGAAAACAAGGCAGGTTTTGGGTGTTGCTGCTGTTTGGAAGTTTGGGCAGGCTGTTTGTTGGCGGTCTAAAGGACTGTTATGGAATGGTTATATTGGTAGAAGGTTGTTGATATAGTTGCAGACTTGCAGTAGAAGGATGTAAGTGAGGTAGAAATGAGGAACTTGTATGCCTTGAAGGTTGTTAAGAAGTGTGGTCGTCGTTGTTGCAGTTGCAATGTGAGTGGATGATCAGGAGTGAAGTTATGTAAGATATGCTGTGGTTTGATGGTTGTTGGTTGTACTGTGCACGTGCACAGTGTAAGGGTGACAGGTAGTGGCTGTTTTGATGTGTGGAGGTGATGTTGTTTGATGTGGAGTGTGATGTTTGCAGTGGTGGATTGAAATATGGTAGATGTTGATGACTGATAGGCGATGGATATGAGACAGAGGCAAAGTGTGGCAGTGTGATGTATTGTTGAAGGCGGATAATTGTGTTTCAGGCAAGGATGTATGTTGTAGTACTCGTATGGCCAGAGTAGTTGAAGGTCGAGTGATGTTTGTGTGTAGAAGTGGTAGCTGCAGTATGGTGTAGTGTTTAGGCAAGGGAGGTGGTTGATGGAGACAGATGGTCAGAGGAGCTTGTATGGGTGAAGGCACAGGGGTGATGGGTGGAGGAAATGAAATGTTTGTGAAGTAGTATGGTATGTGAATGTGAGTTGTCTATTGTGGAGGATGGTGCAGAAGCAAGGGGATGTGTAGTAGGAGGTAGAAGTGGTGGTGATGTCTGAGTGCACTGTACAGGGAAGAATGTGCACAAGCCTAGAGAAACAGTAGTGGATAACTTGAAAATGCACAGTTCTGAGTTTGTATAATGTGAAAATTATAGAAAAGGAAAATGGGATTGTTAAAGAAATTGTAAAGAAAATGAAAATGGAATAAAAGTGTTTTTTTAGATTGAAATGTGTATATATTCTCTTTTTTTTTAAATATGGAATGCAAATGCAACTAGAAAATCAACCACAAGCAAACAAATCAAAATGAAAGAACAAATCACACAATTTTTTTAAATCCAACACACACAAAACAAACACACAATAATCAAAAGAAAAATAATTCGAAGAATAGAAATAAAAAATCAAAACATTTCCCCGGCAACGACGCCAAAAACTTGTTAATCGACGGAATTTCTATCGAGTCAGAAAACCATCGAAAAATTTCGAAATAAATTTAACCGCAAGCGCACGGCGTACACTTGTAGTATGTGGCGAATACGGGTCGATCCGCAGGGAATTGATGATTTTAAAAATCTATTCGATCGAATTAAACCAAAGTCGAGTGAAAGTTAAGCTAGAGAATTAGAAAATTAGCTAACTAACTAAAAGAAAAGAGATGCAAATATAAGAGTTAAATGACAATTTAGAGAATAAATCCACTCTAGATCATGTAGTTCAACACATATGAAATCATGATCTCTCTTTTATGGTCATTAGTGCTTTAATTGATGTGTTTATCATAAGTATGGCATATTTGTGCTATTGATTAGCCTAACATAAGCCATCAAACTATAACACACCCCTTAAACCACTTACTAACTTTTATGAAACTTGACAATGAAAATAAAATCTATTTTAAGTATGGCCTATTAACTATTGATTAGAAATATAGACCATCAAATTTTAATTTCAAATCACTTTCTTATGCCATAATCATATTTTGATGAAGAGGCATTTGTGTTAGTGATTATTTAAGCATAGCCTATTTGGTGTCAACAATATAGGCTATCAAATTAAAGCAAGAACAACAAATAAAACACTTCATTGTCATCATTAAGCACAAAAAGAGAGCATGAATTAACTAATAGTTGAATCTACATAATTAGAGAGCTTCATTACCCCTAAATTGAAGGGGTTTAGCCTTTCATATTTGTCATTTGATTAACAAATGTAGCTAGCAACATGAAAGCAAAATGAAAGAAAAATGAAAGCTTAATGAAAAAGAGAGCTAATTAACAAGAATTAGAACTATTCTACTTGCATGAAAGTAAATCTACACTACAACATGAAAGGAAATAAACAAGAAAGGGAAAAGATCATATATTAAATTGCATAAAAAAAGAAAAGAAAATTATATGAAAATAAAAATGGCTAAGTAGCAATGAAAAGAGAAAGAGAAGAGCTTGTTTATTTGTGAGCCTAAACTAAACTAGGAGAGACTAAGGGAGAGGAGGGTTACATGAAACATAAGGGGTCTTTATACATGTATGAAACCATAATTCATATTTTTGGGGAATGCCCAAATTGCCCTTTAGGTAGTGTGGTGGCCAAGTAATCATTAGCATCCCCTAATCATCCATTAAGTGTGCATGAAGATTTGATGGCCTTTTAGCATGTGCATTAGCTCCTAAGTGTACATTAAGGTAGGTGGGTAAGTGGGGTCCTCCATTATCGTGTCTTTGAATTATTTCCATCTCCATTCCTTTGTATCTTCTTTGTGCATGCATATATCTTCATGAAACCACTTGTATATGAAGCCAAATTCCTATAAAATAATATAGAAATTTCTAATTAAATTTTATCAAATTAATATGTGCACAAAAATGACCATTTTGCCCTTGGATAAAGATGAATATGTGACGATTTGAAAATAATATGAATTTTGGTTTAAACAAGTTAAAATACCCGATAAGATCATTTATTTAATTTAAATAAATTAAATATGGTGGTAAAAATATGCACATTTACATGCACATCAACCCCCAAAATCAAAATCGCAATACTTAAAGAAAATAAAGTCACGTATGAGCGCAAGATTGTGGACGGCATCGGCAAACACTACAAGCAAGAGGGAGGTCATGTGCGATTGAGAGGGTTGGTAACGACGTGGTGGAGACGAGAGCGCTAGTGCCGGCAACTATTGTGGCATTGCGAATCTTAGTGGCGATGGAAGGTGGCTCAAGCATGATGTTAGGCATCAATGAAGGTGCGTACTTGCATGAGACAGTGGAGGAGCAATGACTGACGATGTTGGCGAGGGTTAATGATTGGCGTTCACACATTGTGTGTAGGTGGTGTAGGTGGTCTGGTGATGAAGCGAGGATGAGGGATTGCTTTACAATATTGTGGCGAAGGCTATTGTGTGGACTGTGACGTGTTGTGGATGGCTTCAGGCTAAGGGCAGCGATGTAGTCACTGATTTGGGAATTTCGAGCATCGATTAGGTATGTTTCTAACTCATAACTATATCTATAATTCATTTCTTATTATAAAAACACATACATACATATATATATACAATCCCATTTATTTTTTGTATTATTTGGTTGAATCGATTGGTTGGATTGATTGGTTGTGATTGTTGTTGTTTGGCTTGTTGGGTATATTGGTATTGGGATTGGTTGATTATGTTGGTTGGAAAAGTCAATTTGCAAACGGAACTCTCTCCGTTTGCGAGTTGAACTACACATACACATATATTTTGATGAAATACTCTATATATATACACATATAAATTTATAGTGATGATTGGTTAATATGTCAGTAGAGGAATTTTACCCCATAATTTATATATATTTAGATATTTATTTACTTTCTCATTTTGGAAAATTATTAAAGGGTTTTGAAATTTTATTAAAATATTTGTAAATATTTTATGAAATTTTATTCAATTTAGCTATTTTCATAAATGTAAATATATTTTAAATTATAAATATAATTTTCTATTGGTTATTAAATTCTTTCTAAAAATCAATATTATAACATATATTGTAAGTAAGGAATTATTTTAAAGGCAAAATAATGTATAATGATATTTTAGAAAATATATTATGAAACTGGTTTTGTTATTTTAAAGATATATATATATATATATATATATAATATGAAGGCTATTTAAATATTATTGAAAGAGTTTTCAAAACTTTGAAAAAATATAGAATTCTTTTTACAAAATAATTAAATGGCTTTGGATATGATTTGAATAAATAAAAATCTCTTTCTTTAATAGTAGAATTTCAAATATTGTATAATTTAAAGGAAAATGTTTTAGTTTGAGTATAAAATGAAGAGTTTGAATTGTATTTTTGGTTTGAAATAAATATAAATCATTATGAAGTTTAAATATTTATTTAATAGTAGTAGCTAACTAGATAATTAAGGAAAGATTTCCATAATGGGTAATTGGTTTATAAAGTGATGTAGAATGTTTTGAAATATACAAATAAAGGTTTAAAATTAAAATTTTGTATTTAAATCTTTATTTTGGGATTATAAAAATAAAGTGAACGTGTTATTCATTATATATATATATAACATTAAAGGATCTTATTGTTTTTAGAATATAAATTGATTTAAGAAGTTTTATTGCTTATTTATAAATACAATTGCTTTGCTAATTCATATTCGAATGCTTGAAATTATTTAATGGTTTGAGTTACAAGTATTTTGAATTATAATGATGGATTTGCATTTTATTTAATGGAGTGAACTAAAGGTTGAATTATTTTGGAAGTTATAAATTATTTCGAAGAAGTAATTAATTATACAATATATAGTAATCTCTATAAATTATATTCGATTCATTAAAGGATTTGGAATGTTATATATATATATATATATATTTGAACATTTGATTAATTGTTTAAAGAAAGATCTTGTTGAATTCTAATATTGTTTTATTTTTGGACTAAATTGGGATATATATATATATATATATGATTTCTATATTTTCTGATTTCTCATTTTCTTATATTAGTTTTGATATCATGAATGATTTACCATTAATATTGATTTGATTTGTGATTTAATATGATACGGTGATGATACCCTTCTTTATGATTTCGAGTTATTTAATTTTGTGTGATGAGAAATCTGAATAAACGGAGTTATAATACTATTTGGGATGGGGCATTTAGTAAGATTTCTTTGGTTATTCATTGGACTTGTTATATAGAATATTGTGGAGATTGAGTGTAGTTTATGAGCAGTGAAAAAACGATTGAGCAACACGCGGTGATATGGGACGCCGATATGATACTTATTCAGTTATTCATTGTAAGTAGATGTCAATCAAGTGATGGGAACTTGGATTATACTTACATGAGGTAATGCTTAGGGCAAAGAAAGATTATATGATTGGTGTAGAGAAAATATATATGCTCGGGGTAGAGCATTATGGGTGATCGAGCTATGGGGGTGTACCCAAATGTATGTTGTCTATCATGAAGTGCTCCGGGATATGATTTAGGAGTTAGAGGAACCAGATGGCCAGTTTCCACCCTGGTGGTATGATTGTGTGGTCGCGCCCTAGATTTGTGACACCTTTATTATATATACTAGATGCCCATCATGAAATTTAGAGGAAGGCGGAGTAGCCTTTAGGGCGGTGTAGGCCTAGACGCTTTAGTCACGAAGGCCAGTAGTCTATTACCATAAGGATAATATGGGTTGTGATTATGAGTTCTCGCATTTACGAACACATTAGGTGGATATAGTCACGATTCCAAGGAGGTGCTGAAGACCGTAGGAGCGGATCCGGGCGGAGTAGCCCCGAGCTCCTAGAGCTTGCGGGGTAGCTGTCAGTCTCCCTTCTGGTTCAACAATGAATGGTAGATAAGTACATATTATTTATACACCTCACATAAGTATTAGAGCGGATTTGGGTGAATAACCTAAGTGTTCTTGGAAATAGTGGATAACCATGTTATGGTTTGACTAGGTGGCATTACCTAGACATTGTGAGATTATTGGGTGGTGTAGCCCACATATTATGATTTAATTCCCGTCACTGTTTATTTCTACATGACAAGATGAGATTATATCTGGAAAGGCATCCAAAGTATAGTGAATCCTTATGTCTATTATTGTATATGATTTTACTAATAAGCGGCCTATATTTCAAATTGATGATGATATTTTATTATTTGAGATTGAGATATATATTTAGGCAATGCGTGTTCTAGCCTAACTATACTTAGTGATATCTCACTTTTTATTAATCTCTGGGATTCGGTGATGATTTCTGCATATTTATTATTCACCCATTGGATGTTGATTCTATTATTCCTGATTTGATATTATTTCAAATGGGTGATGACATCTTTATGCTTAGTTTTGTGGTTATAATATTTTATTACACAATTATTTTGTATGTCATCACTATTATATTACAGATAGTATATATCTATATATGCGTTGACCTCTAGTTTAGATATAGTCCGACCCGTGTATTATTTACATAATACTTAGGTCATTTCGAGACATTTCATATTTAGTGAGACCAGCTTGTGTTTTGGGCATAGAGGAGGCTAGTATCAATTATAGTAGTCATTATCTTGTATTGTATTGTTTCATGTATGTATACTCATGTGATGTATGTTAGACATGCCTTGTATGTTTTGTATTATATATTATCACCGCAATTCCTAATCTGTGTTCTCTACTATTTACTGTATATTATGTATTGTTCTGTCCTAAAGGCGCATATGTTAATTGATTTGTTCCATTACTGTGTACATATAAAGGAGTTATTTATTCATTTTTTAAATATGTATCAGTGTTAGCCTAAGGGAATATTCACGTGTGTACCTCATATAGCCTCATTTTCCATATTATCTGACAGTATTACATAGTAATACTCTGGATATATGGGTATAGAGATGGGGTGTTTACATTGGATTTTTGGAGTTGCATAAATAGGTGGACTTAGTTCATGGTTGCAATCAATAGCTCTTGGATTGGTTAAGTCTTGGATTGGTAGAATCTTGGATCGGTGGTGGAGTGTGGGCTTGTCTCGTGGTGAAGTGTCAAATCAATGGAGCTTATTGAGGCTTGGATCGATGTGTGGAAGGCAAATGTTTGCCAAGTGTGGGATTGGAACTGATCCAAGAAGGTGCAAAGTTAGGCTTAGTTTGGGTAAATAGAATAAAGTGTTGGATGAGGGTAGGAATGGATCAGTGTATTTTGGTTCAGTGGAGTTAGATTGGTGGTGCTTGGATCGAGGTTGTTGGATTGGTGCTGAGTGAAGATGAGGCTACTTCGAGTTCTTCCTATGTTTTCTTTGGGACATGTTTGTGTTTGCTTTGAGTTGTGTATGTGTTTACTCTAAGCACAAACCAACCCAAACACTTAGCCAAATATCCAAACACTTGGCCAAGTATGGCCAAGTAATGGATCGGTACCAAGCTATAAATGTTGGTATGGAATTATAGACTTTGGTGAGTCATGGCTCGATGACGGGAAGTGATGTCATCAATAATGGGATAGCCATACTTAGAGACATAAAGTAGCTGACTAAATTTAATACTAATCATACCAAAACTCTATCTCCCCTAAAACTCAACTCTTTATTCTCTCTAAGTCAATTTTCTTCAAAAATAAAAAATTTGCAAATTAAATTCAAAGATTAGAGAAGGAGGATATAACCAAATCAAATCAAGGAGAGACCGACGAACCAAGTGGGGGCGATTCCAGGTGAATAAAGAGGGAATAGTTTACTAGAGGCGAGTAGGTTCTTTATTAATATGATGATTTGCATATAATGGAATATATATATATATATATGATCTAGAATTTGTCCAGTTTAACTTGAGATATTATTTAATTAGAAATTGCAATTAATTGGGAATTTGTTAGAAATCTGTATTATGTTAATGTGATCCCTTCCTGTTCACCTCGAATATTGAATCGAGAATTTGAAACATACATATATATATATATACATATATATACATACATACAATATATATATATATAACTATACCCCATTAACTCTAGATCTTATTTAATTGGATTTGATGATAAGTACACTTATGGAATTACAAAATTTCTAAAAACTTAAATTGCGCAATTTTGGGAATCGTGGTTTTTAAAATAGGGTTTACAAGAAAACAAAAATCAATTGTTAAATGAATTGAACAAACAAAATAAAAAAACAATAATGAACATCGATCGGTCGATAGGTGTAATAAAACTGGTCGACAAAGAGCGGTCGACCACTCCAGTCATAAGTGGTTGACCGGATAACAGTTTACAAGCAAGGATTGAACCTCGGCTTAAGGCCAAGGTTATAAAATTATATATATATATATATTATACATATATAATAGTAGATTTGTGGGGAAACTAGTTCCCTAATTTTAAATCCTTGGATGTTACCGAACTAGGTAGATGTTTACACGGGTAATTAGGTCTACACGCTATCCGTTTAGCGAATTTGACATGCGATATAAGGCGGTTCGATCGTGAAGGTGTGCTAAGCATATGACACTAACATGAGGTTCCTTAGTGTATGCACGATACAGTTGGTCGATGCCTGGTGTGGTGCGGTCTGGCACTAAAGGGAGGTTCCTCGGTGGATACGTGACAATGTGGTTGGGTTCCCGACACAATGCAGTAAAAATAGGCATTATCATTGAGACACGGATGCAACAGATCCTAAGACATCTTCCACGTGAGTCAGCATTGTGGGCTCCTCTCAATGCATAAGTACAGTATGTTTAGTTGTAGATTTGGGAACGTAGTCCCAAGGACGATACTGCATGTGATCCTATACTAGGAATAGTTCCAGAAGTTACTAACCGATCCATAGTTGTTTTGAAGTTTGACTAGTTGTTCGACCCTAACTGTAAACCTTCACCAGACGTTTGGTGTAGATGTATTTAGACTTGTACCTCTGAGATTAATGAAACCAACCTTAGCAAGTAGTTCACAAACACAAGGAGGACACCCTAGGTCACATAGATTATGAATGAAGTTAATTGCATGTGATCCTACATATTAATGATGTAACTCATTTATAAGAATTTTGTCTGACCCACTCCTTTCCTTTTCCCCCACCACATAAGGACATGGCAGTAGGTTATTGGACCAGATCAATACATGGAGAGGTGAGCTTGGCATTACTTATAACTTTCCATTATTCTTCACGTTACTATTTATCGTACTTAGTACTATATGCTGTTATTTTGTAAACTCTGGATTTTGACTATGTATACTTTGAGACTGTATTTTTTAGGATATTTTCTAAGATGACTATATTCTGTATTCATATTTTATCGCCTTCTGTTGTGAGGTCTGAAAGTGTAGAATGTCTTAGATTTTATCCTTATATTCTTAGTCTCTATAATGTTTAAAAACCCAATAGCTCTTACTTCTTAGCATGACGCAAGTCTGAAAGTCGCCCTTGGCTTTAGATCGATATGTCTCAACGTGCGGGTTGTCACACTTGATATTAAAGCATAGGTTTAAAATTCCTTATGATCTAGGTATGTATTGAGAGAACGTACTTGAATATTTGAAAAAGAAATTGGGTTTTCCAAAAGGTTTCCAAAAAGTTTTTCAAAATGCGTTTCTAGTGTGTGTGTATATAGATAAAAAGATTTTGAAAGGTTTTTTTATATATAAGTATAATATGGAAAAACATTATCACTTATTCTTGCTAATATTATTTATGGAAAAGTTGCTAATAATTCGTAAATCATGGATAGAGAGGATGAGTAATCCTTCTAGTTACAGCTTAGATGATATAGCTGAGATTTCGACCATGAACATCTCGATACGGTTCCGCCAGTATCTGCAAGTAAAAGGACAAGCCAAGATTAACCCTAATAGGGGACCTACAGACCAAGCGCCAGGTGTAGTTCCTGCCCATCAACTTGTCAATAATTTTTCCAAGGTGTGTAAGGATTTTATGAGTCTAAGAGGGAAGCCATATATAGGGACCGTATCGTCTGTGGACTCAAAGTAAAGAATTTGTACGTGTGAGAGGATTTTCAAATTGATGGGTCTTACGGATTACTTTATTGTTCCCTGACATTTATAGGGAGACGCTCTGAACTGGTGGGACATGGTTGTGGCGAAGGCCAGAGGAAGAGATTACTTTGGGAAAGTTTAGAAGGCATTTTGAGACGAAATTTCTTTCCATGGCAAAGAAGGGAGTATAGTTGGAGAAGTTCATACACTTGCAGTAAAGAGAGATGTCAATGAAGGAATATGTAAATCGGTTCAATGAGTTGACTATGTTTGGTTTGGATCCGATTAATACCCCTCACAAGAAAGCTTTAAAGTTTGCAAAGGGGTTGAGTCAATGTCTTCTAGTTTTGGCACTTAGTCAAATTTTCGTAGGTACAACTTTCGAGGGTTTGGTAGAGATGGCACTGCTAAATACCGTTTTCCAAAGAGGAGGTGAGGAATGAGCTCAAGAAGTCAAAGGAAAGACACCTCAGCAGAATCAGCACAAGGGCAGAATGGGGGCCTAAGGGAAGATTAAGAAACATGAGCTAAAATGCAAAAAATGCGGTAGGAAGGGTCATTTTGCAAAGAAGTGCAGGACAGACATCTCAAAATCAAATGCTTCAACTGCAACCAACTCGGGCACATGAGAAGGGAGTGTCCGACACCATAGAATTGAAAGTACAGTGGATCGTATAGTATGGCTTGTGTATTAAAATGTGAGTGTATACTAATATATGTACTAAATAAAGTAATATAATTGAGTATAAGCAAAGAATAAAAATGAGCACACTAGAGTTTTTATACTGGTTTAGACCTCGTCTATATCCAGTCCTAAAGCTCCATTTCGGTATTTCACTAACCAACAACCCTCACTTCGCCCGAAGGAATGGGCTTATACAAAAGTGTTTCTTTGACAAGCTTGTGTTCTAAATAACATGGATATTGACTGTTAGTACAACTCTTCTTATAATCTCCCTTGAGTGTTTGTGAGTGTAATTTCTTGGATCTGTAGGAAGTATGTTTACCAAAATATAGATCTTGTTTGTATTTGATTGAGAATATGAAATCGATAATAGCACAAGAGAGTATGTAAGCACTTATAGAAAATAAAGAGTAGTGGAGTAGAAAATAGTTATTCTCAATTTCAGATTTGAATGAATTTATAGATGATTAATAGTTGTGTTTCAAAGAATATGACTTCTCGAAAAGATTCCATTTGACCAATGGTTGCAAGTATTAATAAGAAGGCATGGATGTTGAAGGTGAAGAGAAGTGTCCATTCGAAAATAGCAGTTGCAAAGCAGTGCCAGACGTCTGGCATACATGGTCAGACATTTGAGCCTTTTCAGAAATTTAAACCAAAGTTTTTGTCAGATGTTTGACCTTATGTACCAGATGTCTAAGCCTGTTTTGATATTAAAACTTGAGAAGCATTTTTTGAAAATTAAGTAAGTGATTTACAATGTGCTTTGGTGTTTTCTATGATAACTCAAAGGAGATTGTATAAGATAACATGGGACCATGATACAAATAAATGACCTTATGTTTAATGGTATGATCCATCGTTCTTCATGACCGTCTTCAAGCCAAGATAGCGATGAGTGGAGTAATTTCTTCTTATCATATACCTGTTAACAGATGAAACATATCTTGTGTATGCAATTGCATAGTTGTTGTCATTAAAATCCCAAAAGAGAGGCTCTAACATTCTTCCCTTTTTTGATGATGACAACTATACAATCTTTTGTAATGGTATTAAAAAATAACTCCCCCTGAATATTTTATCTCCCCCTATCTGTGCACATACAAATGTTCTCTCCCCCTTTGTCATTATCAAAAAGAATAATGTAAATGTATAATGGGCAGAAATAAAACATAGGAAACACAAACATCACAATTCATAATCACATCACGAAAACAACACATAGTTTAACTTCACAACAATGGTTTTACGAACATCATAAACACAAAAAAAGTACATAATTTGAGTCATAATACACATTATGCAAGCATAAGTATAACAATGTAGAAAAGTTGAAAAAAATTATTGATACTCATAGTAGTCATTAAAAGAGAAGGCGCCATAATTTTCGTAGTATTCAAAGTAGGCAGAAGGATCCATCTGATAATCTCCTTGCCATTGATGTGTCGAAGTACGATACTGCTCATCTTCATTAATTGATAGGTCCTGAAAAGTTGCATAGTGCATGTGGTGAGCTGATGGTGGATCAGACCAAGATTCCTCTCCTTCTTCTTCTTCCAGTTGTTCCTGTAGAATATTTTTACCTCTATCATGATCGAAAGTTCCAGCACTATGAGATGACCCATGAGACATAGAGGCAGGAGTTTGTAATGGATGCAATGAGGAAAAGGAAATGACGATGATCTAGAAGAAGACCGACCATGCACTTTCCTTGACTTTGCCTAATGTAGAGACTACTTTCCCCATGGTTTTTTCCAATTTGGTCATGCAAATTGAGATAGATCTCTTCAAGCCAACAATCTTTCATTCTAGTTTCTTTTGATTCACCATGATAGTTCCTTGATTTTGAAGCGTTATATCTCTTATAGATTCATTAGGATTAGTTTTAGTTCGAACTTTATAAATGTCCAAGTCAGAATGGTATCCTATATCATGGTGAAAGGAAGTAGAAGGTTGTGGTGGAGGAGGTGCTTGGGCTTGTGGTGGATGCACTGGATGCATTTGTTGTTGTTGTTGTTGGGCGGTCCATTTACCAAGAGAATTGTGAGGGGGTAGTGTTTTGAGAAGATGCATCAAAAGGGAAAATTTTGTACTGCTTCCTTTAACTGGAATTTCTTTAAAATGGGATATATAAGTAGGAACTCTAAGAGCTTGCAAGATTTTCATAATGGATGGCGCATTGAAGATAGTTTGACGGTAGTGAACCCAATTTTTTTTAATTTCATCATGAATAAACCTTGCCCAATTAACCCGAATCCTACCAAAAATTACATATAGAGCCTTATGACCACTTTCATAAATTTGTTTATGGCTTCCTAAGCGGGGTATTATTTTGTTGATAATCATTCTATTCAATAATCTAGCCCATGGTCGAAGATAAATAGACTTCCATTGGGGCATTCTATCTTCCCATATCTAATGTGTAATTTCATCATGTTGTGAATTCCTATGATCCGAAATGTCCTCTAAACTAATTTTGGTAGAAGAACAATCAAGGAATCAACCTAACATGCTTATACTAATTTTTAAAACTCTTCCATACACACTAGTCCATAACTAACCTACTTCGTTTTTGGGTGTCCAAATATTGTCACTACACAAGTTAGCATAAAAGAGAAATATGGCTAATTAGTCGACATATACCTCACTCTCGTCAAAATTGATTAGTGAACGACATCTTGAGGCGATTGTGAGCTTTTGAAGGCGATACTCTTAAAATTTGGATAACCAATAGAAAGAACCAGCACAAAGTTTCTTAAATTTTTGATCTTCAAATCTTTTTGTAAAGGTTGAATTGCTGTGGAGACACTCACAGATGTGTGAATCAGTGATAGTTGTGGGTTGAGAGAATGAAGATTGTCCTCTTTTAGCTCTCTTGTTAAAAGGAATTTTGGTTTTTGGGGCCATTGATGGGGAATTAAGATTTTTTGAGAAAGTTAGGGTTTTAGTTTGAAAAATAACTGAAATAATTCGGGTAGTAAAAAGAGATCGAAGTAGAAAGAATATATAGGGCTGACAGAATAAACATGCCAAAATTTGTCTAAAATGTCTGAGGCTAAATGTCAAACGTCTGGGATTATATAGAGAATTAAGCCGAATATTTTACCAAACATCTGGCATTTCTTCTCAAACAGCTGAGGCTGTGTTATTTCCTTTTTTAGTCTTTGTAATGTATATTATTTATTTGTAATTCATATACGTAGTTAGTAAATTTTATTTATTATTATCGAGCAAATAAAATACATATAATTCATTATTACATTTATATGTACACACATATATTCATATATATATATATAACAAAGCATGTTAAATTACTATTTCTCCTTCAATGAGTCTGAGTCCTTGTGCTCAATTCGATCCTACGAGTTTGTGTCATTTTTAGTTTGCTCAGTTGAGAACTTAAGTGGAGACCATCAATTTGTTTGAGCTGGAGTGTGATTCCAGTCTTGGTTTGATGTCCCTGCCTCGCAAGAATTTCTTGGAGTTGAGTTGTAATTTTTGATCGGAGTCTCAGTTAAACGAGGATAATTTTTACGTAAGCTATCTTTCGTTGGTGAATGTCCACATACTGCTAGAATACATCTTTCGAGAAAGTTAAGATGACCTCCTTGTCTTCGTTGCTCATAATATATTTCTCTTTGAACTCCCATCATTTCTTGTTGATAGTGAAAATTTTCATCAACTTTTGTATTGATAGACGATGATTCAAGATTAATTTCTCGTTTGACTTTCTTTCCCTTTGGAGAGTAGCTGGTGTGATATGTACCTGGTGCTGTAATATTTAATAAGGATGATTTATTCGAAGGAGGAGTGGTTTTTGTTAGTGATATGTATGTACTCTAGATGAGGGTGAGCTAAAATAAATTGTTAAATAAATGGAGTCGTGGTTGGAAGACATTTTTAGATCTTCTATTATTATATAAAAATATTTCTGTGTATTTTCCTTAAACAAATGGTTAAGTATATAAATAGAGCATATTATCTATTTTGTAGTAAATAATTTGTAAGGCCAATATTGATTTAACCATAAAAAATTTAACAATTTTAGTTATGGTAATTTAAAAGTCTTATTGAAAATAGCTAATCTATTCATACTTGAAATTTTGTTAATTTTAGTATAATGTTTTTGTGGTCGAAATTAGTTCAGCCATTGACAAAATTAGAGTTAATATTTATGACATATATCAGTTATTGAATTGTAAACTTATCAAACCACTTTGTATATAAATTTTACAGCATATATCAATTAATATTTATGAAATTAATTGATTAAGTGAACATATACCAAGATTCCGTCTTAGTTTTATAAACGATGTTCATAGAGTTGTTTAGTGAAAATGTCGGCAATCTAATTTTTCGTGTTAACAAATTAAAGAGAGACGATATCTTTTTCAATGTTATCTCTTAAAAATTGGTGATGAATATTAATATGTTTAGTTCGAGAATAGTTAATTAGATTTTTAGACAAATTTATAGCACTCATATTATCACAATATATAGGAGATTTAGTTATAGTTTTTCCAAAATCTTGACGTGTTTGTTGCATATAAATTACTTATGCACAAGCTAAGGTAGTTGAGATAAACTCAGCTTCACATGTCGAGAGGGAAACACAATTTTGCTTTTTACTACACCACGAAACCAGAGATTGACAAATAAAATGACATATGCCACTAGTACTTTTTCTATCCATCTTGCAACCACCGAAATTTGCATCACTATATCATACGAGTTCGAAAGAGTTGCCTTTCAGGTAGAAAAGACCGTAATCTTTGGAGTTGTTTAAATATCTCAAGATTCTCTTAACCGCACGATGATGGGATTCTTTAGGTTGTGCTTGAAATCTTGTATATAAACATACATTCATCATTATATCTGGTCAACTAGCCGTTATATATAATAGAGATCCTATCATACTTCGGTATAATTTTTGATAAAATCTTTCCAATTTTCATCTTTATCCAAATGTAAGCTCGTGCTCGTTGGAGTTGGTTTACTAGATGTATTATCCATTCCAAAATGTTTTAACAGTTCTCTACAATATTCTTTAGTTTAAAAAATTCCATTTTCTAATTGTTTTATTTCTAGTCCTAAGAAAAAATTTAGTTCTCCCATATGAGACATCTCGAATTCGTTTTTCATTATGTTTGAAAAATCATTACAAAATTTCTCCGCAGTAGATCCAAAAATGATATCGTCAACATAGATTTGTATGATTAGTATCTCATCATTTTCTATTTTTATAAACAATGTTGTGTCAATTGTACTAATTTGAAAGCCATAATTTATTAGATATGTTTTTAGTCTCTTATACTAAGCACTGTGTGCTTGTTTTAATCTGTATAATGTCTTTCTAAGTTTGAAAACATAATCCGAGCATTTTTCATGAACAAATAAGGGTGATTATTCAACATAAACATTTTCTTTTATAAAACTATTTAAAAATGCACTTTTAGCATCCATTTGAAATAATTTGAAATTACGATGACATGCAAAAGCGAGTAATGTTCTTATAGCTTCAAGACGCGCTGCAGGGGCAAATGTTTTTTCATAATCAATCCCTTCTTCTTGATTGTATCCCTGAGCAACTAATCTTGCTTTATTACGAACTATGTTTCCATTTTCATCTGCTTTATTTTTGAAAATCCATTTTATTTTTATTACGGATTGATCATTTAGTCTTGGTACGAGTTTTCACACATCATTTCATTCAAATTGATTTAATTCCTCTTGCATTGCTAAAATCCAAAAATCATCTTTTGATGCCTCTTTATAAATTTAAGGTTCGAAGTTTGTTAGCACCAAAATTGGTCACTAACCTCGTAGAAGAAGATTGTGAAGAGATATAAGTGATGAAATCCAATTAAACAGAGAAGACAGTGCTAATCTAAATACAGAAAGTAAGAACACCAAATTTATAGTGGTTCAGCGTAATTGCCTATGTCCACTTTGAGGTTAAACTTTATTGATCTTCTTTATAGTTGATTACAAATACAATTCGTGAATCAAATGCTTGAATGAAGTTGTTAAGTAGAGAAGATGAGTCTTGAAAATGGCAGAGTCTCCTCGGTGTTTTCTCTCCAAAAAAGGATCCCTTTCACTGTGACCCTGCCCCTCTATTTATAGGCAAATATGGGCTGGACTTCCCAAATGGGCTGGATGGCCGAACACTCTAGCCCCAGTACAGTGGTCGCTGCATGCCGATCCTGGTATGCCGAACGCTCTGATGCCGAGCAGCCCTTCCCATGCCGGACGATGCTTTCCATGCCGAACGGTCCTTGTGAAGTTGTGCATACTGAATGCCTTCTGAATGCCGAGCGCTCTCGTTGCCGAGTTATCCTATCGCCGAGTTCTACTGACGCCGAGTACCTTGGGATGCCGAGTACTCCTGTTGCCGAGTACTACGCCGAGTACCTTTGGATGCCGAGTGCCATGGGATGCCGAACGCTCTTGTAGCCGAGTGCCAGTTGATGCCGAACACACTTGATGCCGAGTACCTTGGGATGCCAAGTACTCCTGTAGCCGAGTGCTAGTCGATGCCGAACACTACTTGACGCCAAATGCTTCGCCGAACACTCCTGGATGCTAAATGCTTCGCCGAACACTCCTGGATGCCGGACACTCTCTGATGCCGAGTGCTACCTGATGCCGAGCAGTCTCGATGCCGAGCACCTTTGTATGCCGAACGCTAGCGCCGAGCATTGGTTGTCGCCGAACACTAAATGACGCCGAGTCTCCTGATCGCCGAGCACTACGGATGCCGAACGCTATGGATGCCGAGTCCCACTGGATGCCGAATAGTCCTTCATGCCGAGTAGTGGCCAATGCCGAGCACTCAGTTGCCTGGTCAAATCTCCAGGAAACACTTGCCCCCCAAAGTGTATCGCGTGGCCGAACGTGATGCGCTTTGAATCTGGTACGATTTACCTCGGAGGTACCTTCTCAAGAATGTTAGTGAAGGAGGTGCAAGACGAACGAGATTTAGATGCCGAACGATACGCTCGAAGCCGAACGTACCTCGTGTGCCGAACGTCACTCTGCTACGATGCCGAACCCTTCGGTGTTGACCGGTTCTACCGGGTATAGCCTCTTCAACTTCTACCTCCCTCTATATAACCAGGTCCTTCCCGTCTCTTTTCCTTTTACGCCCTATTTTCTGTCATTCCTTAGAGACTTGCAATTCTTGCCATCCTGCCAGATTTGAGACCTAATTGATCCTTCCTCAACTTCGACTTTCGAACTAGGTATCTATCCTTCTGTGATTAGATTACTTCAACACAAGACTTAGGTTGTTTTCGTGGGAAACGTGACATCTCTATGATCGTATAATATGCGTCGAGCACAAATGGCTCGCATGTTTAGAGTTGTCTAGTTAGGGCTAGCTCCTTCGTGCCGAACGAGACTGGAGGGAAAAGAAAGATGGGATGCTGAACGGCGTAGTCTTCGCCGGGCGATCTGTCCCTGTCGTTCGGCGCAGATGGAGAAGGTGTAGGGTGGAGTTGAAATCGTGGTGGAGCGCTACTTTTAGCCGAACGACAACCCAAACCGAACAGTCTTGAATGCCGAACGGTATCAATGCTGAACAATTACTAAAATGTAGAGCAATAACTTAGCCGAACAATAACCCAAGCCGAACAATTGACATGCCGATCATTGAATTCAGCCGAACAATACAATTGCCGAACACTCTTTAGTCCGAGCAAAACACAGCCGAACACTATATTTAGGACGAACAATCTTAAATGCCAAACAGAACTCTTAACAGGACAATGTCCTAACCGAATGAGACCTTTAGCCGAACGCTCGACATGCCGAGCAAACATACATGCTGACCTATACTTAGGACGAACAATACAATTGCCGATCATTACTTAAATGCCGAACAGTATAAATGTCAGACTACACTTAGGCCGGTCACTTTATAGAACATATGCTTTCTGAATCTGGAACTGTAATCGCCTCAAGGCAAGCTTTTTGAGACGGTCAGCGATGACGGTCTTCGAAGGCGATGATTCGAAGCTGATTATTATATCTTTAAAAAACCTTTAGATTCTTATCGCTTGTACACAATTGCCTGCACTAGTTTACACACCACGTGGGGGGAAAACTCGTGTTGCTAATTCTAACGTTCAACGTTTTTTAAGTATAGTTCTCTCAAGCACTTAGTTATTTATTTGGGATGTCGAGAAAATCTAGCTCCGCTATCATATCCGACAGGCCTGGGCCGTCATCGAGGCAGGGAGCCGCAGATACTTCTAACCCGTCAACCTCTCCCGCTCATAACTTGGCGCCTGATGCTCTGGAGTCAACCATCTTACTAGACAATCCGATCGATTCTCAAGCCTCGAAGATCAACGAAGCTGCTCTGCGACGGATATGCTCCATTCACGGGATTCCTTTTGCCGAAGTGTTAGTTCCTTCGAGACACGACCGCCCTCATTTGCCCCCAGTCGGGTACACCGCCTGCAACAAGTTCATGTGTTGGATGGGCAGCGTGCCTCCATTCAATTTATTTCTCCGGGATGTGCTGCAGTATATAGACATAGCTCCGTCGCAGCTCCACCCGAATGGCCATGCATTCCTATATGGGACTTATTTACTTTTCATGTCTGTCTTCTCCAGACCTCCAACCCCCGGTGATATCAGATACATTTATATGTTCAAGAGACGGAAAGACAGTCCTTCTTTTATGTTCCTCGAGCCATACCACAAATGCCAGATCCTGATAGGGGCATGCAGCAAATTCGCCCTGTACAAACAGGAATGGTTCTATGTGCGCTGCCCGTCTGGTTTTGCTAGGAGATGGGTTGAGGGCAGTAAGTCTCTCTGCCGAGTTATTATTCGTATTTAACCGGAGTCATGCCTTTCCTAACTCTTCATTTCATCTTTTCAGGTACCAACCCGCGTCCGGAAGGCCGAGGATATTCTGAGGCTGTTGAAGCCATTAGGGCCCTTCCTGCCGAGGATCGAGACATCCGAGTTATCATTTCAAATGAATCGCTGTCGGGGTTCGGCTTGCTGGCTCCTAGTCGTCGGATCAGCCTTCCGGAAGGTGTTACCATTCCCAAACCTCCGTCCGGTAAAGGGAAAAAACTTGCCGGATCGTCGTCGCGCCGCGCTCCCGATATGCACGAAGAAAGCGAGCGCAAAGAGGATGATGCTCCTGAAACTCAGGGTGAGAATGCGGGTCCTGCTCAGAATCCAGCAGTTGAAGTCCACGACATCGAGACGTCGTCCTCCCCTTCGAAGGGAAAGAAGAAGTTAAAGTATAAAGTTCAGAAGGAGAAAGTTGGTGGTACTTCAAAAGTCACGCTTATACCGCCTGAGAAAGAGGCTTCTTCACAGCATCTTGAAAGTTCCTTGAAGGGTCTGTCAAACCTGTCAATTCCCGATGATTTGCTTAATTACGGGTTCGATGATCCTGAAACCCTCAAATTCTCTTCGCCCGCGAGGGGCAACGCAGGAGTTCAACTCCCGGCTCAAGGAGACAATACTCCGATTAGCAAAGATAAACGAACGGGTCCGTCGGGGGGAACACTAGGACACACACGCACATGCGCATTCCATAATATACTTCAAGTCTTTTTAATTCGTGAATTCTCCTTAACTCGTTGTTATCTCCATTCTTTGCAGGTGATATGGGCCGCTCTCACGGACTTGATCGCCTTCAGGGGTCTTCTATATTCCATCACTCCGGATGGGATTCCGGTTCAGGCAGACGCAGGGACCGAGGTGATTATGAAGATAGGGACAATCGTCCTCGCGAGTCGTTTCACCGCAAGAAAGCACACTCTCAATCTTCCCAGTCCCGCGATCTTCCTCCTCCAACTGAGCCGGATAAAGAGAAGTCTTTGCAGAAGGGTTATCAGTCTGATGCTGCTCGAGAACAACATTCCAGTTCATCGAGTACGAGGCAAGTTCGAGAGCAACGTAAAAGAACGGAATTCTCAAGGCCTCCTCCTCTTACTCCTGCCGTGGACCCAACTGTTGCGGAAAAGATGGTCGACCTTAAGGCCAAGTTTCCGAAAATCTGTTTTGACGGCTTGAAATTCCTCCCAGCCATCCATCACATTTCTGGGCACGTGAAGCAAAGTGCCATTGCCTGCAACAATGACGTCTATGTTCAACATGACGCATCCGTGCACTTGGTGGAGAAGATCTCGGAAGTATCTGTCGAGCGTCAACACGAGATTGACCGTCTGAATCTAGAGGCTGACAGCGATAAGAAAATCATCAAACTCCAAGACGAAGAGCTTGCTTCGTATAAGTCAAAGCTAGAAGCCGCTGAACAAGGTGCAAAAGATACTGCTGAGGCAGTTACTCGCTTAGAGGTGGCTCACAAAAAGGAGCTTGACGAAGCAGTCCAGCGCAGCGGCGCCCTTGCCCTAGAAAAAGACTCTATCCAAAAAGAAAGGGACGCGCTCGCTACTCAAGTCAAAGAGCTGAAAGAACTACTCTCTAAGGAGAAAGAAGACAAAATAGCTGCTCAGGAAGAATCACAGCGATATTGTGATGAGATTGTTGCTACCCGACTCCTGAAGACAAAGCTCGACGATGAACTTGCCGGGGTCGAGAAAATGAAGGATGAGGCCCGTGAGGAGGGCAAAAGAATGGCTGTGGAGGAGCTTGATTCTCGCCTTGAGGCGGCCGCAGAGGCCGGCAGGGAAGAGGTCAAAAGTATGTTTGACCCGTTGATCGCCGAGTACGGAGCCCACGTCCTTATGCACCGTGACTTAACATTCTTGGGCGACGGCTACCTCGAATCCCTGGCTGAGGCATGGGAAACTCTGATAAAGATCAGGAAAGTCGAGTCAGGCTCCGAAGAGGTCGACGAGGATGCATTGGTGAAGGAGTTCCTGAGGGGGAATGAGCCATCGGATTTATCCGCAGCATTGGCTCTTTATGGCAAAGGCTCTTCCCCTTCGAAAGAGAAGAACGACGAAGCCGGCCCGTCAGAGGCCAACACTACTACTACTCACATCGCCGCTCCTTATGCTGCTCAATCGGACGGTCGGTCGACGCTTGATCCATTCGAGCAGCATGCCAGTTATGATCCCGAAGATCCCGGGCTTGGCGTTCATGTGCTGTCACCTATCCATGAGGGTGAAACCCCACGCGCCACCGATAGCCAACCGGATCTTGGTAGGAAACTCTTCTTTCTCTAGAAGTCGAAGAGATCCCGTCATTTTTCAGCAATGGTTATTCGTTCTAATGCCCATTTCTTATATTTTCATGTAGGTCGTTCTGACGCCGCGCCAACTCCGAGGAGCGATGACGCCAAGGAGGAAGCAGAGAAAACAGGCGACGTTGCTCACGCAGGAGTAACTCCCGGTCCAGACGCTCAAGTGATCGGGGCGCTTGATGATGACAAACTTGATACTTCATCTCCTGCCGAAGGAAGCGATGAAATTAAAATCACTGGCGCCTCTGAGCATACTTCAGAGATGAGCATGAAGGACCGTCTCGCCGACGAGGAGAAGAAAAAGGTCAAAGTCAAAGTTGAATCTGAAATACTGGAACTCACTGGCCCGCGTAACAGACCTTTGAAAATCATTCTCCCGGGCAGGTCCAGACCACTAGATGTTCCGTCCCCTACTCCTGACTCCGTTTCTCTAGCAAGCAAAAAGTCCAAGAGAAAGCGTGAGGGAGAGGAGTCGTCGGAAACACCAAAGGAAGACAAGAAGAAGAATTCGAAGAAATAATCGATGCACTTGCTCAACAAGTTTCCTGCTTAGGTTTTGTAATTGTTTTTAACTTCCGCAACTCGTAGTTTGTATAGGCCTGAATTTTGTAGGAGTTATCGTGTATCCCCATTTTGGACTTATCGAATAAAATTTTAGTTTCTTTTTGTTTGAATGATTCTCTTGTCTTTATTTGGTTTGCTGACACTGTGCTCCGGGGACTTGGAGACTTGAGACTGTTCATACTCTAGTCCGCGCTCTGGGGACTTAGAGTTCTCCGTTCCGCACTCTGGGGATTCGGAGATTGGAAATCGTTTATACTCTAGTCCGCGCTCTGGGGACTTAGAGTACTCCGCTCCGCACTCTGGGGATTCGGAGATTGGAAATCGTTTATACTCTAGTCCGCGCTCTGGGGACTTAGAGTACTCCGCTCCGCACTCTGGGGATTCAGAGATTTGAAATCGTTTATACTCTAGTCCGCGCTCTGGGGACTTAGAGTTCTCCGCTCCGCACTCTGGGGATTCGGAGATTGGAAATCGTTTATACTCTAGTCCGCGCTCTGGGGACTTAGAGTACTCCGCTCCGCACTCTGGGGATTCGGAGATTGGAAATCGTTTATACTCTAGTCCGCGCTCTGGGGACTTAGAGTACTCCGCTCCGCACTCTGGGGATTCGGAGATTGGAAATCGTTTATACTCTAGTCCGCGCTCTGGAGACTTAGAGTACTCCGCTCCGCACTCTGGGGATTCGGAGATTGGAAATCGTTTATACTCTAGTCCGCGCTCTGGGGACTTAGAGTACTCCGCTCCGCACTCTGGGGATTCGGAGATTTGAAATCGTTTATACTCTAGTCCGCGCTCTGGGGACTTAGAGTACTCCGCTCCGCACTCTGGGGATTCGGAGATTTGAAATCGTTCGTACGAGTCTGCATGTCGTGAATGATAATGTAATTTATCATCCAATTAAGAGATATAGAAACTTCATAGAAAATATGGCTTCAAGCCTTTATTAACGAAAATCAACTAAATTGCTTGATTACAACTTTCACAAGGAAACTAAGTCATTATTGAATGGAAACATGCAGGAAATAACAGTGCCTACAACAAGAAAGGAAAACATGCTAAATGTAATAGTGCCGCAAATGTTCACTGTTCCATGCTCGGGGGAGTGTCGCGCCATCAACGGTCGCTAGCTTGAATGTTCCTTCTCCAAGCTTCCGTTCAATGGCGTATGGACCTACCCAGCTGGGATTCATGCGTGATGGTACCGGGAAGACTCGTTTCAGAACGAGATCACCCACATCAAAGATTCTTGGGCGGACTCTGCCGTCGTAGTAACGCTTGACTCGATGTCTGTGCGCCGCCGCCCTTAATTCAGCTTCTTCACGCTTTTCGTCGATGCAGTCCAGTGATTCCAGCAAGAGGTTTTGGTTCGTCTTGGGATCATAGTATGTCACTCGGTGCGATGGAACTTCAAGTTCCACGGGTATAACGGCTTCAGAGCCGTATGCCAAGGCGAACGGAGTGTGGCCGGTCGCAGACTTGTGGGTAGTTCTATACGCCCATAATGCTGTCGGGAGTTCATCTACCCACTTGCCTCCAACCTTCTCCAGACGCTTCTTTAGTATGGACTTGATTATTTTGTTAACGGCCTCGACTTGTCCGTTAGCTTTTGGGTGTGCAACGGCGGCGAACTTTTTCTCGATGCCGTACTTTAAACAGAACTCTTTGAACTCTCTACTTTCGAATTGCGTTCCGTTGTCTGTAATGATGGTGCGTGGAAGGCCAAAGCGGCATATAATGTTTCGTACAACGAAGTTAATGACCTTCTTAGAAGTGATAGTGGCCAAAGGTTCTGCCTCAGCCCATTTCGTGAAATAGTCGACTGCAACTATTGCATATTTCGCACCACCTTTAGATAAAGGCAAAGAGCCGATTATGTCGATTCCCCAGATCACAAATGGCCAGGGACTGATCATTTGTGTGAGTTCCGTTGATGGAGCCCTCGGGATTTTTGCATATCTTTGACACTTGTCGCATTTTCTTGCGTAGTCCACGGCATCCCGGTTTATGGTGGGCCAGTAATATCCATAGCGGAGGATCTTCTTTGCTAGCGTTTGCCCCCCAGTATGGTCGCCGCATTCCCCTTCGTGAACTTCTCTCAAGACTCGCTTTGTTTCATCATGAGCGATGCACCGCAATAATGGGACCGAGAATCCTTTTCAATACATGGACCCATCCTGCATTACGTATCGCACGGCCTTTCGAAGGACCTGCCGTCTTTCGCTTCTTTTTTCTGGTAAAGCCCCGGTCGTCAGGTACAGTTTGAATGGGGTTATCCACGATTCCTTCTCGATTTCTGTTCCCAACACGCGATCGACTTTCATTTCGTCTATGCTCGGGGCATGCAAGACTTCGACGGGATACAATCCCATTTGTTGCGTATCGTCGGTACTCGCGAACTTAGCCAATAAGTCGGCTTCTTTGTTCTGTTCGCGCGGGATATGTGAGATGTCATAACGCTCAAGATTTGATAGTAGTTCTTGGACCTGAATGAGGTACGGAGCAAGCTTTCGTCCCTTTCCTTGGTAGTCTCCCCGTACTTGGTAAACCATCAACTGCGAGTCACAAAAGATTTCGACTGATTCGATCCCGAGTTCCCTGATGAGCTTTAAGCCAGCGATCAGTGCTTCATATTCGGCTTCGTTATTTGTAGCCGGGAAATCGAGCTTCAGGGCATAACAGATCGATCGGTTTTCCGGAGTTACAAGAACTACGCCCGTGCCGGAGCAACGGTCGTTTGATGCGCCGTCAGTGTATAATTTCCATCGAAGGGGGGGAATGATGTCGTGATCGTCCGGTTTGATGGGTATGGTAAATTCAGTGATGAAGTCTGCTAACGCTTGCCCTCGGATGGCTCTCCGTGGTAAGTAAGCGATATCGAATTGGCTCAACTCGATGTTCCATTTTAGCAATCTTCCAGAAGTTTCCGGTCGTTGGAGTACCTGCCTCAGGGGTTGATCGGTATAAACACCGATTGAATGCGCTTGAAAGTATGGGTGCAGCTTGCGTGATGCAATCACCAAGCAATAAGCCAATTTCTCGATTTTAGGGTAATTCCTCTCTGCCCCCGTTATACGCTTGCTAACATAATACACCGGCTTCTGGACTCGATCCTCTTCACGAACCAAAGCTGCGCTTACCGCATGAGGGGATATAGCCAAGTAAACGTACAGCATCTCATGGTCAACTGGTTTAGATAGCATTGGTGGGCTCTCCAGATGCCTTACCAGATTCCGGAATGCTTCCTCACAGCTAGACGTCCATTCAAAATTTCTCTTTCCTTTCTTTATTATGTCAAAGAACGGGATGCACTTGTCAGTTACCTTGGATATAAATCGACTCAGCGCAGTTACTTTTCCGTTCAAGCTCTATACCTGCTTTATAGTCCTGGGCGCTTGTACATCTCGAATAGCTTGGATCTTTTCTGGGTTGGCTTTGATTCCCCTAGCGTTGACGATGAATCCCAAAAACTTCCCTGATGCAACGCCGAAAGAACACTTCAACGGGTTGATCTTCATGCCGTAAAACCTGAGTATGTCAAACATTTCAGCCAAGTCTTGAATGTGGTCGTTTGACCGTCGTGACTTCACGAGCATGTCATCCACATAGACTTCCATGGTTCTACCCAACTGGTCCTTGAACATTCGATTCACCAAACGTTGGTAAGTTGCTCCAGCATTCTTCAATCCAAAGGGCATCACTACATAGCAATACAGCCCGACATTTGTAACGAAGCTGGTGTGTTCTTGGTCCGGAATATGCATTGGGATTTGGTTGT
This sequence comes from Allium fistulosum, assembly GCA_030737815.1. Lineage (NCBI taxonomy): Eukaryota > Viridiplantae > Streptophyta > Magnoliopsida > Asparagales > Amaryllidaceae > Allium > Allium fistulosum. Next base: position 352,229,756 of record CM060903.1, on the reverse strand, counting down.
ATCCTAAGTACGCATCCATGAATGACAGTAACTCGTGTCCTGCGGTGGAATCGACCAACTGATCGATCCTAGGCAACGGGAAACTGTCCTTAGGGCATGCTTTGTTCAAGTCGGAATAATCTACTTAAGTCCTCCATTTCCCATTCGCCTTCTTTACTAGCACGGGGTTGGAGACCCATTCCGGGTAGAGGGCGTCGCGGACGAACCCATTTGCTTTGAGTTTGTCCACCTCCTCTCAAAGAGCGGCGGATCTCTCCGGATCCATTCCTCTCCTTTTTTGCTTGACTGGGACGTATTTCGGGTCTATGTTCAACATATGACTCGTGATGGCGGGAGAAATCCCACACATATCAGAATGCGTCCAGGCGAAAACATCAAGGTTTGCCCGGAGGAAGTCGCTAAGGTCTTCAGTCATTGTGGGGCCTAGCTGTGATCCGATCTTCAGTATTCGCGAAGGGTCGTCACGGCTAACTGAAATGTCAACTGTTAATTCAGCCGGTGCCGCCTTCTCTTCCCTGGGTTTCTCATCGTCGTCTCTCGGATCTATATCTCCGTAGATCCGAGAACTATGCCCGAGCCAGGGCTCGGGCACTACTTGTCAATTATCCGCATTGAGGATGCGGACGGGATTGTCCGCAACCTTTCCTTTCTCCCTCCGGTGGGCCTCTCGGAGCTCGGCCACATAACAGGAACGACCAGCTGCTTTATCACCGTGAACAACGCCTACTCCTTTGTCAGTCGGGAACTTCAAAGTTAAACACCACGGGGCTAACGCTGCCCTAAACTCCGCCAGGGCTGGCCGGCCCAAGAAAACGTTATACGGAGAGTCCACATCCAAAACTACAAAGGGTAGAATTCGCACTCTCCGACGCTCGCCTTATCCCAGTTCAACTGGTAACTCGACATTTCCCACTGCATCAGTTGAAGCGCCGTTAAAGCCGTGGATACGAGCTTTGGATGGTTTCAAGTCTTTTGTTTCTAGCTTCATTTGATCGTAGGCCTTCTTGAAGATGATGTTGACTGAACTCCCAGAATCAATCAGAATTCTTTTTACGTATGTTGGTCCGATCGTTGCAGATATGACCATGGGGTCGATGGTCGGAGCCTCTACCTGATCAGCGTCTCTGCTTCTGAACACAATATCGTCTGTCATTACGCGCTGCTGCTTAGCAGGGGCTCCGTCCTCCATGTTCGAACAACACTCAAAATCTGCATGCTTCAAGGAACTTGCATATCGCTCCATCTCCTGCCATTTCTTATCCGCGGGGTGAGGCCCGCCGATAATTGTATTTATGACCAGTCTACCAACGGTCCGGGCAGGCTCCTCGGGATGACGTGGAGCTGGTGCATGACCTGGGTTGGACGTTCCCTGTCCTCCTTCTTGTGGATCCTTCACAAATTCCTGTAATTTCTTCTGCCTGATCAACTTCTCGATAGCGTCGTGCAAGTGTCTACATTCTTTCGTATTGTGTCCGTAAGTCTCATGGAAGCGACAATATTTCCCGGTCCGCTTCTGTTCTTCAGTTGATTCTTTTGGACGTGGTTTTCTGTACTGAAAAGTATTGCAGGTGGATAGGTAAATGTTTTCAAGTGGGGCGTTTAGCGGAGTGTACTCGCTGTAGCTTGGAATTCTCGACTTCCATTTTCCTGCTTCTTTTCTTTTCCCTTGACTCCTTCCTCCGGACTCCTTGGGTTGCCCAGGTTTGTTCTGGACGTTGACTTGGACCTTTCCTGAGCTGTCTCCCGATTGCTTCACAGCGATGTTGCTCTTTATTGACTCTTGGACAGGCCCTGGCGCCTTATCTCGTCGTACCCACCTAGCTTCCTCTCTTCTTATGAACTGGTGTGCCTTAGAATAGAAACGCTCTAGCGTAGCTGGAGGTTTTCCTGCCAGCCAGTCTCCAAACTCAGAGTATGGATCCACACCTCTCATTACAGCCATCAGAATTGCATGGTCATTGGGATTACTGACTTCAGTTGCTGCCATGTGGAATCTTTGCAAATATTCCTTCAACGATTCGCCAGGATTTTGGATTACACTTGACAGAGACATCACGTCCTTTGGGCACGTAGTGTGTATCCTGAACTGCTCAATAAACTTCTTCGCCAACTCCTCGAAATTTGATACAGATCGCGGAGGAAGTCGGGTGAACCACATAGTGGCGATCCCAGATAGAGTAATCGGAAAACACCTACACTTGGTGGCATCATTCGCTCTGGCTGAATCCATCATCCACTCGTACCACATGACATGTTGTCTAGGGTCAGTCTTTCCTTCATATGCAGGAATAGTAGGCATACTAAACTTCCTGGGGTACACCGCTTGCAACACAACATCCGTGAACGGAGTATGACTTCTTGACACTCCCCAATCATCATTCGATAACCCCTGATTTTCCTTCATCAACTGCCTGATCATGGCTGTCAGATCTGGTGTCTGTATGGAAGGCGGAAGGTCGGAGTCTGTTCTACGCGCCTGTCCATGCTGATGCCTCCTCTCTTGGCGATCTGCCAATCGTGCATCTTGAGGTTCGACATCGTTAGCATTTTGATGATCTGGGCCTTTATCTTCCATCTGTATCCCGGTCCTGAAGCTTCCAGCTCTTGCTTGGTCGCGGTCTCCAGCTGTTTGAACAGCAGCATCTGCTCGCGCAGCATCAGTCTTGCGGCGTCTGCGCCTGGGAGGTTCATCAGATGAAGTAGAGCTGTCAGATGAGGAGTAAGCAGCGGGATTGCCCCCAGCATTCTGTTGCTGCTGTTGAGTAAGTTGTGCCATCAGGTTGGCATTGGCTTGCATCTGCTCTCCTAGTTGTCTCCTACTTTCCCTGAGCTCTCTCATCAAGTCGTTGAACTCTATTCTGGTGACAACTGGAGTTTGGTCCTGAGTGGCAACTCCTGTATTTGGAATTGCTGGTTGATTGCTAGGCTCTGCTTGTTGCACGCTAGCAGTCTCGTGCGCATCCGCATTGTGAGAAGCTGACCTGGTACGCGGTCTTGCCATTGTAGAGTTATTGGTATGAACTCTGAGTAGAATCAACGGATGTCCTATTAGTGAGTCGGATCTTCTTTGGGGGATTTGTTCAATCCAGTAGCTTCAAAGCAGATCCTTGAGGTCTGAGAATTCGATTCTTAGTGAAAGCACCAAAGTGTTAGCACCAAAATTGGTCACTAACCTCGTAGAAGAAGATTGTGAAGAGATATAAGTGATGAAATCCAATTAAACAGAGAAGACAGTGCTAATCTAAATACAGAAAGTAAGAACACCAAATTTATAGTGGTTCAGCGTAATTGCCTACGTCCACTTTGAGGTTAAACTTTATTGATCTTCTTTATAGTTGATTACAAATACAATTCGTGAATCAAATGCTTGAATGAAGTTGTTAAGTAGATAAGATGAGTCTTGAAAATGGCAGAGTCTCCTCGGTGTTTTCTCTCCAAAAAAGGATCCCTTTCACTGTGACCCTGCCCCTCTATTTATAGGCAAATATGGGCTGGAATTCCCAAATGGGCTGGATGGCCGAACACTCTAGCCCCAGTATAGTGGTCGCTGCATGCCGATCCTGGTATGCCGAACGCTCTGATGCCGAGCAGCCCTTCCCATGCCGGACGATGCTTTCCATGCCGAACGGTCCTTGTGAAGTTGTGCATACTGAATGCCTTTTGAATGCCGAGCGCTCTCGTTGCCGAGTTATCCTATCGCCGAGTTCTACTGACGCCGAGTACCTTGGGATGCCGAGTACTCCTGTTGCCGAGTACTACGCCGAGTACCTTTGGATGCCGAGTGCCATGGGATGCCGAACGCTCTTGTAGCCGAGTGCTAGTTGATGCCGAACACACTTGACGCCGAGTACCTTGGGATGCCAAGTACTCCTGTAGCCGAGTGCTAGTCGATGCCGAACACTACTTGACACCAAATGCTTCGCCGAACACTCCTGGATGCTAAATGCTTCGCCGAACACTCCTGGATGCCGGACACTCTCTGATGCCGAGTGCTACCTGATGCCGAGCAGTCTCGATGCCGAGCACCTTTGTATGCCGAACGCTAGCGCCGAGCATTGGTTGTCGCCGAACACTAAATGACGCCGATTCTCCTGATCGCCGAGCACTATGGATGCCGAACGCTATGGATGCCGAGTCCCACTGGATGCCGAACAGTCCTTCATGCCGAGTAGTGGCCAATGCCGAGCACTCAGTTGCCTAGTCAAATCTCCAGGAAACAAAGTTAGATATGAAAGCTACATGACTTATTTGATTTAGTTGATTTCTAGTTGAAACTCTTGTGTTTAAATCACCAATCACATTATTAATTGGACGATCTTTTAAGATTCGAGGTGGTGATCTTAAAAGATTATCGTATTGTTATTGTTTATGATATTATTATTATCATTATTTTCAGGTACAAAAATATTATTATTATTATCAAAAACTTCTTCACCATCATCATTATTATTTTTGTTATTCTTAAAATCTTCATTAAAGGAAAGATAAAGGCTCTCTTCTATAGTGTTTATTCGTTTATTAAAAATTCTATAAGCTTTATTACAATCCAAATAACCAACAAAAATTCATTTATTGGCTTTTGGATCGAATTTTCCAACATTATCTTTAGTATTCAAAATAAAGCATTTAGAACAAAAAACACAAAAAATGATACTTTAGGTTTCTTACCAAAAAACATTTCATAGCACGTATTCTTAGTCATTGGTCTAAATGATACATGATTTAATACATAGCATGCGGTAGCTATGACTTCAGCCTAAAAATTCTTTGGTAAATTACTGCTACATAGCAATGTTCATGCACATTCTTGTAGTGTACGGTTTTTCCTTTCTACTACACCATTTTTTGTTATGGTGTTCATGGAAAAGAAAATTTATAACCAATTCTATTTTTATTGCAAAATATTTTGAAATTTTCATTTTCAAATTCTCCACCATGATCACTTCTTATACTGTTAATTTTTAAGTTCATTAAATTCTTAATTCTTTTAGCAAAAATTTTAAACTTGTTAAATGTGTCACTTTTATGTTTCAAAAACAGTGTCCAAGTGTACCTTGAAAAATTGTCAACAATCACAAAAACATATTTGTTATGATTTATTGATCGTACTTGAGTCGGATCGAATAGATCTAGATAAAGCAGTTCGATTGATTGTTTTGTAGAAATTTCCTTTTAAGATTTGGATGAACTTTTTTTTAATTCTCCAAGTTGACACACATCACATAGATTCTTAAATTTGTAATTGATTTTGGGTACTCCTTTAACTAAATCATTTTTCGCTAATTTGTTGATATATTTAAATTTTATGTGACAAAAGCATTTGTACCATAGCCATGGATCATTACGATTTGCGGCTAAGCATAAATCATGATTATGTTTGATATCCATAATCAAAACATATATATTTCGATTTCTTAATCCTTTAAATATTAGATTTTTATTTTGATTAAAAATATTACATTTATGTTTTTCAAAGTCAATTCTAAACCCTTTATGATACAACTGACTTATACTTAATAAACTGTGTTTTAAATTTTCTACTAGCAAAACATTAATAATTAAGGGAGAAGTAGATATACCGACGTTGATGACTTCTCCAATCTCGATGACAAATCCTTTTGAATTATCTCCAAATATTACAGTGTCACCATCGATATATGTTATACTTGACAACATGTGTGCATTTCCTATCATATGCTTGGAGCATCCACTATCGAGTATCCATTTCTCCATGCTTTTAACTTTATTTTTGAGTACCTCATATTTGCTATCATAAAACCAACATTCACTTGTTCTGAGTTGCTCTCACTATCAGTATCAGATGAAGAAGATGAGTCAGAGTCATCCCAAGTTACTTGAAATGCTCTTCATTTTTTCTTCAATTTCTTGAATTTGTTTTTCTTTTTGTCATTATTGAGTTGTGGACATTATGTCTTTATATGGCCGAATTTTTCACATCCTAACATTTGATTGACATTTGATTTAATGAATTCGAATTGCCACCATTTTGAGATTTTGTCATCTTCTTGAATTTCTTAAATTTGTTGTAGTTCTTAGCGATAAACATAAGTTCGTCCTTTTTCAAACCGGAATCATTATCATTTGCTTGAAAGGCAATATTCTTCTTTTCTTGATTTTGCTCTATTCTAGCCTGCAAATTAGCTTCAGATGACATCAAATTTCCAATTAATTCTTCGATTGTGAGTTGAGAGATCATTAACGTCTTCGATGGCTAAAACTTTTCTTTTCCATTCAATAGTCAATGAATTTAAAATTTGTGTGACTAGATCAAAATCATTGAATTTGACTCCAAATGTCATGATATCATGTTGTATGGTTTGGAATCTAGCATACATGTCAATAATAGATTCATTTGCTTTCATTTTAAAAGATGAAAATTGGTTTTGCAAAATAGAGATTTTTGTTTGCCTGACTTTACCTGTGCCTTCGTGAGTACCTTTTAAAGTGCGACATATATCATATGTCGTTGTGCAAAGAATAACTCATGAAAATTCATTTTTATCTAGCGAAAAATAATACAATCATGGCTTTGGCATTATTAGTAGCCGTATTCTTTTGTGCATCGGTCCAAGTGCTTATGTGAGTGGTAGGTGCTTCGTATCTAGTTTATGTAGCTTGCTAAAATTTCTAAACCATTAGCTTCCATAAAAATTCGCATATGTGTTGACCAATAAGCATAATTAGACCTGGTAAATAGTGGGGGATGAGTAGTTGATTGACCTTCCTAAAATGTACTTGCCATTTAAAAAAAAATTCAATTGCGTGTTACAGTAAATTGAAATAACCTTGCTCTAATACCAAATTAAAGTATAATGGATCGTATAATATGGCTTATGTATTAAAATATGAGTGTATACTAATATATTTACTAATAAAGCGTTATAACGGAGTATAAGCAAAGAATAAAAATGAGCACACCCGAATTTTTATACTGGTTTGGACCTCCCGTCCTACATCCAGTCTCGAAGCTCCCCTTCGGTATTTCACTAACCAAAAACCCTTACTTTGCCAAGAGGAATAGGCTTGTATAGAAGTGTTTCTTTGACAAGCTTATGTTCTAAATAACATGGATATTGACTGCTAGTACAATTCTTCCTATAATCTCCCTTGAGTATTTGTGAGTGTAAGTTCTTGGATTTATAGGAGGTAAGTTTACCAAAATGTAGATTTTGGTTGTATTCGATTTAGAATATGAGGTTGCTAATAGCGAAAGAGAGTATGTAAGCACTTAGAAAAAATAAAGAGTAGTAGAGTAGAAAAAAGTTATTCTCAATCTCAAATTTGAATGAGTTTATAAACGATTAATAATTGTGTTTCAAAGAATATGACTTCTTGAAAAGATTCCTTTTGATCAACGGTTGCAACTATTAAAAAGAAGGCATGGATGTTTAAGGTGAAGGGAAGTACCCGTTTGAAAATTGTAGTTGTAAAGCAGTGCCAAACGTCTGGCATATATGGTTAGAAGTTTGAGCCTTTTTAGAAATTTAAACCAAAGTTGTTGTCAGACGTCTAACCTTATGTGCCAGACGTCTGAGCCTTTTTTGATATTAAAACTTGAGAAGCATTTTATAAAACTCAGGTAAGTTATTTACATCGTGCTTTGGTTTGTGCTATGATAACTCAAAGGACATTGTACAAGATAATCTAAGACTATGATACAAATAAGTGAGCGTACATTTAATAATATGATCCATCGTTCTTCATGATTGTCTTTGAGCTAAGATACCGATGAGTGGAGTGATTTCTTCTTATCATATACCTGTAAATAGATGAAACATGTCTTGCATATGCGATTGTGTAACATCCCCCTACTTGGAGGCCCAAAACTAATGACTACGGAAGATGCGGTTATCCAAAGTTATTAATCTTCGGCGACCAAATACGGCGGTGCTAGATACATTAATACACAGATCACAGAAATATGAAGAAAAAAATTCACAATTCAAAAAAAAACATATTTCCACATTCAAATCAAAACATTTCAAGTTCATTACATAATCTGTAACGACCCGTAAATTTCAACCATTTAATTTGTTAATTTAAATTGATTTTTGTAATTTAATGTAGAAAAGAATTAAAAATATTATAATTTATATTGGAGCGAATGTTAGGAATTAAAGGTTGCATTGGTAAATAAAATAAATTCTTGACAATTGGAATGAAATCCAATTGAAGAAATAGTGGAAACCATTATAATTGGTTAATTAAACTTGATTGTGTAATTAATGCTGGAAGAAATAAATTGGAAATAGTATTAATGAAATAATAACTGAATTTAATTGCAACTATACAAATGGATGTAAATTTGAGTAAGTGGATGTCAATATTGAATAAATTAATGCAAGGAAATAAATTTAGCGTCATATATTGGATAGGGTAGTTATTTCACAAAAAGTGGAAATAAAAGAGTTAATACGAATAAAGGTGAAATTGGAAGATTTATGTAACAAAACATAACCAAAGGTTAAATATGTTATAGGATAATAATTTGTTGAATAATAAGAATGGGAATTAAGATTTGTTTATTTAATTGAATTTAAATTAGGAAAATTTGGTCATTGGAATTTAATTGGAATTAAGTGTTAAATTTTACGTTAATAGAGATTTAAATTGAAATTCAAGAATATTAAAATAATAGTTTTGAACCCAACATCGAATCCATCCACTTAAAATTTATAGATGGAACAATCATTGATATTTAATTTAATAGAAATTTTGGTAACTTAATTTATAATTTTGAATATAATGAAATAGAAGATTTGCCACTGTAATTTATAGATTTATCAACTCTAGAATGGACATAAAGATTTGTTTAAATCATTGTAAATAATTGAGAAATATAAAGTGATAAAATTTGTGAGTTTAAAATTTAAAATTTGGAAGTTGATTTAATAATAAATTTTAATTTACTCAATTAATATAAAAATAGCAATTTTGGCCACTGACTCGGATTTCGATGAAAACAGTTTCATCGGATCCGTAACGATGAATTATAATAGTATTTCAAGTTTCGTAGCGATCGGACTTGTCGTTTGATCGTACGGACTCGAAACGTCTTAAAATTTATGCAATTGAAATCAAATTGAAATCAATTTGAAATTATTGTTTTCAGCACAACTTCTTCATACGAAGCAATTTGGACCTGAAACCTTTTCCATTGCGTTTAAAATATTTTAAAACACCTATTTTGATATATGGATTCACCCAATTTCGTTCCGGGGTCAGAACGGGCTTTTTGGACCAAGTATCGTTTAGCACGGTTATAATTCGTGTCTATCTATTCTATTTCACTTTGTTAATAAATAGGCTGTTATAAACCCTAGCAGCCTCTATTCCTCATTTCAATACGTACATAAACTTCTGTACTCCTCTTCTTCGATGGCAACAAACAATTCTAGATCCAAACAAATCAAAAATCAACTTTAAAAATTCAAACTCCTCAGAAAAATTCTGAAAAAATATATATCGAAGATCTCAATGATGCGAACCTACGTCTACTGTTCATTTTTCGAGACAGTGACCGGATTGATCAGAAATCACGGTCAGAGTCGAATTGGGCGTTTTTGATTTCAACATCAATTGAAGAAATTGGGATATGGGTTTTGGAGAGGGGGGCCTGCGGAGTTGAATGGTGGTGGCCGTTTCGCCTGGAATCGTGAGTGGTGGCCGGAATTCGTGAGTTAGGGTTCGAAATAGGCGGCGGCCGGCGGCAGAGAGAGGGGGCCGGACCTGGGGGGTTGCGTGCGCCTCGGCTAGGCGAGGATCACGGTGGTGGCTACGTGGTGAAAGGTGGCCGGTGGGAGGAGTATTTGCCGGTCAAAGGCACGGTCAAGGGAGGTGATCGCGTGCGTTCCTGTAGTGAGAGTCGCGTTTTTCTGATGAGGGGGAAAACGTCTTGATGACGAGGCAAGTGCTTAGGTAGGTTTTGTTTATAATTTTATTTTTGTTTCCAATCGAAAATTTCGACATAACTTTCTCATATGTTATCCATTTCGTACGAATTTTTTTAGGATCGTAATTTAATTCCGGACCTGATGACGCTAGTTTGGACGAATTCTGAGACGGTCAAATTTTTGGGTTTAAATTGAATTTAAATTCAATTTAAATTCAAAAGGTGAGTGTTTTTACCCACTCACAACTTCTAAGATTTCTTATGTTTGTTAAATTAAAGTTTGATGTGATTTAAAATTTATCTATGATTGTTTGGGCATATATTTAATCATCATCTCAGTTAGATAGCATTCAGTAAAATTTAATTGTTATTTAATTTTATTATTGCATATAATTTGCCAGTTAAATTTATTTATTATTGCATATAAACTGTCAGTTGAATAGTTATTTATTTTATTGAATATAAACTATTCGTTGATGCCTGTTATATTTTATATGCTTTATATTGATGTTTGTTTAAATTGGATGATGATTGTAATAAATGGTTGTTTATTGATATTTGGATGAATGGATGCTATATTTTATATTGTATAAATTGCAAGTTATTATGCATTTTCGTTTCATTCGGGATTGCGGTTTGAAATGATATATAACCGTAAACTTTTATTGTTAAATTTCGGATTGAAATGATAAATATCTGTATCACTTGACCATAGGATAGAAAATTTTATACAGGTACCGTGGTCTATATATAAAATATTTTAAAGTGGTTTTTCTATGATTTGGAAAGAAATATACGGTTTAATAAATATTAAATTTTGATATTATATAAATATTATTTTATATATAGTTAAATTCTAAAATTTAAGCTATGTGTAACTTGATGATGTTTTAAGTTTGATTTACGAATATTTCAAGTTTGAGCTTTATTTAAGTGATCTTGAATTTATTAAATAAATATTTCTAAATAAAATAATTGTAAATTAAATTAAGGTATATATAAGATTATCAGATTTGGTTGGGAATTTTGGAATATTTAAGTCTTGAAATATATCAAAATTGAAATGTTTATTGAAATTAAGGTATTATTGTTTTCAAAGTATTGGTTTTCGAAATTGTTATAACTTTGAAAGTAATATGGTTTGAAAAATGAATTTATTTGAAATAGAATTTATTTAAGAATTATCTGTGAATATATGGATTTGAAACCTATTGAAATTGAAAATTTAGAAATATGACTTCAAAATGTGGTTTTGGGTTTAAGATGATTTAAAGGAATATTTCAAGTTATCTAAATTTAAGAAAGATTAGTGATTGAAAATTTGGATTTTTTTAAAATGATATTTTATTGAATTTGGTTTTTAGTATATACTAATTTGAAGTAAATGATATGTTTTGAAATAGCAATAATAATTTGGTTTTAAAGTATATACTATTTTGAAGTAAAGGATATGGTTTGAAATGACAATAATATTTTGGTTTTTGATGTATATACTATTTTGAAATAAAGAATATGTTTTGAAAGGGCAATGATTGTGTTTTTAAAAGTATGTATATTTTTTTAAATGACCACGGTGTTATAATAACGATTGGTTGTTAAAGAGACCGGGATCGGATATGGACATACTCTCTGTCGATACCGAAAACCACTTCGACAACTGTGTACGCGGTGGAGATTCCAGAATGAAGTAGGATGGTGGCGACGTTCTTAAGGTATGTTACGTGGACCCAACTCCCGTGAGTTGGCATAAGGTGGCTAAAACATGAGCGATCTCGGACCAGTGAGGTAGCACCTCTTCTCGGACACATTTCTTCGATATTATACTCTTACTTGTGATTTGACTGGATGGCCATCCTCCGATTTGGGAATGTTGTTCGAGGTGGAACGGTAGTGGCTGCTATGCGTGTCCATCAGTCTGTGTGCGTAATTGGTATATCTACCCTGGCATTGCCTAGTTGTGCCGTGTCACCTACCATATCGAGCTTTACTACGATTATGATTTTTAAGATCCGACCGCGTTAAGGTTCTCCATCCCCTTAACGCTATTTTCTATATGATTATACTTTACTGATTAGACACTACTATATATAGCGAATATTAATACATAGTAGATAGTTTAACGGATCCTTAAGAGATGTGAATCCCGAACATTTCTTAAGTTACCGCACTCACGTTAGAGACTGGATATGAGATGTCAAACCCCGTAAACATCTCTGATGCCGTTTATGCTCATATTTATTTCATTGATTTAACTTACATAAGATCTTTTAGTTCTGACTCGAGTGTTTTGTCTTTTCAATTCGCTCGGGTCAGCCTGAGCATTTCAGGATTTGAAGGCCCTATTCCTGAAGGACGAAGACGAAGATTTTATTATTGCTATTTGTTATATATTCTACTACACCATTGTATTCCGCTGCATAATTATCATTCTCTGGTATGTGTAACTCTGATATGTATTGTATAAGTATAATCAAATGTTTTATGTAAAACAGCTTCATGAACTGTTATTTGATTATTATATTTTATCGTTCCGCTGCAAGATTCTATTTTTTTTTATTCCTCCACTTTTTCTTATTTACCCCATAACAATCCACCCTTCTGTATTGTTTAAGTTGGCACGTGTGTCTGCTTAAGCATACAAAAAGGTGGGATGTTACAGTTGGTATCAGAGCTTTGGTTTAGCGATAAACCTTAGCTTTGTGGGATCTGACTCTTTATTAATACGGTAGTAATACCCTATGGGAGTCGTTGAGCGTATATATATGAGAGATCGTATTTGTTAGTGTTATAAAAATGTTTTAATATTGTGTTAATCTGTTCCGTTTTGTATTTATAAATTCTAGTTGGTGCATGGGATGCTATGACATCAATAGGGATTTCTAAACACTTAATAGGACAGACCGACATAATATTTGTTTCTAATATAGGTGAATGAAATAATTTTGCCTATTATATTTTCTATATATAAAGTAAAATATTTTATAAAGGTATATATTGGTTGAAATAGATTGGCTGTTAGGTAATGAAATTTATAAATAATAGTTGAAACTAAGTTGAAAATAAAATAAATGAAAATTGGAAATTTAGAACTTAAGTTCCGGGTTTTTGGAAATTTCTTTCGAATAATTTTGGAATATAATAATAATATTATTTAGAAGTATTTTCTGATATAAATATTTCAATAGAATTTGAAAGAAATGTTTTAAAAGAAATTCCGCAAAGAAATAAGTTGTACTCCCCTCTTTGTCGCTGGAAAATAATTTCGGTGATGGCGGCCGCATCATCGACATTCATTTTCGAGTTTCAAAGTGGGAAGGCCACTATAGTAGTTTTACTACAAGATTATTTTATTTTAAATTGTTTTAAATATAATTGAATATATAAATTATAAGTATATATATTATCTATTATTTTAAAATGATTTTTGAATAAAACCCGGTATTTAATTCTTAAGTTTCCATTAATAAATAGTCCTAATTACTGAAGTGAATTGGAACGTAGGTAATTAATAAATTGAAACCTCTAAAGGAAATAAGAGATTTAATGCTAGGATATAAATGGTATTAAATGAAAGTTGAAATTGTAACCTATGAAATAAAGGAAATAATTATTGAACATTAAAATAATTAAAAGAAATGAGAAAACTTGTACAACTTTCAATTTCAGTCTTTAAAGGCATAAATATAACTTACCAAAAATTTATAAAAGTTGAAAATGTTTAATAAGAAAATGTATAGTAAATTGTACAAGTAAACTTATGTAATGAAATATTCAGTAAATTTCTTTTATTAATAAGAATTAAAGTATAACTATTATGCCAAGTAACTAAAATTGAACATGAATATTATTAATAAATGAATAAATAAAATTTAGTAAATGAATAAATATGCAAAGTAAATTAATTTAAAAATGAATAAATGAAATTAATAAGTATTGATGTTCTAGTTGTTATGGACTTAAATGTTATATATAAATAATAATAAACTTAAGTAATAGGTTGAAGTTACCTTAGAATAAAAGATGAATACTGGAAAATGACGGTAAAACTTAAGTAATAAATTTACCTACCAAGGAATTTGGTTGAATGGATAAAAATAAATGATGAATAAAGAGGAAATCAAACAACAATATATGGAATGAAATTAATAATAATGAACTTGATCTATTGTTGAATTTGTTGTTTGTTTGGCTTATGGTTGTTTGGGCAAGGATACTTTAATATTGTTTGGATGTAGGAATAATCTATTTAGTTTCACCTAAGACTGCTGAGTGAAGGGTACACTTAGTAGTTTATTCTTCATTCTGTACAATTTAAAGTTATGAACTTGAACAACTATTTCTTTTGTTTGATATGAATGAATGATTGATTTTATGGTTGTATGCCTTGTTGCAAGTGTTTAAATTGTAATAGAATATTATACAAGTAGAATTTTGAAATAATGAAAGTATTCAATGAAATTGATGTTAAATGATAATTTAATGTTATAAACTTAAGTTATAATTGAAATTTTACCAAGTAAATATAATTAAAGGTAAGTGTGACAAATGAATGATTATAAACTTAAGTAATTAAAGTATGGATAAATAAGATCACGAAATAATAAATGAATGAATAATAGTAAGTAGTAAGTGAAAATAAATGAGTGTAATATAATAAAGGGAAATTGTAAACTTAAGAAAAGGGTTGAAGTTATTTCTAAATAAAATAGAAAAAAATAATAATAAAATGAAAATAAATGAAGTAATCACTGAAAAAAAATGAAAGAAAGGAAATCAAACAACTAAAGTATGAAATAAATTTATAATAAGTTAATTTGGTTTGTTGGTTTGAATTGTTATTACTTGTTTTATGGTTGGTTAGGTAAGGAAATTTGAAGTTGTTGGATGAATAAATAATCTATTTTTGTTCCATCTAAGACTGTTGAGTAAATGATGCACTTGATAGATATTTTCATTCCGTACAATTTCAAGTTTTGAACCCGAACAATTATTTGTTTTTATTGAATGGTTGTTTTATATTTGTTGTGTATGCTGTTGTTGAAATGGATGGTTGTTGTATTGATTGTTGTTAGTGATTGAACAACTTAAATATTTCACTCTATAAAATTTCTAACGCTTTTTGGACTATATAAGTGAAATACAGGTTATGGAAGCAATTGCTACTGCTTTTGGTTTCATAATTAAGCATTGTTTGCCCGACAAATAGGTACGTTCCCGGATTACGGTTTTATAGCGCCATTTTATATATTCTCACGTATAGGGATATAATATTTTTGATACTATATATGATATTTTGTTATATTTGATATTACATTTTCTCCCGAGTCTCTTCGTATAAAGGAGACTCTGCCGAAATTTTCCATAAAATTTTGGCTTAGAAAATATTTTGAAAATGTTTTCCAAACTTTATTTTATTTAAGTATAAAAAGAGTTAATGATTATAAAATGGGTATATCTTATTTAAAGTAATAACTTTTGTAAATTATTGTTTATAAAGTTAATATTTTGAATGGGATGTATGGTTTATTTAATTCTTCTTTTCCCTTCTTTTTCTTTTCGGGGACGAAAAGTTTTGAGTGGGGGAGAGTGTAACGACCCGTAAATTTCAACCATTTAATTTGTTAATTTAAATTGATTTTTGTAATTTAATGTAGAAAAGAATTAAAAATATTATAATTTATATTGGAGCGAATGTTAGGAATTAAAGGTTGCATTGGTAAATAAAATAAATTCTTGACAATTGGAATGAAATCCAATTGAAGAAATAGTGGAAACCATTATAATTGGTTAATTAAACTTGATTGTGTAATTAATGCTGGAAGAAATAAATTGGAAATAGTATTAATTAAATAATAACTGAATTTAATTGCAACTATACAAATGGATGTAAATTTAAGTAAGTGGATGTCAATATTGAATAAATTAATGCAAGGAAATAAATTTAGCGTCATATATTGGATAGGGTAGTTATTTCACAAAAAGTGGAAATAAAAGAGTTAATACGAATAAAGGTGAAATTGGAAGATTTATGTAACAAAACATAACCAAAGGTTAAATATGTTATAGGATAATAATTTGTTGAATAATAAGAATGGGAATTAAGATTTGTTTATTTAATTGAATTTAAATTAGGAAAATTTGGTCATTGGAATTTAATTGGAATTAAGTGTTAAATTTTACGTTAATAGAGATTTAAACTGAAATTCAAGAATATTAAAATAATAGTTTTGAACCCAACATTGAATCCATCCACTTAAAATTTATAGATGGAACAATCATTGATATTTAATTTAATAGAAATTTTGGGAACTTAATTTATAATTTTGAATATAATGAAATAGAAGATTTGACACTGTAATTTATAGATTTATCAACTCTAGAATGGACATAAAGATTTGTTTAAATCATTGTAAATAATTGAGAAATATAAAGTGATAAAATTTGTGAGTTTAAAATTTAAAATTTGGAAGTTAATTTAATAATAAATTTTAATTTACTCAATTAATATAAAAATAGCAATTTTGGCCACTGACTCGGATTTCGACGAAAACAGTTTCATCGGATCCGTAACGATGAATTATAATAGTATTTCAAGTTTCGTAGCGATCGGACTTGTCGTTTGATCGTACGGACTCGAAACGTCTTAAAATTTATGCAATTGAAATCAATTTGAAATTATTGTTTTCAGCACAACTTCTTCATACGAAGCAATTTGGACCTGAAACCTTTTCCATTGCGTTTAAAATATTTTAAAACACCTATTTTGATATATGGATTCACCCAATTTCGTTCCGGAGTCAGAACGGGCTTTTTGGACCAAGTATCGTTTAGCACGGTTATAATTCGTGTCTATCTATTCTATTTCACTTTGTTAATAAATAGGCTGTTATAAACCCTAGCAGCCTCTATTCCTCATTTCAATACGTACAGAAACTTCTGTACTCCTTTTCTTATGGCAACAAACAATTCTAGATCCAAACAAATCAAAAATCAACTTTAAAAATTCAAACTCCTCGGAAAAATTCCGAAAAAATATATATCGAAGATCTCAATGATGCGAACCTACGTCTGCTGTTCGTTTTTCGAGACAGTGACCGGATTGATCAGAAATCACGGTCAGAGTCGAATTGGGCGTTTTTGATTTCAACATCAATTGAAGAAATTGGGATATGGGTTTTGGAGAGGGGGGCCTGCGGAGTTGAATGGTGGTGGTCGTTTCGCCTGGAATCGTGAGTGGTGGCCGGAATTCGCGAGTTAGGGTTCGAAATAGGCGGCGGCCGGCGGCAGAGAGAGGGGGTCGGACCTGGGGGGTTGCGTGCGCCTCGGCTAGGCGAGGATCACGGTGGTGGCTACGTGGTGAAAGGTGGCCGGTGGGAGGAGTATTTGTCGGTCATAGGCACGGTCAAGGGAGGTGATCGCGTGCGTTCCTGTAGTGAGAGTCGCGTTTTTCTGATGAGGGGGAAAACGTCTTGATGACGAGGCAAGTGCTTAGGTAGGTTTTGTTTATAATTTTATTTTTGTTTCCAATCGAAATTTTCGACATAACTTTCTCATATGTTATCCGTTTCGTACGATTTTTTTTTTAGGATCGTAATTTAATTCCGGACCTGATGACGCTAGTTTGGACGAATTCTGAGACGGTCAAATTTTTGGGTTTAAATTGAATTTAAATTCAATTTAAATTCAAAAGGTGAGTGTTTTTACCCACTCACAACTTCTAAGATTTCTTATGTTTGTTAAATTAAAGTTTGATGTGATTTAAAATTTATCTATGATTGTTTGGGCATATATTTAATCATCATCTCAGTTAGATAGCATTTAGTAAAATTTAATTGTTATTTAATTTTATTATTGCATATAATTTGCCAATTAAATTTATTTATTATTGCATATAAACTGTCAGTTGAATAGTTATTAATTTTATTGAATATAAACTATTCGTTGATGCCTGTTATATTTTATATGCTTTATATTGATGTTTGTTTAAATTGGATGATGATTGTAATAAATGGTTGTTTATTGATATTTGGATGAATGGATGCTATATTTTATATTGTATAAACTGCAAGTTATTATGCATTTTCGTTTCATTCGGGATTGCGGTTTGAAATGATATATAACCGTAAACTTTTATTGTTAAATTTTGGATTGAAATGATAAATATCCATATCACTTGACCATAGGATAGAAAATTTTATACAAGTACCGTGGTCTATATATAAAATATTTTAAAGTTGTTTTTCTATGATTTGGAAAGAAATATACAGTTTAATAAATATTAAATTTTGATATTATATAAATATTATTTTATATATAGTTAAATTCTAAAATTTAAGCTATGTGTAACTTGATGATGTTTTAAGTTTGATTTACGAATATTTCAAGTTTGAGCTTTATTTAAGTGATCTTGAATTTATTAAATAAATATTTCTAAATAAAATAATTGTAAATTGAATTAAGGTATATATAAGATTATCAGATTTGGTTGGGAATTTTGGAATATTTAAGTCTTGAAATATATCAAAATTGAAATGTTTATTGAAATTAAGGTATTATTGTTTTCAAAGTATTGGTTTTCGAAATTGTTATAACTTTGAAAGTAATATGGTTTGAAAAATGAATTTATTTGAAATAGAATTTATTTAAGAATTATCTGTGAATATATGGATTTGAAACCTATTGAAATTGAAAATTTAGAAATATGACTTCAAAATGTGGTTTTTGGTTTAAGATGATTTAAAAGAATATTTCAAGTTATCTAAATTTAAGAAAGATTAGTGATTGAAAATTTGGATTTTTTTAAAATGATATTTTATTGAATTTGGTTTTTAGTATATACTAATTTGAAGTAAATGATATGTTTTGAAATAGCAATAATAATTTGGTTTTAAAGTATATACTATTTTGAAGTAAAGGATATGGTTTGAAATGACAATAATATTTTGGTTTTTGATGTATATACTATTTTGAAATAAAGAATATGTTTTGAAAGGTCAATGATTGTGTTTTTAAAAGTATGTATATTTTTTTAAATGACCACGGTGTTATAATAACGATTGGTTGTTAAAGAGACCGGGATCGGATATGGACATACTCTCTGTCGATACCGAAAACCACTTCGACAATTGTGTACGCGGTGGAGATTCCAGAATGAAGTAGGATGGTGGCGACGTTCTTAAGGTATGTTACGTGGACCCAACTCCCGTGAGTTGGCATAAGGTGGCTAAAACAGGAGCGATCTCGGACCAGTGAGGTAGCACCTCTTCTCGGACACATTTCTTCGATATTATACTCTTACTTGTGATTTGACTAGATGGCCATCCTCCGATTTGGGAATGTTGTTCGAGGTGGAACGGTAGTGGCTGCTATGCGTATCCATTAGTCCGTGTGCGTAATTGGTATATCTACCCTGGCATTGCCTAGTTGTGCCGTGTCACCTACCATATCGAGCTTTACTACGATTATGATTTTTAAGATCCGACCGCGTTAAGGTTCTCCATCCCCTTAACGCTATTTTCTATACGATTATACTTTACTGATTAGACACTACTGTATATAGCGAATATTAATACATAGTAGATAGTTTAACGGATCCTTAAGAGATGTGAATCCCGAACATTTCTTAAGTTACCGCACTCACGTTAGACACTGGATATGAGATGTCAAACCCCGTAAACATCTCTGACGCCGTTTACGCTCATATTTATTTCATTGATTTAACTTACATAAGATCTTTTAGTTCTGACTCGAGTGTTTTGTCTTTTCAATTCGCTCGGGTCAGCCTGAGCATTTCAGGATTTGAAGGCCCTATTCCTGAAGGACGAAGACGAAGATTTTATTATTGCTATTTGTTATATATTCTACTACACCATTGTATTCCGCTGCATAATTATCATTCTCTGGTATGTGTAACTCTGATATGTATTGTATAAGTATAATCAAATGTTTTATGTAAAACAGCTTCATGAACTGTTATTTGATTATTATATTTTATCGTTCTGCTGCAAGATTCTATTTTGTTTTTTTTATTCCTCCACTTTTTCTTATTTACCCCATAACAATCCACCCTTCTGTATTGTTTAAGTTGGCACGTGTGTCTGCTTAAGCATACAAAAAGGTGGGATGTTACATAATCCCAAAACTACGTTAACCACGTTCTGCAAAATATAATTATTACAGTTACACCAAGAGCGACATATGAAGATGCCCCCTCGGTTGATCAGAGTATATAGTAAGGCTGATAAATCTGCCTTTACAAACAAGACACACAGCGGAAATAAAATAATAAATATCTACCTGCCTCCTGCACGACTTCGGAAGTTTTATTCGTCTAAGAAGAGAACCTGAAAACGCTAAACTTCAAACTACTCAAAATCAATTGAGTACTCGAGAGTTTAAGGGGAAAACAAAAACTTCGAGTCATACATAAAGCCTGGTATAAATAGCAATCTAACATCTCAATCCATTTAGATATCTAGTGAGACCAAGCCACTTTGCAAAATGGGTTTTCCACTCACTAGTATCCTAAAACTTTTATAAAACCATATTTTGTATTCATGCATCCACAATGGTTAAAACATACATTTTCAAAATATTATAATGATATGCATACTTACAAACATTTAGGATTTCCCCATCCGCTATTAGATTTTAATTTGCCTCAAAAAGGGACTATCCATCCCATTTTCGTTTTCCTTAACTGGATGTGGACTATCCATCTCACATCTCATAGTTTACTTAGGATGACTATAAACCCTATATCTAACATATAGAGACTATCCATACCCAACATGACGTTGACTATCCATCAACAATCCCATAGTTTTCCCAGGATTACTATGAACCCTTCTTCAATCATATGGAGACTATCCATCTCCAACTTGATGTTGACTATCCATCATACATCCCATAGTTTTCCTAGGATTACTATAAACCCATCACTTGAGCATTTAACTCATGCTATCCACATGAATCTAATTATCTCAGGCTATTAACATGATTAACCTATTGCCATTAGTGTCCCTAATTTAGGTTATATCCATTTACAATTTACATTAGTATCCCCAATGATTGTCAAAACATATAAGTGTGATATTCCCAACTATTCGTTGAATTTATTAAACCCACTCCGGTATCCCAAAGGTTAAACAACATTTATTTTATGAGGGTAAAAGAAAACAATTTTCCAACCCCTTCGAAAGTATCCCCTTCGAAAGCTTTGCTTTTGACCCTTTCGAAAGCAACCTTTCGACCCCTTTGAAAGCCTAAACCATAAATTTTTAGAACAATAAGTTCCAACCTTTATAATACTTTAAAACCCCTCCTTCAAAACCTTTCGACTTAGTTGACGTATCATTAAGTAAGAGTGGAAGTCTAACTTCCAAACCATTTGTAAGCAAACCTTTCGAAAGCATTGGAAAGCAAACCTTTCGAAACCATTGGAAAACAAACCTTTCGAAACCATTGGTACTCAAACCTTTCGAAACCATTGGAACTCAAACCTTTCAAAATCATTGGAACTCAAAACTTTCGAAAGCAATCAACCTTTTAGACATAAACCTTTCGAAAGCTTACTGGGTTCAATTTTAAAATATGTGGAAAATCTTCTTTTAAAAACCTTTCGACTTCATTGGAAGCTACCTTTCGATTTAGTTGAAAGCCTTGCTTCAAAAGCTTTGGGCATACTTTAATAAGAAAACAAGGGTAAATCACCTAAGTCGAAGGCTCTCTTCTGAAAGCATAGAGAAGCAGCTAGTTTTAAAACAAGTAAACCTTTCATCTTTGTCGAAAGGTTCAAAACAAAACATTTATATAACGGAAATAACCCTTCGAGTGTGTCGGAAGGTTTCAAAACAATATAGTGATAAAGCAGCAGTAACCTTTCGACTTTGTCGGAAGGTTTAAAACCTTTATTTTAAAAATTTAACCTAGTCGAAAGCAACCAAGTCAAAAGCTCTTATTCGAAAGCAAAGCAGGTAATCCTTTGGCTTATAAAATAAACATACTTCAACCCCTTCGGCAACCAACCTTTCGACTAAGAACCCTTCGACTCTGTCCAATTCATTACATACCAAGTAACTTGATACCATATGCATTGGTTTGACCTTGTCGAAAGCTTTGAACCTCTTGACCTTGTCGGAAGGTCTGGGTCAGAAGGTTTAATGCCAGAATTGGCTGAACCATGCCAAAAGTATGATTTCTTTGTTTTTAACTTAAAAAGGATAATTTTCCACCAACCTGCCTTTATTTGTCAAATTCTCATTGGTTAACAAAAACTTTTCAGAAAAGTGCTGCCACTATTTTTCAGAATTAAATAATCATTTTATTTTATAAAATGCCCCTTCTCCTTAATTAAATATATAAAACATTTAAGTCACATACCTTGAATAATTTTATATATTCATCAAATAACTTAGGAAAAATCTGGAAAAATACCAAAAAATCTATTCCAATATGTTTTCCAACATATAAAAATTTCAAACCCAAATAATTATTATTTTAGTCGTAAATAATTTATAACCCAATAAATCATTTTCTTCACTAGAAAATTTATATAAAATCCACATTAATTCACAAAATTATGGAAATAGAAACCCATCTCCAAAATCATGTTTTCTACAACATAAAATTTTCCTATGGCATTTAAAAATCATTTCATCTAGGTTCTACCCAAAAACCGTGTATATCTCTTTTTAACAAACTTGTTTAATCCATATAAATCATGATTCAAGCATATCACCATTCAATATATCATAAAAACAGATTTACACAAAAATCTGAAACCATATGATCATAAAACTAAAATAAAGATGTGGAAATTATTATTCATCTTAGATCAGATAAGGAAATTGAAGTTTGGTTGAGATTGATTCCTTCTAACTTGAATCCTAAGTTTTAAGTTGATTTTCTCTTCTCTTCTTCCTAATGGCATGCCTTGCTTCTCACGGTTATAAAATTTTGTTTTAAGTAAAATGAACGTGTATCACCTAATGAGAATAATATAAGGATGGGAAGTATGGTTATTTACCCTAATGCCCTTATGTTTACTTTCCTAACCATTTATACAAGTTCATTAGATTTTAAATAAGCACGACCACCTAATTTATTAATCAACCTCAATCTCCTTATTATTCTATTTAATTTATTCTAATTAAATCTCCTGAAAAATTTCAATAAAATTAGGGGTGTTACAGGCTCCCCTCCTTAAAGAATTTCATCCTCGAAATTCAATAAGGTCTAATTAGCAAACACAACAATCATCTGTAACATCTCTTAAGAACCATACTAGCCTACCAGTCTAGCAACAATCTATATAAATCTAATATAGACATACCATCAAAGCAGATCAAGATAAGCCTCTTGAATCCCGTGCTCTGTCTCCCAAGTACAGTCTCGTTGTCGCTCCATTGGACTTTCACTAACTTGATTATCTTGGTCCTCAATCTCTTCTCATCCCTTGCTATAATCCGAACTGGGTGTCTAACAAAAGTCAAATCAGGTTCTACTACCAAATCCTCCAACTCTGTCTGAGGAATGGTCGACTCTGGATCATGTACATACTTACGAAGATGAGACACATGGAATACATTATGAGCACTTACCAAACCGCCCGACAACTCTATTATGTATGCGAGCTTTCCAATCCTTTCTATAATCTGGAATGGTCCAACATATCTTGGGGCCAGCTTTCCCGACTTTCCAAATCGTACCACACCCTTCATCGGTGATACTTTAATGAAAACCTTGTCTCCTACTGAGAACTCTAGGTCTATACACCTCTTATCTGCATAACTCTTCTGCTTGTATTGAGCTTCCTTCTTCCGTCCTCGTATTAACTCAATCTTTTCTAACGCCTCCCTAACCAAATCTGAACCTAAGACCAATTTGTCTTCAGTCTCTAACCAACATGCTGGTGATTTGCATGGCCTTCTATACAAAGCTTCAAAATGATCCATTCGTATACTAATCTGATAACTATTATTATAAGAAAACTCAATCAAATGTAGATGATCTTCCCAAGATCCACCAAAGTCAAATACGCAAGCTCTTAACAAATCTTCCAAGACTTTGTTAACTATTTCCATTTGCCCATCAGTCTATGGATGATAAGCGGTATTCTTGTTGAGCTTGGTTCTTAAAGCTTCTTATAGACTCTTCCAAAACTCACTAGTAAACAAAGAACATCTATCATTGACAATATTACTAGGAATCCCATGTAGTCTAACCACATTCTTCATAAATAACTTCGCCAAAATAGGTGCCGTCCTAGTTGACTTTATTGGAATGAAATGGGAACTCTTAGTCAATCTATCCATAATAACCCATATGCTTTCATTTTCTCTCCTTGACCTTGGCAACCCGTCTATAAAATCCATTGATATCGAATCCTATTTCTAGACTGGAATATCTAAAGGCTGAAGTAACCTACTTGGCTTCTGATGTTCGGCCTTCACTTGTTGACAGTCGGCCTTCACTTGTTGACAGTTAACACACTGCCTAACCCACAAGCCGACGTCTCTCTTTATGCCTTCCCAATAAAAGCTCCTCTTTATATCTTGATACATCTTGGTTCCTCCAGGATGAATCGTAAACTTTGAACAATGACATTCCTCTAGAACTTCCATCCTTAAGCTCTCTACATCTAGGACACATAACCGTCCCTTCTTTCTTAGCCATCCTCTTTGGTCAAGACTAAAGTCTTTAGGTCATCAGTCTCTGATCCGACCTCAAGCCTTCTAATTCTTTCAGCTAAAAATGGATCTTCTCTTCGCTTAGAAGCTACCCTCTCGATCAACACTGGTCGAACTTCTAACCAAGACAACACGACAGTACCTCCACTAGAATTAGCAGTCGATCTTAATTGCACACCTCAACTGACTAAAGCTTCCAAATCCCTCCATTCTTCCAACATCGCTAACACCACGTTCTGATGTTTTCTACTGAGAGCTTCTGCTACCTTATTTCCTTTTTCAGGAGTATACTCTATACCGAAATCATAAGCAGCCAAAAACTCCACCATCTCTGCTGCCTCATATTCAACTCCTTCTAAGAGAATAAATACTTTAATGACTTATGATCAGTATAAAACTCAAATCTCTCTTCCAATAGATAATGCCTCCAAATTTTCAAGGCAAAAATCACCATCGCCAATTCCAAGTCATGAGTAGGATATCTAACTTCGTGCGGTCTAAGCTGCCTAAATGCATAAGCAATAACTTTGCCCCTTTGCATTAATACTGCTCCCAATCCAGTACCACATGCATCAGTGTATACTACCAATCCTTGGTTACCATCCGGAACTACTAACATTGGAGCATTGGTCAACAAATGTTTTAACTTAAGGAACGCTTCCTCACATTTATCGGAGCAAACAAACTTCTTGTCCTTCCTGGTCAACTTAGTCAAAGGCGTTGCTATCCGCGAGAAATCCTTGATGAATCTCCGGTAAAAGCCAGTAAGTCCAAGAAAAATTCCGATCCCGGTTACCTTTTCTGGTCTCTTCCACTTGTTCACAGCTTCGATCTTGTTTGGATCGACTGATAATCCCTTTTCTAAAACCACATGACCAAGAAACTTAACTTATTTCTTCCAAAAATGACACTTGGAAAACTTCGCCTTCAGCTGATTCTGCCTCAGCACTCCCTTTCATCTCTAGAGTACACTAAAATGTCATCTATAAATACTAACATGAACCTATCCAAGTGCTCTCGAAAAACCTGGTTCATTAAGTCAACAAAGAAAGCAGGCGCATTTATCAATCCAAATGGCATCACCAACCACTCATACGATCCATATCTAGTTCAAAATGCCATCAAAGGAATGCTATCCTCCACCACTCGTAACTGATGGAACCTCGTCTCCAATTCCAATTGGGAAAACACTCTAGCTCCACTTAATTGATCAAATAAGTCATCGATTCTCGACAAAGGATACTTATTCTTAATCATCCTCTCGTTTAACTTATCATAGTCGATGCATATCCTTAATGACCCATCTGGTTTCTTCACAAACACCGCAGCTGCTCCCCAAAGTGAACCGCTTGGTCTAATGAAATTCCTTTCCTTAAGATCCACTAACTACACCTTCAATTCCTTCATTTCTATCGGTGTCATTCTGCTGGATGGTCCATTGACAGGTTCAGCTCCCGGTATAAGGTCTAGCCGAAACTCAACAACACGTTTTGGGGGTAATCCAGTAACCGGCTCAAATACATCTGCAAATTCTCTCGCTACACGAACCTGACTAAGCTCATCTCCAACCTCCATGGCACTTGACAAAGCACAAACACTCTTACTATAATTCTCCACTGAGAAGATGATTCGTTTATGACTATCTGGGTGTCTCAATGATATTTCCCGATCTTGGAAAAATATCCTAACCTCATACTTACCCAACCAATCCATACCCAAAATGATCCCAAAATCTATGAAATAATAAACATACAAACTACCTGCAAACTTTTGACCTAACAAATCAAGTTCTAACTGGTCACATCTCATCCCAAGAGTTGCATACCCTCCTATTAGATTCACAACCCTTAAGGAAATAACAAGGTATGTGTTTGCACAAAAAATGGACAAACACCTCAAAGTTGTATGATTTAGTAGATCTTATGTTGTTCTTAGTTATTTGGGTGATTTATGCAAATATATGAAAAACAGGGGCTAAATTGTAAAAAAGACACGCAGATTTATAGTGGTTCAGCCAGAATGTGCCTACGTCCACTTTATATGTTATTTCTCTTCTCTTATTTTGATTACAAGTACAAAGCTTTGATACAAGTAAAAGAAAGTTGTTTGAAAGTTCTCTCCGTGCTTGAGCTCTCAAACTTTTTCCCATTGTTGTACCCCTGCCCCTCTATTTATAGAGTCAGGCTGGGGGTAGGGGTCTAGGATGTGTATAGTTGCTGATGGGCCTGGGCTGACATGATCTGGCCTGGTACGTCTTGGTTCGGCATCGCCTGGTTCGGAGATGGTTGGAGTGTAGAGTGGACCGGTAGTTGCTTGGACCGGTGGTGAGAGTGGAAGGAAGGTTCATTCGGTAGTGGGTGGACCGGTGGTTGGTCCGGTAGTTAGAGTGGAAGGAAGGTTCATTCGATAGAGGGTGGACCGGTGGTTGGTCCGGTAGTTAGAGGGGAAGGAAGGTTCATTCGGTAGAGGGTGGACCGGTGGTTGGTCCGGTAGTTAGAGTGGAAGGAAGGTTCATTCGGTAGAGGGTGGACCGGTGGTTGGTCCGGTAGTTAGAGGGGAAAGAAGGTTCATTCGGTAGTGGGTGGACCGGTGGTTGGTCCTGTGGGATTTCGCCCAACATCTGCCCCCCAAAGTGGGGCATATGCCAGCATGTGCCTCACTTTGTTTTGGGTTATCTGACTTGGTCATTCTCATCCGGCTCCTAGTGCCGAATCAGTTGTTCGGTGGCTCACCTTCGCCTATAAGTAAGGGCCTAGGGCTTCCTTCGTCTACTACCGAACGAGACAGCTTCAAATAACCGAATCAGTTTTTATCCTATTGCCGAATTGCTTTAATCTGCCGAATCAGGTACTTGACTTCCCTTCGCCGAATGAAACTCGTATGTTGCACCGAATTAACTTTAGCTGTGAATGCCGAACGTGCCTTTTACTGAGGAACGCCGGATGAGTTTTTCGAGACGAGAATGCCGATTGGACCCTCGAGAGTGAGAATGCCGAACGGACCTTTGAGATGTCGAATGTACCTTTGTGAATGAGAATGCCGAACGGACTTGATACAGTCGATTTTTTCACTTTTTATATCACGAGCGAAATTTCATACTGCACACACTTGCTCCTTTACTTCCTCTATTCTAACGACGTTCTTCTTTGTGTTTGCAGATAAATGTCTCGAAAAGCAGAAACTCGATCAGATAAAAAGAGGTCTCAGGGCGAAGGAGAATCTTCCGCAGTGCCCCCTGCTCAGCCAGGACCGGAACGCCACGGGTCTACCCCGAGATCACTAGTGGACGGGTACGACCCTCAGGAGCTCCCGAACTCCCCGCCTAATTGCTTTCCCAGCTCCCTTAAGGAAGAGCAGCTTGATGTCATCTCCCGTTCTTTTGGAATCGATAGAGCGCGCATGCTGTTGCCAGGGAGAGAAGTTATGCCATACGACCCTCCCGAAGGGTACTTTGCCTACAGCAGATACCACTGTATGTGTGGTGCCATCCCGCCTCTTAATGCTTGGGTAACCAGCTTCCTTACATATCTAAAGGTGGCCCCATTTCAGCTTCAACCCAACTCCTATGCTATACTGGTGTGCCTCTTTATCATCTTCCAAAGGAAGTATGGGCGTGCTCCTTCCAACCGGGAGATCCGGTATTTATATAATCTGAGGGGCTATAAGAAGGGGTCCCCATACATCAGTCTGGAGTCAGCGGTAACCTTCAAGCCGGTCTTGGATCTGTGTTCTAAATACAGCATGTTCAAGAAGGAGTGGTTCTTCGTCAGGGACGACTATGTTTCGATTCGGCGTTTCACCTCTGGATGTAAGTTGATGCTTTATTTATAATTTTCACTCTAACTGCGGTGCTTCTTCTCATATGTTTTCATTATTGCTAGCGACAGGTGGCTTTGCGGTTGTAGAGACTGATCGCCTGGTTCAGACGGCGGCTGAGATAGAAGCTATCCCCGGGAGAGATAGATCAGCTGCCAACCTGATCAGAAACGCAACCCTTCTGGAGTGTAACTTGATCCTTCCACAACAGTCAGTAGTCAAGCTGAGGGAAACGGCGGAGGAGAGGGCGGCTGCTCAGGCTAAGGGAGGTGTCACGATAGAGAGTGGCAAGAGAAAACCTTTCACAAAACCTCCATCCGTCGGAGGTAAGAAACTCAAGAAGTCGGACGGTCCTTCCCCCAACAATTGTCCACTTACCCAGGGGGAGGAAGACGTAGAGGAGGAGAGAGGTGAGGGTGGAGATGACCGGGAAGGTGGTGATGGTATCAGGGCCTTGCTTCCTGGGCAAGCGGGCGAGATTCAGGAGTGGACGGATGATGCATTCCACCAAGCTTTCGAAGGGCTGGGCGAAGAAACGGCTTTGATAGAGAAATCTGGGAAAGATGACAAGGCTGGGACTGGTGCGAGCGAGCCTCCTCAGATTATTCCAGCCAAGGTGGCTCCGACGACTCAAGGTGAACTTTTGACTCCTGTGGGCTCCATTTATGATAGGGACTTAGGAATATTTTATGATCCGCTCCCGTCCTGGAATGAAATCCAGGACTCATTGCAGTATCCTACTCCTCCCCAGGGTTTGTACAACCACAGATGTGTTTTCTTTCTTCTTTTAACTTTTAATTTACCGTGTTTTCTCGAATTATGGATCAATGTAAGCTTGTGACACTTGTTCTTCATATCAGGAGCAGGTAAAACGGCCAAGGCCTCAGATCTTCGGCACAGGCTTGAACAGTACAAGCTCTCCAAAGCTTCCGCCAAGCCGAAGCCTTCAACCCACCGTCCCGGAGATGTAGTCGGCTACCGTCCTCTTCTTGGGGTTATTGAAGAGGGCATTCAAAAGAGAAAGAGAAGTCATCCCTTAAGCGAATCTTCACTTGGTCCTCAGCCCCCGGTTCAGCCTCTTCATGATATCACGGAGGAGGATACTGAATTCGTACTCTCTCCGCACCCGTCTGAAAATCCTACCGTCACTCAGATTGATCGTCCTGACTTGGCTCGGAATCCATTTGCGGGTCATCCTGACCTGGATCCAAGTTCCCATGATATTACCTTTGACGAGGTCACCGGTGAGCACCTTCTTCCCCGTAATCCCATGGTACGGGTGCTCGATGAGGCTAAGTCCTTATATCTCGACTTACTCACTACTCAGATAATTACTATGGGAGACGAGGCCAAGGCTAATATTGATCGGGTGGCGGAGGAGACTAAGAAGCTGATGGGGCATCATGCCCGGCTGGTTAAGGCTGGAGAGGAGATTGGGAGTGCCAACATCCGACTACGATTGGTGGTTTCGGATCAGGCCAAACAGCTTGCGGATCAGGCCATTCAGATTTCTCAGCATGAGGTTGCTTCTGGACGACTAAAGAAAACCATGGAGGAGGCCAGCCGGGCCGAACTACGGAAAATGGAAGCTACTTGCAAGGAACGGATTGACATGGCCATTGCCACGGTGGAAGAGGTTCGGAAAGCGGATCTTGAGCAGGTGGAGGAGTTATCCGGGAAACTTGAGGCTGCAGAGCTCGCTCAAGCCAAGTTGAGGGAGGAGATGGAGGCGAGGCGGAAATCCCTTCTGGCTGATTGCTTGAGATACCGATCGGAGAGAGATGCCGCCGTTGAAAGATTGTCGGCTTCCGAGGCTCGGATGAGGGAGTTTGAGGAGAATGAGGGGATGATGGACGACATGCTGTAGGATATGTACTTTCGCACTTGGAAGCAGGGCAGCTTATCTTGGATGGATGACTACCCCCGGGTTATGGCTAGGATTTACCTCCGGGCTCTAGAGGAGGCCAAGGCCGAGGCGGATAAAGAGGGTGGAGCGGCTTTTAGGATGGAGGTGGCCACCGCTCAGTTTACCAAGGAAGAGAAGACAGCTGTGAAAGAGGGGATGCGGCTGTTCGCGGTTGAAGAGGCAGGTGTGGAAGTAGGGGATGACGACCAAGACGATCAAGGGGAAGTTGCTGGTAATCTCTACTCCACTAGTTTCCTCTTTTGTTAACTCTGCTGCTCATCACTAATGATTTCTTTTTATGACCGGACAGGTGGGCAACAGGTCAAGGACAAGACTCCAACGCAGCCGGCTCCCTGATTAGACCTGGAAAATTCTTTTTGTAGACTTGACATGGCTGTATATGTTAGTCTTAAAACAGTAGAGTAGCTTTGAGGTTGTAATATTTTGCTACTTGTAATAAATAGCTCTATTCTTGACGTGTAATTCTTTAACTTAAGCTGATTTTGTCGTCTTCTGAATGTTTGTTGCTATTTTGACATGTCGTGTGAGAAATATAGCTATGTATATTCTTGTAATTAAATTGTGTTTGATGTCAGGTTCTGGTTTAAAACGTAATTTCATGACTTGCAATGTTAGAGTGTGGTGTGAACAAATTATAATTATGTATTTGTACACAAAAGAGGAAAATACCGCCTTTCGCGTTCTAATTGTAGATGGCAGCTTTGAATACCTTGTATGACCGAGCATGGAACGCAGTTGAATGCCCTGCCATCCAATTATGAGTCCCTACACCCATTGGCGAGTATCTCCTACTCTGTATCCTGTACTTTGGGGATTGTTATAGTGGATAGGAGGAAAGCTTTTTAAGTAAAATTGAAATATGTGAAAAAGTAAAACTTCCAATCACGGAAGGCCTTCGATGTGCTTAAGTTCGTGGCAAACGGGTTTTGTAGTCACTTTCCCTAGCTGTGGGTCTTGGAGACATTTGTCACCCATCTTACGCCTCCGCGGGGAGTTAATTCTTTTTTTACCACAGCCGCACTTAAGACACATCAGAGCCGAGATCGCGCACAGTAACTACCCGGGCCATTATGGCCCGTAATCGTGGGTATTATTCGATTTACTGTGGCCGGCTAGCGTGGGTGCCGATCGTCAACTGTGAACTGCCCCTGGCTGGCCACACCTTATGTTGGGGCTTATAGTCGGTTCACAGTTGCCGGCGAGCCGAACGCCGTAATGAGCTGCCTCGGCTATAGTCGGCCTTCTCGGTGGCTTATAATCGGCTCATTACAGTTGGCTTTAAGGGCCGTCGCGAGCAATGAGTTAACCCGCAGCAGAAGGATTCTGGAGCAAAAGTGTCTCATTGGCGAGGGCATAGATTCGCGTAGTACCTGTTAGGTCTTGTCCATGTGAAGTTGCGCTGTGGAGTGCATCGAGTGAAAATGTTACATGCATAGGATTTTCTTCAACAGAAAAGGATAAGGTTAACAAGCAGCCAAGATATAAAGGAAATATTTAAAAAAGAGACAAGGTTTTTTAAAGTGGTTCGGCATGAAAAGGCCTACGTCCACTGATTCTCTTTGTTAATTCACTTCATATGGGCAGTACAAGTTAAGAAAAGTATCGACGGAGGTGTTGGATGTTCCATGCCCTCTGGAACACCTCTCCGTCCACTGTTGACAAAATATAAGCTCCATTGTGGAGATCTTTATGAATTACATATGGCACATCCCAGATTGGGTCTAATGCTCCGGGGCGAGTGAAGATTCGCTTGAGGACAAGATCCCCTTCTTGTAAGGTACGATGCTTGACCTTGGAGTTGTATTGTGCTGCCACCTTTTGTTTGTGGGCAGCTGCTTTAAGGATTGCATCATTTCTTCTCTCTTCAACTAGATCCAAAGACATGTGAAGGAGTTCTTCGTTCTCTTCTGGGTTATAGTGGATCCTACGGTGGGAAGGCACAATGGTTTCAACTGGGAGCATAGCCTCCGATCCGTATGCCAAAGAGAAAGGAGTGTGCCCCGTCGATGTTCTGAAAGATGTGCGATAGGCCCATAGTGCCGTAGGAAGCTCATCCACCCAAGCGCCCTTTGACTTTTCGAGCTTCTTTTTTATTAGAGTTTTTAGAATTTTGTTGACGGCTTCGACTTGTCCGTTTGCCTGGGGATACGCTACGGATGAGAAGATTTTGTGAATTCCATGCTCTTGGCACCAGTTGGCGAATTCCTCGCTGTCAAACTGAAGCCCATTGTCTGATATGATTTTGAGTGGGACTCCGTACCTGCACATGACATTTTTGATCAAGAAGTTAATAACTTTTGCTGAAGATACTTTATTCAGGGGTTCCGCTTCCACCCATTTGGTGAAATAGTCGACTGCCACTATAGCATATTTGGCCTCGCCTCGGCCCATTGGTAGCTCGCCGATTAAGTCAATTCCCCATATTGCGAAGGGCCAAGGGCTGGTCATTTGAGTAATCTCGGTTGTTGGTAGCCGCGGAATCTTAGCAAACTTCTGGCATCTGTCACATTTTTTGACGAAATCTAGGGCGTCCTTGCTTAAGGTGGGCCAGAAATATCCATATCGGAGTATCTTTTTTGCTAATGTTTGCCCTCCGGTGTGATCTCCGCAGCTTCCCTGATGGATGTTGGATAAGATTTCCTTGGCTTCCCTCCCAGCGACACACCTTAATAACGAGTTAGAGAATCCGCGTCGATAGAGGATGTCTTCTTGTATTGTGTAGCGGGATGCTTTCCTCAAGATTTTCTTGACTTCGTTACGCCCGTTGGGTAGCGTGCCGCTTTGTAGGTAGTCTCGGATGGGAGTCATCCAAGTTACTTCCTCGGTTGCAGCTATCAGATTCACTTGCTCAAAACTCGGGGTCAGTTGCTTTGAGATGGTTACTGCCCCGAAGATGGCGACGTCTCTTACACTTGCTTGCTTTGCCAATTCGTCGGCCTCTTGGTTCTCTTCCCGAGGGATGTGTTTGACTAAGTAGTGGTCCAATCGGCTGAGAAGTAACTTGGTCTTCTTTAAATATGCTATGAGTCGTTCTTCTCGAGCTTGGAATTCTCCTAGTATTTGATTAATAATAAGTTGAGAATCGTTGTGAAGACACAAAGAAGTGGCTCTGATTTCTATGGCAAGTTCTAGTCCGGCTATTACTGCTTCATATTCTGCATCGTTGTTGGTGGCAGCGAACTCCAACCTTATAGCATAGTGCAGTTTGTTTCCCCTGGGAGTGATTATTACCACACCTGCCCCTGAGCCTTGTTCGTTCGATGCACCATCCACAAAGAGATTCCACTTGATATCTTCTGCTATTTCCAATTGCTCCTTATCTTCGTTGGTAGTGAATTCTGCAATGAAGTCGGCCATAGCTTGTCCCTTGATGGCGGTGCGAGGGTGATAGGTGATATCATACTGACTTAGTTCAATGCACCATTTAAGTAGTCGCCCAGAAGTGTCGGGACGATGGAGCACCTGCCTTAGTGGTTGATCGGTCAGAACTTTGATGGAATGGGACTGGAAGTAGTGATGTAGTTTCCGTGACGTGATTAGTAAACAGTATGCTAGCTTCTCAAGTTTAGGATATCTGACTTCTGCCCCCGTAAACCTTTTGCTGACGAAGTAAACTGGTCGCTGCGTGCGTTTGTCTTCCCTTACCAAGGCAGCGCTTAGGGCGTGAGATGACACAGCAAGGTATAGGTATAATTCTTCGCCTTCGCTTGGAGTCGAGAGTACCGGTGGTTTCTGGAGGTGTTCGATTAAGTTAAGGAAAGCGGTTAAGCATTCGTCAGTCCATTCGAACTTTCCTTTGTCTTTCTTTAGAGCTTCGAAAAAGGGGACGCACTTGTCCGTTGCCTTGGAGATGAATCGGCTTAGGGCGGCCACTTTTCCGTTTAGGCTTTGCATTTCCTTTCGAGTGGAAGGTATCTTGATATCCCTTAGCGCTCGGACTTGTTCAGGGTTTGCTTCAATCCCCCTGGCATGAACGATGAATCATAAGAAATTTCCTGATGACACTCCGAAGGAGCATTTTAGAGGATTCAACTTCATCCCATACTGGCGGAGTACTTGAAACATCTTGCCTAGGTGGCTCACGTGATCTTTGGCTTTCCTTGACTTTACCAGCATGTCATCCACATATACTTCCATAGTTTGTCCTATTAGTCCTGCAAACATCTTGTTGACGAGGCGCTGGTAGGTGGCCCCTGCATTTTTAAGTCCGAAAGGCATTACCTTATAGCAGTATAAACCCCGGTCGGTGATGAAACTAGTGTGGTCTTGGTCGGGAGCATGCATAGGAATTTGATTATATCCTGAGTATGCGTCCATAAAAGATAGGAGCTCGTGCCCGGCTGTGCTGTCTACAAGTTGGTCGATTCGGGGAAGTGGGAAGCAATCCTTTGGGCAGGCGTCGTTTAGGTTGGAAAAGTCAATGCAGGTTCGCCACTTCCCATTAGCCTTTTTTACCAGCACCGGGTTGGCGATCCATTCCGGGTAGATAGCTTCTCGTATGAAGTCATTGGCGAGTAGATTCTTTACTTCTTCATCGAGGGCTGCTGATCGTTCTTCCCCCATACTCCTCTTTCTTTGTTTTATAGGCGCCTTGGTAGGATCAATGTTTAATACGTGACAGGCTATGTCGGGGGAGATTCCAGTCATGTCAGCCTGTGACCATGCGAATACATCCAAGTTGTGGCGGAGAAAGTCGATGAGTTGTTCCTTCAATTCGGCTTTTAGTTGGGACCCAATTTTCAATAGTCTACTTGAGTCGTGCTTGTCTACAGATATAAACTCTATAGCCTCTGCAGGCTCGGCGGTGGCCTCCTCCTCTTTGTCCCTATGGTCTAATTCATTGAAAGGGTCGCTGGTATATCGAAGAGGAGGGGCTTTCTTTAGTTGCTATGCTTCTAGACTTTTTGTGCAGAGGGCAATCTCTACACTCTTCCCTTTATCCTTCCTGTGGTTATTGCGGAGTTCAGTCACATAGCAGTCTCGAGCAATGTCCTAGTCTCCTTCCACTTCCCCTACTCCATTGTCTGTTGGAAATTTCATCTTCAGGCACCATAGGGCTAAGACAATTTGGAAGTCAGACAAGGCTGGCCTTCCTAAGAAGGCGTTGTAGGCCGAATGGTTTTCTATTAGCACAAACGTCTGTTTTCGCACAACGGAGCGGGGATGGCTTCCAATCTCAACGAAGAGGTCCAGTTGCCCGAGGGGCATCTTCGCATCTCCAGTGAAACCGTGTAGTGGTTTACCGCAGGGAGATACATCCTTCATTGATAGCTTCATTTTGTCGAATGCGTGTTTGAACAGGATGTTTACTGAGCTTCCAGTGTCTACCAGGATTCAGTAAACTTCGGCGGGACCGAGTCGGGCAGAGATAACCATGGGATCCATGTGAGGGTACTGCCTTCCTTCTAGGTCACGCTTACCGAATGTGATGTCATCACTTTCTTTCCGCTTCGGGTGGCGCTCTTCTATAACCGAATTGACATAGTCCTTATTGTCTCTAAGCGACTTTCCATATCTTTCTATCTCTTTCCAGCTTCTGTCTGCGATGTGCGGCCCTCCTGAGATGGTATGGACTACTATCTTCTCTTGACTAGAGCTGCCAGCATTGCGGTTTCCTCTGTCGGTCCCCGGTGAGGGTAGCCTTGGGTTTTCATTGGCAGGAGCTGGAGTCCTGTCCTGACTTTTTACATAACGTTCCAGCTTCTTCCTTCTGATGTGTTCCTCAATCAGATCTCGGAGATGATGGCATTCGCTGGTATCATGCCCGTGAGATTCGTGGAAGCGGCAGAACTTTCCAGACTTCTGTGCGTTATCTGATTCCTTCTTGTATGGTGGGCGTTTGTATCTAACTTCGCCTTGGGTGGCAAGGAAGATATTTTCGACGGTCTCGTTCAAAGGAGTGTAAGTGTCGAATCTCGGTCCTGGCCGATATAGGCGCTTTTCTCCCTTCTTGCCCCCGGCATTGTCTCTGGAATCATTTCTTCGAACGTCCCTTGCCACAGCAGGGGCGTTGCTATGGGTTGTCTTATTTTGTTGTCCTGACTGCCCCTCAACGGCAGCATCCTCAAGCCTCATGTATTTCCCAGCTTCATGGAAGAAATCGGGTAAAGTAGCTGGTTTTTCTTTTGTCAACCTTCTAGCAAATTTAGTGTCCGGATGCACACCACTACAGAGGGCCATTAGGATAAGCTTCTCATCGGCATCTTGGACTGCGGCCGCTGCGGCATTGAATCGGGTCAGGTATTGCTGTAGTTTCTCTCCGGGTTTCTGTTTGATGCTGGATAAGGAATAAGCGTCCTTAGGTTGTTCCACATGAATGCGGAACTGACTGATAAATTTTTCTTTCAACATTTCCCACGAGCTGATGGATCCCTGGGGTAAATGACAGAACCAGGAGGTAGCAAGATCTGCTAAGAATAGTGGAAAGCATTTGCACAGTACTCCTTCTGTTGCTCCACTCATGAGCATGTGCTGTGTGTATCTTTGTAAGTGAACGATGGGGTTGGAGGTTCCCTTGTAAGGTTCCATTGTTGGCATCTTCCATTCTCGGGGGGTGATAACTATTTCAATGTTGCGGGCGAAAGGGCTGGTCACCCTAGCGCCTATCCCTCGATCTCTTTGCTCCCGTTGGACGCACTCTCTGAATAAGCGCGCCATTCTTTCATCAGAATTTGGAGCAGATAGAAACGTGTTTGGTTCTGTTCTGTGGGATTGACTCCGTCCAAATGACCTGTAGGGATGGTATCGTCTATCATTCCTCATATTTTTTGGTGGCTGCCTTTGATCTTCTGGGAGCATGCTAGGGTCAGCTACAGTTGGCCCTTGCCTTGATCTTCCCCTATCGGGTTCTGATCTAAGCACTTCCTCGGGTCCAACTTCGGGCTGGACTCTAGCTCGGCCTCGTTCACTGGCGTTTCCGTGGTTAGGCAGTATGACAGGCTCAGCTACAGTTGACCTCCGTCCGGTACCTCCCCCGTTGGGTTCGGTACCAAACGTTTCCTCAGGCCTAACATCGGGCTGTGCTCGGTCTCGGCTCCTACCATGGCTACTCCTGCCGTTAGCTCCTTCGAAGAAGGAAGATCTTTGTTGTCTCTGAGATCCTCCAGACTGGGACTCACCCCATGATTCAGTGTTGCGGTTGGATTCTTCAGCGTCCCTTAAGCGTGACATGAGATGGTCCACCAAGGCTTCCTGCTGGGACGTGAAGCGGTTAGTTACTTCAACCACAACTCTGTCCAAATCTGCCCTAGTAATTGCTGCAGGCTGTTCTGTGGCAGGAGTGGTTGGGTTAGCCTGTCCTTCATTTGTTACTGCTGCCGGAGGAGGACGATTTACTTGATTCGTGACAGCTGGATCAGGAAGACTGCTGGATGCGATGTTTTTTCCTTTGTTAACATCTTTTCTCTGTTTGGGAGGCATGTTTTCCAAGTGGCGAACGATGCTGTTAGGAAAACTATTAAGTGGATGAAGCTGAAGCTTCGAGCTTCTAGTTCTCAGTGAAAGCACCAAAAATGTTTGCACAAAAAATGGACAAACACCTCAAAGTTGTATGATTTAGTAGATCTTATGTTGTTCTTAGTGATTTGGGTGATTTATGCAAATATATGAAAAACAGGGGCTAAACTGTAAAGAAGACACGCAGATTTATAGTGGTTCAGCCAGAATGTTCCTACGTCCACTTTATATGTTATTTCTCTTCTCTTATTTTGATTACAAGTACAAAGCTTTGATACAAGTAAAAGAAAGTTGTTTGAAAGTTCTCTCCGTGCTTGAGCTCTCAAACTTTTTCCCATTGTTGTACCCCTGCCCCTCTATTTATAGAGTCAGGCTGGGGGTAGGGGTCTAGGATGTGTATAGTTGCTGATGGGCCTGGGCTGACATGATCTGGCCTGGTACGTCTTGGTTCGGCATCGCCTGGTTCGGAGATGGTTGGAGTGTAGAGTGGACCGGTAGTTGCTTGGACCGGTGGTGAGAGTGGAAGGAAGGTTCATTCGGTAGTGGGTGGACCGGTGGTTGGTCCGGTAGTTAGAGTGGAAGGAAGGTTCATTCGGTAGAGGGTGGACCGGTGGTTGGTCCGGTAGTTAGAGGGGAAGGAAGGTTCATTCGGTAGAGGGTGGACCGGTGGTTGGTCCGGTAGTTAGAGTGGAAGGAAGGTTCATTCGGTAGAGGGTGGACCGGTGGTTGGTCCGGTAGTTAGAGGGGAAAGAAGGTTCATTCGGTAGTGGGTGGACCGGTGGTTGGTCCGGTGGGATTTCGCCCAACAGTATGTGGGTTCTATACATAATCTATCAACCAAATACTGAGATATAAATGAATGTGATGCACCAGTATCGAAAAATACCTAAACTGGTATATTCTGAATCAAAAGCATACCTTCCATCACAGTTTTCCCTTTCTCTGCTGCAGTAGGTTTAGAAGATGATGGTTCCAAAGCAAAGACCTTTCCTTTTCCTGCCTTGTCAGCTTTAGGACACTTGTTCTTGTAATGCCCCATCTGGTTGCAAATATAGCATTACACATTCTGCTTCCCCACAACCAACTTTCCATCTCCCGAACGTCACTCATTTGTATAGTGACCCTTCTTATCACACTTGTAGCAAACTATATCTGCTTTCCCTTTCTTGGCCGCTCCTACTTTTTGAGCGCCCTTCATCTTGAAAAAACTTTCTCTTCTTCCCCTGAGGATCTTGGGATTCAATTGGCTTCTCTATAGCTGAAATAGCAGGCATTTCCTCACGGCGAATGGCCATTTCCACCACCACATTAGAAGGATCTCAGATATGGGCTATAGTCATTTTGCCTAGCTTTGGCCTTAATCCTCTAATGAATCTTTCATTCCTTCTGACATCTGTGTCAACCAAAGCATAACCATATCGAGATAGCTCATCAAACTTAGCAACATACTCGATTACAAACATATCTCCTTGGACAAGATCCATAAACTTCCTCATCAATGCCAACTTGGAAACCTCAGACAAAAACCTCTACTCGAACCTCCTCCTGAAGTCAACCCAAGTCAACTCTTCTTCCGGCACTCCGGCCGTCACACTGTTCCACCAATGAAGCGCTAACCCCTACAACTGTCTAGAGGCTAGTCTTCTCTTCTCTCCATCATTCAAGCCTAAATCTACAAAGATCCTCTCACAACTCAATGGCCAGTTCTCTACTTCAACAGCATCTTCCGTTCCAACAAACGGCTTTGCTCCTAGACTGATATAGCCTCTACACAACTTAGCATAATTATAACCAGCAGGAACTATAGGATTAGCTCCACCAACATTACCAGCAGCTCCCACTTGCAAAAGATTAGCCAACAACTAATACACCATCCCCATATCTACTGGCGGATTTCCAGCATCTACATTGGCCACAACATTCTGGTTAGCATTAGCCTATCGACCTTGGTATCTCTGAGTACTAGGTCGAGCATTTCCATTAGTAGTGGTGCTTCCTCCACCTAGATTTCCTCTTTCGTTTCCTGCCTCCATATCCTCTTTCTCGTATATCTACATACGAGCCTTAGTAAGATACAGAAGAACGATCTAAGAGAGAGGGGAATACGTACTTAGATATATACTTATATATCGAATACAAGTACGTTATTATAGCATTAACCCAAACCCTGAACTTATTTTTAAATTTATTGGATTATGTTTGAAAAAAATCTTTTAAGTTTTACTTCTCTTTTAAATTTTCATAAACCTATGGTCTGATACCAACTTGTAACATCCCCCTACTTGGAGGCTTAAAACTAACGGCTACGGATGTTGTAGTCATCCATAGTTATTAATCTTCGGCGACCAAATACGGCCGTGCTAGATACATTGATACACAGATCACAGAAATATGAAAAATAAAACTTCACAATTCAAAAAAACATATTTCCACAGTCAAATCAAAACATTTCAAGTTCATTACGTAATCCCTAAACTACATTAACCATGTTTAGCAAAATATAATTATTACAATTACGCCAAGAGCGACATATGGGGATGCGCCCTTGGTTGATCAGAGTATATAGTAAGACTAATAAATCTGCCTTTACAAACAAGACACACATCGGAAAGAAAACACTAAATATCTATCTGCTTCCTGCACGACTCCGGAAGCTTTATTCGTCTAAGAAGAGAACCTGAAAACCGTAAACCTCAAACTACTCAAATTCAATTGAGTACCCGAGAGTTTAAGGGGAAAACAAAAACTTTGAGTCAGACATAAAGCACGGTATGAATAATAATCTAACATCTCAATCCTTTTACATATCTAGTGAGACCACGCCTCTTAGCGGAACGAGTTTTCCCCTTACTAGTATCCTAAAACTTTTATAAAACCATATTCTATATTCCTGCATCCACAATGGTTAAAACATACATTTTCAAAATATTATGATGATATCCATACTTACAAAAATTTAGGATTTCCCCATCCCCTATTAGAATTTAATTTGCCTTAAAGAGGGACTATCCATCCAATTTTCATTTTCCTTAAGTGGATGTGGACTATCCATCTCACATCTCATAGTATTCTTAGGATGACTATAAACCCTTCATCTAACATATGAAGACTATCCATCCCCAACATGATGGTTACTATCCATCAACCATCCAATAGGTTTGCTAGGATTACTATGAACGCTTCTTCAATCATATGGAGATTATCCATCTCCAACTTGATGTTGACTATCCATCATACATCCCATAGTCTTCCTAGGATTACTATGAACCAATCATTTGACCATTTAACTCATGCTATCCATATGAATCTAATTATCTCATGCTATCCACATGATTAACATATTGCCATTAGTGTCCCTAATTTAGGTTATATCCATTTATAATTCATATTGGTATCCCCAGTGATTGTTAAAACATATAAGTGTTGATATTCCCAACTATTGTGTTGATTCATTAAACCCACCACAATATACCAAAGGTTAAACAACATTTATTTTATGAGGTTAAAAGAAAACAATTTTCCAACCCCTTCGAAAGCTTTGCTTTCGACCCTTTCGAAAGTAACCTTTCGACCCCTTCGAAAGCCTAAACCATAAATTTTTAGAACAATAGGTTCCAACCTTTATAATACTTTAAAACCCCTCCTTAGAAACCTTTCGACTTAGTTGAAGTATCATTAAGTAAGAGTGGAAGCCTAACTTCCAAACCATTTGTAAGTAAACCTTCCGAAAGCATTGAAAAGCAAACCTTTCGAAACCATTGGAAATCAAACCTTTCGAAACCATTGGAAAGCAAACCTTTCGAAACCATTGGAACTCTCGAAACCATTGGAACTCAAACCTTTCGATACCATTGGAACTCAAACCTTTCGAAAGCAATCAACCTTTTAAACATAAAACTTTTGAAAGCTTATCGGGTTCAATTTTAAAACATGTGGACAATCTTCTTTTAAAAACCTTTTGACTTCATTGGAAGCTACCTTTCGACTTAGTCAAAAGCTCTACTTCGAAAGCTTTGGGCATAGTTTAATTAGAAAATAAGGGTAAATCAATTAAGTCGAAAGCTCTCTTTCGAAAGCATGGAGAAGCGGCTAGTTTTAAAACAAGTAAAC
The DNA here is from genome assembly GCA_030737815.1 of Allium fistulosum. NCBI lineage: Eukaryota > Viridiplantae > Streptophyta > Magnoliopsida > Asparagales > Amaryllidaceae > Allium > Allium fistulosum. The sequence continues at coordinate 352,187,845 of CM060903.1, read as the reverse complement.
CTTTCATCTTTGTTAAAAGGTTCAAAACAAAAAAATTATAAAACGTAAATAACCCTTCGACTGTGTCGGAAGGTTTCAAAACAAAATAGTGATAAGGCACCAGTAACCTTTCGAATTTGTCGGAAGGTTTAAAACCTTTATTTTAAACATTTGACCTAGTCGAAAGCAACCAAGTTGAAAGCTCTTATTCGAAAGCAAAGTAGGTGATCCTTTGGCTTATAAAACAAACATACTTCCACCTCTTCGGCAACCAATCTTTCGACTAAGAACACTTCGACTCTGTCTAATTCATTACGTACTAAGTAACTTGATACCATAGGCATTGGTTTGACCTTGTCGAAAGCTTTGAACCTTTCGACCTTGTCGGAAGGTCTGGGTCGGAAGGTTTAATGCCAGGATTGGATGAACCATGCAAAAAGTATTATTTCTTTGTTTTTAACTTAAAAAGGATAATTTTCAACTAACCTGCCTTTATTTGTCAAATTCTCATTGGTTAACAAATACTTTTCAGAAAAGTGTTGCCACTATTTTTCATAATTAAATAATCATTTTATTTTATAAAATGCCTCTTCTCCTTAATTAAATATATAAAACATTTAAGTCCCATGCCTTAAATAATTTTATATATTCATCAAATAACTTGCAGAAATTTGGAAAAATCCAAGAAAATCTATTCCAATATGTTTTCCAACAGATAAAAATTTCAAAACCAAATAATTACTATTTTAGCCGTAAATAATTTATAACCCAATAAATCATTTTCTTCACTAGAAAATTTATGTAAAATTCACATTAATTCAGAAAATTATGGAAATTGAAAACCCATCTCCAAAATCATGTTTTCTACAACATAAAATTTTACCATGGCATTTAAAAACCATTTCATCTTGGTTCTACCCTAAAACCGTGTATATCTCTTTTTAGCAAACTTGTTTAATCCATATAAATCATGATTCAAGCATATCATTATTCAATATATCATAAAAACAGATTTACATTAAAATCTGAAACCATATTATCATAAAACTAAAATAGATGTAGAAATTATTATTCACCTTAGATTAGATAAGTAAATTGAAGTTTGGTTGAGATTGATTCCTTCTAACTTGAATCCTAAGCTTTAAGTTAATTTTCTCTTCTCTTCTTCCTAATGGTCGGCCTTGCTTCTCACGCTTATAAAATTTTGTTTTAAGTAAAATGAATGGGTATCACCTAATGAGAATAGTATAAGGGTGGTAAGTATGGTTATTTACCCTAATACCCTTATGTTTAATTTTCTAACCATTTATACAAGTTCATTAGATTTTAAATAAGCACGACCACCTAATTTATTAATCAACCTCAATCTCCTTATCTACATTATTTTATTTTATTTATTCTAATTAAATCTCCTAAGTAATGTCAATAAAATTAGTGGTGTTACAGATTGTATAGTTGTTGTCATTAAAATCTCCAAAGAGAGGCTCTAACAAGAATACCTCTACTCAATTGGTTTTAGCTTACGCACTGGATGTTGTTCCTAGTTTGAATGTGCATCTAGTAGCGGACAAGGGAAGAAGGTCATAGTTGAAGGTGTGTTAACTTTATCTGATTTATCCATTCGAACCTTATTTGACACTGGGGCATCACACTCTTTTATTTCGAGTAGAGTTGTAGATGAGTTACAATTAGACACTAGCATAGTTACAAATCCAGTAGTTGTATCAAACCCTATTGGAGGATCGGATTATTTAACTATGATTTATGGGGGTTTGAAATTGTTTATTTTGGGGATTGAGTTCAATTGCGATTCTTTTATCTTAGGATTTTATGGTTTGGTTTGGTTCAGTTTTGGGTATGGACTAGATGACCATGTATGGGGCGTCTTAGATGACCATGTATGGGGCGTCTTAGATTGTGATAGGTAGGTTGTTCATTTGGGTACTTGTAATGGACACAATCACGAGGTTTATTGCAACCCTAGAGGTTCTGTTATGTTGAGTTACCTATATTCTTTAGACCTAGCACAATATGAGTTAGCTTCGGTGCCAGTAGTTAGAGATTATCCATATATCTTTTTCGAAGTTACCGGTCTCCCACTCTGGAGAGAGATTGAGTTTCAGATTTATCTTACGGAGAACGCCAGACTTGTTGCCTTACCTTAAGGCATATAGCTCCTAAAGAAAGACGTGAAATGAATAAGCAAGTGAATGGGCTATTGGAGAAAGGCTTCATTAAGAGGAGTATTTCAGAGCGGGGAGCACAAGTTGTCTTTGCCACTGAGGAAAATGGTTTTCTGAGACTTTACGTCGATTATGGTGAGTTGAATAAGCTGACAAAGAAGAATCATTACCCTTTACCGCGCATAGTCGATCTCGTTGCTCAGTTAGTTGGAGCAAAGGTATTCTCTCAACTGGACTTGGCTACCAGGTTCCATCAACTGTGTGTAGTCGAGGTTAGTATTCAGAAGACTGCTTTTTGTATACTTAACAAACTTTATGAGTGGTTTTTCATGTCCTTTGGACTTTATGAGTGGCTTTTCCTATCCTATTTTTTTGTTCTGATAAGTCGAGCTTTCAGAGGGTTGCTTAATAAGTTCATGGTGGTATTTATTGACGATATGTTTATCTATTTAAGGAGCGAGGAGGAGCACATATTGCATTTAGAAGAACTGCTCAACACTCTCCATGGGCATAAGTTGAAGACGAAGTTTTCCAAATGTTTCTTTTGGAACAAGGAGGTACCCTTTTGGGACACGTTGTCTTTGAACGTAGGCTAATAGTCGACCCTAGTAAAGTTATTGTAGTAAAGGATTGGCATGTGCCGAAGAATGCCATGGAAGTGAGGAGTTTCCCTGATTTTGCATGCTACTATAGGAAGTTCACTAAGGACTTTGCTAAAATTTATGCCCCTCTGAACTGCCTTACCAAGAAGAATTAGGTTTTTTCTTGGGACTCGAACAGTGAGGATGCTTCTATTTAGTTGAAGGAGTCATTGACTAGTGCACCTGTTCTAGTATTAGTCGATGATACGAAGGTATTCAAAGTGTATACCAATGATCGTTGTACGAGATCGGGCATAGTTTTAATGCAGGAAGGGAGTGTGGTGAGCAATGCTAGTCAATAGTTGAAAGTCCATGAGAGAAACTACCCTTCCCATGATTTTGAGTTGGCAGCCATTGTCTTTGCACTCAAGTATGGAGACAATATTATTAGGAGAGCGGTTTGAGCTATACATGGATCATAAGTCTCTGAAGTATTTATTTTTCTAGAAAAATTTGAATTTATGGTAGCAGAGACAGATGGAGTTCTTGGCATCGTATGATTTCGATATCTCCTATACTCTAGGAAAGGGCAATGTTGTAGTTGATGCCGTAAGTAGAAAGCATTCGATGTTGAGTCCTATATTCTTAGAGTGGAAGCACTTGGAGTTCATCTCTACATTTAATTTTCAACCATCATCATACATCACTTTGGGATTGTTAGCAGCTTTGGATGTGCAGCCTACACTATTGGACCGTATTAGGTAAAGTCAGAAGCATGATAAGGAGTTATTGGATATTTTTTGAGAAGCTTGGTAAAAGAGAGTAGTCAAGTCATTTGAGGCGCTATATCATTAAGTCAAAGGAGTGGTTATGGAAAGATGGTAGATAATGTGTTCCTCTCATTATGGAGTTATTGACATTGTATTAGCAGAGTCCTATCATTTTAGGATGATCATTCATCCCGTTGGAGAAAAAATGTACCATGATATGAAGAGAGTCTTTTTTGGCCTGATATGGAGAGGCATGTGGTAGAGTATGTGGCTAGACGTATGATTTGCCAAAGGGTAAAGGCGGAGCAAAAGTAGCCAGGTGTATTGTTGCAGCTATTAAATATTCCACAATGAAAGTGGGCGAGTATTTCTGTGGATTTTATTGATGGAATACCTAAGAGTAGAAGGGGGAATGAGAGTATTTGGGTCATATTACCGACCGATTGCAATTAATTTATTATGGTTATAAGTACGAGGAATGTTACGTCTTTAGCGACATTATACATGAGGGAGGTAGTTAGGTTACATGGATTTCCTTCTAGCATCGTTTGCGATCGAAACTCACTTTTCACCAGCGAGTTTTGGAAGTGTCTTCAGGAGGCTTTAGGCACCGAGTTGAGTTTGAGTACCGCTTATCATCTACAAACGGATGGACATAGAGAGAGAGAGAGTGAACTGAGTGATGGAGGATTTATTTCAGACATGTATCTTAGATTTCGGAGGCAGTTGGGAGCATCACTTTCCATTAGGCACTTATAATAACAACTATCAAGCAAGTATTGGGATGGCACCGTTTGAGGCATTATACGGGAGACCTTGTAGATAATTGTCTTGTTTGTGGGACACTACAGATAGGATTATTCTCAGATCGAATATGGTGAGGAAGACATCAAAGAAGTTAGACTTGATTCGTAGAAGGATGAAAACCGCCCAAGGTAGGCAAAAGTCTTATGCTGACCGGAGACGCACATAGTTGGAGTTTGCAGTAGGTGACATAGTTTTTGTGAAGTTTCACTGCTTAGGCATGTCATGAGATTTGGTAGTTCGAAAAAGTTAGCACCAAGGTTTATGGGGCCTTTTTCGATCACAGGTTGAGTAGGGAAGTTAGCTTATAGGGTGAAGCTTCCTAAAAAGTTAGCAAGAGTATACGTCATTTTCCATATATCACACTTGCGACATGATACATCAGTTGTTATCGAGCCAAGTCAACTAGAGGAGGTGGAAGTAGAAAGGGAATCACTTGTTTTCCATGCACCCACTCGTATTTTTGCGCATGGTACAAAGCGACACCGTAATAAAGTTATTAAGCTTGTTAAGATCTAGTGGAGAGACGACCCAATGGATAGTACATGAGAGCATGAGTATCCAGCTAGCCCTCCAGAACTCTTTTCTAGTATGTTTCCATATTAGTTAAATGTGTATAATCTGCTTATACATTTAGGTTTTAGCAAAGTATACCCGTAGGTAGAGATTAGATGCTAGGAATGGTTGCGAATATGTCTTTAGTACATGTTTAGGATGATGGTTGCTAATGGATGTATTTATTAAATTGATCTTTGCACACTTAGGCAAATATATTCTCGAGTTAACATACACTCACACCATCACTTGTTTTATTTTACTAAAGTTATATACATATTGCTGTTGCATATGGATTGAATTGTTGCGCATACATATAGAATTTCCAGTACAATAACATAGGACATTGCGTACATTTAGATACATGGTATAAGCACTTACATTTCAAGAGGTCGACTATATCAGGAGGCCGGCTAATTTTTGCATTGGTATACGTTCATATGCATTCCATGCCTACATGCACGTATTGCCTTAGAATTGTGAACTAAGGAAAATGGTTTCCATTGGTTGATGGATGAGTAGATGGTTGTAAGTATTAATTTTGGTTTGTACAAGTTTCATTTTTCCATCCTTGGAGATTTTGAGAACAAAATCCTTTTAAGGAGGAAGAATGTAACACACCGCGAAAATTAATCGGAATTAAATATAATAAGGATAAAAATGAAAATTTCACAAACATCCAAATTTGGCTATGAAACTTGCACCATTGTGTTCATAGTGATTTCCTAGACAATATTCATATATAATGTTTTGTAATCGGAGCTAGTATGAAAAGTTATTTAAGTTTGAAATTTCAAAATTGAAAATAATTAAATTTATAAATTAGGAAATAAATATTTTAAAGAAGGAAAGCTCCACCAATTGACACCCTGGTTTGAATCTGTCAACCCCTAGGAGTCGTCTGTTTAAGACTAAGTAGTCGACCAGTCGAGCGTTCAAGGCTAAGGTTTTCTTAGGCCGAACGACCTGGATTTTATAATTTTTAATCTAACGTTTGATGACGATCCTTACCCCTATAAATAGAAACTAAGCTAATATTGAGAACCCTAATTTAATAGTAATCTACAAAAACTCCGTGTCTTCAAAAACTTAACTCTCCGTTCTCTCCAAATCAATTTTCTTCAAAAATATAAGTTTGCAAATTAAATTCAAAGATTAGAGAAGGAGGAGATATCCAAATCAAATCATGGAAAGACCGATGAACCCATCGGAGGCGATTCTAAGCGAATAAAAGAGGGAATATATTACTAGAGATGATTGGGTTCGTTATTAATATGATGAATTACATATAATAGAATATATATATATATATATGATCTAGAATTTGTCCATTTTAACTTGAGATTTGTTTAAGTAGAATTTGCAGTTAATTTGGAATTTGTTAGAAATCTAAATTATATTAATATGATCCTATTTGTGTACCTTAAATATTGAATCTAGATTTATATATATACACACCCTGTTAATCCTGGATCTTACTAAATTTTATTTGATGATAAGTACACTTATGGAATTAAAAAATTGCTAGAAACTGAAATTTAGAATTTTGGGAATTATAGTTTTTCAAAATAGGGTTTACTGGAAAATGAAAATCAATTGTTAAACAAATGAAAATGAAACAATAATCAACCTTGACTGGTCGATAGGTTTACTGAAGTCGGTCGATAATGAGCGGTTGACCGCTTCAGTAATAGGCGGTTGACCGATTAACAGTTTACAAGCGCAGATAAAACCTCGGCCTAAGGCATAGGTTAAAAAAAGTATATATATTATTATAAATAATAGTAGATTAGTGGGGAAATTAGTTCCCTAATTTTCAACCCTTGGATGTTATGGAAATAGGTGGATGTGTACACAGGTAATTAGGCATAAGCACTATCCGTTCGGCGAATTTGACTTGCGATATAAGGCAGTTCAATTACGAAGGTGCATTAAGAACTTGACACTAATATGAGGTTCCTCGGTGTATGCGCAACAGTGTTGGTGGATGCCTGGCATAGTGTAGTCTGTCACTTATGGGAGGTTCCTCAGTGGATATGTGATACTATTGGTGGATGTCTGGCATGGTGCAATAAGAGGCGGCATTACCATTGAGCTTGGACACGGATGCAGCGGCCATAAAATGACTCTGGTGCGAGTCGACATTATAGGCTCCTCTCATTGTGTAAGTACGATATGTGTAGTTGTAGATTTGGGGACGTAGACGCAAGGATGATACTGCATGCAATTCTATACTAGGAATAGTTACAGAGTTTATTAGTCGATTCATAGTTGTTTTGATGTTCGAGTAGTTGTTCGACCCTAAGTGTAAACCTTCATTAGACATTTGGTGTAGACGTATTTAGAACTGCACCCCTAAGATGAATGAAACCAACCTTAGCAAGTAGTTCACAAACACAAGTAGGATACCCTAAGTCACTTAGATTATAAATGAAGTCAATTGCATTTGTTCACTATATATTAATAATTTTACTCATTTACCAGACTTTTATCTAACCCACTTATTTCCTTTTCGCCCAATACAGGAGGATAGGGCATCAGGTGATGTTCCCAGATCTAGTACGTGGAGAGGCGAGCTTGACGTTGACATTGCTTATTACTTCCATTATTCTCCATGTAACTATCTAACGTAATAAGTATTTATTATACTATATGTTGTTATTTTGTGAACTCTGGATTTGACTACGTATGTTTTGAGATTGTTTTCTAGGATATTTTCTAAGATGACTATTTTCTATATTTATATTTTACTGCCTTTTGCTATGAGATCTAAAAGTTTAGAATGTCTTAGATTTTATCCTTATATTCTTAGTCTCTATAATATTTAGAAACCCAATAGCTCATACTTCTTGGCACGACTTGAGTACGAAAGTCACCTTAGGCTTTGGATCGGTGTGTTTGGAGGTGTGGGTTGTCAGAACTAACAACTCTTGCATCACATTATACAGGTTATATTAGGCGCCAATGGTGTAAGGAAGTCACCACAATAGGACTTCACTCTTTTTTACGAAGAAATAACTTTACTATATATTATGTCTGTAATATACAGATTAGTCAGACTTTCAGTATAAATCATCTATAAACACCACAAACATTATGGAGATGGATGAACTAGTGTATAGGAAGTTATACGACCATTATTGGATAAAGCGGAGTGATAATTTTTAGGCCTTAAGTGTCTTAATTTCCAATTCTAAATGATTTAGAACTGAACACACAATAAACAACAATTAGGGTTTTTGATTTGAGAAAATAAAAACAATTTCAATAGAGAGAAAGAGAGTTTGAATGTATATGATTGAGTATTTATATTGAGGAAGATAGGAGACTTATATAAGAGTGAAAGGAAGCCACTAAATGTATGCAACCCTTCAAAAATTTGTTTGGCGAAGAGAAATTAATGAATAGACATGAAACACATATTCAGAAAATAGTCGTAGTAGGAATTTTATATACAGGATTTTAGACAGCACTATACAACAATAGTTTATTTTAAAATGTTCCAGTTTAGACCCTTTGCAAACATTTGTGCCTAAAGTGTCGTGCTTTGCTACTGTGAAACTGCTTATATTTTGCATTTTTTAACATTATTTATCATTTTTCTTGCATTTAAAAATTCTAATAAACTCTAGAAAAAATATTAAATTTATTTTATAATACATTAGAGGTTATATTGAAATTTGAAGTGATTTGGAGTTTTTTTATGGGGTTTTAATAATTCTAGACTAAAATGACTCGATATAGACTCAACTTTTGACATACATTATTTTAAAGCTCTTGAGTCCGTTTCTTCTTGTCATCTTAACGAATCTGAGTCTAACTAGATTTTTAAACACTACATTTGATCTTTGAATACTTAAACACTCCATAATTGATTAGTATCCTTTATATCTTGTACTTTTGAATATGTATGTTATCGTGTTGAATAATGCACAAGCATTTGCTTCTTTAATCACTTGGATACTTGATAAAATCATCAATAACATTGTTGGTTGTTATCATCAAAATACTAAAATCATTTTCCTAACATTCTCCCCCTTTTGATGATGACAACCTTACAACTTTATATAAAATAAAATTTATATAATAATGTTCCCATTTAATATGTGCTCCACCTATATATATGTACTCCCTCTATCGATATGCGCGTGTTTGCTACACATTTCTCCTCCTTTGGCATCATTAAAATGAGATAAAACTTAAGGTATATATTGATAGATCATAGCTCCCCTTTAATTTTGAAATGTATGATGCTCTTTCCAAATTCCACTGACTTTTATCTATTTGTAGCATCATTTCCACATGCATCAGTAAATTTAGAAACAATCTCCCCCTCAATGTATGGCATACCTGTAAAAAAATAGAAAATATATTTTGGTACCAACTTCCTACGTTACGGTCTAAGGGTTAGACAAATGCCCAAGAGGGTGTGGTAGTACCTTTGAAAATATAATTTTTTATTAATTTACTACATCAATGAAATAATCATGAATATATTTATCTCTATTCGTTCATTTTACAAGAACCCATATATCTAAATATTTCAAATTTCTATTCCCCGTTATATTTATATTTCTCGAACTAAGATATGGTATATAACTGTTTGCACCAAAATTGGTCACAAACCCCAAATATCATGAAAGCACCAGTGTATGAACACAAATCAGCGGTATATAATCACAGATCATAGATCTGAGTAATGTAGAGGATAAAAAATGAAGAATAATAAACTTAAAACAGAAAGAAGTAGACAGAGATGCAAGATTTATAGTGGTTCGGCGATCTTGCTTACGTCCACTTTGAAGTTGATGACTTTATTGATGTTCACTTGTCGATTACAATTGATTACAGTGGATTACAGTGAGTTATAGTTCTAAAACTCGAGTACAACAGTAGTGAAATTCATTTGCAGCAGCAGTAATGGAGTTTAGAACTGGATCCGGCAGAGTCTCGGCGTTGGAGAATTCAGAGAAGAAGAAGATCCCTTTTCTCTATGTCCTTGGGCTCTATTTATAGGTGTAGGAGGCTGATATTTCGTTCAGATCTCGGGAGACCCCCTCTGGCACGTGACTAGGCCCGCGCGCCCAAGCCCGCGAATTTTCGGTCCGATCTGTGATCGATACGAACGGATTTCGTATCGATCAAGATTGTGTCCGATGGAGTCAAAATTTGGCATGGGCATCCTTTAGCATGAACATAAGCTTCTGTGAAAATTTGGTGGCATTTGGACTTGTAGATTAGGAGATATGATCGATACGAATTAGGACTTCCGATTGGCTGTTTCGTTCGACTCGATCTTGTTCGACTCGGTCCTGTTCGTATCGATAAAAGATGCGCAGTTCGCATTGATGAAGGCTCCTCTGTTCGTATCGATCGTCATGCTTCGTTCGTATCGATTGTGGGGCTTAGTGCGTATTGATAAAAGTGTTCCACCTAGATGGATTTGAATAAAGGCTTTGTGATGGATACGAAGTGGTCACTGCATGATTCGAACAGTGCATAGTTGAAACCCGATCGATTCGAACTGAGACTCTGGGGTGAATGCGAGGTCGCAGTCGCTCTGATTGATACGAAAGTGATGGAGTCGAATAGAGGCTCTCTGATGGATGCGAAGTTGACATTGGATGATCGAGTCGAACTGTGGCTGGTCGATGGATGCGAAGTCGATCGAGTCGAAGTGGACCCTGGTGATCGATGCGAAGAGTCCGGTTCTGGATGGAGTCGAACAGGATCGATTCGAACAAGGCTCTATGACCGAGTCGAACAGGATCGATTCGAACAACATATTTTCCTTAACTTGTATCGATCATATCTCGGTCATACGAACTCCGATTGATCTGAAATTTGAAATTTCATCTTTCATTGCTCCGCTTGTCGTGTCTTGTCGATTGCAGCTTGATCCAGACTCGGGTAAAATTCATCGATATCCATAGCGAGCTTGCGTATAACCTATCTTTGTGACGAATTGTCTTTTGTCTCCCATCGATCTTTTGGTATCACGGCCTTGTAAAAAGGTGGGATAAATATAACATATAGAAATACTAGTTTTTCTATGAAAAGTGAGCTGATGTCTAGTACTAGCATAATTCTTATACATGAAAGCAAGTGTAGCACTATTATTATCATTCATTTTATTATATCATATTCTAGTATTATCAAGTAAAGGTCTAGAACTGGATAAAATCATGTTTAAATCGTTTTTACCTTTAATAAATTTTATGACTTCATTTTAAGGTTTTTCAAATTTAGCTTTGAAGCTAAAATTATTATTTTCAAAAGAAATATAAATATTTTTCAAAATACCAATGTCTTTGTTTAATTTAAAATTCTCGTCTATTAACATACGGTTATTAATTCAAGAAGAAAAATTCAAGATTCTAAATTATCTAAAGAGGATTGTAATAAACCATTCTGTTATTTCAAATCCAAAATTTCTTATGAAAAAATTTCATTCGTTTTCACACATTGCATTTGTTCATTTAGAAAATCTTTAAGAGCCATAAAATTATTTTTTAAAACACCACGTTCATTTTCTAAATCTAATTAATCATATTTTAATTTCTTGTTTTCAAGTACGATAGATTTCAACTTTTCTAAAATAACAAAACTAAGCTTTGAGATCTTATTACTTATACTAAATAACTCATTATTATTTTCCACTGAAATTTGTAAACTAGAAATTACCTTTTTGTAGTCCTCATTAGTGGTGGCTTTGATAATACCGAGGTTTTTGCTTGTTGTATTATGACCAGATCGTTTACTCACCATTATTCTATAATTTTGTAATCATCGATAGAATTTCAGGCTCTGCTACCACTTGTTAAATCGCTATGCATAGGATCAAAGATGACCAATGGTAATGTAAATACTGCGAAATAGAAAATGATCACACTATCAATTTTATACTGGTTCGGACCTCACGTCCTACGTTCCGTCCCGAAGCTTCCTTTTGGATTTTCACTAGCAATAACATCACTTTACCCAGGGAATAGGTTTACAAACAACTTTATCTAAAGACCCCCCTACAGGTCTTTGCTCTTTTTTTTACAAAGAAATAACTTGAATATATGTCATGTCTTCAATACATGGATTAGCCAAATTTTCAGTATAAATCGCTTATAATCACCCTAAATAATATGGAAATGAAAGAACTAGGTGTATAGGAAGTTACACGGTCTTTATTAGATAAAGTGGAGTGATAATGTAAGGCCTAGAGTGTCTTAATTTGCTGTACTAAATGATTTAGAACTGAATCCACAATAAACAACAATTGGGGTTTTTGATTTGAGAACATAAAAACACTTCCAATAAAGAGAGAGAGAGAGAGAGAGTATAAATGCATATGATTGAATACTTATTTTAAGGGAAAATGGAAGGCTTATATAAGACTTAAAAGGAAGCCATTAAATGCCGGTATAGGAATATTAACACAGGATTTTAAACAAACCAGGACATTAATGGTTTGTTTCAGAAACTATACCAAAAGTGTACTTAGAATGCTGCCATTGAACCCTTTAAAAGCATTTTTTGCCAAAGTGTCGTTCTATGCTGCTGTGAAAAAAACTGCTTATATTTGCATTTTTTAAACATTTTTTTATCATTTTTCCTGCATTTAAAAATTCCAAAAAAATCTAGAAAAAATCTTAAATACGTTTTATGATATATTAGAGGTTTTATAGAAATTTGAAGTAGTTTGGAGTTTGTTTATGCAGTTTTAATAGTTCTAGACGATAGCGACTTGAGATAGACTCAACTTATAACATGCATTCTTTTGAAACTCTTGAGTCTATTTCTTCTTGTCATCTCGATGCATCTAAGCCCAATAGAAATTTGAAGTAGTTTGGAGTTTGTTTGTGCAGTTTTAATAGTTCTAGACTATAATGATTCGAGATAGACTCAACTTATGACATGCATTCTTTTAAAGCTCTTGAGTCTATTTCTTCTTGTCATCTCGATGCATCTGAGTACAAATTGATTGTTAAACATCACAGTTCATCTTTGAATGCTCAACCACTCCATAATTGATTAGTATCCTTCATTCTTGTACTTGTTCATATGTATGTTATCATGTTGAATAGTGTTGTATTTGCTTCTTTAATCACTTGGATACTTGATAAAATCATTAATAAAATTGTTGTAATGTTATTATCATCAAAATACTCAATAATTCGCCTAACACATCTGCCCTAGTTGGATGCTTAGACCAACTTCGATGGAAGGTCAAAGGTTTAATTGACCATCACTCTTTGGATGGATGCATCGGTTAGTGCTTTTGGTGGGACCGAAGATTTCTCCTTTCTCTTCCTTAGATGGATGCTTTGACTAAGCCCGATGGCGGGATCATAGGCTTAATTGACCATCGCTCTTTGGATGGTTGCTTCAGCCAAGCCTTGTGGTAGGACCAAAGACTTTATTATCCTCTTTCGGATATGAGGTGTGCTTCTGCCTAATGAGTCTCACTAACCTCATCAGGTTAAGAGCTAAGTCAAACATACTGCATCTCAGTACTGGGCTATCATTTAGGAAAGACCTTTTAATATTCAACTTTGGTCATCCAATGTTGTGAAATATAGTCTCAAATGTTCAGTGTTCTAGGTTCTTGATATCACATTTTCTTCAGGTCTACTTATTTGATAAGTTCTTAAGGGAATAACTTCATTAATGAACAGCGGTCCTTCCCAATTTAGTCCTCATGGACCGTCCACTGGATCCTTAGTATTTGCCATTACCCTTCTAAGCACTAGATCTCCTTTCTTCAATGCTCTTCCTTTTACCTTTGAATTATAATATTTGGTGATTCTTCGTTTGTATTCAGCCGTTCATATGATAGCTTGATCTTTTAATTCATTAAGCAAATTGTGGGACTCTTTTTATTTCTTGATTTGATTCATAAGTGTATGCAATTCTTTGGCACGAAGGAACTTTGACCTCGTCTGGTAGCATAGCTTCAAACCCGTAAGTTAAAGAGTATGGGGTATGTCCACTAGTTGTCCTTGTGGAATTTAAGTAGGGGAAGTTCTTCTGCCTAATTTCCCTTTGCTTAACCTAAACGTTTCTTTAGGATATTCTTTATGGTCTTAATTGCTGCTTCCACTGCCCCCATTAACCTTTGTATTAGCTACCGATGAAAAGCGTTTTGCTATTCCATTCCTTTTGCAAAAGCAAGTGATTTCATTGCTTTCGAATTGGGTCCCCTTGTCAGATATAATCTTATTTGGGAGTCCAAATTTGGTAACTATATTCTTTACAATAAACTTCAAGACCTTCTCTATAGTGTCGTATGGCAAGGATCCGCTATTACTCATTTGGTAAAATAATCGATGGCTACTACAACAAATTTTACTCCCCCTTTGAGCCCAGAAGAGGTCAAATTAAATCAATTCCCCATACATCAAAAGGCCATGGGCTTATAACAATAGTCAACTCATTTGGAGATAACTGTGGAATCCTAGAAATATTTTGGCATTTATCACACCTTTTAACATAGAATAATGCATCCTCGGTCATATGAGGCTAGTAATATCCTTGTATCGTTACTTTCTTTACAAGCTTTATCCCATTAGAGCAGTCCCTATAGAATCCCTCATGTGTTTCTTTCAATAGTATTGCCCTTGTTTCTTGGGTGATGCATCGCAGGTAATGTATTGAATACCCTTTTGTATATAATATCCCGTTGATCAGGATATACAAAGAGGCTTGGAATTTTGATTTTCGCGACTCATTCTTCTCCTAGGGAACCCTTTTCTAAGTATTCGATAAAGGGCATCATCCAACTATCGACATATTGGCCATCATAAGTGCTTTTACCCATTCTCTCGGGAGCTCCTTCATAATTACTCTCTCCACGAGGGTATTTTATGTCATATTGCAGTTACTGAGATTGGGATCGAGTTAGAACCTAAGCCTTGTTATTTGGTACCTCTTTTGAAATTTCGTTATTTAAGGTTTTTTTCCAATTCAATGCTAGAGTTTTGTTGGAATCCAACAAGAACGATTTTAACTTCCAGTGCCCACGAGAACTTGCTAAATTTTGCTTAAGAATCTGCTTGAGCATTCTTTTCTCTTGGTATTTATGTATAGAAAAGTCATCCGACTGAACTAGCATTTCATAAACCCTTTTTACAACTGGCCAACTGACTATTTTGGTTTGAAATACTTTTTCAATTGGTTTACCATTAACTGTGAATTGCTAAGTATTTCAATCCATGGGATTTTTAGCTGCCGAGCTAAGGTTAACGCAGCTGTAATGGATTCATACTTAGCCACAATATTTTTGCAAAAAATCCTACCTTCATTTTGTAATGTAGTCTATATCCATCAAGCGTAATAATCACATAACAGGCCTCTGCTACTTGTTCATTTAAATCCCCGTCAGCATATAGCTACCACTTCAGTTCAAACTTCTTTTCCTTTCCTAATTGCTCTTCAATCAAACCTCTACATTCCTCTACGAAGTCAGCCAAAGCTTTACTTTAATCGATATCTGAGGTAAATACTCAATATCATAGTAGTTTAAATTTATTCCACGTTTTATTAATCTTCCTAGCATTTCGGGTTTACTAAGGACTTGCCTTAATGGGTAGTTGGTTAACACCTTGAGGTGGGCCTAGAAATAAGATCTTAACTTCCATGTTGTTAGTAATAAACAATAGGCTGATTCTCTATAACTGGATATCTAGTTTCAGCTTTCTTCAACCTCTTGTTGGTATAGTATATCGGGTATTATATTCCGTTCTCCTCCCTTATTAAAACTGAGCTAATTGCGTGTTCTGATATTGCCATATACAAGAACAAATCTTCTCTCTCGATGGGGCTATAAAGTTTGGTGGCTTTTCTAAATGATATTTTAGCTCTTGGAAAGCTTTTAGGCATACTTCCATCCATTTAAAGGTTTTTCGCTTTTTAACCACATCGAAGAAAGAAATGCAATTATCAGTTAATCTTGATATGAATATGTTGAGTGCTGCAACTTGTCCATTCAATCTCAATACTTTTTTACTCATTTTTGGTTGCTCCGTATTTCTAATTGTGTTGATCTGATTAGGGTTTGTTCTACTCCTCGTGCGCTTATCATGTATCGTAAAAAATTTACCAGATTAGATAAAAAAAGGTGCACTGTTGAGGATTTAGTTTCATTTTGTACTTCCTTAATATTCCAAATATTTCACTTAAATCTCCAACATGATATTCCTCCTCCTTAGATTTTACTAACATATCATCCATATATACTTCCATGTTCTTCCCAATTTGGCCTGTGAACATCCTATGTACAGGCCACTAATTTTTGGCACCTATATCCTTTTAGTCCAAATGACATTACATTCCCCAGTCAGTTACAAAGCTTGTATGTTCTTCATCAATATGACCACTACCCTATTCCTTTGATACCTAATATACCTACATAAAGCATTATGGTGGTACCTTGGCGAAGTAATACGTTAGCTAAGGGTGTAAAGAAACAAAAATTCAAGCATAGAGCATGTAGAACATCTCACAACACATGGAAATATATAATATAATAACATAGCTGCAAAACAGGCGAGACAATGATATAATCAAATGAACCATAAATAAGAAAATTTGAGTGTAATAGGTTCACAGGTTATACAAAAACTGAAATACTAGAGTTTATACATCCCAAACTCCAAATAACCTCTAAAACAGTCTCTAAAGTAATACAAGTACCGGTATAACTCCATAGTACTGCATAGTAGAATATAAGTGATAGTAAGCTCCAAGTATAGATATATGAAAACGTAGCCTCCCGCTCGTACTCCGTACAACTCCATGCGCTATCCAGACCTTTTATCTCTAATCTACTCATTTAAGAGTACCCGAGATAAGAAGAAGCAAAGCATAAAACCTCGAATCAGACAGAAGTCTGGTGTGAGCGATACATCATCTCAAAATAACTATAAAAATCATATATAGTAAATTGATGCATAGGGTATGAAGAACCATACCTGACATGTCTCTGCATCCAAAGAGTTAGCATATGACAGTCGATATATGCTAATCTACTACCATCTCTATATAAGTGTACAAGTACATCCTCCAGTGTCTAAGTATACAGTTGAAAATAGCTACATCGTGTGACATCCTAAAGTGGTAAACAACCATGGCAAACACAACATCCATCAAAGAATCCTCAACGTCACTTCTGTGCATTAGATATATGATAACTCGTGTGGCATGATGGCAAAGCAAGGACTCAGTCAAAATCCTAGCTTCATTAGTGCTCAAATCCATGCCACTTCGAAAGGCTAGGAGCCAGGCTCACAATCGCAAACACCCAGGGTAATCTACCATCACAACAACTGGACACGATCGCAAATCCAGGTGCCTCACATACCCCTTCATTACGAGCACACTAGGAACTCTGATTTATCAACAACCTCTTTGCACATGTCTCCATAATGGAAATCAATCATTATTCCACCCGGCTATCTCCACAGTACAACACAGTCGCAAATTCTACTCGGAAGCCTCTATTGTTGAACTTTCCCTTGTGGATCGCCACCACAGCTCCCATCATTAAGTCATCATCCCTAGAACACATCTAGACAACCATCATAAGTTATAGAGCCATTGTACTAAGTTTCCAAAGTCATCATGTCAAAGCATCACACTATCGCTTCCTCTGTTTCCACATAGAATCCATGACCCTCTCGAGTCATTTGAAGTCATCTGCCTTATCTGCATGTCACCTATAAGAGCCCTGAAGCAAGTCATGAAGAACTCGAAGCACCACCCTTCCAAACTCGAAGTACCCCAACCTTCCATCTTTGTCCGGTCAAACCAAGCAGCCGACCTAAAGTCACTTCCCAAAAATCCCAAAGCCAGTGCTCAAAATCCCCTTTCATACTCTATCGGATCTTTCTTCTATCATTGGATATAAGTCATCAAATGGTAATTCCTATTTGAACATCCATCAAAGGTAACTATCGGACATGATTTCCTGTTTGGTACCCCACCACCGAACCAAGTAGCTACCGAACAGGATTTCCTGTCTATTCCTCCACCGTCGAACTAACTAGCTATCGAATAGGATTACCAGTTCGATCTTCCATTGTCGAACCAACTAGCTACTGGATAGAATTTCCTGTCCGATCTTCCGTTGCCAAATAAATCCAACCACCGGCCCATCCCTATGCCGGACTAAGCTCCATCGAATCAAAACCTATAGCTCCTTCAGTACACCAACATCAAGCTGATTCCATCGCTATGCTCAACACTTTGATCCTTATGTATGCAACAATATGACTCCAAATGTTCTATGGCCTATCCATTGAAGTCTGGTTTCACGGTTCCTATCTTTAGTTCGCTCCAATGAGTGATTTCAATGATAAAAGCATACAGACAAACACCATGCATGCATCAAACAATATTCAAAAATGTAAATAACACAGTCAATCATTACAATCGTCATACAAGGTTTCTACAATATAGCCTAACATATGTCAAGGCAAACACATATCCAAATAAGATGTCTAGAACACCAAAAACACTTATTCACTTTTTACAACATGTTGGATTTTAAAACAATATTAAAACTTAAATTTTACTTTAAAAATGGATCCAAAACATGTTAAAACCTATGTATACATATATAACAAGGTGAGAGATGATAAATTACTTATCCAAACCTCTAAAATCCAAGATTTACACGAAAGTCGAGGAAAATCCAAAAATCAACAGCCAAGCAGAAAGTTTTCTTCCCCAAAAATGTAGATTTGAAGATTCTAGCGAATTCCCTTGCTAATCTACCCTTACTCTATGATTTAGACTTGACTTAGAGGAGAAAAGAAAAGGTTTTGGGTGTAGAATGGGTTAATGAAAGCTTAAATCTATTTGGGAGATGGTAGAAATGATTTAGGAATGTTTGTTTCAGCTGATATAGGTGTAAAACTTGAAATGGTTTAAAGGTCCTATCCCCAAACTCACTAATGACCCGGTAAGCTACTCCAAAAACTATCATCCTTTAAACAACTCTAGCCAGAAATTCAAAATCGCTATTACTCTACGAAAAGGGAACCATCATACCATTCCTATGGAAGTGGTCTCGGACGCTAATTCGACTTCTATCAAAAGTTACCGTTACAAGTTTTCAGGGGTAAAATCGTCTGGAAAAATTCTAAATATAGGAAATGTCTGTAATAGGCATTTCCTAATGTTATAGAGTTATACGATGTTATATGAGTTTAAAAATAGTATTTTACGATCCTTTGATATGTAAATACAGGTCATTAGGAATTTCACCCCCGAAATCACCAATACAAACAAGGTGAAATCAAAATAGCCACTCCATATGCCTAACATCCACGAGCAAACTTATCAAACATTAAACATGCATAAAGAAGCAGGTGAGGATATCTACGCCTACCCTAGCATGCAGGATACTAACCTACCCTATATGATATTGAAAGTGAAAGTAAATGCGATAAATAGAAGCCCCACCAAGTAAAGAGCTCTGGATAAGCAGTCCTCAAGTTCTCCTCGGTCTTCCAAGTACAATCGCCTTCGCTCTACTTCCGCTGAATCTTCACAGCTCTACCATCTTCCTTTTAAGTTATTTTGTATCACGTCCGACGATACGAATAGGACCACGAGGTCTCGAAGCTTCTGGTTCAATCTCGATATCATCAAGCTGATTCGGTTAAACTATCACATTTGAGCCATGCTCAAACTTTTGCAAAGTGAGAGACATGGAATGCATTGTGCTTGCCTGCCATCTTTTGAGGTAAGTCGACTCTATAAGCCAAGTTCCCAATCTTCTCAAGTATTTGGAAAAGGAACAACGAACCTTGGCATCGACTTTCCCTCAGTACCGAATCGAAAAACATTCTCCAACGAATTGATCTTGACAAATTCCATCTCGTCGATGAAGTACTCTAAATCACGTCTTCTCCTTTTAGCATAGCTCTTCTGCCTATCCAGAGCAGCTTTCATTCGTTGCTGAATGATTTCGATCTTCTCCGAAGTCTGTCTAATCAAATTTGGCTCAAGTCACCTACTTCCCACCAACGTGAAAGTGCATTGCACGGTGGCCATATAATGCTTTAAATGGTGCCACACCAATGGTTGGCCGATAAATATTATTATATGCGAACTCTACTAAGTGTAAATGATCGTCCTATGATCCATCAAAATCAAGAAAGCAAGCTCATAAGATATCCTCCCAGATATGATTCATCTTCTCGGTCTGCCCATCAGTTTGTAGGTGAAGCAGTACTAAGATGCAGCTTCATCCATAATGCCTCTTTTAGGTCTTCCAAAACCCACTAGTAAACAAAGGGTCTTGGTCACTCACAATGATCTTCGACACACCATGGGATCGCATAACACACTTTAAGGGTATAAATCTAGAACTTTTGATCTATCGACTATGACCCAGATGCTATCATACCCTCCTCTGGTCCTCGACAATCCATCGATTGAATCCATCAAAACTTGTTCCCATTTCCACTCAGGAATTTCAAGCGGTTGCAGCAAACCACTTGGCTTCTTCTTCTCTGCCTTTTCTACTTGATAATTCATGCACTTTGAGATAAATACCTCAACATCCTTCTTTATCCCTTTCCTATAAAATGTCTATCTCATATCACAGTACATTTTATTATCGTCCGGATGTATAGTCAATCTCCAATGGTGGCACTCTCGTAGCAACTCTTCCCTCAACCCATTGACATCAGGAACAAATAATCTCCCATCCTTACGGAGCCAACAATCATGATCGAACCTATACTTTTTCCTTTCCTTGAAATCTTCCCCTTCCTCTATATTCACCATGATCTCAGCTAGTCTAGCTGACGCAGCGGATTAATCAAAACAATGTAGTTACGATGAATGTAGTAATCGGTGGATTGATGAATACTGAATTGCCCAAATTCGTTGATCCGAAGACACCGAATTCTAGCTATCTCTGACACGTTGATCGCGCACGATACCGTGAAGAGATCTTCAATTCTTCGAGCGTTGATCAAGCACACTTGATTCCGCGAATCGGCTTCTGCAATCGTTGAATCGAGCGCACTCGATTATCCGAGAGAAGAGATAGGAGATTACACTCAACTACCAATTTGAATGAAAGCACAAAGCTAACAAAAGAGAATTTTATTCAAAAATCAACAAAACATTACAAATGAGACTCTCGGCCTATTTATAGGCATTTGACTCGAACAACACAATTTGTACAAGTCATAAGTCGGTTCCGACCTAACAACCTCCACCTTACGACTCATCACACCTTCCGACTTAACCACGCACACGACTTACGAGTTACAACACATAAAGACAACTCTGCGACCTATGGCTTAAGTACAAACGACTCAACATAAAAACAACGACATAACTATTCAGGCAATACAAACAGAAAAAATCATCATTTAAGTCGTTTCCGCCTTAACAACCCACGACTCAAAACAGACGATTCACGACTTATAAAAGACTCACGACTTAGTATAAGTCGGTGACGACTTAACACTTGTGTACACGACTCACACCTGGCGACTTATCAATAGCAGCGACTTAAGACTTCAACGGTTCAGATTAATGCGGCATAAGGATCCTCGGTTCTAGGCTTCAGCGACTTAAAATTTCGGGCGACTTAACTAAGTCGAAACTCGATAGCGACTTATCATTTTCCTTAAGTCGTATCCGACTTATCCCTTGTGCATTCTCAACTGCTCTTCCCATATCATTCTTGTTAAGTCGTGGACGACTTATAGCCGTGCCGTTAGATCGTATACGACTCATCAACCCCGAACGACTTAAGCTCCCATTAAGTCGTAACTCCCTTCCATCTGATCTGTTAGGTCGTAGACGACTCAATGCCGCTTCATTAACTCGCCGCTTCCCCACACATGACTCCTTAGGTCGTGAACGACCTATAGCTTCCGTCTTAAGTCGTGTGCGACTTATATCTTCCATAAGTCATGTACGACTTATCCCTTGGAGAATTGTGGTTTGCGTAATTTCGTTTGTGGCCTGAGCTGGATCATCCTCCCCTGGCTGAGAAAAATTCGTCCTCGAATTTGTAAATTTTTTCACATCAGATTGTTCATCTCCATAATATGGTACGAGATGCTTAACATTGAACACGTCAGAAGTGTACACATCCTCCGGCAGCTTCAACTTATAAGCATTTTCATTAATCCGTTTCACAACTTCTACAGGACCAATTTTTCTGGCTTTCAACTTGTTATACGCACCCACTGGAAAACGATCCTTTGTTAACACAGCATATACCATATCTCCTTCATTAAACTCAACATTCCTTCGCTTTAGAGCTGCAGAACGTTTATATTTCTCATTCGCTTTCTCCAATCGTTCCTGAATGATTTTATGACATTCCGCCAACCCCTCAACAAAATCAGCAGCTTTCTTAATTATCCCCTTCGAGTGTGGTATTATCGTTAAATCCAACGGCCCCTTTGGTAAGTTTGAATAAACAATCTGGAATGGACTGAACCCAGTACTTCGATTTACAGCGTGATTATGAGCAAACTCTGCTTGGCATAACTTCACATCCCAACTCTTCAGATTGTCTTGCACAAGACACCTCAACAAATTTCCCAATGATCTGTTCACGACCTCGGTTTGTCCATCTGTTTGCGGATGATAAGCGCTACTAAACTTCAGTTTCGTTCCAACCATTTTCCACAAACTTAGCCAAAAATGACTCAGAAAACGAGTATCCTTATCCGACACGATAGATTCTGGCAATCCATGAAGTCGATATATCTCTTTGAAAAACAACTGAGCAACATGAACAGCATCCGCCGTCTTCTTACAAGCAATAAAATGTGCCATTTTCGAAAATCGATCAACCACCACATAAATGGAATCATTACCACGCTGCGTTCTCGGCAACCCCAACACAAAGTCCATACTCACATCAACCCATGGTTTAGTCGGTACAGGTAACGGCATATATAAACCAGCATTAGTCGTAGTTCCTTTCGAAACCTGACAGATATGACATCGCTCCACAAACCTCTCCATCTCTTTCCTCATCGATGGCCAAAAGTAAGATTGTGAAATTAACTGTAATGTACGGTCTCTTCCAACATGTCCTTCTTCATGTAGTTCTTTTACAATCTTCATTCTCAAACTACAATCAGGTATGCACAATCGATTTCCTTTGAACAGAAAACCATCTATCATCAAAAACTCATCCGTCTTTCCCTCCTTGACTTTATCAACAAACTTTGCAAAGTAAGGATCATCGACAAATAATTCTGGCAACATTTCAAACCCCGTCACTTCAACCTTCAGTGTAGTCAACAAATGACTCCTCCTACTCAAAGCATCAGCCACACGATTCGTCACCCCTGACTTGTGTTTAACAACAAAAGTAAACTGTTGCAGATATGCAATCCACGATGCATGTCTTGCTGAAATCTTGTCTTGCCCTTGTAAATGCTTTAACGCCTCATGATCAGTGTAAAGAACAAACTCCTTCTGAAATAGATAGTGTCTCCAGTGTTTAATAGATTGCACGACAGCATAAAATTCCACATCATATGTACTGTATCTCATCTTCGCCCCTGATAATTTCTCACTAAAATATGCAATCAGACGTCCCCTCTGACTCAATACTCCTCCAATCCCAACCTTGGATGCATCAGTATGTAGTTCAAACACTAACTGAAAATCTGGTAATATTAGAATTGGTGCAGACGTCAAGAGTTCTTTGATTCGCTCAAAAGCAACCCCGGCTTCCTCCGTCCATGCAAACTGTTTACCCTTCATACAATCTGTAACAGGTGCCATCACACTACTAAAGTGTGGAATGAACCTCCGATAAAATGTAGCCAACCCGTGAAAACTACGAACTTCCGTTATTGTCTTGGGTTGCGGCCAATCTCTGATAGCTTCGACTTTACTTTGGTCAACCTGTATTCCTTCTTTCGACACAACATACCCCAGAAATAAAACACTATGCGTCATGAACATGCATTTCTTCGTTGCAACATAAAACTGTTCTTGTCGCAGTACCATCAGCACTTCTCTCAGATGATTCAAATGTTCCTCTGGGCTTCCACTATATATCAGAATATCATCGAAATACACCACCACAAACTTCCCAATGAATGGTCTAAAAATCTGATTCATCACCCACATAAATGTATTCGGTGCATTTGATAAGCCAAATGGCATTACCAACCATTCGTATAGACCCTCCCTGGTTTTAAAAGCAGTCTTCCACTCATCACCTAGTCTGATACGAATTTGATGATATCCGCTCTTCAAATCAATCTTCGAAAAGATAGTAGCCCCGCTCAACTGATCCAACAAATCATCAAGCCTCGGCATCGGAAATCTATATCTCACAGTAATCTTATTCAATGCTCGACTGTCAGTGCACATTCTCCACGTCCCATCCTTCTTAGGTACCAATAAAGCTAGTACAGCACAAGGACTTAGACTCTCCTGCACACGCCCCTGTTCAAGCAATTCTTCTACCTGCCTCCGCAACTCTTCATGTTCCTTCGGACTCATTCGATAATGTGGTCTATGTGGCAACACAACACCTGGAACAAGATCTATCTGATGTTGTATATCCCTCAATGGTGGCAACTCCGTTGGTAACTCTTCTGGAAATACATCGTCAAATTCTTTCAAAACTGACTTTGCTTCTTCCGGAATTTCAACCTCTTCACTGCTCTCTCGCCCAATTAACAAAAACACTTCAGACTCCTCCTCTACTTCCTTCACAAACTCCTTCAAAGATAACAAAGTTTTAAGCTCTTCAATCTCCTCCAACTTGTTTTCCTCCTGTTGTCGCTTCCTTGGAACTAGAGTAATTTTTGTGCCTTCAAACATGAAACTGTAACTATTGGTACGCCCATCATGTTGCACCGCCCTATCGTACTGCCACGGTCTCCCCAGCAACAAATGACAGACATCCATATCTACCACATCGCACCAGATTTCATCCTTGTATTTCTTTCCAATTGAAAACTTCACACAAGCCCTTCGTCCAACCTTCACCTCCCCGCCTTTCCTCAACCAAGCTAGCTTGTATGGTTTCGGATGTTTCTCAGTCTTCAACGCCAACTTTCTCACAGCTTCTGAAGAAATTATATTATCACAGCTTCCAGCATCAATAACAAATTTGCAAACCTTCCCCAGAATGGTACATGTTGACTGAAAAATATTGCTCCGTAACCAACTACAATCCTCCTCTTGCTTTGGTGTTAAACAGGACCTCTTCATCATTAGATTATAACCTTCGTCTCCCGACACTTCTTCTTCCTCCTCATCTGGTGGTGAATTGGAACATTCAGCTTCTCCATCCTCATCCTTAACCTCCGCTATCATAGCTCTCTTCTTCGGCTTCGGACATTCGCTACTTTTGTGGCCCATTTCTTGGCAGTTATAACACTTGAAACCATTATTGACTTTTGCCTTTCCAACCTCATTCACAACTGGTTTAGCAACAACTTTTGAAACATTAGAACTTCCACTAACACCCTTCACTTGATTATTGGAATTTGTAAACACACCACCCCCTCGTCTACCCTGCTTCTCCCAAGCCAACGCTTTATGATGTGCTTCCACTACAGATCTTGGATCGAACATATTAACCATATCCTGAATCTGCATTCTCAATCCCCCAATGAATCTAGATGTCAGCTGCTCTTCCGTTTCCATAATATCATTCCTTGCAATAAGTTGATAAAATTCGTCAGCATAGTCATTCACAGATTTCGTCCCTTGTCTCAAGTTCTGCAAACGTTGATACATCAAAGATTGATAATTGTAAGGTAAGAATGTTGCTTTCATAAATTTCTTCATCTTCTCCCAAGATTCAACTTTTGACTTTCCCATCCGTTCACGTGTAAGTTTGGTCTGCTGCCACCACGCCAAAGCTCTACCCCTCAACCTTGTAGCAACCAACTTCACTCTACGATGTTCTGGAACTTCTTTGAAGTCAAAAATCTCCTCAACATTAGCTACCCAATCCAAAAACTCCTCAGCTTGCATACCACCTTTGAATTCAGGAATTTCAGTCTTCATCCCCGACTCCCACTTGTGATCATACTCAGAGTGATTTCTTCCTTGTCCTCGTCCTTGTCCTCGAACACTACCACCATCATACTCCTCTTCAAAATCAGATGTATATCGTTGTCTATCTCGTCCACCCACATCTCTACTACCTCCACGTCTACCACCATCATCCCTTCTATCTACATTCCTCCATTCACGATCATCCACGTTCCTCCCAAGCCTTTGATCATTGTCAACACTTCTTTCTCGATTGGATTGTGGTGAGACTCTACTTCCCCCATGGTTAGATTCAGGTGAAACCCTTCTCCGATTCTGATTCATCTCTAACATCATCTTCTCTAATCGTCCAATTCCTTCGTTAAGCTTTTCACTAAAGTTTTCATTGATTCTTTGCTCCATCTCATCAGCTTCTTCTCTTCGATACAAAGCTTCTACGTTTTGGTGACGATTAGCTCTTCTCGGCGGCATACTTGAAAACTTCACAAACACTTCAAATTCAAACACAATTCGAACTTTGATCCAAAATGAAATGAATCGAAACTTCCACTTTTGTTGCAAATCGCGATGAACACGATGAACAAAATTCTCGAAATGATATAGATCCATTCTCCAAACACTTCAAATTTCAAATGGCTTAAAGGATGTGTCTCGCCCGATCTTGATCTCCTCAAAACTCCAAATGATTAGGCTCCAAGTCTCGATCTAGCTATGATTGGCTAGAACAAGCTCTGATACCAAATAATGCAGCGGATTAATCAAAACAATGTAGTTACGATGAATGTAGTAATCGGTGGATTGATGAATACTGAATTGCCCAAATTCGTTGATCCGAAGACACCGAATTCTAGCTATCTCTGACACGTTGATCGCGCACGATACCGTGAAGAGATCTTCAATTCTTCGAGCGTTGATCAAGCGCACTTGATTCTGCGAATCGGCTTCTGCAATCGTTGAATCGAGCGCACTCGATTATCCGAGAGAGGAGATAGGAGATTACACTCAACTACCAATTTGAATGAAAGCACAAAGCTAACAAAAGAGAATTTTATTCAAAAATCAACAAAACATTACAAATGAGACTCTCGGCCTTTTTATAGGCATTTGACTCGAACAACACAATTTGTACAAGTCATAAGTCGGTTCCGACCTAACAACCTCCACCTTACGACTCATCACACCTTCCGACTTAACCACGCACACGACTTACGAGTTACAACACATAAAGACAACTCTACGACCTACGGCTTAAGTACAAACGACTCAACATAAAAACAACGACATAACTATTCAGGCAATACAAACAGAAAAAATCATCATTTAAGTCGTTTCCGCCTTAACAACCCACGACTCAAAACAGACGATTCACGACTTATAAAAGACTCACGACTTAGTATAAGTCGGTGACGACTTAACACTTGTGTACACGACTCACACCTAGCGACTTATCAATAGCAGCGACTTAAGACTTCAACGGTTCAGATTAATGCGGCATAAGGATCCTCGGTTCTAGGCTTCAGCGACTTAAAATTTCGGGCGACTTAACTAAGTCGAAACTCGATAGCGACTTATCATTTTCCTTAAGTCGTATCCGACTTATCCCTTGTGCATTCTCAACTGCTCTTCCCATATCATTCTTGTTAAGTCGTGGACGACTTATAGCCGCGCCGTTAGATCGTATACGACTCATCAACCCCGAACGACTTAAGCTCCCATTAATTTGTAACTCCCTTCCATCCGATCTGTTAGGTCGTAGACGACTCAATGCCGCTTCATTAACTTGCCGCTTCCCCTCACATGACTCCTTAGGTCGTGAACGACCTATAGCTTCTGTCTTAAGTCGTGTGCGACTTATATCTTCCATAAGTCGTGTACGACTTATCCCTTGGAGAATTATGGTTTGCGTAATTTCGTCTGTGGCCTGAGCTGCATCACTAGCATATCTTCTTCGACTAGTATTGATGTGCTTAATTAAGGTAGGTCTGGTCATCAAGCTAACTAAAACTTTTGGCTTTAGCTCACATTGAAGTCTAAAATCATATCCAACGATATATTCCAGCTTCTTCCACTCTAGGAACATCGCTCCCAAGCTAGCATGTCTCCTACTCAAAGCATGAACGACTGCATTTTCCTTACCAGGCATATAGGAAATGTCAAAGTCATAGGAGGCCAGGAACTCCAACCATCATTGATGACGAAGGTTGAGATCCTTTTGGGAGAATAGATACTTCAACAACTTATGGTGCATATATAACTTGAACCTCTATCCAAGTAAATAATGCTTCCATGTCTTTAAAGGGAATACTATCGCTACTAACTCCAATTATGAGGTGGATACTTCTTTTTCTATGGTTTCAGCTGTCGACGAGCGCAGGCGACAACCTTTCCCCTCTGCATCAACACTGTACCTAATCCAATACCATAGGTGTATATGTATATTTTCAGCTCCTCATTCCCGCTTGGAATGACTAACACTGGTATGCGCGTTAACCTCTCCTTCAGACTCATGAACTCATGCTCGCACCTCATGTCACAAATAAAAGTCTGATTCTCCTTCGTCAAGTTGGTTAACGTCGCTGCTACCTTAGAGAAGTCCTTGATAAAACATCTATAGTATCCTGCCAATCCAAGGAAACTTCTTTAGCGGTCTTGGTTTGATCCCAGTTCTATACTACTGCCACCTTCATAGGAATTACAATAATACCATGCTTAGAAACAATGTGACCCACAAATTGCATTTCCCTTGTCCAGAAGTGACACTTCAAATAGTTCGGCTTCAATTGGTGATTCCTCAATAAGAATGATCAATCACCCTAAAAGTAATAAGTTGTGTCCATGAATGCAATGTGACTTACGTACTATATATATACTACTACATAGTTTTGAAAAAATAATATAACAAGTACGCTCTCTCGTATATCGCTCATCCATTCTAAGGCGATAGTTCCTTACTTATCTCTAATGGATCCAAGTATCAACTTAGGTCATCTACGCAACCTAAGCTCTAATACCAAATATGACGACTACCCCTCACCTCTGATACCCAATATACTTGTATACTATGCTATGGAGGTACCCGGTCAATGCAGGATGGTAGCCAAGGGTGTAAAGTAACAAAAATCCAAGCACCGAACCTATAGAACATCTCATAGTACATAGACAAAAAATATATAATAACATCGATGCAAAACAGGTGAGACAGTGGTATAACCAAATAAACTATAAATAAGAACATCATATTGAAATAGGATCACAGATTATACAAGAACTGAAATAGTAGAGTTTATACATGCCAAAACTCCATATAAACTCCAAAACCATCTCTAAAGTAATATAAGTACTATTATAGCTCCACAGTACTGCATAGCGGAATATAAGCGATAGTAAGCTTCAAGTATAGATATTTGAAAGCGTAGCCTCCTTCTCATACTCTATATAGCTCCATGTGTAATCCTAACCTATTATCCCTAATCTACTCATTTAAGAGTACTCGAGATAATAAGAAGCAAAGCATAAAATCTCAGGTCAAACAATGGTTTGATGTGAGTGATACATCGTCTTATAAATACTATAAAAATCATATACAGTAAATAGGACCGTAAGGTACGAAGAACCATATCTAACCTTTCTCTGCATCCAAAGAGTTAGCACATAACAGTCGATATATGCTAATATACCATCATCTCCATATAAGTGAACTACAATCGCAATATAACGTCCAATGTCCAGGTATACGATCAAAAATACCTACATCGTGTGACATCCGAAAGTAGTAAACAACCATGGCAAACATAACATCCATCAAAGAATATCACGTCACTCGTGTGCATTGGATATATGATAACTAATATGGCACAATCGAAAACCATGGACTCAATTGAAGTCCCGACTTCATTGGTATTCAAATCCATGCCACTTCGAAAGGATAGGAACCATGCTCACAATTGCAAAAGCCCAGCAAATCTAATATCGCAAGATCTGGACATGATCGCAAATCCAGGTAGGCATCCCCATGTATCCCTTTTTTTGCGAGCACACTAGAAACCTCTTAGTTATCAACGATCTCTTTTCATGAATCTCCATAATGAAATTCAATCGTTATTCCACTTTGGCTATCTCCACAGTAGAACACAGCCACAATTCCACTTGCAAGCACCATCGTTGAACTTACCCTTGTGGATCTCCGCCATGACTCTCATTGTTAAGTCGTCATCTCCAGAACACCTCTAGATATTCATCGTAAGGCGTAGAGCCATCGTACCAAGGTTTCGAAGTCATTATGTCAAAGTGTCATGCCATCGCTTCCTCTGTTGCTATATAAATTCCAAGGCCATCCTGAGTCATTTGGGGTCATCTTCCTTAGCCCCAAGTCACCTACAAGAGCCCTGAACCAAGTCATGAGGAACATTGAAGCACCATCTCTCCAAACTTGAAGTGCTCCGACCTTTCATCTTTGTTCGGTCCAACCATGCAACTGACCTAAAGCCGCTTCCCAAAAATCCCAAAGCCAGTGCCCAAAACACCTTTTCATACTTTGTCCGACCTTTCTTCAATCACTGGACAAAAGTTGCCGAACAGCAATTCCTGTCTGGCCACAGGAAAAGGTTACTACTGGACAAGATTTCATGTTCGGTACCCCATCACCAAACCAAGTAGCTATCAGATAGTGTTTACTGTCTGGTCCTCCATCGCTAAGCCGACTAGCTACCGGACAAGATTTCCTGTCCGGTCTTCCCATGTTGAACAAACTAGCTACTAGATAGGATTTCATGTCGGGTCTTCCCTTGCCGAACATAGCCAACCACCAGACCATCCCCATGCCAAACCAAGGTCCAACGAACCAAAACCTGAAGATCCTTTAGCACACCAACATCACGTCAATTCCTTCGCTGCACTCAACACTTTGACCCTTATGCATCATCTATGCAATGATACACCTATAAACGCTCTAGAGCCTATCCATCAAAGTTTCGTTTCACGGTTCCTACCTCTAGTTCGCTCTGATGAGTGCTTTCAACTATATAAGCATACAAACAAACACCATACATGCGCCAAACAACATTCAAACATGTAAATCACACACTCAATCATATCAATCATCATACAAGGTGTCTACAACATAGTCCAAAATATATCAAGGCAAATACATATCCAAATAACATGTCTAAAGCACCAAAAATCCATTTGTTCATGTTTAATCGATGACACGTAAACTTTCTGGAATATAGAGTCAACAAGATACCTTCTCCGATTTGGGTTTCTGTGTGGACCAGAGTGCCACCGGAGTTCCGTTGAAGAATCAGAGAGAAAATGGTAAGCCTGTGGATCTCAGACGTCTCAGGATCTTACTTAGGATCAGAAGATGAATTGGAGGAGCCTGTAAACCAAGTTTTTGGCTGGCAATGGAAACATCTTGTAGCATCGACTCGGAGCCTTCGCTTAAGTATTTTTGTGCCATAGTGGTAAATTTTGGATGGACAATACGCCAACCATCCTTCAGAATCTTGGGCTCATCCCCACCAAGATTCTTTCTCTAGCTACTTCAAATCCACCTCGCTACCTTCGAGAAAAGCTTTCTCTTGTTCAAAGATCCGCTCCCAGGTGAGCGCGAGGATTCTGGGATAATCATCTTTGAACCATTCCAATTTTTGGAATTTGAGCACGTTGGCATTGTACTTGTTCAACAGTGGTTCAAACTTATCCATCACATGCTCTTATGCTCGTTCTTCTGCCCATTGTTCCACGACTTTAACCTTTCTTTTGACAAGTGCATCAACGTCTCTAACATGTTCGAGCGCTTTGTCTTTTTCCTCTTTGGCATCGAGTAACTCATCATAGTAAGTCTGAGAATGTTGGAGCGCATCATCTTTTTCTTTCATTTCACACTCTAGCTTAGTTTTCAGCTAACCTGCATTTCTGTTTGCGGTATCCCTCTCCTTTACTAGAACATGGTTTCGATGGAAAGCCTTCTCCATTTCATTTTAATGCTTAATCTGCTCCACTTCGAGTGCCTTAATGGCCTCCTCATCTTTATTCTCAGCTTGGCCTTGGGATGTTCTTAGTTTCTCGACCTTAGCATTGAGATTAGCAATGATTCTCTTATTGTCAGCTTCGATGAGTTTCTAATTGTCGATCTCTAGCTGCCTATCCCTGGAGTCTTTGGAAATGTTCTCAGCTACCTTTGTCCATTCATTATACTGGTTGTGAACATCGACCACACAATCGATGGTCATCTTTTGGACATCGATAGGGATTCTTTTAAAGTTAGGCACAAACATAAGACCATCGAAGCAAATGTTCGGAAATTCTTCTTTTAGTTTGAACATTCGGGTATCAGCTACAAGCTGTTCCTTCATAAAGATAGGTGGGACTACAGCAGTTTCTTTGCATGGCCCATGCTGGGAAGTTTCAGAGCCACTCTTGTGATGCCTACAATCAAAGGATCGACTAGAGTGAGATGGTACCGGGGGTTGCACATTGATAGAAGCTGGAGGTGGAACACGAGAAGCATCACTAGGTAGAATGTCATCATGACGATCAGGTTGCATGTCTGGACCTCGAGGAGGAGGTGATCTAGACCTAAGGTGAAGCTTGGAAGCAGAGTCATGTGATGAGTGATCTCTGTCATAACTGCTTCTATCTTGGCCATCTCTATCTTGGCTAAAACGATAGTCTGACTCATAATCGCGACCACTTCCCTAATGGTACGAACTCGTTCGAGGCCTTTGTGCTTAGTATGCTTTCTCCTCCAAAGATCGATATATATATTTCCTCTTCTCCATGGATCCTGTAAGGAAAACAAGAACAAGTTAAGCAAGTACATAAGTCAAGTGCAAGTGTTGTGAAGTGCATGAGTGTGTGAGTGTCCTAGTGTTCACCCGACAAACCATGAGCTACAACATTACTCATGGGAGTAACCTCTCCGATACTACTAGGGATGAAGTCCTTATCGACATGAATAGAGGAATCAATGCCCTCAATACTAATATTACCAACATTGAAAGAACCAAACTCGGTAGGAATTTGCCTTAAGCTAGCGAATGTGCTTGTCTAAAGAAAAGATGGAGTTTTCTCTGCATTTGTGGTAAGTGGGGGTTGGGTTGAAGTCTATGCCTTAGGGATTTTAACAATTAACTTCTTCTTCGGAGCAGGAGGTTGATCGTCCCTAGATTGTTCAGGCTGAGACTCATGACATGCATCGATGTTACTTGCCAGTATCACCACTTTCACCAATAATTACGCCTTCCTCGGCGTCTTCTGGTACTTGTTCAATATTTTCTTCAAATCCAGCCTAGGGCTTAGGACTGGGGGCAAATCCAAATCAACCTTGCCTCCTCTGAGCAGGATGTTACCATCATAATCATCGTCATCACTAGAAGCTATTTGTATGATGCCAGTACTACGGCCCTCTTCTAACAAGCCATAGGTAAGAAGATTT